>JAHYIQ010000017.1:117500-1317500 GCA_030673865.1 Melipona bicolor | reverse complement strand
GGGCTAACCTAAAATATCACAAATAATCCTTAAATAAATGAAGAATCTAAGTTAAGTTTTTAATTTACCGTGTAACAACATTTTTATGTAATGAAAGTAGCTTATATAATTTTGTACTCGTGGCGTTAATTTTTTTTTTTTATTCAAAAAACACTCATACTGAAGTATGTTACAATTCATGATATTTCAATAGAGTGTAGCAAATAACGTGCAATCAGCTAATAGGTAATACTGCTGTAAAAATCTATGCGTAATAAACAAAACTGAGAAAGTTACAAAAGTTTTTTTGACGCAACAGATTTGAAAAATCCGACTCGAAGAATGATATTCTCGAACTTGTGAATAAAAATTTTGAATTATTCATGAACATTGAAAAAGATTGTACTTTCGACTTTTGGCATCGTACGAAACGAAAGAAAGTATTTTGCAAGATGTTGTCATACATATTTTTTTCATGAACTACCTCTTGGTAGTAAACGATAAAAACATGGCGCCGAATCGGCCTGCTTTGCCAGACAACTAATTCTAGTGAGTCATAGCCATGCACACTTGAATTGAATTTACGATCAACCAGGTTGCAAAGAGGACACTGCCGGACAAACAGTTCGATTCGCAAAACTTCGAGATCGAACTGATTCGAGAAGTTGATCAAAGCTGAAAGTGTTAATTGTAAATAAATTTCACAGAAACGTGTGAAATTTATTAAATATTTTCATCAAGTCAGCATTGTAAACAGTACAAATTTTTAACCATCGACGGTTAATTATAACCGTAAAATTCATGTCGAAGAAACGAGAAAACGAGATAAATAAGGGTCTTTGTCCACGTACGTTTACAAATTTACAAAACCATCGTTCGAATTGCAAGAAGCGAGTGGTAAAGAACCTCTCAATGAAAAATTAGAAATTGGCGATTTCGATTAGTCGAGCAACTCCAGTTAAGTAAGCCGGAGTTACTCGACGAATCCAATCGCCCGGTTTCGAGTTGACTACTGCTCGCTCATATACGCACGCTTGGTATAGAGATGGAGTGAGAGAGAGAGAGAGAGAAAATGGAGTCACTAGTCGATCAATCGACAAATTTCCCTTCTCCTTCTCGTCTCTTTCGACAGAGGCACAACGAACGCGATAATAGGTTCTATTGCAAAAAGTAATACGTACTTTTCTCTCGCTTGAGAGTCCGAGGGCACCGTGGTCCCCTTTCCCTTTGCGTACATTCTCGAAGACTGTCAATTTTTCCAGTGTAAACAGAACCACCGTTTTTCGTTTAACAGACAGACGTTATCTCGACACTGTTCCTGCAAGTAAGTCCTGCACCAGCTTCTATTTACGTAGCCCGCGGTAAATATACAGTTTTCGGATCCTACGGATTTTCTGCTGCTCGCCTTAATGGAAGAAACGTAGTAATCAGCGCCGAGACCACGGGGAATATATTCACTGTGTCTTCTGTATCGAGTCACACGCACGTTACGAACACGTCGTACCACTGCCGCGGCCAGCAGCCTATACTAGATACAGTACCCCGCATCATGGCTCGGCGAATTGTGGACGCATGACCGCGGAACGAACGAGCGTCGTCATCGTTCGCAGACCAGCCACTTGTACTCTTTGTCTCTGCTCTCTTCGTAACTAAGGTTCACTTTAAGTCTTCCAACCTCCAAGCCTATCTTCCTTCCTCCTTTTTTCCCTCGTCGTTCTTTTCTTTCTCCCTTTTGACACTCGTTTTTTTGTTCTCCCTTCACTGATTATTCAGTTATCCCCTCGAGAGAGAGAGAGAGAGAGAGAGAGAGAGAGAGAAAGAGTGAGAAACAAAAAAAAAAGAAACGTACATACGCGATATCGTAGAGCTCTTGAGGGCCGCGTCTTACGAACCGAACGTAAACGATAGTGTGTGTACGTCCTCTCACCGTGATGCTCAAGCAGCGCTCGGTCACTTCACTCTCTTCACTCTCTTTAGCTTTGGCTAGCCCGCTCACCTTACCTCACCTCACCTCACCTCGCCAGAAACCAAGCCTCACCTCGTCCCGCCTCACCTCATTAAACGATACATACAGACGGACAGACAGAAAGACAGAGACAGGCGTACACACTTGCATCTCACGCTCGTTCAAACGCGTTAGCGATACACGCCGATTTTACGCCGATTTTGCGCCGATTTTGCGCCGATTCTCGATGCCGTCGTACCGTACGTCGTATGATCTCGCGCGCAGAGCAACGACGAGTCTGTTTTTATTTTGTCTCTTATTCCATGGCACCTACCTAGGCAAGTAGCAGAACGAAGCAGAGTGTCACTTTCACGTACACAATTGCAGAGGCGAATTTTATTTTTGTATAAACACGCACAGGATCAGGAGTAGTGTGTTTCGTACACAGTGTAGTACGCGCAGTCCTCGCACGTACACACACGTACCGGGGATACGGGACGCAGCACCGTCTCTCTCGCTCTTGTTCTCACTCTGTTCGTATCGCGCGTCTCTGGCTCATAAAAGCTGCGCGCGCAGTCATTGGTTTTCACGTCAGGTACGTAAGTAACGGTACATCATTCCCTTTCGTTACCTGGCGCTTTCTGAACGCTAGAATTGCCGGAATGGTTAGAACGGCTAATTCGTAATTTTGTCAATTTAGCTTAGGTCTGCACTTTTCAGGAATTCGAACGATCCCTTTCGTAAAGCAGATTTGGTTAAAATCTTGGATCGCCTTTTCGAGCTTTGTTTCGTGCCAATATTCCTGTTGTCACAGGAATTTATAAATTGCAAATTGAACGATCGAAATTTTATCCGTGTATCGTTCTATATTATCGAATGTACAAAACTAAAAGTTTGAGGAGTTTTTGCTGATAATGTAAAAAGAAAAAAAAATGCAGAATTGAAGGTTAGATGTATTGTTTGTAAAATATTTGCGCATTTTGAATACGCTGCGTAAATTGACATAAGAGAAATAGACATGTATGCGCGACAGCGCCCATTGTTGCTACGTCCCTGTTCGTAACTCTACGTGCTTTTGGATTGGACGCTGATCGTTGTGTGCGAAGTATACTTGTATACACATTGCACGCGCATATTATACAAGCTATCGGCGCATGTTACCGATAGCGGGGATAACCGAACACGTCCGAACACCAGCGAACATTGCCGATGCAAAATAGTCGACAATTGACTGAGCGTCGAGGGGTCGGACAGAAAAGAGACAAGCCATTCCTTCGGGTGTACAGCTTCCCCTTTCTCAACTTTATCACGGAATTAATATATGTATCATTGATTTTTACGAACTACGAACAACTATTTCACCAAGTTCATCTTTAAGGGAGAACGATGTAATCGACGATGATTAAACGTCTCAGTTCGTTCTAACATAATTTGCCACGAATTTTTTAATTAATAAACTCGATTTAAAATAAGATATTTCGAAAGAAAATAGACCTTTTGTTTAGTAGTAGTCTTATTGATACTTTTCGAATGCAGTTGTATTATTTTATCATTGGAGGAAAATACGAAAGAATTGTTGATACAAGCGAGATATCTTGTTGCGATTTTATACTAAAAGTTTTGCTTAAATTAATGAATGTCCTTTTTCTTTAAACATGATTGAAACAAATTTGGGAAACGCAGCGTAATTAGTAAATAAATAAATATTATACATCCATACATCTTCTATAATGTAGTATATTATGGATGTAATTAATGCACTATGTAATCTACGAGGCTAAAATGTACAGGCTGAACTGAATGCATAGTAGTGTATTACTATAGACTATGGATTTTTATGCATTTATGGGAAATTTAAAGATACAAAATCGCACAGACTATGCAATACAAAAAAATATATAAAATATTCGAAATATTTGTTCTCTTTGTAATATTTGGTACGAGAAACAATTTTCTATTCAGGTTCAATTTTTTTTAATCACATTTCCAAAAGTATAATTTCGCATGAAAATCCGCAGTCCGTGTATTACGTGTAATAAGTTTTTACGGATTTTTCATGCCTGTCATCAGTGCTGTGACTCTTCTAAAAAGCACCACACACTTGCAGACAAATATAAAAGCAGTTATTATTACATCCGATAGATGTCAATGGACGGTCCAGGTACAATTACGTGGGACGAATTCCTTGAAAATGCCGAAAGATTCGTAGAGATGTCGAGTCAAATTTCCGATGGATGGGAACTTCGAGGTGACAAGGTGGTTGTTATCTTTGACTTTTTTTAGATACCTAAATGCAAAAAAAAAAAAAATTTAGATGCTTCAAAATACAATGAAAAAATTCTTTCAAATAACAAATATTTGTACACGATTCGCAGAAGATGCCAGGAGAGGCATACGTTGCTCGTAAACAGAAACAATACATATGCAGCGGTAACAACTTAAACGATCGCCTGACACCGAGATACAATGATGACTCTACCGATGATTTCGACTTTGTATTGAAACAAGATCCTTTCGAGGCCACTTGCCCTATCGAGAGACCATTAGTTACAGAACATCATGTATTATGGTCCATGAGCTACAGCGTCCCAATTCTTTATTTTAACGGATGGAAATCAGGTGAACGCGCCATATTCATCTTCGGAAAATTCTAAAGAGATCCTACAACGAGAGAAAGACGATCTTTGCGATTCATTTTCAACGGTGTCATATGAATGTCGTTAATTTTATAACGTCTATTCATCAAAATACGAAACATCTATTGCAATCTTCTTCTGATCGCCACTAGACCTTAATCTGATATGTACAGCCTGTTGAAAGTGGCAGGCGACATAATGCTGATTGTTCCTTCGATTGTAGCTTATCTCGAACTAGGCTAAGAAGTCAGCAAAGAGATCAAGAGTGATGCTGAAGGAGAGAGAGACAAAGGAAATCTATATTGCATACATGAATTCGGGAATAAATTCTTAATATTTTGTATATTTAGATGAGTTTGTCATCTATATGCAGAAATTATTTGCAAATTTTTTCGTCCTTTTTTATACATTCTTTAATAATAATTTTTTTATAGATTTCCCAGGCGTTAATCCAATATCCATGGAAGAAGCACAGTCTCTTGTTCATAACGGTGAATTGAAATACAAGGATTTATCTCAAGCGATACACCCTATATTAGGTACACCGTTTCTACATTTACATCCTTGCATGTCTCATGAATTGTTACAAATTACAAGTAACAGGTAAGGAACAATTTGCCTTGCAAATACTTACAATTAGTAAGTTCGGAACAAATAAATTATTGTTTCCTTTCTAGTAAAAATAAACTAGTCAGCTGGTTGAGTACTGTTGCTCCTGCCGCACTTAATCTCAAATTACGTTGTGAATATTGTCAATTGACCATCTAATTGTGTATTTTTGTTTCAAGAAAGCGCACGTACGCGTGTGTATCAAATAAAAGTGAATTGTAAAGGTTCTTTTAATTTAGTACGAAATAATCTTCGCGTGTACTTTACACAAACTGTTATTAATTTTAATTTCATTTCTAACAGTCATGATCAGCGATGCAATTCAAATTAGGATAGAATCGCTCGTAGTTTGCCGCCTCTGCGCAAAGAACGTGCGCCGATTGGTCAAAACTGCGATTCAGGCATGTGAACGCGATTGGTCCAGCCAGCAACTGAAAGTTTCTCGTGCACCAATTGCATCACACGGCTCATAAAAATTGCTCCTTTCTCCCCTTCTTCCAACTTCCCCACCACCCGCGCGCTTTTCGAACATTTGACTTTAATAACATGTTTCTAGTTGTAGCACAGTCCCGCGACTGTCATCGCAGGGTATACACGAAAACGCGATATAACTAGTGAATCGCCGTGTTTGCACAGTCTTTTATTCTTTCTATTATACTCGAGTCGAAACGAACCTGTTACAGTTTCTCCAACAGCAAACAACTGTTTTCGTGAACGCGTTTTACTGCCAACTCAGGATTGGTATTTAATGTGCACGCGAAGTGTTTTGTTTCAAGTACAGAAATTGAGAAAAATTACCGACGCAGTTGCTACAGGTAAGAAACTTAATCACCGTTTGGTTGTGCGGTTTGTTTTATTGGCTCTAACCCTTCGTAATTGCATAAATATACAAATTGTAATCGATTTTCAAGAGTTTAACACCTTGTTTGTTAAAAATTGGAAAATTATACTTTGATTCATAGAAATACAGAGTCAAATCCTAGGATTTGAAAATTTGAAAGAAATGTGTTATGCGTATGTCAATAATAAAGTATCGATCATGTAAATATAGATGTAAGTATCAATCGAAAAATAATTGTGGAAGACACGCTTAAATATGGTTTTGATATATTTTTGATCTTTACCGATTGAGTAGACAATGGTGTAAAATTTAATTTTAAATTAAAACTTTCTCGTTGTGGATGTACTTTTAAAATATATTCTATATTTAATTGTATACATCTGAAAATTTCTGTACAATCGTAGGCGTAATGCCAAACATTGTGCTATTTAAACCTATGTGAAATCGTATTCATATCTATTACAAAAGACATGCAAGTCTATTGTTATTTCTCGTATCTTTTAAACAATCAAAAAAAAATTTGAAACATTCTTAGATATTAAAAATGCTCTAATTCGTTGAACTCTTTGAAGTTCAGAGATTAGAAAATGCGAATTTGAGAATTGTACTAACAGAGTTAAATTATCGACGATCGAAATTATAGAAATTGCATTGGTTAAAACTTCTAGATATCTAACGATTTACTTAATAATGGACTGCGTTGAATTTTGTCAGTCTCACATTATGCATAAATATTTTGTAATACAATGATACAGAATTGCGTATAAAATGGACAAGAAACATATTGTCCATATTTTGGGTTACCAGCACCTTACAATATCTCTCCAATACGTTTTAATTGTGTCTGATGATTTTTAACAAATAGTTATTTGTCAACAAGGTCAAAGACTACTGTCTGCTTAAACATATTACCTATGGTATATTCTTTTCTATTCTTTACTATTCTGTTCTCCTAGTGAACATATTCTTACCGTGTATTAATTTTGTCATTGAGCGGAGACAAGTGGTTCTTCTATAAATCTTTTCAGGCTTCATTGCTGGTATGTTTACATTCAAGAATAATACAGGGTGCAATTATGATAGACTAGAATATCGCCATAGAACGTTAGCTTCGTTTCTAACAAAATGATACGTTTTTAACAATTAAGTCATTTCCAGTCACAAATCGTTCTTATTTTTTTTCTTTCTTTTTGAGGAACGTTGCCAACAACCAGGTCTTCTTTCTTCTATACATCTCAAAAAACTTTCCTTCTCTTTCTAGAAATTAGGAAATTCTAACTGCGGCCCTCTGTTTACTTTAAATTCTTTTTTTTACGACGTATCCATTCTTCTTTCCAAATTGCTTTCTTTGAACTCGAGTTGCACGTGCGAGTAGAAACGGGACTGTAGTTTGTTCGATCTTCAAATTTAAAGAAGCAGATATGAGTCTCCAAGCGAGCGTAGCCAGATTTTCGATTTGACGGAAAAGATCATATCGCATCGTCAATGAGAGACGAGGCTATTAATCAAAGATAAATCAGTCGAAAATAGATTAACTGCTACTTCATCGAAAATAGACGACATTCACTTTCGTCGAATTCGTCACGGTTTCATCGTCGTTGAACATTGACTTGGTTGTTTGTTATTTGCATCTTACCTCTGATTTCCTTACTTTGCAACATCATTCACGGTTACGTAACATAGTTGACACTGTTCTCGTTGCAACACCTGTTTAAAAAAATAAGAATTAACAACGAGGAAAAGATTTTGGGATACGATCAAGTTTCAATGTTGTTGTCAGTGGAGAGTTGAGCTTATTATTGTTCCTTCGGCTTGTCCAAGTATGCAAATAAAAACGCACAGTGAGGATCATTTACGGTTTCAGTTACATAAGAATATGATTGCGTTTCTGAATGATAATTATCCGTATTTGTTGATATGCACGCTGATATCATCCTGCTTGAGAATCACGTGAATTAGATGATACAGTTGATACAGTTGAAACACGATCTTCTAGAATTACGAAAAACTCGTACAGAAAAAAAGAAAAGAAGAAATTGAAATATTTCACAATTTTTAAACTACGTCTTAAAATTACTAACCGATACAAGCAGCTTGATGATTGTTGCTCGTTTGAGAGTATTTCCTAGGTCACACTTAGGTTGAGATCAAGGTTATTGTTTCTGGAATAGTCATTTCTGAGATCTGCTGTAAAAAACATTTCTTTTATCTGTTCTTTGAGAGAGGAGGGAGAGAGGAGGGAGATCTGACTGGCAAACTTATCTCGCACGATATTCGTCATCTGAGAAAATATAATGTCTAGTTAATAATATCCGTGTAAAATTGGAAATTATAGCGATTCTTGCAATTCCAGCTAATTGGTTGATTCGAGGCTTGTAACAAAAAAAGAAAAAAAAAATAATGTAACAGAAGTTCTCACGAAGCAGTCGCGAAGTTTGAAAGTTTGAGGGTTATCCAGGGAAATTTAAGACGGGAAGTCAACTGCGCATGCGTTGAAGAACAAATCTGCGTGGTCACAAAATGCGCGAAATTTAATTCCCTTTTCACCAAAAGTAATTTATTTACCCCGTCAATTTCTAATAGAAATAAGTCGGAACGTAGTAAAGGTGAGGTAACTGGAAAGTATTTTTAGATAAAATTTTAGTTTATGTAAAATTATTTATTTACATTAAACAGGATTAAATTTAATTAAAAATTTTATTTTAAAATATAAAATTAAATAAATTTTGTATATATTTATGTATAAATGTAATTTATAATTGGATAAAGTTTTATAATAAAAATAATATTATAATAATTTAAAATTAATAAAATTATTTATGGTTAGATGTTACTTATGGTTAAGCGTAACATGCTTGGCGTAATAATGAAAATACTCTTCCCATTTAACGGTACACAATGGTCGGTATCTATTTGACTAAATCATATTACTGCTGCGTGTGAAGAAAAAAAAAATAGAAGAGTAAGAAATTTTGCTTTCGATACATTCCAATTATCCATTTTTTCCTATCTTTTAATTTTAATTACACGCGTTTAGAATATGCATATTTTTGACATAAAGCTCGCGCTGTTGTTATTTGAAATTAAAGACGCGATCTGACGCGACTGAGCGCGCATTCGCTCGAAACGAAGAAGCGTCCAGCAAAGAACATCCGAAGTTTCCGCCTACATTTTGATCCCATAGCTACTTGTATATCATCAGCTGATTGCGTCACGGTCTGGTTTTATAATAGTTCATTAAATTGCCGGTAATTCGTGGTTGTGGGGCTATTTTATGTAGTATAAATGAATGAACATTATCGTGCAACACTTTGAAGCAATTCCACGTTAATTCACGTGTCCGTTAATCATACTGACTTTTCGTATTCTCAGTTTCTCATTTTTTACTTTTCTATTTTAAAAAAATATATAAAAAGATACATATTTATATCTTTTTATAAGATACATATATCTATTTTATATTATACAACATATATATATATATATATGTATATGTACTGTTAATATAATTATACAATATATATAAAATATATAAAAAGACACACACACACACACACACACACACACACACATGTATCTTTTTACATATATTATAAGAAAAAAAAACAAGTTCATAAATATTGCGTTTTTCGGAAATTAAAAAATTTTCACGTAATCGTGAAAATTTGCAAGCACAAAAATTTTTCCGACATTTGTCAGTTTATCTTGAACTTTGAGAAACCACTGCTGCAGTTGGACAAGATAATCAATGGTCTTTTCTCTTCAGCTTCCCTTTTCTGTACTAAATTATGCAGACTCACGATCACGTAACACGCGCATTACAGTGAACACACGCCGATGACTAATCGCGAATGCGCGCTCGCAATATAATTTATAGTTCAATTTATTTGTGCGAGTTTACGGACAAATATACAATGGTAATTTCGTGTAAAAATGCCATAGCGAGTGGTCGAAGAATCATTTTTTTTTTCTTTGTCTTTTCATTCATCGTCGCTACTTCGAGGTAAGAATCAATTCTTATCGAGATTCTCAAGCACAGTCAGAATTTTGTCTTTGTTGGAATTTGACAAAATCCGGAGAAGAGGAGAGGATATGATGCATTTTGCAAATGGGGTGCGCGTTGTTTCTGGACTCCCCCAGAAACGCTCTAATGGCCCAAATAACGGAATTCCATGCGAAAAGTGTCGTATTCGCGTTCATAAAGCTTTCTTCCTCTCGACTCGAGTGAAACGACAAAAAAGACCTATTTGCCAAGCTTCGCTCTCTCCCTCGCGAAGATCCTCGTACGCGAAAGGATTTCACGATCTAGGACTTTAAAGACGCGAGCTTCGTGAGATTTACGGTTGGCCGTTTCTCGTTCGATTCGGTGCACGACCCGGGCGAAGTCAATTATAAACTTGACCCATCTCGACCCTTCCTGTCAACGAGAAACGCATTACGACTTCCTTCCTCTTTTCGGGCGGCTGCCTATCGAAAAGAAGATTTTTTTTTTTAACCAAGGAAAAGATTTTTTTACTTTTACTGCCATTTTTTTTCTTTTTTCGTTCGCTTTCTTTATCAATCGAGGAAAACACGCAAAAGATTGTACGTTTACTTCCTATCGGAAAGTAGTTGCTATTTTTTTTTTCTCGTTTGCTTTATCAACCAAGTCTTAATGCTAGAACCACCAAAATGATCGAAATGACCAATTTGTAACATTCGTTAGACATTCTACAGACGTATTTTTAAAGATTTAAATAATTTTTCGCAAAATATACGAAAAAAAGCTCGTACACTCCACTATGTTACAAAGTTTCTCTATATTTCTTTTATCTTCAAAATTTTTTTCTGACAAAAATTTCACGCTTTAATCGTCGATAACGTTAATTCTAGCATCAAAACAAACAAACAAGGTAAGGTAAAGGTGAAACGTGTAAAAGATTTTACTTGCATACTCACGCACTTACGAATTTACGAATTTATGACAAACCACGAATCTCTTCCGCACACTGGAAAAATTGATTCAACAAGGGTCAATGTCGCGTGCATAGAAAGAATTAGATTTAAAAAACGCTTGAAAATGAAAAAAAACTAATCGACTAACCGTTCTCCTTCAGCAGATCGAGAGATCATCGATCTCAAGAAACTTTCCACCACGACGGCGTGGAATCGCTCATCGATCGGGGATCCTCCGCCAGCGTCACCATTATTATCATCATCGACATTGTCATTATCGTCATTATTATCGTCATCATCGTCGATTCAATCCCGTTAGGAAAAAAGAGAAGAGCCGGAGGAAGAGGAGCTTCATTGTGGAAGTCGGAAGGAAGGGATCGGTGTGTGTGCACCGATCGGAGGAAGGTGATTCGAGAAGAGAGAGAGATACGGACACACACGAAGAGTGGAAAGAGAGAGAGGCCAGGGAGAGCCAGAGCAGGCGACAAACAATAGACGGGTAACCCGGTGCTCCCGATGGGGTCGTAGTTGCGCGTATTTGTAATGTATCTGACGATGATAGGCCAGCACGGCAGGAAGAGATCGTCGTAGGGGGATCGCCATAGCTAATCGTACCACCCAAGGTGGCACAGATTGAGAGCTCTATCAGCACACATCCTCTCCTGGCCCGAGAGAGTACGAGCACCCATCGACGATCAACCCGGTACGCGAGCACCTACATAACTACGTACGTACCGTACGAACGTATGTATGTACGTTTTCATTGAAACACTCGATTTCCCCTTCTTGGGGGGGGGGGGGTAGTGTTCACGCCTATTCCTTCCATCCCGAAAGGTTTGCATTTGTAAAAAAACCTTTTCGTTCTGTTTTTGGAGAACGACCCACAATCGATCGATTCCTCACCCTCTGTCAATCACTTCCCGTTTATGCGATTACTCTTCCCTTTCGATTCGCTTCGTCCGCGTTTGCAATATTTCGATTGCTCTCGATTATAATTATTATGTAATTAACATCATAATTGCTTTCGAGCGACAATTGAACATAGACACGCTGTATTCCAAAATTCCAGATGTTGAACAGAGTCCTCTGGGTCGATCGAATTTGAAGAGTCGAACAGTTTGAAATCGTAATTTTTTTGTACTATGTTCTCTCTATTACGGTATTTTCATCTCCGTTTTGAAACCTTGGTGGTCGTAACGCTGTTTGCTACCCTTGGGAACTTTAATCCAGTGCGTAATACGTTAACTCTTGGCGTGTAAAGGAAATTTTATAACTTTGAAACTTCACGTAAAAGATACTCTATAACGAAACTTTGTACGAAAGGAATTTCATAACAAGGGAAATGTACAAAATAACAAAAAAAGTTTCGACACTCAACGATCCGATCGAGATCATCACTCTGTGATGGAAAAGTGGCACGAGTATTTCCAAAAGTGATACATTTCTATATAATATAATATATATACTATATATACAATATAGTATATAATAATATATTATATACACAATATAGCTTATATTTAATACAATTTATATATATACTATAGCAATACAATATAGTATAGTAAAAGCTTGTGCAAACTCCTACAAGTACATACATATATCAATACATATAGTACATTTTAACGTTTATATACTTTTTTCACCCTATCGAAGCCAAAGAAAAAAAAAATACCACCGCGTGATCCATACCTGCAGAAATAAGTTCTACGCAGACATCAATCGTGCGTGCTAACGAACTAAGTTGCTCGATCTTCTTTCTTCCTTCGGTTCTCTATTGGTGCGGTGACAACGGTCACAGCGGTCCAAGAAGTCAGAAGCCGAGGCCAATACCATCGTCGGCGATCAACGGATCAACGGATCGGATATCGTCGATCCCTTTTTCGAGCCTCTCGACCTCTCCTGCTCGTTCCACCGCCGCAGCCGCCGCCGCCGCCGCCGCCGCCGCAAACGTCGCCTTCCCTTCCCCATCGGGGCGCGACGACACACGCAGCAGCCACTTCCGGCTAACCGGAAGTGACGCTTTATGCGAACGGGTGACCACCGTCTTTCGTCGGGACACCAACACCACGCAAACGTAGGCCAGCACTACAGACGGGCATCATGGAAGTCGCCACTGAACTGTACGTATCCACCGTTCTCTCCTCTTCTCGCTTTGTTTCTTTCTGTCACGCCTCTTCTTGTCTTTAACATTTTGATAATCGTTCTATGTTCTCCATCGCTATGAAGTCGCGTTTCTTTTTTTCCGTCGTTCGAAGCGTCGAACCTCCGTTTTTGAATCCTTTGAGTTTTGCTCGTCCCTTGTCACTGTTAATCCCGCAAAATCGCGTTTCTTTTTTTCTTTTTTTCTTTCGCAGAGCTTCGAATCTCAAAACCTTTGAGTTTTGTCTTTTGAGTTTTGTTCAAATTTCGAAGACAAGGGGAATGTCTTTATATGTCTCCATAATGTCTTTGGATCCGTGATGCAACAGTTACTGATACACGTTTTGGAAATTTAGAGTCATTTCGCGATTTTAGAAAACACCTTGACAGAAACTTCTGTGTTAATTCATTGCTTAATCAGTGGATTATCGTCGAAGATTGTTTTCGAAGGAAGCATTCCAAATTGTTTGGATTGGAATTTGTGTTAAAATCACGCCATCACGGGCCCATTAACCTCTTGCGCTGGAATAACGTGCCACACACGTCGAGAATTTTTAGTCCCAAATTGCAACATTTTCTCAGTTTTAAGTATATTTAAATGTAACCCAGGCAAAACAAATGATAAGTTTATTACGTCTTAATCATTTCTATCCAGTGATATCATACCGGCGAGTTCAGAAGAAAAAGAAAGCGACGAATTATTGTATACGGTTCGGTCACTCGTTATGGTCTGCGAACCAGTTTCTAGCGCAAGGGGTTAAGCCGACATTGACAGGCAGATGAAGTTTCTTCATCGCGTAAATCATCGGTTGCATCACCGGTTCGACTAATGAATTCGCGTAAAAAGACACATTTGCGATAACTGAACAGGTTTCGCTCAAGACTATTAAATTTCTCGAATCGCGTTATTCATAGTGATTGAAGTGAGAAAAAAATTTTTTTTTTTGCTCTTCGTTCGTCGTCCGTTTCTTTTTCCCACCGTTTTCTCAAACGAACTCACGTGTACTAAGGATACCAGAAACCCATAGCCACCGACTCAGAATTTCCGCCACAGATCCAACTGTGTGTCAAGACTGCTCCAGAAGTACGCGTCGTGAAAGTACTACAATTTGATAATTGCCGGGCCAGTTAAGATTAATCCCGGGCCAGTTTGTCGAAATGCTCCGACGATAGAGCGACCTTGTCGGCAAAGAAGAACTCTCGCTGGAAAATGATACATAAGGGTGATTCACGTAATGTGCACGCGTGAAATAACTTTTGAATTACGCGTCCAATGAAAAATTGTTTAATACAAAAGTTGTACGGTTTTAAGGGAGGAAAAATATGGCGTATCAATTTTTTGTAGGTTTAGAAATTTTCAAGGTCATCTTTATTTTTTTAATTGGACCATGTTTTTTTCATCATAAATCGAAAGAATATTAAATCTAAGTAAAATGTCATATTTGTGTGTTAACCTAATGGTCAAGGAGATATTTTACACGGGAGTAAGAATGGTAGTTTCCATTACGAAATATGTGTGGAATGTGAATCCGCGAGGATCAAGCGGTTGATTGGATCAGTCCCTGCGAAGGCTCAAACCATTCTACACGTTCCAACACAGAAAAGACTCGAGTATTCGTCGTTTGAAAATTTCGTAACAACGCCGGGACTGGAGCGGTTCAAGATACGAGGCCGAAGGGGCGACGTATGTATCTCCTACACAAGGTCATCGGCAACGAGCGAGCGAGCAAGACTTTCGAGATTGATCGGCTCTCCTTAAGGCCTACTTAACACGAGGTCGCTCGTAAGAGACGAACTCAATCGAATCAGTATGAAGACTACTGACCCCCTGGGTTCAAACGGACGTTACCAGGCGCTTTTTGCTTTGTTCTCTCGATTCGTGAAACGCGCGAGCGGAAATGTCGATCGAGACTTCTCCGATAGAAATCTGACACTCTTTCGGATTATAAAAATAAAAGATGACGGACGTCTGAAACTTAACGACGAAGGAGATTGCGCAAGTATATTTCACACGGATATTTCACGGATAACAAATTTGAAACACGGATAAACGATGTACGTCTCGCATTGGAAACTTTGAAAGATTGAACAATGAAACGAGGGACACGAAGAATTAGATAAATTTAAGGCTCACTCGAAAGGCAAAGATTTGTTACTTTTCTATTGGAAACTTAAAGAATATCAAATATTCGGAGGAACTCACGGAGAGAACTGACAAGTTTAAGTCACTCGTCGAGAGGCAAACTTTGTTATTTTTATTCTTCAGTGAACATTCCGAGGGACGAAGAAACTTGCAGAGAGAGTTAGATAAATTTAAGTCACTCGAAGGGCAAAATTTGCTATTTTTATTCTTCGTTGAACAGAGGAAGAAGTATTTCATTGATAGGGCCAAAAATTAAGTTTCTTCCCACCTATTTTTTTCTCTTAAAAACATCAAAATACAAGAAATTTCACTAATTTTATTAATTTTATTAATTTAACTAATTTCATTTTAAATTTACAATAACAAATTTCACAAATAACATCAAAATACAAGAAATTGTACTAATTTTATTAACTGTTTTAAATTTAATTTTTTAATTTTTTCAATTTAACTAATTTTTACTTTAAATTAAATTCAAACATGATTTTTTTTCTATATTACGTTTCAAAAATTATTTCTTTCGACCATGTCGACCACCATCGCAAATTTCTGCTCTTACTTCTTTTAATAAGAAGTGACTTTTGTTCCACCCTGTATCTACACGTTCAAGTGCCAACATAACGCATAATCGATATCGCATCTATGTTTAAACGATTATGTGAAATTTATTATGCGACATGCTCGTCTCTATAAATAGTTACGCGTACGCGTGTCTCTTACTTATCAATGAAACGATGAACGTTTCATTCAAGGCCTTCAACCTTTCACAGTCTATTGCTATTCGCGCGCGCGCGCGTGCATGTATATATATATATATATATATATATATATATATATGGTTTTTTTCTTTGTAAATATATGACGCGAATGAGCTTATTCATGTATAATGGCTATATATGAACAATTATATGTATATAATTTATCAGTCGAACGCACGAAAATTCTCAACTCTTCTCAGATCTCGTGATATGATGCGAGTTTCTCGATCGTTCGCAGGCAAACGAACAGAAATATAAAATTCATCGAAGATTCTGTTCGTGACCACGCGTGCCGACGCCTATGCAAATGGACAAATAATGACACATCACGCAAAAAAAAAAAAAAATAAAACAGCATTCGTTTATGTAGTCATGGAAATTCACAGCTGCTACGTGAAAATGATCAAATGAATATTACAGAAGTCGAGGACTACTCAAAAACAACAACTTGAATTACATTCTTTCCAGAATTTCTTGCCCCTTTTTCTTCTGATAACCCTGTTATTTAGTCAGTTAATATTTCGTCGTCGATTTATCAAACTCGACCAAGTGACCAGACTCGTTGACATTGTTGAGGGATTAACTCTCGCAATTGACCCTTTGGACACAACAAATTGTCTCTTTTTCAAAGTTTCGTAACTCTGCTTCCGCAAAATTTCCTTCTCGAGAGACGACGACTTTTAGATTTGCGTTGGCGAACTGGAAACGAGATACAACACGCCGAAGGCTGCGCATGTACGACGATCGAATCATTTACGATTCCTTTGCGAACGCTTCCGTGACGTAATTCTATTCCGCCATAACTCTAATAAATGTAGATTGAACGGTGCCATTGTTTTTTTTAATCTTGCCAAATTCTACAGACTGTCGTTTTGAAATTAAGATTCTTAAATTCTTAGATAGAAATTTACGGTTCGCAATTTAAGAATTTAAGATTCTCGAATTCTTCGATTCACAATTCAAGAATTTTCAGATTTTTAAATTCTGAAATTCACCCAACTGTGAACGCCCCTCTATTTCAGATCGCCGTTGTCGGGATCGGACACGCAGCGCAAGATCGTCGAACGTACCTCGTACTACCCCCAAGAGCCGAGCAAGAGGCCAAAGACCAGACAGGAGAAGATTCGATCATGTCTCAGGCACAATTCTCTAACCATGTTAACCGTCGCCGGTGTGTTCGGGGGCGTGGTCCTCGGTATTATCCTGAGGAACATGCGGAGCCAAGGATGGACGCCCCGCGAGATCATGTACATCAACTACATAGGAGATCTGTTCCTGAGGATGCTGAAGAGCTTGATCTTGCCGCTGATTATATCCAGCTTGGTCTCGGCCATTGGATCTCTCGATCTGTCATTGAGTGGCAAAATTGGCATGCGCGCTATAGTGTATTACATGGTGACCACTATTAGCGCTGTTATACTAGGTCAGTGAGAGAAGCTAAGTAACGAGAGATTTCTGGCTACTTCGTAGTTACGTAATCGAGAGTACTTTAGCGGGTGGGTGTCGCAGGTGAAGGATAACGTCGTGACACTGTAACAGTAGTGTACCGACTGAGCAACAGCAGGTATATGAATATACCTCGTCTGTGGCAGAAGTAACAAAAGTTGTGGAATCAGACTTGAAAATTTATTTTGAATAACTTTATTTGTCAATAAATTTTTGAAATAATGTTCTTTGGTATTTGGCAAATAATGGATTTCAATTAATGATATGTAGCTCACTTGGTCAATTAAAAGAATTTGAAGCTATGCAAATAATACTGGGAAAATAATAAATTGAAGAGCTGATTATTTGAAAAAATAACATTTATTTGACAATTGAAAACTTGCTTTTAAAGTATCATTCAGAATAAATTATTCAATTAGAAATTAATTAATTTAATGTTTTATATGAAATACTTAATAATATAATTTCGTTATTTTACAAATAGATGATTTCTGAAATAAATATATTAAAAAGTAATTTAAAAATTTTTCGACACGATAGCAGTTTCACAATAATAATGAACTTTTCCTTTCTTCTTTCTTCAGGTATCATTTTAGTAATCACCATACAACCGGGCGTAGGAAACAATCCGGAGATCAAGACGAAAGAACGATCTCAAAATGTTTCGACTGTCGACACGCTGATGGACTTGCTTCGGAACATGTTCCCCCCGAACCTGGTAGAGGCGTGTATCTCTCAACACAGGACCGAAATGCAGAAACCAGAAAACACCACAACAGGTTGAAACTATAGATTCTTTCTATACATTTGTTTAAAGATTTAACAAATCAAATCATTCAACAATGAATTTAAATTAACGCGTCGATATATTGTTTGCTGGAACAGATAACATAGATTATTGGGAACCAGTGCAAAAGAGCGTGTCGGGGACAAACATCATGGGCTTAGTCGTCTTCGCAACGGTGCTGGGCATAACACTGGGAAAAATGGAAGAACAGGGCAAGCCGCTGCTCATGTTCTTCGAGTCCTTATCTAGCGCCATGATGTTGATCACTCACTGGGTGATTTGGTAAATTCACATTTGACGAAACACTATCTTGTAGTCAAAGTACAGTAGTCCTCACGTAACTGACCACACTTTGGATTCTGTAACTGACTAGTGGTTATCCCCACCAATTCTTGGAATTGGAACTATCTCCACTCTATGCTATTTTATGTGAAACATAACACTTGCACAAAACAAGCGATACATGATGCCAATTGGCAGAATACACGTCCCCACTTGAGTGTCCATAGTCGGGGCAAAAGGGGACTACTGTATTTCGTACAAAATTATATCATTAAACAATTTTATAAAGCGTTGTTACTATAAAACGTTACGTTTTACGGCAAAATTTTTTAACTGTTACGCTCCTCATCCAGTGAAGTGGCAGTTGTCCCGTTGTCATTAACAGCATATTCACAATGGCCAATGATAAAGGGTTAATTACGTAATGGTAAATTGATTTTTAATTTTTTGATAAAACGTGGAATATTTTATTCTCCAGGTTGTCGCCGGTGGGCGTTCTCTTCCTGGTGGCCGCCAAGATCACCGAGATGCAGTCACTGGACGAGGTGGTCGCTCAGCTGGGAATGTACTTCCTCACTGTCCTGATCGGCCTCTTTATACACGGGTTCATAGTCCTCCCCTTGCTGTACTTTATAATAACGAGGAGGAACCCATACGTATACATATCGAACATGGCCCAGGCGTTGGTTACCGCGTTCGGCACGTCCTCGAGCTCAGCGACGCTTCCGATCGCGATCAACTGTCTGGAAGAGCGAAACAACGTCGATCCACGAATCACTAGGTTCGTACTACCGATCGGCGCCACCATCAACATGGACGGCACAGCGTTGTACGAGGCGGTAGCTGCGATCTTCATCGCGCAAGTGCGTCAAGTCAGCCTCAGTTTCGGTCAGCTGGTAGCAGTCAGGTAACCAAGATCTATGGACATAGTTTGTGTTTTTCCTCTGTGTAACGCTGGAACTGCCAAAGTAGTCAAAACGACCAACTTATATTTTATAATTTTTGTCGGACATAAAATGATCATCTACTTTTAACCATTTTTGCGCTGTAACTTTTTCTCAAATACAGCATACAACAACTCCGACTTTTTTCTATCCGGCTTCTTATGTACGTCTAGTAAATTATTTGTTTGAAAGTAAAAATTATAAGTAAGAGTTCGTGAACGAAATGTTGAGTTATTGTTTATAATGTGAATGTGTTGTCAGTTGTTTAAAATCTCCCTGTGTATGGTAAATTTTGAAGCAACTGACAGGATGTATATCTTACGACAAAGTTATTTCATTTGCATGAAACAAACAAAAATGTTCAATGAGTTCGGTTGAATTACAGCTGGTTGATTGGCGGTCCACGAGCTCTTATCCCCACTTTTCTGATCGCTACCCCCTCCACTGCGTCAATCTCTCCGCCATATGACTCTGTCATGCACGGCGAGGAAATTTCAATATAGTGGAAATGGGGGCTAGCGATCAAGAAAGTAGGGGCAGAGGCTGCCAGTTAACCGAATTCATTGAATACTTTTTTACATGTATTTCCAATTCAAATCGAAGGTGTAGAATTCATCTATGATAGCCACGGACAAACTTTTCTTCCTATTCTATATAATGCACTCGGTTCGATTATAGCGCATTATAGTAGGGTAAAGTATAGTAGGGTAGTCATCAATCACATTGAAGCTTCTTATCCTAATACTTTCTCTTCAATTAAACCTAGATCACGTGCATAAATAGGCAATTTTTACTTTCATTGCTTTCATTGCGTTGCTCGGCATTTCTCGCAGTTACATCGAGGATCCAACACGGTTAAAGAAATATTTTGCAGTTAATACTGAGATTTCTTTAGTATCACGGCGACTGCTGCAAGCATCGGTGCAGCTGGTATTCCGCAAGCAGGCCTCGTGACGATGGTGATGGTGCTGGATACCGTTCGTCTTCCGGCTGACGACGTCTTCCTAGTCATTGCCGTCGATTGGCTGCTGTAAGTTTCTTTCGTTTCAATATCAAATTTGTTTAATTTCGAGCCAATTTTCACGAAATGTTGATTCTTGATTTTCGTTCATCTTTCATCAATTCGTTCAAAATTCATTTAAGTTCAAATTTCGTTTAAGTTAGGTTTATTTAGTTTCTTCTTTATGCGAATTTTCACAAAACGTTCGCCTTTGAATCCGCAGGGATCGCTGCAGAACGACGGTGAACGTGGTGGGGGATTCCCTCGGAGCCGGGATCGTGAACTATTTGAGCAGAAACGAACTGGCTTCGTTGCCGCACAACGCACAGGCCCAGAATGGGGCGGACCATCACACCACCACTTCCATATGAGACCGGGATCGACTGAATTCGATCGACTGAACTCGTGAATTGTCGACAGAGACGACGAGCGGCGTTTCCCATTCTTCTCAACACTTTGCTCGTTAAATTGTCGCACAAATTCCCCTCCCTCCTAATCCCACCGAACTTTCAATATTTCTATGTCGAAGACGAAGTTCAGTAAGCATGATGATAATTCCTCGAGAACAAACGACAACGCGTAATACGTAGCAATTTTATCTCCCCGTTCTGTTCGTAGTAGTCTTCCGATATATCCAAGAAGAGACCTCGACAGTTCTCGCACGATGTTGACAGAGGAATATTTTTCTTCTTTTTTTGTATTTAATTTCACAGCTGCCAGATTCGTTGAATTAGAGTACAAAAAAATAATGATAATAGTAATCAAGTGATCCGATCATGTTTTAATGGTCGTATATCTATATCGTTGATTTTACGATAAACTAAGAAACGAAAATTAAATGAATCGAGCTTTCGGTATTCGATTTGTTCGATTCATTGATCACATGCCATATACTTTAAAGTTTAAACCTCTTGAAACTTAATTCTCTTTGAACTTAACTCTCTTTAAGTTCGAAATCGTTAAATTCTGAAATATCCTGGTACTTGGAAATTCCTGTGATTTCATTTTCTGAAAGCTATTTTTCTTTTTAAAGTCATATAATAACGTAATGAATATACTACTGCCTAGGTGTTTCAATTTATCTTGAAAGTGTTCTTTGTTTTCATTCGTTACTTCTGAACTCGTTTTACGGCGAAACGTTATTCTTTTTTCGCGAATCGACGAATTTATTACACAAAAACATTCGACTCCTGAAGCATTTTCTTTTTTCTTTTTTTTAATGAACGCAATTTTTTCATATACCCATACTCGTATACGAAAAAATTCAACGACACATTAAAACGGTACGAATATAGTCGAGATGTATAAAATCCCATTGTACATGATCGTTTTAGCCAGAACGCTAGTGTCACAACAACAGTTACATAGCATTGAATTACCATTTATACCTTGATCTTTGTCTTCCATTGTTACGACCTTATAATCTTTTTATCGATTTACAAATTCTTAGCGATGTAATAGCCTATGAAATATTTATAATTGCCCATCTAATTCCCCCATAGATTTATACACCTGCGAAAGACCACGCAAAGTTGTTTCAAATTATAGTATTATATCTTTAGGGAGCCAGTGACGAGAACATTATGATATTCAATATACCTCACTGCGCTAGATGAGAGAGAAAAAAAGTGTTCAATTGTTAACTAGAAAGTGTAAAGGTGTATTTTATATACTATATAATGTATCTGACAAGAAACGCGTTATCAGGTGTACACTCATTTATACAGTTACATTGGTGCATGCAGAGTTTACGTTTATACGTAACTGAATAGTCAATTTATATTAACTTATTTACCGCGTTATATCTTATTCGAGGATCATTTAATTAACTCTTTTAAGTATTGTACTACAGTTTTTTCCTCCTTTGGAAATTCAACGCCATTTTGTTTCTTGTCATAACAATTAAAATAAGAAATGCCAACGTGACATTTTATTGTGAAGTAAATTCATAAATTACCTAAGACAGAGATGGCTAAGTGGCGGTCCGCGAGCTTTTGTCCCCGCTTTTCTGATCGCTAGCACTATCCCCTCCACTTGCTTGCAATTCAGAGTGAGAAAGTGGGGCTTGTGCACGGCGAGGAAATTTCAATGTAGTAGGAAGATGGATGCAGTGGAGGGGGTAGCGCTAGGGTTCAGAAAAGTAAGGACAAGGAGCCGCAAGCCGCCAGTTAGCCTCTCAACTCTTAAGTATTAAGAGATCTGATAAATACGAACTAACTCTTCTTATTGAAAGATTTATATAAAAGAAAAATGGATAACCATATTATTTAATAAATACTTAGGCAAGAATTGAATCGCTCTTTGGTGTCATTATTTAGGAAAAAAAGAAAAAAAGAATCAAGTTACAATATACGTGTTTAATATTAAGGCATGATTCAAAACTAATAATCGTAATCTATCGTAATCTATCGTGAATTGATGTACAGTTACATCTTGTAATCAGACACTATTAGCAGAATTTATATACCTGTGTTTATGTAATTAAATAATCGCCATAGCTGCTTAAAAATATACTGTATGATATTTATTTGTACAATAAATGTACAAACTGACATAACAATAAAGGTATTGCTTATTTCTAATCAAAGATTTAGGCGAGTTTCCTTAAACATCGACTGTTTTAATTCATTCAAGGAAAGAAATGACATCTTTCACTATCGAATTTGCAACTTGTTTCTCCTTCGTTGTACGGGTTACTTCGACAGTACAAAATAATTCATTAAAGTAATTACTAAAAATTATTTATTTCAATTGTAATTCTATCTGTGCATAGTATAACTTTTTTTTTTAATTTTCTGGTTTCACCAGTTACATTTCAATTTGCGTTGTCACAAGATAATGTTAAGTGGCAGTTGCAAAGAAATAAATGTATATTTGGGATCTTAAAAATATGAAATACGCATTAAAAAAAAGAAAAGAAACATACAAGAATATTAAATGTAAGTATAAGAAAAGAAACATACAAGAATATTAAATGTAAGTATAAGAAAACGATATTGTAAAGATTTCTATCACATTTTAAACATAACTTACAACCACCTATTTCTATTGTCTTGTTTGCAAAATGGATATGCAGAATTAATTTACATTGTAAATCAGTGATTGGTTTTATTGTAAGCTGATACATTATTTGCGTTAGAAAAAGGTAGAAGGTAGTTTTGTTGCATATTTAAAACTATAATGCTTAACAACGTAACATGACTAGACGAAAATGCACTTTATAATACCTTGAAATAATAATGCATGGAGACTGTAGAAAAAGGAATATATTCGATGGAATATCGGCTGGCAATTTCGGAATTTCTCCATAATTTTTCTATTATATGTATACCATACGTTATTAAATTTTCTATGGAAACACAAATGTTTAATTTTATCTCTTCGTTAAATCAAGATCATGTTTTAGCTTTGTTTCATCCACCAGATCAGTAGAAATTAACTCGTTATTTTTGATGCAATGATCAGCGATTATTGGACGTCTGAATTCCTATTATGGATAAAAAGCACTTACGACGGCATTAAATATATAAAATGTTTTACAGTTAACGTTAGGTGATCCCGTAAAATGAAGCATGTCCTTTTGATACGATTTTCAAACTATCAGCCCTTTCTTTATCGCTCCAGAAGAAAAGCATGACAGTAAATAAAATCGCAAAACACATATTTATCGAGTCTTAAAATCTTAAACAGGCGTTATGTTATGTACATAATATAAACAATTCGCTATATTATTTACAAAACTAAAATAGTTTCGCAAGATCTCGCGTTAACGCTAAACATCTATAAATCACAAATTGTCATCGACTTCGACAGTGTGTAAAATATCTTTCGTACCACGACAATAAATTGTGCTCAATTATGTGAAAATTTCGATATAGAGAATAATTTCCGACTCACTTCCCCCCTTTCGAGTAATTCTTAATAATGTTTTAATTCAAGGAAATTCCTTGTATCCATGAACTTAAGTCACTCGTGTCTTCGCAACTGAGGCTCAATGAGTTTTTTTCGTTCTTTTTCGATTCCAAGAGTGTCTGGGCAGCGGTTCGACCGGTCAGATACGCCCCGTGTACTGTACTATAAAAGGAAGAATGTGTGTGCTCGCCTGCAAATGCTATTACAATTTTCGAAGGATCGTCTTCTTGTATCATAGGCTCAGCTAAACAATTAATGTCTAATTGACTCGCACCGACAGCCATGGCGGTGTAGGAACCACGCGTGTACGGCTGCGAATGCCACGAAGTGCGCAAACAATTTTTTGGTGCTGGCACAAACGGGTCATTGAGAAATCTCCTGAGTATCGACGTGCATACTTCAGCCACTTCCGCCGAGCTCAATTTCTCCATGTACTCGGCGGCCTTCCCCGATATCCAGCCCAGCAACAGAGTCTCCGTAATTTTTGTAAAAGAATAGATCTTTCTGAACCACATTTTATTGATGTCTTGCTTCTCCTCCTCCGACAGTCCCCTGTCGTCCCATAGAAGCATTACTTCCGACACACTAGGATGCAAAAATGGTCTCTCGTACTCTAAAAATATCTTATCTACAGCACCAAATAAGAGTCTATCTATGGCTTCGAGCTTGTCGTTTGGTAAAAGTGGTTCAAATATGTCGTTCGCTTTCTCCTTAAGTACTCCTAATGGCAATGTACAAATCACATGTTCGGCTACTATAGTTTTTCCATTTTCACATTGTACTATGACAGATGGGTTCGTGTTAGAAGGATTATTAGAATTTTCATTGTCCGTACATTTACTTCTTTGCCACCTACAATTCAATATATTCGTGTGAGAATCCAAAGCGCAAAACATTTAACATTAATTGATAAGAAACCAACTTTAAGATCTGCTTACCTAATTTTGGCAACAGCGTGTTTAGTCAGAATACTGCTCTTTGGTATGTGTTTTGAAACTGGTTCCAATATAGCACTATATCCATCCGGAAGACTAATATTCCCACCTTGGAGTTCTGCGTAGGAACCCATTTCCAACAAGTCGACATCTTCCATGCTATCACAGCCAGTAATGCAGGTCTCCCGTTTGAGTAGACAGTCGAACATCAACTGTCTAATTTTCCTTTCTTCGGGTGGCAAGGCCGACAGGTAGATCTCAGCCTCCAGTGCCACGTGAGCTCCAACGCTGTTTATCCCATCCGGTGGGCTATAAGTACTTAGGAAATACTCCTCGCATCTTCTTAAAAAACATACGTAAGCTTCGTAGATTTCTTGGAGAATTGGAAAAGGCAATTGTTTCCCATCTTCCATAGCGGCTACTACTTTATGAGGCCTTGGTACGCGTACTATGTCTATTAATCCGTTTGCCATAGCCAACTCGAACATCGGGTTCCCTAGGACTCCATGAATCCAGTTGGCTCCTAACTCTACCTTCTCGTTGCCTGTATGTAAAATGCACGGGCGTGCTTAAGATTCATGAGGATCACCAAAGAGTTATTTTCACGATGAAGCTAAAACTTGTACATGTACACACAGAGAAAGTTATATCTTTCATTTGAATTCAGAATTGAAATTTAATTTTCAACTCAAGTCGATTAACAAATTTCTTATCGTTGGGTTCTAACCAAGGTTTATTGTTATTAATATAATTAATAATTTTTTGTATGTACTCGTTTGTTTTTGAACATTTGTCAGAAAATATTTAAGAGAGAAACGGAGAAACAAATTGATAATGTCTTCTACTTGTATCGAATATGATATACATGTGTAAAAGTGTAAGATACCACGATGTGAAGATTATATTGAAAAGCCGAACAGGCCAAATACAAAAAACACGAGGGATTGAAAAGCTTATTGATTGACGAAACGCGGGAAATAGGTTAAGTGGGGACTCACCGATTTTGGTAGCGACTATACGGCCACCGATCCGACCCCGCGCCTCCACGATCAAAAAGTCGGTCTCGTGGTTTTTCAGCAAGTGATTCGCAGCTGACAGTCCGGCCATCCCGGCCCCGACGATCACGATCTTGCACTTGACTTTATCATTCTCCGTCTTCTTCGTGGACTCCGCCATGATCATGTCATATCAGTTGTCAGACAGACCTTACATGGCTTATTAATTTTTATTCAAATTTTTACTCCTCATTTTCACTCGACTATCATATTCTCCGGCTACTGTTGCTTTATCGAGCTCCGTGCTTTCTCGAAATCCGCTCAAAGTTCTTTGACGTTTCCCATTTTTATCTCGACCGCGCGTCAAGATTTACCGCGAACACGCAAAATTCGTATGTAGTTACTTTCGTTTTTTCACCGGCTGATTTCCGCGCGCCACGATTCAAATGATACACAGGGTGGTCCATTTAACACTAGAATTACCGACGACTGAAGTGTACGATAACGTTTGTGACGAAGAAATTAAAGTGCAAGGTACAAGAAGAAGTTGATAAGAATATAATAATAAAAGTTAATAATAACTATAATAACAAATAAATTAATAATAACTATAATAATAAATAAATTAATAATAACTATATAATATATATAAATAAATATAAGGAATAATAATAACTATAAGGACTATAATAATAAGTTAATAATAAGGAACACAAGAAGCTATTAATATATTTTATTAAAAATCGCTCGAGTATCTAAAAATATAATGTTATAAATGTACAAAATTTAGACATATAGAAAATTATAAACTGATCATTTTGATCACCTTGATAGTTCTAGTGTCTTTTTATCTTTTTGAATTGTGTGACGATGGAGAAAATGTTTTCGCCCCATATGAATGGTATTGAAAGGCCAATAACTGGTAAGAATATTTTATCACTGAAAGTGATTTTAGCGTAACCCAGAAAATCGGGCCTCTTCAGGTACAACGCTAATGCAACGAAAATTAGCGATTGGTTGATTTGGGTCATGTGATTTGTGAGGAGGTGTGGGGTAGACCTCGAGTAGGAGTGGCGTTGTCTGGTACCGAGCGATCGCGCCTGCAATTTGTTTTGTATCGATTCAAACGTTTGCATATCAATAAAATTTTATGGCAAAAAAGTTATCTTCATTTCCTAGTCAGAACAGTTGCTTCTGGGCTTTTCAGTGAATCGTACTGGGATACAAGTCGTCCAGTTTTTGTTCCAAGGTCATTGATGTTTCCTTTTCATAGAAATACGTATTTACATGGAGTAGCTGACAAAAAGATACGTTCAAGTATGTAAAGAATATGACCTTGAAAATTTAAATTTCACGCATAAATCTGTCTCTGTCGAGATCGCAGACTTTGGGCCATGACGCAACGATCGAGAGCCTAATAATAAATGTAAATAAACACGTTTACTATTTACTGCGTCGTCAACGATGATCTCTTCTAGCAGCTTGAAATCCCGATCAGTGTGACGAAATTTGTCGGTAATTCATAATGGGATACTCAATGCAAGAAAAGATTGTTATGACATTCATTTATGGTAAAAGTGATTAGTGTTTCAGCAGTTCAAGTGTACAAAGATACACTTCTTTAATCGTAATTGTCCACCACGAAATACATACGCAAAGATGGTCAAAAATTTCCATAAAACTGGCGTGTGATGGAAAAACTAAAGGAGGAAACTAAGGACTAAAACTGTCAATAACGAAAGAAATAAAGAAAATATCTTCACGGAACAGATTTTGCTGAGGAAAATGCATTTTTCTCAGTAGGACAATACGATTCAAAATCGTTCTTCAAAAGAAAAATTTAAATTTTTGAATATCAGTGAACATCAAGGTCATGTTACATACCTGAACGTATTTTTGTACCACTACTCGATGCAATAAAAAAAAAATACATATTTGTATGAAAAAAAACATCACTGACTTCGAAAACTTCGAAAAAATGACCTTGGGAAAAACATATTCTTACCAGTTGTATTGATCTTTCGATACCATTCATGTTAAATGAATATTTTGTGTATCACAGTTCGAAAAGATATTTTCGGACCACCCGGTATATACAATGAAGGGCATAATTGAAGAATCGTCGATACTTTAAATTAATATAAATTTGTAAACGAAGATCATGCAACGATCCATTTTGGTCTCATTTACATCACAAAATTTGATCTCGTATCATAAAAATTTGCAGAAAAAAAAATACAAAAAAAAGGTTTTAATGTTTTTGGACACGAAAATTTTCAATTTTTCATTGTACAGTTATGCTCTTCGATGTATACTTTACAACGAAAATTAAAATATGTTATTGTAAGCGAGAAAGATATTTTTCTAATTGCAATTCTCGTTTGTTCTTTAAACGCGATCAGAAATAAGAAATGAGAACACCAAAAGACGTACCCACACGATTTTCTTTATTTACAAATCACAAATTTCTAATCGCGAATTACAAATTTCAGATCTCTCTCTCTCTCGTCAATCCGATTTGTGTCCTATATTGACAAATTAAACGTTTCAAAGTCTAACGTGTTACAATTCCTCATAGTCAAGTGAACCTCCTTGCAGTTACACGCTTAATTCCTATGTTCAATTAATTTACCATTTTATATGACTTTTATGTGACAATCTTACGATATAAGCAATGAAAAATAAAATTCTGCGTTTTTAAAATATGTGGATTTCCTTTCTCCAATTTTTTTTTAATAACAAATATAAACATTTCTATACGTCGATAATTAGTTACAACAATAAAGAAAGTTTGCACCCTTCACTTGGAACTAAAATTTATTATTTTTTTTTTTTTGGTACTTCGGCAGGCTTGCGTATACCTACCGTTTGTCTAACAAAACGTTAAGTTCTAAAATTTAATCTGATTCTCAAAATGTTACAAGAAAAAGCAAAAACGAAAAAAAAAAAAGAAAAATGAAATTAAAAGGTTATATCACAAAAATGCTATCTCCTAAACTAAAAGAATATTTTATCTACAGATTATTGTTATCTTCAAAAAAACAAAATCTATACTATGATAATAAAACAGACGTACGTGTTTCAGCTTTTATACATATTTACAGATTATTATTAGCAGTTACTATTACAGACGTGTTATTCACATTATATTTCCGTATTTAAATCCCTTCGATTGAAATGTCATAAGTTCCGTTCCTTTGCTAAGCTCAACTTTAAAGTGGAGCAAATTTCAATTAACAGAGAAGTTGCAGAAATTTGACGAAATGTAAAGAAATTCTCTGGCTTAGTTTTTCACAATCACAACAAGTCAGGCTTGAACCTCAAATTCTTAATTAGAATAACAATAATTCGTATCTTTCTGCCAAATTCAACATTTAACATACACTTATATATATATATATACACATAAAAGAAAGTTAATTCAAAATATCCCATTTCAGGATTCTAACAATTTTCTCCTTATTATAATAAATAAAAATCTTTCAGTTTGTTACACTGATATTTTTCCTTCGACAGAAAAGTACTATCAACTATTATTATACACATATTATATGAATAGCAACAAAATAGATATATTTACACAATAACAAATAATGATACTTCATTTTGATTTCAGTCGCAAAAAATTCTTCATCAATATTTTTTATAAAATTTACATGTACGTATGTAGTGTACAAAAAATGTGACATTAATTTCTTTTCTTCTTCTTTTTTTGTCTCATAAAAAGCAAACAGATCTGAATTTCAGAATCCAAAGCTAATACAATATAAAATAAACTTCATTATCTATTTTCAACTTTGAATTTCACAATCTCTTTCTCTCTGTCTCTTTTTTATACTTGTTATATTTATGCTCGAACATAAGTCGATATATTTTTATAGTATAAGCGCTGTTTTTTTTTGTGTGTGTGTTTCATTATCTATATAGATGGTATTCGAATAGAAAATATTTTCTCCTTAAAAGCTCTATTTCTCAATGGTTCCGTCAGCTTTTTTAACTATACATTTCGACCGTGTACAAACGTCGCGAACTTTATATTCGTGTATACGCTATATTTAATAAAATTGTTAACAAAATAGGAGCGAACAGAGCAAGATGTTTTAATCATCGAGTATATAAAAAATTAATTCAAGCACAGTGTGTGTATCTTGACTGCTTTGCGCTGCTTTATGCAGAACTTGAATTAATTCGTTGTCTAAACTCTTCATATAGATCGGGGGCAATTTCATGCCTTCGCTACCGGCTTCATAACCAACCTAGTATTATTACAATTCAATTATATTTCTCTTCTCATTAAAAAAAAAAATTATTTTAAGTTACTAAGGACTATCTCTAATTAAGTTTCAAGGTCTGTATTACATACTTTTTTTTTTACTGTTAAAAAGAAAAGCTTGCAACTTACAAGTTATTACAGTATACTTACGTTGTCGGGATGAATAGTAGTCCTTACACCAAGTTTCGTTAAACCAGCATTGGCCAACAAGTCCAATAACTTTACTAAGGCTGTACAAGTTGCTTTCGCTATATTTCCTGACAATTTGTTTATATCCACCGGGTCGTAAACTCCATTTGGATGATCGTCGGACTTCAAAAAAAAAAAAAAAAAAAACATATATTACAAAAATAAAGAAGAGTAACAATTTAGAATTTAGATTATATTCTTTCCTAAACGTACATTGATAATGAACACTTCTGTCCATCGAATAAATCTACTCGTTCCCTTATAATCAATACCATTATGTACTCTGATTGAAGGTATACCATCCATCAGTTTTCTATCGATAGGACTTTTTACTCTGAGAACAAACAATAAATTTAAATAAACGCACGTGACTATAGACGACAGTCGTATTTAATATTTACCCTAGATTGAACTGCACGTCATTATCAACCCATTTTATGTTCACCATTTCATCTGGCTCGGGCGCTCCTTGTCGGCCACATCCGATCGAGAAGTCTTGCATATTTTTCAGAGCCGCTTTCAACGCTTCCATTTTTTCCGGCATTATTTCCACCATCAATCCATCCTCAACTATACTGGACTTTGCCGACAGACCCATTGACGACTTCAACGCCCCGTTAATAACGATAAAACTGGTGCCTGTTACTATACCGATATCGAATACCGATTACTTTCAAAACGTTCGAACAGGCGTGTAAAAATTACGTACGTACTTGTTCTTGGATTATTGTTGATACTTATCGCTTGCGTTTGATAAGTGCTTTCATCACCGGTGTTTGTTTGTATACAGACTAAATGCGAGTCAGCAGCGATGCTGAAGTTCGAAGCATACGCTAACACGTGATCGTTTGAATTGTTTAAACCTTTGATCACTTGATCGTATCGATTCCTCGGGAACATCACGTCTGTCATTCTGTTTCTCAGGTGAATTGTCAGTCCCCTCACGTTCGGCAACGTGTATGCGAAATTTCTGAAATCTGCCAGAACTTTCATAACTGTGTGTCCTATTTCAAAGTACAATGCATCTCGAAACCGAACCGAGAACAACGGGCAAGGATAGTAACGATACTCTGCGCCGAGCCGTAAAACAAGGCGTAACGGAAATACTTTCGCCCATGGCGTTTCCCACCTGTGGATAATCAGCAAAGTTAAATGGTCTTTCTGTAAAGATCAAATTTCATTATTGCACTCTTAAGAAGACAAACCTGTGAACTAGAAGGCCAATTAAGTATGGGGCGGGAGGTAATATAATTTTCTGCAAGCACTGCGATGTTTGCCGAATGAATAAGAATCCCGCGTGCTCCCGAGAATCTAAGAAATTTCCTCCCTGGTATATTAAAAATCCCAATTCGGACACGGTGTTTCCTGCATGAAGTCGTGGTGACGTAACTTTTGTGATTTTAAAAATTAATCGGCGTGGAATATAAACAATACCTTTCATAGCTTCGAGATGTAATTGGTTGATAAAGAGAAGGAGATCCTTGGGCACCCGAGTTTCATCAGGCAGCGCTTCGATTAGCAATATAACTTCATCTTGTCCAACGCAGTCCAATCCTTTCGATGTTACGTTCCAACACGTTTTGTTAACACAACAATTTACTACGAGTAATTTGTATTACATTTATTAGCAATATGTATTGAATTAGGAATCACAGATGCTTTAAACTTATACTTACATGTTACTATTTTAACGTAAGCATAAAGATTCCGGTTAATGGCAAACATAATGGGTGGTTCGCACTCGTTCTTCAACGTTTTGTAAAGAAGATTCTCGTCCGTCACAGCATGGTACGATACCTCTGTTTTGTATTTAGTTGAATACACTTGTGTAACACAGTTAGCTAGTATTTTGTAAACAAAATTATTACTTACGCCCTTTATGTATTGTTACTGTTGGTGGGAGAGCATTAGGGTCCTGTGGCACGTAGCTTTCTGTATTTGGGTCCAAACGTGGTAAGTTCTGCTTTTTGACGGATGTGCTTGGCGCAGATGAGCCAGGCGTTGGTATTCGTTTGCTTCCAGATTTCCGGTACGGTGGTTTCAAATCCCACGACATGTCTAGTTCTGTCAGGTCACAGCCAGGCCTTATTCCTGTGTTTTAGTTAGAGGTGCATAAAACCAAAACAAACAGGAAGGAACAGGTCCATTGACAGGGTGAAATATTTGAAGGAGACGAAAAACAAGAAATAATAGCTCGGACAGAGGAGTGTAATTTTAACTTAAAGAACTAAAAATATTATAACAAGGTATGTTAAGAGTAAAGTGTAACGAGTTATTACACAAGATAGTAGCAGATTTGAATAGCATTAAGTATTGAATATTCTAAAGCTGTTTGCATTCTAATGCTTAAGCAAAGATAATTCTTGCTTTAGTAATAAATCAAAAAATTGCATATCTGTAAAACATTTAAACACTGAATATTTATTGTACATATGCATTGGCAATGCACATTGTCTTTTTCTTTTGATTTCAATAAATTTGAATATATATAATTTTTACTTACCATCGCTGAACATAACAGATTTTGAAATTTCAGGTCGACTTTTTGTACCATCCTCTCTTTTAAGGACTCCGACAGGTACCATAACTGTGGGAGGTGGAGGCAACCCGCCAGCTAACTGTTGTAAGGGTGGTATAGTTGAACAGTACTCCATGGGATTATTTGGATTAGGCTGTCTCCCCTATAACGATTTGTCGAATACTCCTAACATTCACATTTATTTGCTTATCCAACAAACACAGGTCATGCACATAAAATGGTACTTCTTGTTAGCTGTATATTAATTACATTTTAATACAATGAGATAATAACATATAATCTAGAAATCTTTCGATTTCAAAAAAGATTTTCTTTGGTTTGAAAATTCGCAGAAAGCTCGAGTAAAATAAACAAAATCACAGAACAACTACTGTTAATGTATCTGCACAACTGAATTAATACAAATTATAAGAAATCTTCTGTGTTTACTGGACGTTAATTACTGTTAAGACAGGAAACAAACATGTCACTTTTCACAAAGATACTACAGTTCAAACACATGCCTTATAATTGAAATGCATGGCAAAAGAAATAAGGAATATTTGCAACGTAACATAATGCAAATAGATAAAATACATTACTATAAATTTATTATGGCGACGATTTAAAAAAAAATTTCAAATAGTAAAGATTTATTTTTACATGATAAAAACAAATAAGATCAAAGCTGCTACGTCAAATTAGTACTTTCATATAAATTTATTTTGAATAAGAAGAAAGAAGTATTCAACAAGTTGTTATGGGTGATTAAAAAACTTATACTATAATATTTAAATAAATTCGCAAAAAATAAAAAAAGTGTTTTCTAAATTTAATTTTTACGTATACTATGAATGAATGAATTCAACAAAACATTAATATTTGTAAATTAAAAAAACGGAACAAAATAATGTGTTAAAAATCGATTAAATATAGAAGATTAATGAGTCTTACAAGTTTCCATTGCAAATGTGTTGTTTTCAATAGAAATTGGGAAATGAATAAACAAAAATTTATTAAATATTTACATCAATAACAATATAGCAGAATTCACAATCAAAGATTTAGTAGTGTAATATCTCATATTGCTATTTTTGTAAACAACTGAATCAAACGAATGAAACAAAAAATTAGAAACAATTGAAAGTAATCATTTAATACTACATTCAAATATGACAAGCTACTATTTATTGGTATATACTTTGTGTCAAAGAAGAGAGCTTCAAAGATGTTACTTACAATTAATATGCCAAATCTATTTTATGAAATTAATTCGTCAATAAATAAAACAATCAAAAATATAAATAAACAAACTAAACATGCAAATATATAAATCTAAAATATACAAGCAAACAATTCAAAGAACATAAACAAACTATAAACAATTAAACTACAAATCTAAAGAAATAAATATGTATCTTTCAATGAGTTTTATAAATTGCTAACACTCTGTTACAAAGCAAGACTTAAAGCACTCTCTTGAATTTCTTTAGTAGAAGAGTAGAATTTATAACTTTCATGGCAGGTTAAAAAATGGTTCATGACAACATTATATAAAATAACTCATATCTAACATACCTGAGGTGAATTGATATCATTATTATTCGCGTATGTGGAATAACCAGAAGACCATTCTCCCATACCCTGTTCTGTTTCAGCTGAAAAAAAAAACGATTAATTCCTTGATATTTCAAAGAAAATTAAAATTTATTAAAATTATTAAAATAATAGTAAATTGAAGAAATGTTACCTTTAGTGAGAAGCTGATAACAAGAAACACAAACGCGTGAATCGATGTTTCCCTGATATTCCAATTTATATTTCATATTACAACATTTATTACATAATACTTTTCCACATGCCCGACAGTGATGTCGTCTTTTGAGTACTGTGAACTTAACATCACAGAGCATACAACTGGGTGCATCACTATCAGGAACCCAGAATGGTGGTTGTTTCCCCAAAACTGAACTAGTTTCTGGCAAAGAATTCTCCAAAATATCCGGCGAAGATCCTTGCTCTTCCTTTGTACCATCAACATCTGATTGAACTTGGTAAGATGGCGTATCACTTGTAGAACCAAGTACTTGGTGTTCGCTGCTATTATTTGACAAAACAATATCCAATGTTTGGGGACGTATTGGCTTCTCTGAATCATCACTGGTGTCACTTACATTTGGTTTCGTATAAACATCCACAGATGTAGACATTTCGTCATCATTATGTTTTGTATTGTCAGATAGTATATTTTCCTCAGATATCACTGAAGTTCTTTCTTCAGAGGTACTATCAATATCGCTTGGCATTTTTAAATCACAAGCTTGATTATATTGCGTGGAACTTCCTTTCTGCTCTTTCAACTGTATCTTTGTTTTACTATCGTTTAGTGATCCCTGATTAATATTTAAACTGTACATAGAATGCTCTTGGCTGTCTTTAATATCTTTTGCAATAGGCACACATTCATTTTCTAGTTTCATTTTATTATCTTTAGCTATGTTAACTGTATGCAATAATGTTAATTCTTTATTATTTGGATTATTTAAAATATCTTTGTGTTTATCTTTGTTTAACTGATCATCAGACTGTTGTACACTTTGCAACTGTTTGTCCGTTTCTTCTTTCTGAGAGTTAGTTATTGAAATGTTTTCTATCCTTTCACTTAATTCTGATTCTATCATTTTGGAAGCTCCTACAATAGTATCTGAAAAAACTTGGCTATTCTGCTTATTTTCATCTTTTTGATCTTGAGCAACATTTTGTGTTATATCTATAATATTTTCATATTTATTACAGCTTTCCCTTAATTTCTCTTCTTCTTCTAATTCAGCTAAATATTTGGTCAATTCATCTTCCGATAAATTATCAATGTTACTAAATCCAATTGGTTTATGTATTTGACTTAAACTGTTCCCGTGTTCCTGATTTTTATCAATCCTTTCCATGTTTAATTTCATTTCATTATCCCGTAATTGTGTACTACGCTCATGATAATTATCCTGTACAGAAGAACACTCAAGCACAGAATTATTTTCTTGATTCACTCCATCAGAATTCTCATTTTCAATATCTGCTTTATCACTCAAGTCAACAAAAGCTTTGTTTATTGCAACATTTTTGGAGAGTTCTGCTTCACTCTCCAACGGCTCGAAATTCTTTACATGAACATTGTTTACATCTTCTTCAACATTAGTTTCATACGGGATGGATAACTCTAATGCTACAGGTACTGGGTCATCTTGATAGCTTGCGATAGGAATTTCTTTAATTGAATTCATTATGTCCACTGTAGGTTTAAGAACTACGCTATCTTTAGCAGCGCTCTGAATTATCTGACAATGAGGTACTTTAGTCTCTAAATCAGGCTGTATTTCTGAATCACTTAATACAGAAGTAATGCAATCTGAACTTCCAGGTGGAGCGTTAATGTACTCATTTAGACTGCTAAAAACATTACTAACGCTAGGTTTCAGATTAAACTGGTTCAATTTCTTGTCGTACCTATTGTCAATCTTTGGGCTGTTGCTACTATTCTGTTGTTTTTGCATTACCTTCTGCGATATGTCGTTATATATTACCAAGGGAACTTGGTCAGAGTCGTAAGATGAAACGGATTGTTTTTGTACCGTCTTATTATCATTTGTGCATTCCTTTGTATAAAACTGATTTACATCCATATTTTCTACTGCTGTCGCTTCTGTACTATAACTGAGATTCTCAGAAACTGTGTCATTTTCATTGACACATTTATTCTTCGTGTTTAACTGCTGCAAATCTTTGCACCTCTCCACGGGCAATATAATATCAAATTCCTTATTAGCCTTTTTAGGTTCTATCAGAAGATAATTGTAATTCTTCAAAGTTGAGGGTTCTAGATTACATTTAACTGAAGAAGATGACGCATTGTTTGCTGAAGGATTAACAGATGCTATTTGCTCTGCACAATCTGAAATATACAATCCATTGTATTAACTATAACATGTGAATAAACAAAAACAATCCCAACGAGGTTTAATTTTTCAAAATTATTGAAAAAAAAGCAGTTACTCGTAGATCACAATCTTTGCAAAAGAAAATAACTGAAACTTTTCTAGACCGTTATCTAGTCAAAAAATTGTCGCAAAAAATTTGAAATTTTACAAGAATCTCGAGTGTGCCATAAATGAAGACGAACTTGGTTGGCAGGTTTTACCTTCGTTGAATTCGAAATCGTCCAAAACCTTATCCAAATCGATAGCAAATTTTTCCATTGCGCTGTCAGTGTTTAGCTACGCCAATTTTGATGTCATTTAATAAACACTCCTATCCGACTTCTGACAACGGTAAACACAATTCCATTAATAGTAACCGTCCGTGTAAAGCGTACGACGTAATTTTAGAATTTTCTTCCGGCTGTTTGTGAAAAAAAAACATCGAGATGTTAGGAATCGTATGCGAAAAATACCATGACCGACAGACGTTACGTGCGCGACGTTCTTAATCCTCGAACGGGTATCTTACAGCGAATCACAGTCATTCCACGTAACGGGAGAGTCACACTTTTGCGCTAGGTGTCTTCAATCGGTCTCCCTTTGTCACCCATAACGCGCAAGCAATGATATCAGTGAAACGAAAGATGATCAACGACCGCTTGAGTCACGCCTGGAGAAATCAAAAAAATAACCATAAATTTTCAGCCATCACGTGGATTAAACGACAGTGGAACAAGTACTTGCAGACACGTTCGTACACTGGTACCTGGACTCGTAGAACTGTCATTCTACGCGGAGATAAACGTTCGCCTATCGATGAATCGAAAAATTTACTCCCGTATTATCGATTAGTCGATCGTCGTTGGACAAGTATCAATTTCGGAAAATTTTCGAAACTTCGTTACGAGCGAGAATGTAACAGCTCTAAATTAACGTGATTCACCGTAATTGAAATTTACTACAACAGGATTCTTGTTCTATAGAGTTTCTCTCTATGATGTAACGACGTCGAAAAACGGTATCTTTCATAATGAAGATTCACGTGCTTTGCATGTAAAATGAACCATGACTGGTTAAATGTTTTGTTTCAGATATTGCAAAATATTTGTAAAATATACGCATGTATCTTGAATTTCCAGAGTTCACGGACATGGGTTATAATGCGCATTGAGGAATTATTGCGAAATTATAATTTTATGATAATATAGTGATATATAGTAATATATAATTTTATAGCGAATGTATAGTATGAAAATAATATAAATAGTAATATGTAATTTCATAGTATTATGGTATAAAAATAAAATTTATATAATTTAATATATTATTTATGAAAATTTATATCATTCCATAGTTGCCTACCCTGTTTTAGTACATTACGAAATGATATAGTAATATATAGTTTCATAGTGACACAGTATGAAACTAAAATTTATATATTTCATAATTGCCTATCCTATCTTGGAATATTATGAAATATTACTATATAGTATTATTGCTATATCACTATATAGTAATATATAAGTTTCATAGTGTAAAACTAAAATTTATATTATTCACAGTTGGCTACCCTGTCTTGGCACATCATGGAGTCTGAGCCTTCGATGCACGTGTAGTGGCTATGTGTTGATACATTTGAATTTAAAGAACAGTATCTTACTTTCTTTCGCAGATAAACATATAAATCAAATATACTTTTATTTTTTTATTTATATTTTCACTTATATTTTTTTCTATGGAACAAGATCAGACAACATGTTAACGACCAAGATATTCTTCAGGAAAACTAAAGGGGGGAATGTGTTTAAGGTATTTCAAATGTTATCAAAAGTGTTTTGACATTTTAAGATATGCAATTAATTATATCAGTGAAATCATTTTTTAATGTATCACTTTTCAAAAGATCAAATAAAATAAAGGTGGATTATAAGAATGTTGTATGAAGTTTATTTCTCATTTTTAGACTGTTAGGGAGCACTACCTCAGAAATGATATTCACTGTGGATCTAAAGCTTGTAAAAGGTGCATGTGCAAAACCAGGAACATAATTTTAGACGACGAAGATTCAAGTGTAAAGAGTTCTAAAATAACAGAACCTTATTATTTATTAATTGATACTAATATTATTTTAGATCAGGTGATTGTAGTTTTTATCTGATATGTTTAATGTTCATAATATAATATATTATATAATATAGCATATTATGTAATTTTGATATAACATTATTTACAATGTATGTAAATACAATTTTCTAGATTGACATTTTAGAAGAAGATGTCATTTGCAATGTTATAATTGTACAAACAGTATTAGAAGAAGTGAAACATAGAAGTTCCATGGTTTATAAGAGATTGAAGAATGTTATTTCCAACCCACAGAGAAAATTTTATGTATTTGTGAATGAACATCATAAGTATATATCATCATAACAACAGTATATAAGTATAAGGTATACTTTATTATTGTTTACATTTTTGCTACTTTTATGCAGAGAAACTTATATCGAGCGTAATCCTGGTGAAAGCACAAATGATAGAAATGATAGAGCAATTAGAGTTGCAACAAAGTGGTACAACGTACATCTAGATCTAGATGATAATAAGATCAAAACTGTGCTGCTGACAGATGATGCACGAAACAAAGAATTGGCAGAGAAAGAAGAAATTCCAGCTATCTCAAGTAAAATTATTTGTTTAATAGCCAAATACCTTGAATGTTTATTTTTATTATACTGTTGTCTCTTTTTAGTGGAGGATTATATTTTATCACTAGAGAATTCAGCCTTTCTGGTTGATAAATTGTGTAAAAAAAGTTATAGCGCAGTGTGCGAAGGTCCAGAATTTTTCCCATGTCATCTTACACCATCTGAATTACACAATGGTATAAAAACTGGGAAACTTGTACAGGGAACGTTTCAAGCTTCAAGAGAAAATTTCCTTGAAGGATTTCTGAATGTAGATGGAGTTGAAAAATCTGTGAGTACTTGTTTTCTATATTTTTGATAGATATGTATTTATTACATATATTTGATTCTAGATTTTTATCCAAGGTCGCAGTAACCTTAATAGAGCTGTTGATGGCGATACAGTTGCAGTGGAACTTCTGCCAGAGGATCAGTGGTCATCACCCAGTGATATTGTTTTACAAGATGAAGAAGAAACAGACGTTGATAATGTTTTAGAAGTAAAGAAAGTGGTAGACAAATTTGACTCGTCCAACAAAATGCAAAAGACACGGACTGGCAAAGTTGTTGGAATTATTCGAAGAAATTGGAGACAATATTGTGGAATATTGCAACTCAGTAACATTGAAGGGGTAAAAGATGGACAAAGTTTTCACAATTAGGTTATATGTACAATCTATATTTCATAATCCTCTGTTTATTTAGAATGTGCGACATATATTCGTACCAGCCGAACGAAAAATACCTAAAATAAGAATCGAAACTAGACAGTATACAGTGTTGTGTAAACAAAGAATCATCGTAGCTATTGATTCATGGCCGCGTAATTCTAGATATCCTCTTGGTCATTTCGTACGTGCGTTAGGTGAAATAGGAAACAAAACGACTGAAAACGAAGTGATATTGTTGGAACATGATATTCCTCATAGTCGATTTTCTGATGTTGTGCTTAGTTCACTACCAAAGATGCCGTGGAATGTCACGGATGCCGTACGTAGTAATATAATATCAAAAACTAATAAATAATAATAATTCTTTCAATTACTCTTCACTTCAATTTAATACAAATCATTTTTAGGACTTAGCAGGAAGGGAAGATCTAAGGCATCTACATATATGCTCAGTTGATCCACCCGGGTGCACAGATATCGATGACGCACTTCATTGCAGAGATCTGCCAAATGGTAATCTAGAAATAGGTGTACATATTGCAGATGTAACACATTTTATGAGGCCTGGTACAGCGTTGGATAAAGAAGCAGCATTGCGGTCTACGACTGTATATTTGGTTGACAGGAGAATTCATATGCTTCCTGGTAGAATTTATTTAAATTTCATCTCTGTCGAACAAAGTTTTGAGAATTTTATCTTCTTCACCATGTAATATACTAATAATTACAGACTTACTTAGTTCAAATCTCTGCTCTCTGCTGGAGAAGCAAGAGAGATTAACATTTTCTTGCATATGGGAAATGGACAAGGATGCAAATATAATTAACACTAAATTTTGCAAGTCGATAATTTGCTCACGAGCAGCGATGACTTACGACGAAGCTCAATTAAAAATTGACGATGCCACTCAACAAGACCCACTTGTGAAGTCGTTGAGGAATCTTAATTATTTATCCAAAAAGTTAAAAAAGAAACGTCTGGACAATGGGTACGCAAAGTCGTTTCCCAAAAATATCTACTGATACTATATCTAGTTATGATACTATAGTGATACTATAATAATTTCTTTTTTATTGCAGAGCATTGGTATTAGCATCTCCGGAAATTCGTTTCCAAGTAGATTGCGAAACTCACGATCCCATCGAGGTAGAAGCAAAGAAGTTGCGAGAAACTAATTCCATGGTAGAGGAATTCATGTTGCTTGCAAATATTTCGGTTGCGAAGAGGATCGTGGAAGAGTTTCCAGAGTATGCTGTATTAAGAAGGCATCCTGAACCACCAGTTGCTAATTTCGAGCCTCTCATAAAAGCCGCAAAAAATCAGGTACGGAAAATTTTATTCAGAAAATAATAATTCAAGCTAATTACAATATTTTTCCAATAGGGTTTCACTATGAATGTAAATAGTGGCAAAGAATTAGCAGCGTCGTTAGATGAATGTCACAAAGAAAACAACCCTTATTTCAATATTATGTTAAGGATACTTGCCACACGTTGCATGATGCAAGCTGTATATTTTATTAGTGGCATGCTTCAACCAAGTGATTACTATCACTATGGCTTAGCGTGTCCTATATACACTCATTTCACATCGCCCATTCGAAGGTAAGAAATATACAACCATTATATCTAATTTGAACGCGTACAATTATTTAATTTCATAGGTATGCAGACGTTATGGTTCATCGTTTATTGGCAGTTTGCATTGGGGCTGACGCAACATACCCGGACTTGTTAGACAAAAAGAAGAATCATGCACTTTGTCAGAATATGAATTATCGTCATAGAATGGCTCAGTACGCAGCTCGAGCATCCGTAGCGCTAAACACTCACGTTTGTATTTGGTTCAGCTTCAATTTTTGTTGTTCTGATGGATGGATATTTTTCATTGTGTTTTCCCTTCTTCAGTTATTCTTCAGAGAAAAAATTCAAGACGAAGAAGGCTATATACTTTTTGTACGAAAGAATGCGCTGCAAATACTGGTGTTGAAATACGGCTTGGAGGGAACTCTGTACTTGAACAAAGATAAAAATTCGGACGTCACATTTACGTACAACGGCGAGAATCATTCGCAAACCTGTGGAAACACCGTGTTCCGTACTTTCGATCCGGTCACCGTGCAAATAAGCTTAAACAGATCTAACGTTCAGCATGAAAAATTAATATTCAAGCTGGTTAAACCGTTTGTAAGTAAATTGCAATGAATTTTAACTGTTTACGTATAACGATATGTTTCAATGATTATGAAAATTATGTGCGAACAGATCCCAGGTTTCAGTGTGCCTGCGGCAAACGCGGAGTCCTGTAGGATGGCGATGGAAGAAAACACGAAAGAAACGGCGAAACGAAAGATGGAAACAGACAAAGTAACGTGCAACAAAGGTGGTGGGAGTAAGAAACGACAGAAGAAAAGAAAACACTAACCTCGTTGTGTGTTTGATTAAAGATGCGAAGACTATTACGTTGGACGTAATATATGAATGTAATAATTATGTGTTAATTATGATTGTATAAAGAGAAAGACAATCTTATATAAGTATATATGTATAGTAATTATTATAAGATACACGTGTATCGTAAAGTATAGTGTGTAATAATTATTATACATATATGTTTGTGCATGTGTGGTAAAAAAAATAGAAATGATAAAGTGTGTAATAATATTTTTCTTACGAATAAAAAAAAAATTGTTAAAAGATACGAAGAAATAGGGAAGAAATTTTATTTTTGAAGCATAGGGGAAAATACTGTAAATATATAATAGAAAATACATTAAAGAGAAAAATACTATATATAATACCCTATACAGTATCCTCTAGTGTTGATTATTTAGTAAGTTTGACAAAAAGATTCACATACGACGCATATACATATATAATATAAAAAAAATACATTAAAGAGAAAAATATTATACATAATACCCTACATAGTATCCTCTGGTGTTGATTATTTAGTAAGTTTGACAAAAAGATTCATACTAACGCATATACACACGTACATACGTGTATGCATATGTCGCACACTGTCAGGCTAACTTAACAACTTCTCCACAATAAAATTAATTTGTAATTAAAGCATACAGACGAATCATTGTCCCTGCATTCGTCAAAGACGAATTGCTTCTTCAACCGACGAGTGTGTTGCCTTTTTTCAAAATTTCCATTCTCTATTATGATAATTCGTGGATGCGCGGAGAGCGGAATGCGGCGGCACCAACCTAATCGCGTGACTAGAGATATTTTCGGGCAAAATCGCGGGCTTGAGCGTTTGGGCGCGATTTGCCGCGCTGCACGCAGATATTCGGTACGCTCGTTACTTTTCTCGATTTCGTGGCGACAGGGACACGTGCGAAAAAAAGAGAAAAAAACACGGAACGTTCTGGAGTTGAAAGTTGGTGTTTTGATGTTTGCAGTTCCGGCGAAGTAGAACAACGAAACAGACCACGGGGGTCGCACGCGGACTACCGATACGCGTGTACGGTGTTGCGCGGAGATATCGTAAATAATTATTTTTTTAAACCCCGTCCCAATTGTAATCACGGCTCGATCGGGATCCTGAACGTAGCGTAGAGCGATTCCCGTGTTCGATTAACCTGCCGAGGCCGATACGACTGTTGAACTCTTAGTAAATATGGCGAACAGTGTAGCTCCAGATTCGTGGGAACAGCAGGCGGACAACGGAGACATCGGCCCGCCACAGGACAAGTCCATCGAGAGCAAATTCTCCACCCTGAACGTAAATGCTGCGGAATTCGTGCCTTCTTTCTGCATTAATTCTTCACCGCAGAACAGCAACACGGCCGACAGTTCCTGCAATGTCGCTGTCATGATGAATGCTGTAACCACTTCTATCCCTCCTGAGATACATCACGGTTAGTCTTGAGATAAAACTCGGCCCCTAACTCGGTGCCCGATGTCGGTTAAATTGCGCCTTTCCAAACGAACGTTTTGGGCCTGTCGACCGTAAAGAGACGCAACGTGCAAGGCCCATGCTGCAAAGTAATCTGTAAAGTAACTTCTCTGGCTAACCCCCTTGGTCTTCGCATACTTTCGGTTTCTGTCTTTCTGTTGGAGAACACGACGCAGAACACGACCCGATCTCTCCGTCTGGATCAATGTCGTTGCAGGTTGTCACTGTTGAAATGCTTGATGAGAAAGCACATGTGCGAGGAGTACAATATGCTCGAGTACAGTATGTGTATGTTTAAGATTAACCCAATATTGTGCAATGCTTGATCCAACGCTAAATTTATAGTATTTGTTTGTGCGATTGAGAACGTGAAGTTGGGAGTTGAATGCAATAACTTTTTGTTTTGTACGTAACGGAATCGATGATATTCTAACTAAAGTATCTAAGTATATATAAGTATCGGTTGTATTTATGTATAAATTTCTGTTTCTTGAACAAATATTCATTAGATTTGTACAGAGGGTCCATTTGATGCTAAAGCATTAAAGTGATATTTTATAACGTAATGGGATGTTTTGCAAACTTTAGATTATACTAATCTAATCTTGATTATACTAATCAAACGAATGTATCATTTTCAGAATCAGTACATAAACATTAGCAGAGGAAATGACTTATCATGTTGAGATAGCGCATAAATATGAAATAGTGCATATTTATGGAAATAGGATGATATAAAAATTCAGAATAACGATGTGAATCGTATCAGTCTCTTTTAGTATTTTTCCGTCTTTCACGTTTGCTTTAATAGAAAAATTTCATTTTCATTTGTGTATGTTATTAGATAACACTACACCAGTGGTTCTACCAGATCCAGTGGGCAGTCGTGTGGAGGAACCACCTGCTGGAGGAGGGGCTCCACCTCCGAACGTGAACGACCAGATAAATAGTAGCCCTGAACATCAACCAGCTGATTCATGGGAAGAAGCAGCGGTAGATGGTGATCCCCTTTTAACTCCTGAAAATGAAGAGGTATGTTCACCTTGCCATATATTCATAAAAAGACCATTTTTAGTAATTTGTCTGTTTGTTATTTACAACCGGATTGCTTCTAGGCCGAGAATGAAGAAGACGAAGAGATGGTTGTTAAGATCCCCAAGAAAAAACCTGTTAAAGTAACAGAAGATACTAAGAGTAAAAAAGAACATGTTAATGTTGTTTTTATAGGTCACGTTGGTACGTAGCAGTTCTGTTGACAGATTAAGAGAGCAATGTACGAGATGGTGTTTGAATCGGTATTGATTCTATTTCGATTTATCTTACAGATGCAGGAAAATCAACGATTGGCGGACAGATTATGGCATTAACGGGAATGGTCGATAAAAGAACTTTAGAAAAGTACGAAAGAGAAGCAAAAGAAAGAAGTAGAGAAACGTGGTATTTGAGCTGGGCTTTAGACACGAATCAAGAGGAACGAGAGAAAGGGAAAACGGTGGAAGTCGGTAGAGCGTACTTTGAAACTGAGAGGAAACATTTTACAATTTTAGATGCTCCCGGTCATAAGAGTTTTGTACCTAATATGATTGGCGGAGCGGCGCAAGCCGATCTCGCAGTGTTAGTTATCTCCGCGCGGAAAGGAGAATTTGAGACTGGTTTCGACAGAGGCGGTCAAACGAGGGAACACGCAATGTTAGCTAAAACTGCTGGCGTTAAACATCTAGTTGTGCTAGTAAATAAAATGGACGATCCAACTGTAGAGTGGGATGAAAGAAGATACAATGAGTGCAGGTATGTTGTATAGTTGTATAATTTAGAACGTTGCTTAGGGTGCAAATGTGATTGTTACGTTGTTTAGGGATAAAATACTACCATATCTTCGTAAATTGGGATTCAATCCTGCTAAGGATCTTACGTTCATGCCAGTCTCAGGACAGCTTGGTTATGGTTTAAAAGACCCAATACCGGAACATCTTTGTACATGGTATACTGGTCCGCCGTTTATATCCTTCATTGATTCCTTACCTTCGCTTAATCGCAAAAACAACGGACCTTTCATTATGCCAATTGTTGATAAATATAAAGATATGGGGACAGTGGTAATGGGGAAGGTCGAGGCTGGAGAAGCAAAGAAAGGACAGTCGCTACTTGTCATGCCGAATAGGGTATCTATCATCCATTTTAATTTTAATGTATTGTTCTCTTTTAAATATTAAATTGAGTACTTATTCCATTCTATTTTATATTTCGTTAGACTGCAGTGACGGTAGATCAGTTATGGTCAGATGATGAAGAAGTGACATCAGTTGGCCCTGGTGAAAATGTAAAAATTAAATTAAAAGGCATTGAAGAAGAAGATGTGAGTCCTGGATTCGTTCTGTGTGATAGTAACAACCCGATAAAAACAGGAAAAGTATTCGATGCTCAAGTTGTAATTTTGGAGCATAAGAGCATTATTTGCGCTGGCTACAGTGCTGTGATGCACATTCATTGTGCAGCAGAGGAAGTTAGAGTAAAAGCATTGATCTGTTTGGTCGACAAGAAAACTGGAGATAAAAGTAAAACCAGGCCGAGGTTCGTCAAGCAGGATCAAGTGGCAATAATGAGAATCGAATGCGCAGGTGTTATATGCCTTGAAAAATTTAAACTATTTCCACAGATGGGACGTTTCACCCTTAGGGATGAAAGTAAGTATAATATCCTTTGCAAAACGTGCGACAAAATTTTAAAAAAGTTTTAATTTCAAGTTAATTATGATTTCTCATTTACAAATGATCAAGTTTCAACTGTTTTTTTTTTTCTTGCAACTTGCAGATAAGACTATTGCAATTGGTAAGGTGCTGAAAGTGGTGGAGTAAAATTGCTCAACTCTAACCACAGATTGGGATAATGATCGACTTTGATAACGAAGAACATAAGAGACGCAAGCCGAATACAGTACGCACGAGAAAAAAACGGAACTAGCGTGACTACTCGCAGACTACTGTTAATGTAACATACACTCATCTTACACAAGAAGCAAAAAAAAAAAAAGTTATACATCAAAGAAAAGCACATACATCGTATGCACAGACAGTTCGGTCGGGGTTTGGGATTACGGGGGGAGGGAGGGTATTTATAACATGAAATTTAAAGAAGAAAAAAAAGCAAATAGATTTGACTATATAGATAAGGAGACAAATTCACTAAAAAGAAAAAACTCAGGAGCGCGTGTTCCTTCTATCTAGGTAAGCTGAACGACAGCACTCACGACGTTGAGTTCATTATACAAATGGATTAATGATCAAACGATGAACAGTGTCTCCTTAATATTGTAAAACACGATATTTTTATTCTTCTGAGGTGCGAGACGTTAAGGAACGTCAAGAGAAGAAGATACCAATTACAAGATAAAAATTAAGAAAAAATATTAATATTATAATTATTATTGAATAATTATTATTAAATTGGTGGTAAGAAGCGAAGGAATAAACAAAAAAAAAACAGAAGTTTATTAAATCAACCAGATAGTGTTACACAACAATTCATAATTATAAAATTAATATTATTAATATTATTATACGGTTTCTTATTATATTGTCATTAAAAACGAATTTGCAACAAAAATATGCTCTACTAATTTTAATAAGAGGTTTCATGTGTACGGTTGATTTGCTTTTTCTTGCACGTACTGTTTCTGTTAATATGATTGGTGTTTGACGGCGCCAAGATTCGTGTATTGTATCGATGTAATACGTGTCTATAACACCAGATATTCTTACACTGTGCTTCTTCAGAAAAGTGTTTCGATGATTTATAGCGTTATATGCGATAAAAGAAAATTAATGTCGAGATTTAACCGAAAGAATGTTAATATAGAGAATTTTCAAAACAGACGTTTTACGAGTGCTTTCTCTACATGTGTTTACTCCTTCTTTTTTTCTTTGCCTATTTATTTTATTTTTTACATCTATTATTATCTTTCGCTTTAAATTTTACATTAGATCTGTTTAATAACAAAACAGACAAAATTAATCAAAAACAACTAATTTCATTCCTATAAATTGTTCGGCAACGTTTGTTGTATGATTGCTATATTTTTTTAAAATTATTAATATTACAATCGAAATATTAAAAAAATATTAATACATTTGTTGAGCAAGTTAGAAACGACAGCATGATACGTTTAAGCAGAGACGGCGGATTTGATAGAATTAATTTTTTATTTTCTTCTTCTCTTCCACGATATTAGAAAAAATATAAAAAGTCTGTTCCAGTATGATTTTTTGTAATCACATTGTTCAATTAAAGCGTTGGCAAAGGGAGTTGCTGAAATCTCGAGTTTATTTACTGTTTCCGATTGCGATCATGAAAAAATTTCAACTCGATCAGAAACAAAAACAATTTCAATTCTCCCAAGACACTTTTCTACACGTGTCAACTACATACGTTTATTACATTTTATATATTTATATAAATTATAAAATATATTTATATTATTAAAATATATATAATAGACAGGATAAGAGTCACTGCGCTTATCATTGAGGATTTGGCGCTAATTTAGCGTAACCAAGCTTCTGAAGTACTTCTTTAATTTCAACGTATACTGATGGATCCTCTACCGCATTCGAAATCTGAAAGAACGTGAATATTTTACATTGGTGAAAACAGGAAGAATGAATAAATAAAGTACAGGGTGGAAGGAAAAGTTTATACCAGGCTATTATAGACGAATTTCACATCTTCGATTTGATTCGAAACATACAAAGAACCTGTCAAGACTGACCTTGACTTTGAATGTCAAGGTCAAAATTTTTTTTGTTTGCACTGTATTCTACTCATCACGAAGGTGAAACCTTCCCAAAGAACTATAGTTCTCTTGAAAAATGGCAAAAAAATTTTGTACTCTTACTCTCCGTACGAAAATGGAAAGTTCACCTTCCAACGTGTGTTTTTAATTATTAATTTTCTTACAGACAAATGATATTTCTCACCTTAATTAGCATGGATCGAGCCAAGTTAGCGATAGATTTGCGGATTATCTTTCCTGAACGTGTTCGTGGCAGTGCTTTCACAGCTGCTGCTATTCTAAACGATGCTATAGGGCCGATCAAGGTTCTCACTCGCGCGACCAACTCCTCGTTAATCTGTTTCTCGTTCTTCTTCGCTTCTACAAAGGCAAGTGCGTGTATATTATCGATATCGTTGATTGTTGTCATTCGACCACAAATATTACATCGAGCGCTCACCCTGTTTCATTATGTAAAGACACAAAGGTATCTCTCCTTTGGTCGGATCTGGTACGCCGATTACGGCGGCGTCCACGACGTCGGGATGTGCCAGCACGACGTCTTCCAGGGCGGATGTGGACAATCGATGACCGGCGACATTGATAATATCATCGTCGCGCGCCATCACGTAAACATATCCGAATTCATCTTTGTAGCCAACGTCCATGGTATCGTAGTAACCCTAGTTTTTATCAATTAAATCGTCAACGTATGATCGAAGGTAGATACAGGGTAGGCCAAAAGTTTTTTCCCAGCTATTTTTTTTTCTTTTTTAACAAAAAAAAAAACAAGATACAAAAGAAATTAATTTTATTAATTTTGAATTAAATTTAAAATTCGAGCATGATTTTTTTCATTGTGTTTGAAAAATCTGTAAAAGAAAAGAAATATATTATAAAAAAATTACGGATTTATTTTGGCCCACCTTATATGCATATTTAATTGTTTCAATTTTCAGAATAAATAGTCAAAAATATTGGCAGAAGTTGTCTACAGATATCTGCTGAAGTGAAACTTACTGGATACTTGGAGAAGTATATTTCCTCGAATTTGTCGTCATTTTGAAAGAGAGTCGACAGGCAGCCGGGCGGTAATGGTAATTTTATCGCGATTCTACCTAATTCGTGATTCTCCGCTTCGCTGCTGTTTTCTCGCAGTACGTCAACTAGATGAAAAGGAATGTTCATTCGTATGCAGCTTGGTAATGGCAACGAAGTGTTGAACTTCGTTGTTGAGCGCACCTAACGGCACATGGCAATAATTCTTTATGACTCATAATCTAGAACCTTGGGGGCAGCTGCTATCTGTACCGAGAGAGAAATTAGTCATATTTCAACTAATTATCTCGAGCTGCTAACCTGATCCCAAGGACCTCGGGAAATACCTGGTAATAAAATATTTCGGCAAATTTCAACAACTGAACACACACACACACACACCATCGTCCAACATTCACTTTCACTTTTCATTCCATGTTTTGGACAAAGCGTAATCTGATTAATGATTAACGATTACGATTAACACTAAAACGTAAAATTTCCATCGGAGATGTTAAATTAAGAAAAAAAAAAATAAAAAAACTTTATAATACAACAAAGTACATAAGCTCTACGAAAAATCATTTAAATCTCTAAAAATACACTGTTTTGTATTTGCAAAACATTCGACAAAAATTACACCATTTTGACCATTTTGGTAAGTCTAGTGTTAATGAGGAATCAGGAAGTCAATTATAATTACCGATCATCGAATAACCAGCTTCGAACTTTTTCGTTATTTATTTAGAGGACGGTTGTAGACGAAAATGTTGGTAAGAAAAATTGATGATGTTTGAAGTTTATTTCAGTTGTTAGAATCAAATTGATTCGGTCAGAGTGTGAACCAAGATTGATGATGATTTTTTGTTGTAAATTTTGAGATTTTATTACAGCTGGAAAGGGTGGGAAAATTGCAGTGAAAAATTGAGAGTGGGCAGTTTATTTTTAAATTTCAGTTGTGGTAGGAAAAATGGTGAAATATATGGATGGGAATAGAGTTGGAGAGTAATCAATTAGTTTGTGATCTTTTTTACTAAATTTAACTGTAGTAATCGTAATCATTAATCGATTAATCATCGTTAAAATAAATCAGTAATCTTGAGTAACTTTTGTAATTTGTAATCGTTAATCGGTAATTTTTAAATTGTTAAGTAATTAATTTGTATTTTATTGTGTTATTTCTTGACGTTGCCATAATACGTTCAAACGTGTTAATCACGTAGGGGTGTGCTTTGTGATATAACTAAACGTTATTATTGCAAACCACTTGCAGTTTTGAATAATGGACCCAACAATAGACCAAGATTAAAGAGAACATCTACGCATAATCAAATGCAACATCTGTATCTTGTTTATAACATTTATAATAATTTGTTAAAGTTTATAATTCTCTGATATATCTTCGGTATAAGAACAAGTGTGTATCATGAAGAATCTCAAAAGTTTATCGTTAAAATCCATCTTCGTCAAATCATACAAAAGATTATGTCAAGATTTTTAATTGATTTTTGGAATATTTGGAGCATTCTGATAAAACTGCAAAATAATGCAAATAATAAATATGTAATATCTACAAAATAATATTAAAATCTACAATATAATATCTACAATATCCACAGTTTTGTAGGTAAAAGTAAACTACTGATACAATCATAATTAAATATGTAATCATTTTGCGATTAATGACTGTTCAAATAATCATAATCTTCGATTAGAATGATTGAAGTAAACTACTAAATACAATCATAATCAGAAGTGTAATCATATTATGATTAATGACTATTCAAGTAAGTATTCATAATTAATGACTATCCAATCATAGTCTTCGACTACAACGACTGATTACAAACTCACTGTGATAACCAGGAATCGGAAGACCGGTGCTGTATTTCGGCAAACTAGGACTATACCCGTATCCAAGACACAACGCCGTAATTGGATGCCCCGTTTCCGACTGCCACCAATTGTTCAGAATTGGTACCTTGAACGCTTTTTCCGCCCACATTTTCGTCTCGTAATCGCAAAATTCCCCAGCGACGAACACGGTCTTCAAACTACGAGAAGCAAATCGCGTGTATGCGATTTGAAATTCCCATTGTGAAGTTTATAAAACAATACGTACGACTTCATCGAGTACTTTCGACCCAATAACAGCTCCGGATCAGCACGTCTTATAACGCGGAGAGCAGTGGGCACGCAAAACAACGCGTTCACGCGGTGTTGGTCGATCAGTCTGTAGAAAAAATGAAAGAATTACAGCGAATTTGTAATGAATCCTCGGGAGCGCGAAAAATTTCATTTCCACCGAGTTTAGAAGCAATTTCATTAAACAGAAATTAACTGTGGGCAACTGAAATTGAAAATAATAGCTGGAGACGTAGAACGTTTTTGTACCTGTCACCGGACCTGGAATTTGTTGCATTGTAATATCGAGCAAGATTTAAGTAAAATGTTTAAACCTAAAGTATTGTTCTGCGTCGGGTGTCCTATCGGGTTTCCCTTCGTACATTACGCTGGTGGCACCGTAGAGCAAAGGTCCGTAGCAAATGTAAGAGTGTCCGACCACCCAGCCCATATCCGAAGCTACCCACCAGATGGAATCCTTGTCCATATTATACACCGTCTTCATTGTCCAGCAAACAGAAACCAAGTGGCCACCGACTGTTCTTAAAATTCCCTTCGGTTGACCTTTGGCAAGATAATTTGATTTAACGTTCTCTTTTCTTTCTGTGAAACAGACTTTTATAGGTTCTATTCTGGATAAAATTTATGTTCAAGGGAGACAACTTCGATGATCTTGATCTCTGCAGCCTGAGTAACTTTCAAGAGATTTCTTTATTTTAAAAAGATATTTACATAACGTAACAATATTATTTTGCAATAAGATTGATACATTACGTCGTAATTTTTAGCGTATTGTTTGATGAAATATTTGTGTGAAATCTCAAAACATGGAACTATTACCCATTCTGATTGAATTAATTCAAACCAAACTTATTCTTTGATCAAATTCAGAGATTGGTTTGAATTATCCCAGAAGTATGTTAGATCAGGCTTGACTCAACTATGTGTTGAGATTTCACAAAAAAATTTCATTCAGTAACAATCAAATATAATGTTACAAGGTATCTTGTTACAAAATCAATCTTTATTTTTAATAATTTTCTAAGAAACAACAAGCGAAGTCTAAAACTCCTGTTGGGAGGTTACTCAGGAGAATGTTCCTGACAATATTTTAAGATCAAGGTCATCAGAATTACCTGTCTGAAACGTAAGTTTCATCCTACTCTTTCTTCATTCGGAACAAACGAATTTATAATTAAAAGCACGTGACGCCGGCTCATTTAATCGTTTAATGACTTCACTGATTTTGAGTATAATACTGAAATCGCATCGTACAATTCAGAGTTAAAAATTAACGAGTGCGGAACAAAACAACGCGAGACAAATACATATTTCGACATATTGTATAAAGAGAGTAACGTTCACAAATTTCATTTTTTCCGCATCATAGAAATGTTTGATACAGTTAATATTTTCAAGTTATTTCCGCACAAGCTACGAGAAGGATACCTGTTGTTCCTGAGGTATACAAAATGTATAAAGGAGCGTTCGCCTCAACCGGCTGACACGGGTGAGGCTTCGACCTTTTCATCACGTCGTCCCAATCGACCTGATCTTCTAAAAGAGGACTCTCCCAGATGTTTCTCCTTTGAAACACGATGCACCGCGGCTTTTTCACGGTGATAATCTTCATAGCGCCGTTCAACATGTCGGTGTATCTACGTTTAAAATAGTGTTTCAATTACGAATTTTTCTAATGAAAATTTTCGCTGTCATTCCAGAGTGTGTGATAAAAGATTGTACCGGATGATCTTCGACGGTTCCAGGCCGCAGCTGGCAGCGATTACCACTTTAGGCTTCGCATGATTTATTCTGCTGGCCAATTCGTTCGCTGCGAAACCTAAAACAAATATCATCGTTTGCAACGTTTGTCTTTTAATTTATCCAATATAATTTAGAGTCTTGTTTCATTGTTTATGAAAGTTAGTTCCAATCTTTAAAATAACTTTCGTTTCAGTTTTTTATTGTATTATATTTTATTATATATAAATATATAGTTTCTTATTGTATTATAATCTTCAATGTAATAGAAAGTAAGAAACTGTTAGTTTCAATCTTTAATATAATATAGAGCATGGTGTACAACGGACCTCATTAGTCAACAAAAGTTTGTTGATTGTGACAAAGTTTACACATTTTTTTATCAGTTCAACATAACCCATATTATTTATGAGGATATTAAAACAACTTTTATAGTGAAAGAATACACAAGATTAAAAAAATATATTTATATTAATTAAAAAAATATCAAAATTTTTAATAAGAACAATGAGTTTGTTTTTTTTTTAAGATATTTGGTTAGTGGCAATACGAAGAGTATTTTCAAAATGCTTTAAAATTTTTGTCTTATTTTATTTTTTGTATGCTTCATATGGGGGAAAATATAAGTATTCACAAGTAAAAGGGACATTATGAACATTTATGGTTAAAATCATTCAAATAATAAAATTCTTATTCTAATTATTCCAATTTTAATTATACAACGCGTTAGATATGTTTGACATAGTGCGTTCCACAAGTCGATTTCTAGAAATGAAAAGTAATACAAGTCAACGCATTCACCGCCTTAGAGTCAAACATATCGCGGACTACTACTCCTACGAGTCTAGAAATACTTTTACCGCCAAACACGACAGAGTGAACCGCGCCGAGCCGCGTGGTCGCCAAAATCGCCATTATGGTCTCAGGAATTAACGGCATATAGATAATCACTACATCGCCTTTGCTCACTCCCATGTCAGCCAACGCACCGGCCAACAGAGATATTTTGTCTAAAAGCTCGTTATAGGTTACTTTTCGGATTGTTGATATTTGAGGGCTGTCGTGAATCAATGCCACTTTGTGCCCATTTCCAGCAAGAACGTGCCTGTCTATCGCATTGTAACAGGCATTCAATTCTCCGCCAACGAACCTGTAAAATAAAGAAAGGAATATATCATTTTTATTGTTATATTTGATGACAAATATCGATAAGTGTGCAATTGTTTCAACATTCGAAAGGATTTAAATCGAAAATCGGAAATGCTCGATAAATTTGAAGAACTGGATTGGATGATAAATATCGATAAGTATACAATTATTTTAGCATTTGAAAAGATTAAAATGAAGATCGGAAATGTTCGATAAATTTACGGAATAAAATACGGTGTGAAGAATGTATCAATAAGTATGTATATAATCATTTTAACATTCGTAAGAATTTAAATGGATGATCGATTGAGTTTGAGCGAGAAATAAACTTTTTACCATTTTGTAAATGGTTGTCTAGTATTGTCCAGTACTTTCTTCCAGGGTTTACTCCAATCTATACACTGCGCGACTTCGCCCCAAAATCTTTCAGGATTTTCCAAAGATTCTTTATGAGCTTCGTCGTACTTTGGACAGGGAATGTGATAAGAATTGACGATGTAATCTGCAAAAAGAAGGATCGCACGATTTTTCAATTCAGGAGATCTCTGACAGAGAACGAAATTTTTATTCTGAAAAAAAAAAATAATAATACGACCTGTCTACTGTCTATGAATGCTAATATCTACTATCGATAAAATATCTAATATCGATAAAATTAATTTTCACACACACACACACACACACACACACACAGAGATTACATACATATCATAAATGACAATCATTTTACTAAAAAACTTACTTTTTGATTTATACTTCTGATTTCTAAAAGAAAATTGCATATTTAGCGATTGATCAACATATATCCAGAGTGGTATGTTCCAATTCGTGATTTCTAGTTTACAGACCTCTATATACCCAAGGGCGTGAAAATATGTTTGAGTAAAAGATAATCGCTGAGTGAAAATGTTTGAGAAACCGTGTTTTATAGCAAATTTCGACGGTGTGTTGCAATGTGTCGATGAATTAAAGCGACACTGACTTTTATAATTTGCGTTACGTGGCTCGCATTTCATGAATGTTTAAAAGATCACACCACTCGGATCGCTGTCTATTTTTTTTCTTCGCCGATGAATAATTCATTCCAAGTCACCGGTACTAAGTTCATAGTAATTTCTTATGCTGCACGTACCGCTTTAAAATATTTTCCACGATTTTGCGTTCATGAATTACATTGTATTGTGTTCTAAAACAGTTCTAATGAATTTGTCAATACTACTTAATTTAACAACACTACTTATATTAAATATTAATTTTATGTCTATCGTGCTTGTTGAAGCTTACACGCTTCTCTCTTTTTTAGATTCTTATTGTCGATTCGACGGGATGAACTTGTTGACTGATTTTCGGAAAGAAAATTTTTTCCTCTTGGACTCTTTGGAAACACTTTTTGGTGGCTATACAGGGTGTCTCAGAGCGGGTGGAATAAATTGGAAGTAAATCGAAGAAGAGAAAAATAAAATTTGTTCGTTGAAGCGTTTGTTTTCGAGGAAAAGACTCGAGTTTGAAAATTCCTTGAAAGTATACTTGAATTTGATTGATTTCGTGTTAGCAAATAATCGACACGGGAGTACTTTAATTGAAGTAAGTGAAAAAATGAGTGCATATAATGTAGAATAAGTGTCACTTTTAAAAAAAATTTTGAATACGTAAACTAGTAAATTTTCAAACTCGAAAATGAAGCGTCTTACAAACAAATTTTGTTCTACGTTCTTTACTTATTTAAAGTAGAAGAATAATCTTCTGACTGTTCTGAAGGTTTAAAGCTGAAAAAATACATAAATTTTAATATTACAAGCAAAAGCGAATAATTTGACGTTGTGAATTGCTTTATAATTATGATAACGAAGCAGTCGTTTCATGATTAACATTTGCTTATTTACATTTGGAATAATTTTACTTAATATCTTAGGCTAATGACAAAAGTTCTCTTTTGGCCATGGAATAATAAATAATTTATTTCAGAAGCCAGTATGATTATCTTGTACATAATATTGTTTAATTTGTTTAAATTGAACCATAGCATAGTATGTCTACAACTGAAATTTTATTCTTCTATTTCTCCGAAATAATATATTATTATACAGAGTGGATCAAAAATCAGTTCCCAGTAAAATAAATCCCTAACTGTTTTTATTAAATAATTTCAACATTTGAAAGGAATAATTTTCAAAAGAAAAAATCCCAAATGTTCGAGCTTCAATTTAATTTAAAATTAATAAAATTAATTTTTTCTTTTAAAAAAGAAAAAAATAGGTGGGAAGAAACTTTTGGCCCATCTTGTATATCATTATAACCTCGAACAGAATCTTTTTTTTGAAAGTTGAAAACAACCTTTAGTTAATTTCGATCAACTTGGTACAATTTTATTTATAGTTTTATTTCTCAGTACGAAAATCCTCCTTTTCTCTCTCTCTCTCTCTCTCTCTCTCTCTCTCTCTCTCTCTCTCTCTCTCTCTCTCTCTCCCTCCCTCCTTCTCCCACTATTCTACCCTCTTTGGCGTATTTAATTATACGTCAACATTCAGTAGCTGCGAATGCATCTGGAAAATAGCAGCTGCGTCAAACAACTCGATTAAAGTAATGGGGTGTTATCCGTGGACCTCCTTTAACAATAAAATTTCGATGTTCGCGGAACGGGGAAACTCTTACCACGCCACCGGCACGCCGGCAAGCGAAAATGTTCCAACATCCGGGAATCGAATTACCGGATGAAACGCGTGGCAAATACACGCCTCGATTATTAGAAAAAAACACCCGTGAGAGTCCCGGAGAAGATTAGTTTCCCACCGCAGATGGCGACGATAAAAGAACACCCAATTCTTCGCTATCGTTTTCTCTGGTTCATTTCTTCGAAGAGCGATTCTCCTCGAAGGGAGAGATATACGTTTTTAGAAATTTTGTTTAAATTCATAAAACCACGGTGTGTCTACAACGTGAATATTGTTTTGTAACTTGCATTATATAACTTATATTTTCACCGAAATTCATGAAACCACGGTGTGTCTACAACTTGAATATTATCTTGTAACGTGTATTACAACTTCTATTTTCCCCGAAAGTAGAAAAAATGTTCGCGAGGAGAGATACTCACCCGATCCGTCGGTATTCTGCAAATCCTTCGAGCTGGCGATCAACTGGATACTCATTCTGCCTGAAATCTGAAACTTCGAGGTAACGAACGAATCTGCGAGGTACGAGAGATAAAATACTCTTTCTCTGTTATTTTTAAAAGAATATTCCTCCTGATCGGTGAAAGAATTTTAACTAACTCGTCACAGAGCCGCCGGGCTTGTGATGCTTCGATTCATTTACCACTGTTTGCCTCGCGAACAACTCGCAAATTATATTCCGTCGACTAGAACAGGGAGGTGGGAATAATTCGGCAGCCACTTGTGAACAGCAACGCGGAACTGGCATAAGGAAACAAAACACGGACGAGCATTCCCTTTCGCGCGACTCGAAACGATTTTGATTCTCAGATCGACCAGAAAATCGAGGGGAGCACCTCTTTATGGAGCAAAATGCGATGAATGGTAAATGCGATAAATAAAATTTCCTATCCCCTCTACGCGACGTACCTTACACAACGGTGGAATTTTCTTCACCGCGAATTGTAAATCACAATAAAATTGGAAATCGAGTTCATCGAAATAAACGATCTTTGTTCGCACGTATTTGGTATACACTAGTGTTAATGACGAATGTCAATAATTGTACTTGATTAAAGCGGGAACACGCGTCCAATGAGACACGAGCTGATAAAATGTAAATCGTCAACAGCCAGAATAAAATGTAAATCGTCAACAGCCAGGATAAAATGTAAATCGTCAACAGCCAGGATAAAATGTAAATCGTTCGAGTTTCTTACGACGATTTAATTGGCGATTAATTCAGTAATACAGCGTTCTGTGAATTCTATTGTCGCGCGACGATTTGCATCGTTTACTAGTTCTATGTCACGAGTTACTTGCGTAGTTTCGAGATTTAATCGAGAATGGAGAAAAGAAGAATTGAAATCTCCCTTGTTTCGCGAATTTGTAAGATTATACTTATGTATTGATGCAAGCAAGATTTGAAGAATGATCTTGTGACTTCGTGATCTTCGACAACGTAAGAACAAAAGATTTTTAACAAGTCCGTCTTCGTTTCTCTCAGAATTTTTTGAAATTGTTAATATTTGTTAATACTCGCAAGTGTCGTGATCCATCGTGGTTAAAATTCGAATTGAAGAAGAGGAAAGCCCCGGAAAAGTAAATAAACTGGAAGAAAAGGAAAATCGCGATCAGCCCGAGGAGAAGAATCACGGAGGTGTGCCGTGACACGATCGATATACAAACTGACGGCGAAGAAACGACGTTGTTATATTGAAATTCGGCGATGTTAAAATATTTAATCGTAAAATATTTAAACGTAAAAAAAATTTAATCGATTTGCTTCCTTGACGAATTTTGATCCGAGGGTCGCTGTATTTCATTTAGGAAGGAAACGGGTTTGTTGAACTCCGATCTATGGTTCTATTCGAAAATATAACGTTGCTTGCTCTTCCGTTTCCAGCCTTCCATTCTCTTTTCTTTTTCGAACGTTTCTTTATTCTCTTTCACGTGTTTATTACCATGCGGTGCAGGAACACGATTGCATCATACTGGTATAATTTTGCAAAGAAGAGATTAGAGCAGTGCTTTGTCTCTACTTTTGCCTCGTGTAGGAAGTGAGAAAGTGAGGACACTTCTTTTTTTCTTTTTTGGAGAAAATTATCGAAATTCAAACGTGTGTAAAAACGTAAAAAAAATTTTTCTCGTAAATTTAATTCCATTTCGAAGATTGAAAACTCTTCTTTACGATGATTTCTGAAAATTGTACGATTTTTTCCTCATCATTTTGTTGAATGTTGAAAACATTGAGGTTAGATTTTGATGTTTAATTCTGATATTTAAAGTTTCAATAAAATGGTGGAAAAGAATCGTATAGCGAATTTTATTAGTTTGTTGTAAATCTTCGAGAACATAGTGAATGTAATCGTAAAAAAATAAAAAATGTTTGACGTTTTGAATTTTTACAATTTTTGAGAAGTAGCTTCATTTTCTCATCCGTTACATGATGAAAAATCATCCTCAAAAAAGGAAAAATAATCTAGAAATCTTGAGGCTGTTATATGATCTTTTTTTACGAAATTATAATATATTAAATTAAATTGTTAACAATTTTTCATTGTTATTGATACAGTTATGCTTTTCGCTAAATGTACATATAAATCAAACAATTAACCTTTTGCGCTAGTAACTGGTTCACGGACCATAACGAGAGACCAAACCGTATACAATAATTCGTCTTCTTTTTGAATTTATCGGTACATCACTGGATAAAAATTAGTAATAAATTTATTATTTGTTTCGCCTGGGTTATATTTCAATATACTTAAAACTGAGAAAATATTGCAATTTTGGGCCGAATATTCTCGACGTGCGTGGCACGTCATTCCGGCGCAAGAGGTTAAAGACAAATTAGCGGATTTTAATGTATTTTCGTTTCTCGATGTACTAAATTACAATGTTATTTTTTCTATAATTTAGGTTCAATAAACTATTCCCATATATCACGAATAGACTGCGAATTTCTATGCAAATTCATATTTTTATGAAAATAATTTAAATTCGTTTCATGCATTAAAGATTTTAACAACTATTATATTTTCTATATTTTATACCAATGTACCGTATACAATGTATGAATTTTTGCGTCTTTAAATTTTCTACAAACGCACGAAGATATACAGTCTACTCGTAAATTTCCAAATTTCTGATTTTCTCGAACACGAGGCTGCGACAAATCGACAAAATTTCACAGCAAACTATTTATCTATTTTCTCAAATACAATCTTCAACGCGACTGTACCAGTACTTACAGCCCACCCTGCATGTTTCCACGATTTTCTGCTCCGATTGTACCCTGTCACGAATATTTCAAGTATTAAGGAAGACGATCTCGCTTATTAAGTTTATACAGCAGTAACAGTCTCGTGTTTGCCCACACGACCATTTTATTACATACAATCGATCGATAATTCTATTCGTATATACAGTTATCTTGAAAATCTTTTGTTTGTCCTCTGATTGAAGGTCCCTCTGTCACACTTCTTTCGATACTGACCCCTCGACTCCGACGTAATTTTCTTTCACGTTTATAAATCTGACTTTGATTTCGTGTCGCACGAAAGCAAGAAATTCGCATGTTTTTCTTTCTTTCTTAAAATTTTACGTCAGAAGCAAGAGAAGAACATTCGAATCGTTAAAAACTAAATAGCTTCGACGTGAAGCTAAAATGGAATTTGTATATATTAGTTAAATATATGATGATCTTCATCCATGAAAGATTCATTCATTTGAACACTCTTTTTAGGTTAGATTCGAAACTTCATTAACGAAGGAGCTTTGTTTTAATACTTTTTCCAAGTATCTCTTTAATACTTTTTTAAGTGCTTTAATATTCTTCAAGTCTTGAATTCTAAATCTGTTTGTACAATTTCTTTATTCTTTATATTTTATACTTAATTTAATACAATGTACTTTGATGCTGTGTGAATTCTAATCTTTGTACTTTAACATAATTTTTTTTTATATTTTATTGTGACATTTATTTCTAATATTTGCAGATGGAATGTCAAATAAGAAATATAGAAGTTCTAGAAAAAGAATACAGAGTGAATGGAAAAAAGAATTCGTAGATTCAAGGATAGATAAAAATGAGTCTAAGTGAAGAACAGAATTACGAGATAATTTAAAACATAATTCATTCAGACTGAAGCATAGAGAAACTTTTCGTCCCCAGATGCAAAGGGATTAAATTAATTTATTCGTCAACATCCCTACCAATTCTACGATTCTGACATAATCAAAAATATATAGAAAAATTTAATTTGATCCGTATGCCATTAAAAAAATTTTTATATATATTATATATTCTATTCTATTACATTATATTATATATTCTATTATAGAATATTTTTTTTAGTTTATGATCTATTCATAATTATCGAATCACATTATTTTCTTAAACAAGACCTTCCAATCGGACCAGGGAACAATTGACTTTAGATTGTAGAGATTTTGCTCAACGCACGACGATCATGCAAGATTCATGAGAATGCGTCACTCACATCTCTTCCCTTCAGTGTGACAACTTGGAAAACCATCGAAAAATGATAGAAAATAGAGTTTTTTTAATATATTGCTTAAACAAGTTGTTCTACTGTAAAATGGTACACACCATTAAATTCGTCATTAGAAAAACATGAATTTTATGAATCTGTAGAAAAACTGTGTCTTCGGTAATTTTCTAGATATTCGACAAAATGTGCTGGGGGACCCCTAACTTTGAGTTTAGTTTTCACTCCTTCAACATCAACAATTGCCGATAAAAAAAAGTACGCGTCACCTATTTTTTTCGAAAACTATATTTGTGCCAAATTTCATCAAAATCGTTGATATTATGTTCCCTTAACGTTAGAACTACCAAAGTGGTAAAAATGACCAGTTTATAATTTTAGATATTTTAGATGTAAAATAACGATTTAGATAGTTTTTCGTAAAACATACGAAAGCTTGAATACTCCATTGTATTATAAAGTTTTTTTATTTTTTGACTTCGATATCTTCGATCGAAATTTCATGCTTCAGATCTAGTTAATTTTAATTAAATTTTAGAACTGATAGTTCTAGTGGTAAATATGTTCGATATTGACAATGTGATTCTGAAAAGTAACTACATCCATTGTTACTAGTATCAATATCAAATAAACGTACTTAACACTAGGACTACATATTAGTATCAATATAAAAGTTTTTTTTCGCGACGAAGAACGTCTGGCGTTCCTAAAGCGGTGTACGCAACCAAGTATTGGAAACGAACCGGTTTCTTTCGTGCTCGACGAACGTCGTACAAAACGAAAGGGCAAACCAGGAGGCAACAACGAGAAAATTAACGGCAATTCGGAGAAAGTAGAAAAAAACGACATTAAAATTCCGATGGAGGCTCGTAAAATCCCATTAACCTTTTCTATTGTTCCATTGCTTCGTTAATTTCGTCAGCTCGTTAAATTTATTGCTTCGCCGATAACTTGATTAATTCTGCACCGATCGACAGCTGTAATAAAATAATTGACACGAATTCTCTTCCGTGAGAATGCGGAAAGCCCTTGAGAGGCGGAGAAACTTCCGAGAAGGTTTAAGATTTAAGGAAAAAGGATTAAGGTGACGACCGAATCTCTCGAGAGAAGCTTCTGATTTAAACAAAAGATCTCGCGAGTGTTTTTTCAAAACAATGAAGAAAAGCTGCTGTCAAACGCAGACTCCCACTCCCACTCCACCCCCTCAGGGGTCGAGCGAAGGTATGAAAACATAAGCAGGACTAATCTGAAGTTCTGACGCGAGTTTTCTTATCTGAGAAAAGAAAAGTTGCGTCGTTCGATCGTTAAAAAAAAAAGAATAACCTCGTTTGCGTTCGACTATGCGCTAAGCGTAGAAGAAAACAAAGATGGGAACGAAGGCGGTTGGCTGAGGACCAGCCTCCTCCCCCCTCCCTCTACCTTTCGTTATGCAACCACCATTCTCATGAAATTTTTATTCACCGTGTGTCGACAGACAAATTGAAAATGTACATCAACCACGCGTACACACATACACATATGCGTATGATGTGTGCGCGATTTCGCCTTAGGGGGGCCTCGTGTGCCCGGGAACGCGCATGACCGTGGCGACCGCCCGCCACATATTTAAGGGTGGCCCTTGGCGAATCTTCTCTCACTATCATCGCACGCTTTGGACCTCGTTACAGATACACACGCACTGACAGACAGACACACACACGGTAGCTACATACACGGTGCTTAGCCCAGGGTAATCTTCTCAACTGCTCAGAATCGACGAGTGTCCAGCGAGCACCCCCCACCCTCCTAACGAGCTGTCAGGGAAACATCGTCAGCGCCCACACGAGAGGTTGCAGTTCTTCGCGTTGTCACTGTGTCTTCGCAACTGTGAACGAGCAACAGGTTAGCAGTTACCCCCTCCCCAGACAATACATACCTGATTGCGTTTTTCCTTGTATTAGACTTCATTAAATGTGTTTGTAGGGACGAACGTTGACTGATTGTGAGAAAAGAAAAGTCCTGCAAACCGGGTTTTGTTATTATGTTTATTATTATTATTATGTTATTATCATTGTATTATATTTATTTTATTCAACAGGTAGTTCTCTTTTTTCTTTTTAAAAAGAGGGGGAAAGTGTTCTTCGTCGATGCCGTTAAAAGTGTTTGACGAATTTTCTACGGAGCTTGTTAATTATTGCATGAGAACATAGCGCGTTACGTTCTTCGTTCGGCTTTTTAATCAGTCTTTTTAAATTGAGTTACCAGCCAGAATTCTTTCATATTATATTTTGTTATTATAAATTGTATGTATAATATATATGATTTTACACACACACACACATATATATATATATATATATTTCCATATATATATATTACCATTTCAAACTACTTCTTTTTGTATTGGACCATTTCAGGGATGTATAATTCTCAGTTTTTCAACCATGTTTTATTTCAAGATACAAAAAACAGATAATAAATAAAATTCAATCTTTTTTGGAACGTTGAAGCTTTTTGAACGATTGATGCGAAGTGAATAATAGTTTAAGTGTTTGTAAAATCAATGACTCCATCACGTAGATTATCAATTTTTTTTATTATTATAGACTATCATTTTTATACTATGTTTTATATTTTATATTTTATTTTTGTATTGTGTTATTATAAATTATATAAATTATTTTTATACTATATTTTATATTACATTATAAATTATATATGTAGTATAAATATAATATAATATATAATGTATGTGATATAATTTATACATATGTTATTGTATATTAGGTATATAGTATATAGTAAGTAATGTCGTTTATTAAATTTTTCAAATTTAATAAACATTAAATCAATATTTTATTTCAAAATCACCTTCATTTTACAAAAAGATAATAGAGAGTTTGTCAATAACGATGGAGATTACATTACAGATTAACACTGTATCTCTCTTTAGAAATAAAATAAAATTTTGTATCAAAAAATGACATTACTTATGAGTATACCTAATATTATATTCATATATGATACATTTTATCGTTTAATAAATTGTAATATTTGCACATTATTTTTTTATCATTATTGTATTTTTATTACTGCAATATTCCAGTTTTTCTTTTCGAGATTGAACGTGTTCCATAAGAAATAGTGTACAATTGTGCGTTTGCCATTTCATTTCGAACAAACCCCTTTCGACCGGATCTTTTACGATCATTGAATCTTTCCTCGAGACCTCGACGATTCCTTCAACATGGTATTCGTATAAATTTACGGGATTATACTTTTTATTACGTTACTTTAATCGCTTTTATCAAATTAATAACTTCCACCGTGTTAGAACTACAAGATCTCACGTTTTAATCCCTTGGCGTTTAAAAGCACTTTTAAAATTTGCTTTCAAAGTATTGCCTGTAGGTGCTCACTTCATGTTGCTCGAATCGAACTAAAGGCGTTGGGCAAATGTTATTGATAATAATTGCAGCAAACTTCACTTGAGTCAGACTAAATGAAGAAATTTCTAATTCAAAAAATGTGGTGTAGGATTATATATTGATCTGTATTTTGAATTGTATCATACTTTATTAGATTATTCGACGTATTATGAAATAAAGCTTAAAGGCGCTCGCTTCACGTTGTTCGAATCGAACTAAAGGCACTTACAGGCTGCTGGTAAATGTTATTGTGTATTATGGTAAATTGGTTAACAAAAAAAAATATTGGATCAGACGTAAGTGAATTCTAATTCAACAATTACACCTTCCGTCACATATTATTTAAACGTGATTATTTTACAGTTATTTCATTTGATACCTTTAAAATAAAAAACTGTGGTAATAAATTAATCACAAAAAGACACAAATATGTAGTGTGTAGAAGACATAACGAGAAGAAGGGAGACACATTACGAATCTGAAGAAATGTAACGTAGGATTATGTATTGACTCACGTATCGAATTCTACCATATCTTGCTAAATTGTTAGATATATCATGAGGTAAAGCTTAAAGTTACCGTTAAATTTTTAGTATTCAATTCAATGCAGAATACGAATAAATAAATAATATATATATTAATTTTTAATAATAAATTAATAATAAATAATATATATATTAATTTTTAATAATAAATTAATAATAAATAATATATATTAATTTTTAATAATAAATCAATAATAAATAATATATATATTAATATTTAATAATAAATAAATAAAATTGGTTTAATGTAGTTTAATTCAGCGTTTTAATTATTTCAGTATACTTTCTGAGAGATGCACGCTGACGAAAAATTTCGCAGGTTCTCGAGTGTAGATCGCGACTCAAAGTCTGCGGTAGCCAAAGGGGTTAAAATGGCATGCATTATTGAAACTGAAAATTCAATTTCACCGCGGAACGTATCCACCACATCGTGAACTTTCAGGTTATAGGTTTTCCGCACATTAAAACTTCTAAATCGCGCGGTTTAACCCGCGGTTCCTTATTAAACGTGTTGCATAGCAAACGTAAATCTTTCTGATCCCAGTACTGTCAGTGATCATTTGTTCTCAAAGGTCGGCAGTACTGGGATTAAGTCAGATATTCGAATTAATTAGCTGCTGAGCTAATGTAAAATCTGTTACGGGTAAAACGTAGTCTATTATGAAAGACATTTTAATAGTGACACGTGGATTAAAGAAGAGAAAAAAAGAGAGAAATGTAAAGGAGAAAGGATTTTGAAGATCTGTAACTTTCCAAATATAGGGGACAATTTCTCAACTCATATACTTTAAGGTATATTTTAAGATTTAAAGAAAAAAAAGAAAGAAAACAGGTACAGTTTAATGATTTAAAAAATTCCTTTGAAAAAAGAGAATTCTTTTAAGATTTAAAAAGAAAAAAAAAGAGAAGACAGGCAGAGTTTAATGATACAAAAAAATTGCAGAAGAAGAGCGAGATTGAAACAGAAGTTTTACTTCTGTGAAATAAAGGAAAGATTGTACAGCAAATTTTGTGAGTTCGTTGCCAAGATCTATCGTAGATTTCGTGACAATTTGCAGCATTTTCGGGAAGAGAAATGTCTTTACTTTGTCACTAGGTAGTGTAAAAACATCTTGAAGTAAAATGAAGAGCTACAGTGAATCACAACCAAAATCGTACACCGCGCATAAAAATACGTTCCGTATTGTAGAAAAACGATAGGGATGATGTAAAATGGGAGAGACAAAATAATGAATATACATTGTAAGTGTGCCTATTAATATATATATAATTATATAATATTATATATATATATATATAATTTCAACAAAATACATATAAATATTCAACAAAACATATATATATAATTAATGGTTATTTATTAGTACTTTATGGTAATATCTATATATATTTTAAAATGATATTTTAACTATATTATAATTTTATAATATTTTTATTGCTCATAGGTTAATAAATTAAAATTTTAGTAAATGTATTACAATTTATAATTTTTTTATTATTTCATGTAGAGTCTCTAAATAATATTCTAACTATATTATAATTTTATTGGTTATTAACTTGCAAATTAAAATTTTAATATTAATGTATTATAAATTATAATTTTTTTATTATTTTATGTACATTGTTATTTATCATCTATTAACACAAAACAAAATGAATATTCCCAGATACGGAAGAAATAAAAATCACTGCAAAAATCAGCGTGGAAAACAGTTCACAGCTAAAATCGTACAACGTATTTCCCCTCAGGAAATAATAAGACAATGAATTGTGAATTTCAAATTTCAACATTGTTTCAGCGAAATTACGTTGTTTTAACCTACAATTAAGCGTTGTGTGGCGAAATTCTAAATAAAAGAGGAAAAAATTAACGAAAACGAAGCAGACAACATAGCTAAATAAAATTGTCTTAATATTTATTTTATCTTTAAAATACAGACACATTTACAAAGAGCGGGAAAGTGTCTTGAAAATTGACATTTATTTTATTTTTTTATATTACTAATTTTTATGTTAACAAATATAGACATATTTACAACATCATATATTCATCATCTTTTTTCTTCCTCACATTCCTTCACTTTTTACAATGAGAAACATATTTTTATTTGCAATATACAATTTTACTAGTGTGGCTCATTGCATTTCAAATTATAGAAGCTTCGAGATTCCTTCATTATTTCACAATTTCTTTCTACAATTTCAATATTTAATATTCAAATATTAACCCTTTGCGGACGAGAGGCGACTCTCGGTCGCCACGGCGTTTCGCGCGGCAGGACGAGTGGCGAGTGAGAGGCGACAGTCGGTGTTTATAAGATTTCGTTACTTCCAACCGATAGAAACGCAATATTGGTTTTTGGAAAGGTTCCTTAGCTATTGGTGTTCTTTCATACGAAGTGTGAAATGACACATCATAACAGAAATAAGATAAAATTAATGAAAGATTCTTCTAAGACTGTGACTCTGACAATGGCAATCGTGGCGAAAGCATCAGAAGAATTTGTATAGAGTGATTTTGTTTGAACCCCGACAAAAATGGATTTCACAAGTGCACTCAGCTCTAGTGAAGACGAATTTTATTTTGATACGGTCCAAGACGAAATCCAACGCACTGCTTTATGAGGAAGTCCCTGAAGTGGTGGCGCAAATTATTTTTTTGGGGATTGGAAATTTGTTTGATTAATTCGTACATTCTCTACAAACAAGTAAAAAGGCAGAGAAACGAACAGCCACTTACACATTTGCACTTTCGAAAAATTTTGGTGAGAGGAGATTTTTGACAACCACAAGATCGAGCTTGAAGATCAACCTCCAATTCTGACGAAATTCGTCTAAACGGAAAGCTTCGTGTAATTCTTACTGGCGCAAAGAAGGATTGCAAAGTTTGTTCTAGTCGAAACAAACCAGGTGGAAGACATGAGACGACCTATTATTGTGGTACATGTCCAGATAAGCCAAGAATGCATCTTGGTCAATGTTTTATAAATTATCATACGAAACAAAACTACAGATTATAATTTTTGTAAAGTTATATTCTTAAAGGTGTAAATATAGATAAACTATCGAAATATAACGTTTTTGTAACATAATTTATATGTAAGATCATTTTATTGTACCATGTAAGACACTCCACATATTAGGAAAAATCGCCTCGTCCTGCTACCTCCCCGGCCGAAAAAGTCGTCGAGCGCAAAGGGTTAACCTCTGTGGCTGTGGTGTCGCATTTAAAATTATGTATCTACGTTGTACCGTTAAAATGACACAATGATGATCATGTTTGTCAAACGACGTAGAGTATGTGCAGTTGATGTAAAATTGAATTAAACTGTAAGGAAATAACACTAGTTTTTTTCTTTTAAATCAATAATTTTATTGCTTAATATTGACATTATTAGTATTAAAGAAGTTAATTAAGTCGTCAGAGCGAAACGCGTAAACGCCTAAGCTGTTTACTACTTAACGTTACATTCTTTTTTAATCTAACAATAGAACGAACAGCGTTTCATTTTTTTATTTTTTAAAAAGGATTTTAATATTTTTTTTAAAAATAAGGATTGTTCTTATTTTTTGAATAACAGAAAACACGATACAATTAAACGTATTCGTATCTTATAAAGTAATTGGTATTAATGCGAATTAAAAGTTCCAAATGAAAGACTGTTGACGAAAAATGGACCGATCCATAAACTCTACAAAATTAATGCAATAATAAGAATTTTCATAAAATTATAAATATAAAACGATATAATGAGGATTTTCATAAAATTAGAATATAAATATAAAATGATATAAATAAATAATATGTGCGTTCTATTTTTATAATTATAATTGTCATTTGTAAGATAATATTCCAATTAAATCATGAATACCTACCTGATACACAAATTCTACAATTAATCCAATAATAATTTGTATTGTTACATCCACTTAGGCCATTAGTTGATCAAAAGTTATATTTGAATTTCTACAAATCATTGAATGATCAAGTGTCATTATTTATTGATTACTATAATAAGTAACAATTGGTAGTATAATAAATATAATTAGCACTTGCTATTTCTTTATGTAGTATATACAATATATTCACTTTCCCTAATTTTCTACTTAGGCCATTGGTCAATCAATTTCTACCAGTCATTGACTCAAGTATATACTTACTATTACAGGTTATTATTATAAGTTGCAAGTAATTGATATGAATTAGAAGGCATATTTCTGGTGATTTATTGTTAGAATTATGGACAAATTAGAATTGTGGACAACAACTCATAGTTGTTAATACCAGAATGATTATAGTGCACCTCATGTACTGTCATTAGTCATTCAAGCAGGATATTTCTGTTTATATACCTATCATCTACGTGATGATTAATCTTTCAATATTTTGGGATTTCAGTAAAGTAGCTTAAGGACAATTAATACAACACTCCCTCGATGAATGATTTCCTTCTCTCTTTCATTTTTGATTCAACGCAAGTTACACGCAGTTAATATACTTACGTACATAACATACATACGTACGTACCTATATACATACATTCCAGGCGACATTCCTGAGCTTCTTGACGCGATTCACTGCGACCGAGATGCGTCTCGTCCGTCTATTCTCCTCCGACGTCGATTTAACTCCCGTGGCGTTCGTTTTATATTTACTTCGGACAGATTGAAAACTATTGAAAATTCCAGTCACGCGGCACTGGTAATACGATTTCCTGACTTTGAAATCGCTTCTGAGATCAGATTCGAATTGGAGTGCCCTGTTTCGCTCAATTCCATCTCGTGTAACGCAATACACATGCTTCAAATTGTTAGCCAATGATTTCTTTGCGCGATGCATGGTACCGTCAACAACGTCTTGCATGTGTTTTCTAAACTTTCGACCTTTGGAAAATCCTCTCTTTTTCAATTTTTCAAACAAATCTACCTCGTCCTCCATATCGTCCATTATTGCAAACAATATTGCCCCATTATTTAATATCATAATCGAGAGTTTTGTTCTTTTTCTTTTTTCAAAGAAATTTGAATATCTTTCAAAGAAGCACATTGAACATTAGAAAACCGCGCGTGTCTGAAATGTTTAAAATTATTACTATTAACGGTATAAAATTATTACCAAAGAAGAATGTCTTTTTTTTATTTAATTTAAAAAAACAAAATCTTCGTTCATATACTGGTTATAAGATCAATTCTAATGGGGCTGTTGCACGTATCTATGTTACCGACAAATTAATCTTCCTTTAAGTTTACTCAAAAGATAACAAGTCAATCTCTTTGTCGCTAGAAACGCTTTCGACTGTTTTACTTTTAACTTTTCCTCCCTTTTCTTTTCTTTTCAAGAATGATGAGCTCAACAATCGTGATTCTTTTCTCCATGATGACCATGGCAATATTCTATAACAATGTCTTGGCAGCTTTACCGCTCGAATGTGATCCCGGTTTCCTCGATGATCTTCCACCAAGGATCCGCAAGATCTGCACCGCACTTTCGAAGGCATACGAACTCGGATCGGGCGTGGGAAGTTATACCAGTGCCAAGGAAAGTCACATACCAGGTGTTTTAGGTAAATTTTTAGCTTAGATAAATTTCCAGCAGTCTCTCAATTTTCGCTGCTTATAATTTTTTAAATATGATATACTATTTTGTCATTAATATATAAATATTAATGTTGATATATACATAACGTTGATATATACGTGATATTATAAATATAAGATCTCTTATTTTTAACCTTTTAACTGCGGAGCTAATTTATCAAAAGCGCACTCAAATGAGAGTAAAAAAAAATCGGAGATGAAGATACGATCTTGACGTTTAAATCTGTTTGTGTCAATTTCAAAGTGACGAGTTAATTTATAGATCAAAATGGGACACCCTGTATATATGATATATGTATATTATATTTTAATTTTAATATATTTTTTTAGAATAACAGAAACTTTTAAAGAAAATAGCAAGAACTATATAACTTCTTTGATCCCGGATTGATTTCTTTTTTTAGCGATAAAATAATTGCCAAAATTAAGAAAAGCCGGTAAACTAGAAATCTGCCCCGTTTATATCAAAAATATCCTTTTCAACTTGGATCGTCTACTTTCATAGTGCAACGATATATCGTTGTTAGCTGCGTTAATTTGTTCTTTCTTCATTTCTCGATTCAGATTTTGAATTTATTTTCTTTTTATTTCCAGATTTCGAACTTCAACGTAAATTTTTTCTCTGTTTATTAAACATTTATTTAAATTCAGTTTGTGAACTTTGTAGTTCAATGTTAATTTATTCTTTCTTTATTTCTTAATTCAGTTTTTGCCAGTCATCATGTTTTACACAATTTCTATACTCCCTTTTTTTCTCAAACTATGTACATCGGCTCTGCATTAAGTGTTCGCTTAAGAAGATTACATTGATAGAAAAAAAGGGGACGGGGGGATAATATTTAATACAATAATCGTAATCAAATTTTATTATCTGATTGTAGAGTCAATTCAGGAATCTATCCCGTTGCTAGACAGTGGCGTTAAAAGACAGGACGATCACGTTTTTCTGCGCTTCGGAAGGCGTCGTTAGACGTCGTTTTTTCGCACTTCGATCTCACCGCATCGTTAAGTTGCGAGAAAAAAAAATGCCTGCAAACCCATCTCGACTTACTCCTCCGTTTGTATTGCATGTATCAATTTCTATTTCTCCTTATTATGTATATAATTACTACATATACTGTATTTGTAATTAAATCTGATCGTAACGACGAGCGAAGAAGCATAACAGACTGTACGAATTAGTCGCAACCGATCAACTTGCTTCCGATTACTTCATTTAGGAACACACTGCTTCTGAGATTTTTTTTTTCTCCCCCGTCCCCGATTATGCGAATAAATTCAATTTACTGAATTAGCAGTAACGACTTAAACTGGCGAACTGGCAATTTAGTTTCCCTTAGCGAGACCATGTAAACTTGTAATAATCAATTTTATGTACCGCTGTAGCGACTTTGATCGTTTATTAAATTTTGAAATTCTGAATTACGACAATTGTCGTCCTTTCTCTTCCTTGCTGAAAAATAAACGTTTTCTCCGTCTTTATAAAAAAACAAAAAATATATATACAGGATGCGCTTTGAGGTTAGAACGTGATCGGAGAAACTGAAGAAATCAATTTCACGACAATTTTATTTAATCACGTTGCAACAGAAGGAGCAGTAATCAACGATTCTGTTAAAATAAAGTACGAACACATTGTACAACGAGTATTGTAAATCTGGTAACAGTAGGTATTGACTCGACAAGAATAGATCAAGGTGCGATTACCGGGCGAACAATGATTATAAATATAAAGAATTGCAGACGCATGCATAACAATCCAAACATACGAGGGGTAGTTTTGTGACATATTCTATTTAGTAATCTAATTTTTGTACACTTTACGCGACTTTCGAATTTCGAAAAAAGATATTCGACGACTTTAGAAAGACAAGAGATTGTGGATCTTAGATTTCCTTTCCATAAACAATAGCTTAGTACAATTTGTTTTTTTTTTTATTCTTCTAACATCTGCAAAATTATAAACAACTTAATCCGCTAAATTCTTAAGTATTTACTGACAAATTCGTATCCGCGAGCGAGTAACATCGATTAACGTGGAGATCCATTGAGAGATGCCCGAATCATACAGTTTGTCTACCTCCTTAGATTTGCTCGCATTACTTCGTGTAAAATATAATTCCGAAGGTATCTAATTCTCTTGAAGCTACGTTTAAAATTCCTCAAGAAAGAACGTACCGTGCTTGATCAAACATGTGCGACTTGTTGCAGATGCTCGTCATCTTCGTTAGAGAAAGCCATCGACTAAGTTCTTTACGAAGGTCTCGTAAACTTATCTACAAACTCTCGTAACGCATGGCACTTACACGCTAAAGATTCGAATATTTACAAATCCTATTCTATCACGTGGTGACAAAATATGCCCGAAATACGACTAACGAAGTTCATCGATTAACGAGAAGTCAAATCTTCGACGTTGCTTCTCGGAGTGCGGTTGTAGCTATGGTGGTGCAGAATGCGGAGGCTGGGGTCAGCAATTTGTAACGCCACAATGTTTCTCGTCCGCGAAATAGGACACGGACACCACGTCTCCTCCAACGTTTATCAAACATTGACCCTAGAATTTAATTTCCCTCAGTTGCGCTCCAATCAAGTGATAATTTGACATATTCAAAACTATTACTAAAACTATATTCGTAAACTAGGACTCACTTGGTTCTTGTGAGGACTGTGGAGGAGCACGCATTTAGTCATAAAAAATGCTACCATCGCGTTACCGCCCAAGGCTGTGATGTGCGCGCGAACGATTGCCAAAACTTCCATCACGAAACTATGGGTAAATCCACTTAAACCGCCATTCTGCAATAGAAAAGAACGTTACTAATTTTACTTAATATATTAATATAATTTACTATAAGAAAGAGAATGCTCACTTCTCTGATAGACGTGCTCTCACGAATGAAGAAAAAGTTCAAATTCCCTAGATACCTTTCTATGCGGCCACCCGGTAAATAAGACAAAGGTGTTATATCCACACCATACCTCCCTTTCAAAGGCACCTGTAACAGAGATTTTAATTGCGATTGTAATTTATATGTTTCGTTATAATTATTAAATTATAATTTCATATAATTCCAACACTGAAGCACTTACATGCTTATGTCTACGTGTTATGTAAACCTTGGATCGTAATGGTGAACGGGTCCGGGATCTCAGTGATGGTGCATGGACTAGAGTGGTTGAATTCAGATTACTACTGGATACGTTGTCCGACGAAACTTCAGCGTGATCCACATCAAGATTAAATATCATATCACTGTCATCTAAATGTATAATACATTTTTATTGTTCAATATAATAGAATGTAATGAGAATTAATAAAAAATATGTAGTATGTACCTTGTTTTTTGACTTGGTCTTTACTCATAGAATGGATTATTGGCTTTTTCTTAGATTTATTCATTTTTACAGGATCACCTAGTCCGAGAGCCATACCAATTACTGTGAATTGTATCTCGTCAGGTTCGGGAAGTGCCAATTTAAATTGCATGTCACATAGTGCACAGGGGATCATTCTTCTTAATTTGAAATATACAGACTGCAACGAAATAATATAATCTATTGTTTTAATAATTTCTATAATTTATTATTCATTATTTAACTGATATAATTAAAAAAATAATTTTGTTAAAAACTACAAAGTTGAAGCTACAAGGATACCTGAAGCAATCTAGCAAAATATTTGGAAGGCATCGAAGCGAATTGTCCAGCAGGAATTTTCGTCCTTGAAATTTGAGCAAACATTTGTAAATTCCTCACGATCTCCAGGTCGTCTAAGCCAGGGATCGTTTGGGTATTCACTACGTGAAAATCTTCCGGTGGTCTGTCGTCCATTAGCAACGATATTCTATCCATATCTTCTATGTCATCTACTTCTAGCACGCAGGTGTCTCTCGGCCCCACGCTAAAATCTAAATCTGGGAGATCATCCTCCGACTCGTCGGTGTCAGAGGTCGTGACACGTCCATTCTCAACATCCTGTTGAACGAATAAATCAATATATTAATATTTACCAATTTTAAGAATAGATTAATTTAACACACCTACCCCAACAGGTTTCAGCCGATAAAACTCTCTATTCTGTTTGACTGTCTCGACTAAAGTCTTTTGGATTTCTGCCAGCTGTTCCTCCTTGTGCCAAGAATTTCCAGAGGCAATTTGTGGAATAGAGGGTGTGGGTAACGCAGTCAAGAAGACCGCCGTACCCACGGCCATACCAATGATCAGTCGTTCCCCGACCGATACCTGCAGCTTCAAGCCGAATATCGCGTTCATCCCTTTCACCTTCAGTTTATTTAACAGCAGGCTATGCAATTCATATTCTAAAAACGGCAAGCAATCCGATATCTCCTTGGCATTTAATTCCCCTCGGAGATCCTTCTTGGCTTTGCACGCGGTTGCTTGAATGATACATCCCCGTCCGGTCGTTAAAACGTTCTCTGGCAATTCTATGGTGGTGAACATCACGTCCGGTACTCTGGCACGTTTGCATATGGCACATTTCGAAACGTTCACGCGAAACGGTACACTTGCCTCGTTGTACGGTAAATGACAGAGGCTGCACTTGCTTTGAAATTGAATCTCCCTCTCGTGGTCTCTGCTCTCCGACGTATGCCTTGCTTTGCCGATTTGTGTCAAGGCCGGGACAGACGTGTCCGTGTCGCTTTTCTCGACCTTTATCGGTGCCGATCTCTGCTGAGTTTTCTCACGTTCCACTTCCCCGGGATTAACGCCGGATCCCGACTGTGCTTTGCTAATGAAAACGCTGTCTGTATCCTGACTTGAACTATGAAGATTAATCACTGCGGCAGTTCCATACGCATTCAGTACGCAGACGTCGTCACTGCAAAGGAAAAAATAACGAGTGAAATAATTTTATCACAAAGTATATATATAAGAAACTATAAACTATTCTATGTATAAATTATACATAATAAGTAAAATAATTTAATGTATAATAAGTGTATAAATTCATAATAAATGAAACAATTCATAAATATCATAAAACATATAAGAAATTATAATGTATATTATGTATAATGTATATATAATATACATTATAATTTATATATAAATGTAAAGACTAAATATAAATACGAATATAACTATATATAAAATAATATATAAATTACATAAATATAAATTGTATACATTTAAATTTTTTCATCCGAATTATTACCAAATACTGGTTTCCTCTTTGTAGCCGATCACCACATTGCACGCTAACGCTCTGGCATGCGACCGAACTTCCATTCTGACTTCTTTCCACCAGGCATCGCGGCTCTCCGGTTCTTCCAAATTGCTGATCCTCTCGAGAAGCTTAACCGACCTTGAACTCACAAGACCACCTGTCTCAAAAAGCACATGCTTTATGATCGATACGAATTAAGAGTACTCAAGTAATGAAATGCTTACCAATATGCAAAATAAATCCCGGTGGGTACTGTTGCATCGTGATAAACGGATATTCCAACATTTCAAACGCGTCTTGATTCATGGTTCTTATCACAGCAGTCGACGTTCTCAACAATCCAGTCATTGATCTATCATTTGCTCCAAACGAGTTGCCTACAATATACATCACTATCTGTTTTTTCATTGTTACAAAGAATATGAATTAATCTAAGAACAAGTTATATTTATTGTTAAACACATGTTGCAAATAAAGAATGTCTCATAAAGTGATTTCAACGGTATGAACGCTCAGCAGGTAACAAGCAAATACATGTAAAGAAAATATTGCAATTTTCTCTGAGGATATTGTACTTTTTAATCGTGTGCGTGTAAATTTAAAAAAAAAAGAATTACCTAGAACCACGTGGGATCATCATGAACTATGCTACTTTTGTGTTTCAGGAATATCTTCTTTGCTGACTCACTTTATGAGGCACTCTGTTATTTGAATTCTGACCCGTAATAAACCACCTGCAGATCAATGCATATTTTAATGAATAGATCCGTAGCACTAGATCCGTGGTTCCCAACGTCACGCCGTACAGGGGGACAATTTAAGTTTCTAAAGGGAGAATGAGTTATTAACAGTGAATTTTTTGCATTTCTTCAAATTTAATTTAGATCTAATTAAGAAGAAAATTTAATTTTTTCTTTTCTTTTAATTTAACTTTCTAACTTTTTTTCTTTCATGGATGTCATGTTCTTTGGAAGCTTGTTTAGACCAAATTAATGGCCTTTTAGGCTTCCTTAGCAAAATTCACTTTTTGAATAATAAGAATTATGTATCACAAGGGGAAGTGGGCATGGTCACCAAAAAAAAGGTTGGAAACCACTGCACTAGATAAAGAACAATTCTGCTCTGATTCCCGAGTTATTGCAAAACTGACCAAAGACAAATATATTCTACGTTCTTTACTTCTTTAACTAGGTAGATGTGTAATTATATGACGAAGGAAGAAGCTCACCTTTTGGAGTGACGCTCAAATCAGAATCACTGGATCTTCGATGCAACGAAGCGGTGGGTTGTGCCTTAGTTGCCGGTAACTGGCATACTTTTGAAACCACAGGAGAAACAGCCGGAAGTGGGTAAGATGGGCTTAGAGATGCCTCGTCTTGTTGCCTGTGATCGGAGGAAGGAGGGGGCACACACGAGTTGTAAGTCATATTAGCGGTGTTAGTAATATTAGTTAACTCATTTTCATCTAACGTTTTGCTTATACTGAAAATGCTGTGACTCTCATGTACCGCATGATCTACAGGTATGGATGATATCGAATGGTTAGTATCGTTTGTCTTTAGTCGCATCATTTCTATCGTATCGCTATTACTTTTAAACGGATCGACTGTAGATCTTTTGGTTATGAAGTTACTACTCGAATGAAACGACTCGGTTGTTCTGCATAAATGTGACTGAATGGGTGCGTCGTGGGTGGCTATGCTTTCGAGAGAGGAGTTGTAGGAAGAGGTGTCGAGCGTACGTAGCGTCGACATGGATTCGTTCAAGGGAGAGTCTTTAAAGAACGAGGTTTTCACTCGTTTGTGGTTGTGGAGACGTTTCCTCAGAAATTGATTGTGCAAGTTCTGACGTAAGTTCCGGGGATTGAAATTCTTACACGCTCTGTCACGTCTTTTCCTTCTGAAGTGATCGTTGTTGTTATTGTTGTGACAAGGTGGATGCGCCATCATCTTCGTGTCAATTATCCGAATCAAATCTAGCATGCGACGCTGTCTGTTCTTGTGAATCACGTCGAAGATTTCGTTGCCTGAAGACTGTAACAGACTCTCGATGCTGGACGAGACTTTTGACATAGTTTCTGGCGTTAGTTTGCTGTTCAGACTAGCCAGCTTCCCACTCGATTCCGCGCCAGGCAACTGAGACAACTGATGGAGAGACAGTGGAAGTGACTGTATCGACAAGGTCGATTTTAATACGTCGTGTTCTTCCAATCTTTCGGTACGTTGTTTGTCCTTGAAAGAATCTCTCAAAGTGTTTTCATCCAGCTCCTCGATCACGGAAGGAAACCTCTGATCCTTATCCATCATCCGTTTCTGTATCGTTATTTTGTCTTTGCTCTCAACGTCGCTGTACTCCTCTATCACAGAAATTTCATTGCCTCTCTCAGCATCGGTAACGAGAACAGTCAACTTCTTCACCACGTCGACAATCGAGTTAGACGTTTGACCATCGGAGAAAGGGGGAGATCGAATTTCCACAGGTGTGCTTGTCGCCAGCGGAAGATTGAAGTCATCTTGTGAATTGTCGCTGCTCTGCTGACTTTGCAAGGCTTCCCTGCTCTCCAGGCTTTTATTAAGCCTCGCCAAGGCTTTTGCGCTTTCCTCCGCTGTTTGCGGAAGATCTTTTTCAACTTCTGAACTCGCGGGGAACTCGAAATTAAACGTCAATATTTGGTTCAGGGATAGATACTTAATAAGCGAGGGAGATGCGCTTTGTTCGCGAAGCGGACGCGTATCGCTGTCCGTTCTCTGCAACCTCGCTTCCATCGACCTTCCTCTCAACGGGGGGAACGTATCGGTTCTGCGAAGTTTCTTAAACTGGTCGATTACGCCCAACTCCTCATCGGTTGAAAATTTCGAATCGTTCAGAATATTGTAGCCAGCGCTATCGATCGATGACTCATTCGAGAAACCATTGGAACTGGGTGTGTTCTCCTCGAACGAAGAATCGTACTTTTTCTTCGTCTGCTCTTTCACATTGCCTGCAGAATCATCTTTATTTTCTTTCTCGTATTCCTTATTGGACGGAGGAAGCGCTATTGATGCTTCGTGAGGATGATCTTCCTTGACATCCTCCAAGGGAACGTTGTGTATCGACTTTATCAAAAGGGCGGCCACTCCCTCTTTCGTTTTGTCTTTGTTCGCTGCTTTTGTAACTTTACTTTCCACCTCGACCGTGTTGAACAACCTCCTCAAGCTTTTGCGAACGTCCAGTATATTTTTGCTTTCGCCCCTCTCGTCCTCCAACGCCAGCATCATTCTCACAGACGCATCCTGAACGATCGATTCTGTCAGACTCGGGTACGAGACTGCAGCTGGTTTCAACCTCGACTTCTCGATAGCTGTCACTTTCCGGCAAGGGCATTCAGTCTTCGTCACAACTCGCCGATGGTTTCTGGATACTTTCGAACGATGTGACAGAGTGTCCTTCGCGTGCATAGCTTGCGCACTCGTAAGAAGAGGATAATCAAGGATGTGCGCGGAGGGAGAAACGGGATACAACGGCACATTCTCATCGAGTCTCGTACCCTCCTTTTGTGCTTTGTGTTGTGAAAAGAATGTCCTATACCAGACACATGCAGGTGGATAAAAAGAAAGAAAAGAAACCTAATTAGTTTTGGTAAATATAATAAGAACGCTCGATTCGATTTCTCATTCAATTAAAATATTGCTACTCTGTTTTTTTTTTTTTCAACAACGATCAAAGTTGGATGCGCGTGTAGCGTACCTAGTCACTTTTTCCAGTCTATCGTAGCACTCCCGTTCTCTACACACACTTCGTCCTGGCTTTAATGCACGCGCATCAGACCTCGATCTAGCTTCTATATACCGGGTGTCCTAAAAAAATGATATGCTGATTAGAAGTCTTGTAAAACATTACTGCAACTTTTTTTTCGTAGTCTATATTCTTACGGCTGGCAAAAAATGTATCAGGAAATCAAACGTTTCTCGTTAAAATAATAAATGATAATTATAAACTATCAGTAAAATACAGAGGTGAAAAGATTATAAAATATTCATATCTTTTTGTGTACGTAAGTAACAGCGCTAAACAAATAGGACACCCAATGCATAGAAGTTGAAATGAGAACTACTACGCTCAAGAAGTATGTGATATACTATGAATGAAAGAAAGAAAAATGACCAGAATCATGTTTGATTCATTTGTACACAGACGCATCAGACTTTGAACTATTTAGAAAAGAAATAAACATACATTAGTGCATCAAATACAATAAAAAAAAAAATTTAATTAATATTTTATCGCTAAAATAAACTAAAAGACTTTTCAATCGAAAAAAAAAGAAAAAAATAATAGAACTCTTTTACATGCATTTGGTTACAAATAAGCGACGTAAGAAATTTATACTTTTGCAAAAAATGTGCAGTAGGACAAACTTTGTCTATTGGATTAAATAATCAGCATTATAATTCACAACACAGAACACTTTTAATACAGTTTTAGTATTACCAATTTTTGTTACATATTAAAAAATAATTCAAGAATATGAGGATTAGGACACAATTAATGCAGAACTGATTCGTAGAAGATAAAGCTAAATGCGGTGTGATGAACAATATTTGTCTACACTTACTCTTCTATATTGTCAGACGGGAAGTTCAATGTATCCTGCAGTTTGACAAGCGTAACGGCTGTACCTATGCCCCGGGCTACAATACCAGATTCACCTTCCAAATCAAAATTTTGCAGATACCTAATCGTGGAAACGTAGTTTAATAAAAATTCCTTCGATCAACGTCCTAACGTTCAACATCTACGATTTACCCAATAACAGCATTTCCACCAAGATCTAAAGCTTTCAAGCCAATCTTCCTTTGAACCTCTCCGCTCAATTTAAAAAACAACGTTTGCCTCGCCTCGTTCGACGCTCTAGGTGTTCTTATCTTGTCAATCCATTTGTACTCAGGATCATCGCTAACAACTAATTCCTCTACAAAACCGTGTATGCTCTGAGTATGATATCCATGAGGTATATTTGGCGCTGAAAGGAAAAAACATTGTGGTTACATACCAAATAACTTCTAATAATATTTAATTCAAGAATACTCTGTATATTTACAATAAAAAAATTGTACTCCGCAGGAAGATTGTCTGAATTTATTAAAATCAGAGAACAACTCCACTTTAACAATGATGTTAACTTCGCCGCGAATTCCGTGCATCGTGTCATAGACTGGTATCCATCCAGTCATAACGGAACCTAGAACGAAGCCTCTAAGTATAGTATAAGTTTGTAAGTATAAGTTTGAACGTTTCTAATATTGAGATATACGTTCTAATACACACCACCCTGAGATCCCGCGTTGGTGTTCATCGCAGCCTCTAACGTCCAGATATTTTTAACTGTGGGTGGAACGCCGGGTAACAACAATGGATTTAAATTTATATAAACTTTGCCTATTGCATCGTTCGCGGAATAGGTATCATGGTCCATCAGTCTGATCTGCAACGGCTCGTCCTGCAGCTCGGAGTCATCCACTTCAAATCTGTACCACTCTGAGTTCCATTGCGGGTTCAGCGATTTTCTGCATACGTCCGTTTTGAACGTAATGTTGCCGAACTTCAATTCGACGTATGCGTCCGTCGTATCGCCAGAACGATCCATTACTGGCAGATTCCGGCCAGCCAATATTTTCACTTTTATCTTTCCCGGCATCGTGACGTGATGGTTATTTCAGTGAAATGCTGCAATCAGTGCATCAGTGTAATGTTCGTGATCGTGATATGTACCATTATTTCTAAATTATTTCTACATTGAAGGTATTTGAAATGTAATATATTTGTAATGGAAATGGACACAGAATATCTAGAATACAAGGAATACGTATGAGAATTATGTGTATTAATTTCATTAAAATTGAACAGCATGCATCTGAGGGAAGATGATTTTATTGTAATTAATACAAAATCATGAGTCACAAAAAGTGTACTGTAAATTTATGTGAATCCTTCTTATATTTAACTACGAGAACATAAACAATGATTTCTCATTTCATACGCAATTAGTTTGTCCCAAAAAGCAGTGTTAATATTTGTGTTATAATTATTCTGAAACAAGTCCATATCGTAAAAACGAAGCAGAAGAAGAATTAATAATGAAATGGTATAAAGGAGAAAAATCTGTGAAGGAAATTTCGAAACTTATAAAGAGGAGCATATATACAATTCATTATATTCTCACAAAATATAAATATGAAGAAAGAAAGTTTTATATTTAAACTATTTTTTTGTTTATTAATAAAGGTAATTTTTCCTGGAATATAGGAATATTGTTCTCTGATGAAAATAAATATGATGGTCGTAACAAACTGTATGGGGGAAAAGATATAGAATTAAATCCAAAAAATCTACGGCCTAAAGAAAAATATAGTGGAAAACTGACGATGATTGGGGCTGCATGATAGCAAGTGGAGTAAGAAATCTTATTTTGATTGATGAAATTTTAGATAAAGTGAAATACTTGAAATACTTATCAAATTGGATAAAACTAAATTTGCCAGAAAATTGTTATTTTCGACGAGACAATGATTCGAGGCATTCAACTGGAAATGATCAAAGAATAGTTACTATGCATTATCGCAGCTACCACAAAGCTCTGACCTCAATTCCACAGAACATTCATGGAATGAGGCAGACAGAAGATTAAAAATTACAAAAGTTACTTAAAAACGATTCTAAAGTAAAAAGTTTGTGAGGCAATCCACTGATGTAAATGTTACTTCAAAGTTAATATTGTTCCATGAAAAATAGTCTTCGAGAAGTGATAAAAGCAAAAGGTAGATTGACTTCTTACTGGAAATTCCAAAAATACATATTAATATAATCACTGTGAATGCTTTTGTGACCTTTTTTATTAGTTAGAACAAAATCATTTTCCCTTAGATGCACGTTATTTGACTTTAATGAAATTAATATACATAATTCTCATACATACCTCATGTATCATAGAAATTTATACATAGAAATTTAAAAATATCTAACTGAGTCTGTATTTATTTTCATTGTATGTCACGTTTCAAATACTTTTGTGGATCAATGTATGTATCATTAGGTTATGTCTCAACAAATTTTATGAAACTAATTCGTAATCACATTTCAAAAATAATACTTACTTTCTACTCACTAAATTCACGAGTTTTGACATACGTCCTCGCAACAAATTCATTTGCCGTGCGAATTATTACTTGTATATACATTAGTATACAAAACATCAACTCGGCTAATGCATATTAATACCATGTTAATCATTTCAGTGTGACTCGTTTGACAATTCTTGTTAAGTAGTGTTAAGCTTAATATTTGTTTACAATCACATCTTCCAAGCAATGCATTGTGTGCTCATCCTCAGACGCATCGACAAATTTATTTATAAAACTTGCTCTACAATACATACAAAACGATGTTATGAGTGGCGTTTTCACTTCTAGAAACGAACGGAATGTACAGAAATTTTGCAATAGAAAAAAAGAACGATTACTTATAAGAAATGTTACTCGATTCTCGTTGATGTTCCTCAGCTTACTCTGTTGTTCTACCAATAACGTTCGAAATCCAGATTGTACTACGCGGCGGGGCATTATAATTGGAATTGGATGGCGCCCAGATTACTGCTCTTTACGAGATTCACGCAGGTTTATCGCGTTGGATCGCAAATTATCGCGCGATTTCCTATTTCTCCTCTATATCACATACTTCTATTTTAGGTTAAAGGACACCGCAGAAACGATGCCTTTGCAGCAGACGTCGCAACTTCATTACCCACCGAGTTTTAATCGATCGTGGCACACGCGATTGGAAACGCAGAACACGGACGAAACTTTTGAAGTCTCGACTTGTGACGGTCCACGAGAGAAGGGAAGAAAGTTGTTACTGGACATCCGCTTGATATCGATTATCTGCTCCATTCATGCATTAAACGAATGATTCGCTATTTGCGAATTAAATTCGATTTTTTCCTGAAAATTGGTGTCGCATTTTAACCTTTGTTCAAACATACGATCCTGAAAACTTTAACCTCTTACACTAGTAACTGATTTACGGACCATAACGAGTGACCAAACCGTATACAATAATTTTTCTTTCTGATTTCATCGGTATATCACTGGATAGACATTACTAAGAAGTAATAAATTTATTATTTGTTTTGCCTGGGTAATCTCAATATACTTAAAACTGAGAAAATATTGCAATTTTTGGGCAAATATTCTCTGTGTGGCAAGTTATTCCAGCGCAAGAGGTTAATCCGCCCATGTGTTGAAATCTTGATGCGACAGTCTCTGTCAGCGTGAAATCTCACGATATAGAATATAGGGCATAGAGGGCCCCCCTCTATAATCTGTACGGTTGTCCAACAAGAAAAAAAGAGAGAGAGAGAGAGACCGCATAAAAATAATATGTCGAGCACGAATGAAAGTGAAATTAGCGAGCGGTGGTAAACGGTTCTCCGCCCGGTTTTTGCTTCTTACCTGGGCGTTGTCCCCAGAGAGAACGGATATTGCTTCGATACGCGACCATGGGTGACAATTCGATGAGGTTAGGTGAGTCGGTTGATCGATTTTTCTCAACGTTCTTTTCTCGAACATCTCCAATCGTCCTCTAATCGTCATTTTGTCACATGTCAGAGAATTATGAGGTGCTCAAGGCTCTCTACGACTTCAAGGCCACGTTTGCGAAAACCCTCAGCTTCCAAGAGGGTGATCACTTCATCTTGTATCAGACCAACACCAAACAGAGAAACTGGTGGCAGGTGGTCAACAAGGATGGCCAGATCGGGTACATCCCCTCGAATTACGTCACCACTGTGAAGGTACGATGGTTAGATTGTAGTAATTATCTAGAGATCTTCATAGATCTAGATACCTTTCAGGTGTCGTCTCAAGTACTGATCGAGTTCCTAGAAGATTGCATAGCGAATGTAAAGGCTGAAACTAGGAAACAGACCGGACTGCAATTGGACAAGCAGGACCTTCTTCTGAGACTGATAGAAAAGAAGAGACAGGCAGAGTCTAACAAGAAACCTAAGAAGCAAGCACCGATGCCTCCTGACTTTGGGAACATAACGCCTAACAGTGAAACGTGTTCGTCGCCTGTTTGTGATACTCGAGAGGGAGACGTTAATGCTATTCAGAGTAACACTTCGTATATGACGGCGCAGACAACTGTGCATAATAATATAGAGGAAGCGCCGGTTGTTCCGCAATGTCATCGCACGCCGACAAATGAACAAAAGGTGCAGTCTTTGCCACGTCAGTCCTCCTCCGAGTCGCAGAAAATTCAGGCAGAACTTCGTAAGAGCCCTCCTCAGAGCTCTAATGTTAGGCAGACACCTACTAGTTCACCTGTAAAGAAGAAAAATTCATTGTGTGATATTAATTCTCATACTGCTTATCAGTTGCTTGACCAAGTGCGTAGAAATACTCAGTTAAGCTACGAAATGTCAAAGGTGGCGGTAACGGTTGTTGTCACTGGATTGCAACAGCTATTACCCCAAAATGTGGGCCACTATTTCGATGCCTTGTTACGTCAGTTGGAAACACCGTTCACAGTGTCACAAATGAGCATAGAGGAAACGTATGACGCTAATAGATTGAAAGTAATATTTACAGAGCTTACCTCTTGCAAAGAAGATTCTCAACAAAGAAATTGGATGCTTTATGAAGACGAATCTATTATTGTTGATTATATAAAGGAACTTACCTCAATATTGGTACGCTTACATATGTAATGCACTAAAGAAATTCACTATTATGTTTTCAGGTTGCTTGATAATTTGTTAATTTCACAGACGAATGCAGATGCAAATGTATCCAGATATGTTTTACAACAGAATCAGTATAACGGAGTTAATATACTGATACAATATTATCAAATGGAACCAAGATGGACTATTAGGCAGTTGCTTTTACAATCATTTGGAGTAATGTGCAGTCTAGATTCTGTGATCTTGACCATAATGTTAAATAGTATATTGCCTATGGAACTAGCAAGGTAATTTTTGGTAAGCTATGTTAATTCATACAACACGCGATTAACGACTTGATACGTGTCTTTGAATATAGAGATATGAGAAGTAATCCTAGAAACGTAACGAAATTAAATTATTCTTCATTGCTACTTACTATGATCTTTTCAATGGGCGAACCCATGCCAGTTACACATTTGGGTGAGTAAAGTAGGTAATGCGTCATGTCTATTCTCCCTGTCCCCTTCCAGCCTTTTTTCCATCTGCTACAAAATTTAACTCTGACTGATTATTGCAGAGCAACTAGGTCCGGATTTTATAGCATTTATTTTGGACTTGATAGAGAATCCGCCTGACATGGATTTGGAAGATCAAATCCCGGATTTGTTTGTGAATTTGATATTGTCATACAATTTGCAATTTACAAACTCGGAAAATATAGTCCTGAACGCGTTAAAAGAGAGAACAGTGGCAAAGAATTTCACCGAGAAGATCTTGCTTTTGTTCAATCGAGAAGGTGAGACAAAGCGTATTTTACGCGAGATAAATCGAAATTCCAGCGAACCTGTGATCCGTTACAGAGGATCCTGTGCGAATATTCGATCATGAACCGCCGCCGCCGCATTCTGTACTGAAACTGTTTATCGATCTGTTCAGCAACGACATCACGGCAGGTTTATTCTATACAAATGACGTGAAAGTTCTAATCGATATTATATTGCGTCAGTTGTACGACATGTTTCCCGGTGACAAGGTACTGAGAGATATTTAAACTTTTATCAGTCTCGCAGAAATAGATACTAGATACGACATAGTCATTGATGTTACAGCGCAGACAATACTTGGAATTATGTCGGCGAGTACTTCGTACTTCCAGTTATAACGAGCATAAATATCGTTCCGAAGACCTGTTAAAATGCTTCACAAGGTATCTGTTATAATGCTATTGCGATCATAATCGTTACACAATACATAAAAAATGTTTGTTGAATAGAATATTTTGTGAGGAGACCGGGGAAAGCCAGGAGGATCAGCAATCGGTACGCGAAATTAGCAACGAGTTCCCACATTTGTTTAAAATGTGACATTTATTTTCACCTCCCGATAACAAAAGCCCGGAGGATGATGATTTGCAAACTCTCGTGTAAGAATTCCCGGTAGGTATAATGGAGGAGAAGTGACGAAGAATTCGAAAGTTACCGATCGGAGAAACTTCTTTATTTTTCTAATACTTCTACTTTGCAAATATTTTTGCTCAGCCAATCTACTGTATCAAGAACGCACACATGATTCGCAGAATCTTAAGCGCATCAGATTATATTTTTTTCTCATTTTAATCTTTCTAGTAAACGATACTATTTATTCTAGTTAAAAAAAGGATACAAAAAGAAATAAAAAAAAGACACATACACCAGCATTTAAAAACTGTTGTATATATATATATATATATATATATATATATATATATATATATATATATACACATATGTAAGGGAGAAACTTTTTCTCGTTCTAAGCATGAGGACCATTGAAGTATGTAGAACCATTCCAATACTCTTATAGAGGTAAATAAATTAGTATACGTGAAAATAGTCTGGTTGCACGAATAAAGTCTCGGATTAAAAAGGTATTCGAATTATTGCTCTGATATAATATTAAATAAAAATTTAAATGTATAGTTGGAACATCTGTAAATGTTCCGCGCGAAAGCTCTTCGATGCAAGAGGATTTTAATCTTATTCGAATCAATTATGGTCTCTTGTCTCTGTAAATTGTATAGTCTAGTCCGCGTCTGCGCGAATAATGTTCTAAGTCATACATTATTTAACTAAATTACGTTCCATTCTCTCTTGTGAATGCGCATAAACGAGCAAAGTTTATAAATTTGTTTAGCGAGAATGTTAATTCTCTCGCAATCGCGGTAGTAGAGCTTCGCGATAGTAGAGCAAGTTGGAGGTCGCGATAAAAATTTCATAGTTTATTAGTGCCACTATTATAGTTATCAAATTTTCTAGTCTATTGTTAGCAACTCTATTTTTTTAAAAGTATTGTATTATGTTTACGACTATTAACATGTCAATTACGAAGAAATCTCAAATTATTGTGATTGCGAATCAAATGTTAAAGAAATAAAAAGTCTAGGCGATCGATGATTTTGGTTTTTTTTCCCCTCCTGCACGATAATTGCACAGACAAGTGATTGAATTGTCACGTTTCGGCATGTTAAATTAAGAGAAATAAATTTCAATATCTTTTCAATAGCGTTTTATTAACAACAAATAAATACTGTCCATGAAAAAACTTAGTGCGCAAATGTATTAGAATTTGTGATTCGTTATTTTGTAACAGTTAAGTCGCGGCGCTCGTTATGATAGAAGAAAGAAACACATCTACAAACAAGGCCATCTTCATGATATTGATTGAAATCGCTTCGAGATCCGAACAGCTTGAATAGACGAAGACGCGTCGTAACGTTGGGAGTCACAATCATTGCACGCTTTTAGGCACTGTTCTCGTTTGCATTGCAAACTTTTTTTTGGCTTTTTTTTAAAAGACACGCAAATAATTTGAGAGATGGACGCAGCTGTCGTACTTGTGTCGTCTTCAAGTTGTATTAAATGAAACGTCGAAATGTCAAGATGTTTATTCCCCGGTCATCATTTCCATGAATTCTGAAACGAAACAAAACATTGTCATAGTTACATGTATGTCTTCAACTAAATTTTTAATTAAACAAATGGACATTCTTTGATATTTGTACTTAAAAGAATTAAACATATTTTATATTTTCTTTTTTATACGTATATCTTTAACTTATTTTAATTAAACAAATAAACATATTCTTTATTTTAAATGATACATCTGTACTTCAATAAAATTAAATACATTTTATATCTATTCCAATGATGCAAACTGTGAAAAATGTATATATATGAAGAAACTAAATCACTTTGTAGCCTCAGAGAACACAGTAATGTGTAAAATGTGACATGCAAGACAAACAAAGGAACAATTATATTGTCCTCGATATTGTTGGCAATGTTACAATGAGATAAATTATCCTCGCTACGCGGTGTAATATATTACATGTTTGTTGTTCTAAAAAGCGGAGAAATGCCAAGATTTCTGTGCCGGAATTTAGTGAACGTATTTCGCATCGTAATTTGCAATTTGCTAAAAAGTTAAAAAGTTGAAGTTTTTCAATAAAAATTTGAAATATCCTACGATTTATAATAATATTCTAAACGCTATACATATATAAATGTTACTCTAAATACTCTATATTACACTCTATTCTAAATATCAAACACTATATATTTCTTTGTGATGAAACTTTGCAACAGATGGAAACAAGAAGAAATTCTTCAAATTAAAAAAATTAAGTAATTGAAAGTTCTAAAAAACACATACACACACAGAGTTGAAAGAATTAGCGTCGCGAAAGATTATGTACGTTGAATGGTAGTGAACTAATGCACATAAATAACAGTCTAAGAGAGAAGCGATGGTCCCGATTCGACGATCGTATATAAATAAACCCCAATGTACTCGGCAGACAGCACGTGCAGGCTCTTCAGCGCGATAACTACTTATTTCGTTGCTAATCGATAAGTTAAACACGATTAACGTGTTTTAAAGATGTTGTTGCAATGTCGATTCAAAGAAACACGTAAACATATGGAATAAAATATTTAAATCTAATTCAGATCTAGAGAGCATCAACCAACAATCGCTCTGTTTCTTCCTTACCGTCGAAGTCAACGGTACCAGATCCGTCGGAATCGATCTCCTCGATCATGATGTCCAATTCCTCGTCCGTCAATTGGTCGTCCAGCTCTCTGAGGATCTCGCGTAAGCACGTAGTAGGGATGTAGCCATTCCCTATATACAACCAAAGAAATCTTTCAACTTTGAAATTCTAGACGACCAGTTAGTTTATCAGCTCCTCAACGAGCAAATTGAAGAACACGATTTGTCATCGTACAACGACGGGGGGAGGAGGGGGGTAGGAGAGAACCGTTGAATACGCAATCTGAACGCCTTTGGCTTTAGCTCGCGATTCATGAAGAGGCTTCGGGATGGCGAAACGAGCCCCGATTCTTGGCCGTATTCCCGGAGGCGCGAGTCTCCTCGAATTCAGTCGGCTTTTATTCCCATGAAATGGACCGGTGTACGGTAGTACTTTTTACGCAGCGTCGAATTTCGTGGAATCGGTTATTTTCAGAATCGGTCGTATATCTTTCTTTGCTCTTGTTTCGCGCCATTTCTCCACCTTCGTTCATTTCGATCTCTGATTTATCGCTGGTGACTGTAGCCAACGGATTTGCGGGTTATATATAGAATATGTACACAGGGTGGGCTAAAAGTTTCTTCCCATCTATTTAAAAAAAAAACTTTAAAATATAAGAAAAAATTAATTTTATTAATTATTAAGAGTTGCTTTTTGCGTACTTCAATCTGCAAAAAATTAAAAAAAATATAAAAAAATATAAATATTAATATATAAAAAAAATATAAAAGAAATTTTAAAAAAATATAATGAAAAAATTGCGGATTAATTTTAATAATAGAAAGTGATTTTTGGCCAACCCTGTATATATATGTATATATATCGTTATGAATTACTTGAAATTTAATATTCTTTCGATTTATGATAAAAAAAAAAATAAGTGGTCCAATTAAAAAAAAATCCTCGACACAAACGCAAAAAATTAATACGCCATATTTTGCCTCGCTTAAAACTATAAAACTTTTGTATCAAATAAATTTTTAATTGGATGCATAATTTAATAATTATAGTTATTTCAGGTGTTTCAAACTACGTGATTCATCCTGTATACATATGTATTTATTGTTTGTTGTTAATACTCTAGAGTAGGAAGGCGATACAAGAAAATTACAGTAGAAATTTCTTGGCTCGATTGGTTAAAGAAGTTTCGAAACGCATATAAGTACGATCTCTGACTTTTTATCGCATTCCTTCCGTTCTCCACGAGAAACGAAAATGAATTTCTTGCTTCTAGCTAGATCCAAAAAATACAAAACAATGAGAAGAAAGATGACGTAAGATGGCTTGCAGGATAAAGTTAGAATGTTGCGAATAAATCGTAGGGAAATGCGACTTACCTTCCTTGTCGTACAGCCTGAATGCCTCTCGAAGCTCCTTCTCTAGGGCCTCCGCATCCTCTTCGACGATGAACTTCGCGGCCAATGTGACGAACTCTTCGAACTCGAGGCGTCCGGATTCTGTCAATCCGAATTTTAATTTTATTTTCATCTTCATTCTTCGAAATTTCAATTTTTATCGATTGAAAGCGAAATTTCGGTTCAATCAATTTAATCTTTTGCGCTGGAATGACGTGCCATGCACGTCGAGAATTTGCCCCAAAATTGCATTATTTTTTCGGTTTTAAGTATATTGAAATATAACCCTAACCCAAGCAAAACAAATAATAAATTTATTACTTCTTAGCAAATGAATGAATTAAAAAAGAAGACGAGTTATTGTACGACGGTTTGGTCACTCGTTATGGTCCGTGAACCAGTTACTAGCGCAAGAAGTTAACACGTTGAGTTAATTGTTGTACGTTGCGAACTGACCTAACCTTTACAATTAGACGAGCTTTTATCGATTATGATTACGTCACGATGTCTGACAAACGTCACACTTGTATCACTTACTGTCGGCGTCGACTTCCTCGATCAACTCATCCAGAATCTTTTTGTTGAACGGTTGACCCATCAGTCTGAGGATGTCGGCCACCATGTCAGTGGGGATGCTGCCACTCTTCTCCCTGTCGAAGCTGTCAAATGCCTTGCGAAGGACTGAAAGAAAGCAACAAATGACAAAATATTGGATGATTTTTTATCAGCGTAGGTGGCACGTATTTGGGGGGGGGGAGGGATCTGATTACCCTTAAGCAGTGTTTCATCGTATTAGAAGCCGTCTGCGGTGCGACTACGGATTTAGAAACCGATGTTAATGCCCTTTCGCTCGCGCTTCTGGCTCGGAGCTTATTTGGCTTACGATACATCGCGTCAAGTACGCGCCGTTTATTTATCGTTGTTGATCGGTGGCGCGATGAAATTTTAAGCCAATTTACGCGATCGTTTGTCTTCGAGTAGCCTCTCCTTTCAAAAATCGCTCCTCCTTTAAAGAAATTACGAGCCATCTAAAGATAGGCTCTTGGAAAGTAATTTCATCTTTCTCGCGTGAATTTCCCTTTCGTATTATACGTTTGTATAACAACGAAGTGAAAAAATGGTTTGATAATTAACATTTTGACAACGTCAGAAAAAAAAATTGGACGAGGGACCGTAAACGCCCTCGCCTAGCCGGATGTAAGTTTCGTTTCTTTTCAAGACGAACGGAACACGTTACGAACGAGCTTCTATTTTTCGATCCCGTTGGAGAATCTTTCCTCTATTTTTACCGATCCGATTCCTCCAATCGAATCGTCACGCGATATCCCCTCGTCACCGGCGGTTCCGCAGCTATACATAGGCAGCCCGTTGTCGGCTGCCCCCGATCGAACCGAGCGCAAATAAACTCCGGGAACGCAGCGTTCAGATCGCTTATCCGACCCGTTCTTATTTTCCTCCCAGTTTCGAAGTTTCAAACAAACTCTTTCGCGAATAATTCTTAAGTATTCCGGAATTTCCCTATTTTTCGCTGTGATCAGCTCTCGCATGTGTCGAAATGATACGAACAGAAATCCTGTTGGTGCGAAACTATGCGAGGGCATAGTACATTTAAACCTAAACCTAATTTAAATCTAACCTAAAGATAGATCCTTGGTCGCCCCTCCCCCCTGCCCTTGTAGCACCGGAGTTATTTCCCGGAATAATTAACTCATTAAGAGCGAAAGAAATGTAAAATTATTGCCGATTATTTTAGAAACGTGAACGGAGGAATGAACAAGAAAAGTAAAACAAAAGTATTTGCAAAAGCTCGTTGTACGAATTTCATAAATAGAGTCGAGAAATAGGATCTAGATCAGTGGTTCCCAACTTTTTTTTGGGAAGTAACCTAAGCATCTCTAAAATTCCCCCACTCCTGTGACACGTAATTCTTATTATTCAAAAAGTGAATTTTTGATGTGGAGGAAACCTAAAAAAAGGCCATTTCTAAACAAGCTTCCAATGAACATGACACCCCTGAAAGAAAAAAATTAGAAAGTTAAATTAAAAGAAATTAAATTTAATTTTTGCTCTTCTTAATTAGATCTAAATTAAATTTGAAGAACTGCAAACAATTTATTGTTAATAATTCATTCTCGAATTGCCTCTCCCCCCTAGAAATTAAAATTGCCTTCCAATTTGGGCCTACGTTGGGAACCACGGATCTAGATGGAAGAAGAGATCGTAGAGATCTAAGAAAACATCAAGCTTTCAAGTCCCCTGAAACTGTAAAAACTGTAAATATCACGTTAATGCAAAATATTAAAGTTTGGCGAGTTGCACGAGCTCTCTTTCCGTCGAGGGAAGGGTTCAAAAAAGTCGAAAGGGAAACGCAACGAAGAAACAGCGTGGCTCCGACTAAATTTAGAGCACGGTGTCCAGTGAACGCGATACGATTTCAACGCAATTGAAATACCGGAAAGCTAAGAATGGCGCGCGATGTTGCACCGTGACATAAGGTCCCCATTTTCGCGTTTTTCGTTCTTAAATTTGCAATCGAATTTTCGCTGAAAATCGAAGAAATAGATAATTATTAGATGGGTCAAATTGAGTCGAGCCTCAAACTGAAAAACAAACATAATTATCTCACAATAATTATCTCAGGCTGAAGATTTTGAAACTCACACCATTTTTATTCCAACCTCCTCGTTCGAATTTAGAGTTTCCTTTAAGTCACGAATTCTTTTCTATGATTGTCATTCTATGAGACTCACAATCAATTGTCACTGATTTCAAATTTGTTTGCTGTTAATTGGTAGTTATAGTTAATTAGTGGTTAGAGATTGAATTTAGAGCTGCCTCCTTTAAGTCTTCACAAATTCTTTTCTATATGATTGTCCATGCACAATATAAGACTTAGCTGTCACTTATTTCGAATTTGTTTGTTGTTAATTAGTGATTATAGAGTGATAGCAATTATAGAGTATGAAGTTTGGAAGCTGATGTACGTACCAGCAATTTGCTCAGGAGGAAGTTCGTCGGCCTGTGAACACAGAAGAATGAAATTCGACTACGATATCACTTTTTTTTCTCTCGAACAAGAAAGAAGATCGCGAATCGATTTGATCGGCTTTTTACATTCCGTTAATCCGTTAAAATCGAACTCGAAAAGAAATCAGTCGAAGAAACTCCCAAGCGGGCGTGCGTGGTTAACCAGTGATTTTTCTTTTTTCTTTTAGAAAGTTACTTTCTAAACGTGCATTATTTTCTTCTTTTCTTTAATTAAACGTTGTTAATTAAAAGTTGTTATCTATCGATATATTAGAGTCGTCGACTTTAAATGAATTTAAATTGACAAAAATTGCCCGGAGAATTGCAACTAAACCAGAAGTAGAAACATCTGTGAACGGTTAGACGTCGGGCCACGTCCCTTCTTCCTGTCGATTTCACATTTAACATTCTCACTTGACAATTTTTTTCTCTAACATTCTTTTTCGAGGATAAATTACGCTACACAAATATTACTATACACACATTACTATATTTACTGTTCTTTTGCTGTTCAATTACAATTTTATTTTATTCGTGAATCAATTGATTAACAAATCGACTCGAGGAGGGAAGGCCCGACGAAAGCTCGCCATGTAAGAAAACAGTCACGTTTCCAGAACCTCGCATCTCTGGACCAATACAACTCCCGATATAATTCTCGACCGCTTGTTATCGCTCGTGACCACTGTTATCATGTGTTTAGACAGATAAAATTAAAAGAGAAGAAAAAAAATACTAAAACAAAAGATCAGAACAGCCCAGAAGAGATATCAAAGAAAAGAAAAAGAGAGAAATAAAGAGAACAGTGGATGCAGGCATACCGCGGAGGCACGGAGCGGAGGAATCGGCGTTTCGAACCAGTCGTTTCTTCGTCGATTTACACCTGTTGCGTCAGGTACGACACGTTCGACACGTGTCGAATAAACACTGCTCGAAATAATTCGAGCTCTTCCAGAATCCATTTCCGCGAGAGAGATGGAACGACGAGCTTTCTCGGACTGTTCCGAGCAGTGTGTAATAAGTAATATTCGAAATTCCAATTCCAGGTCCGGGACTTACCGCGAAACGAGAGTGGAAGAGCAAAGAGAGTGAAGAGAAACGATAAGAGATAAAAGGCGAGGTACGATCAATTAAGTAGAATAGACAAAAAGAGAAAGAAAGAGAGAGAAAGTGTGTGTGTGAGAGAGAGAGAGAGAGAGAGAGAGACAGAAAAAAATACGATAAATAAATAGGGAGAAATATGCAACAGGAAAACGTGTATGTTTACCAGGGCGACGACTTACGATATCATCAATAGAACATACCATGGTGGCGCGATTCTCTTTTTACTTTTTTTTAAATCTTTTTTTTTTGTTTTACTCTGAACGTTTGTTTTTTTCCTTTTTTGTTAGAATTAACAAACAAACTTGATTTACTTAAAAAGAAGAGAACTCGAGGAACACTGCGATTTTTAGAAAAACGACGAGAGTCGTTTCGTGAAGAAACGCGAACGCGGTATGTGTTCGCGACAACAGAGAGAAAGAAATGGAAAATCGTGTGGCGTGGTTAGAATGTAAGCGATATGGTTGCTGCCTGTCGAGCACTGTCACGAGAAACGGCCATCGTCGCGATAATATTCGAAAGGGAGGATATAGCGGTTGCGTGGCGATGCCGGTACCGCGCCCCGCAAACCTCCAGCCAATCGTGACGCTTCTTCTATCCGCTTCTTCACGGGCCTCAAAGCTTTTGGAAAGGCGCTTGCGCTATTTCTGGGATGCAGACGGTGCCGCGAGGCTCGAAATCAGGGCCGTCTTTTCGTTTCCCGCAATGCTCCAGCTTCTTCTAGCCCCTTTCGTTTTTCACACTTCCTTGCCGCGGTCTGTCCCTAAAATCACGCGGATTCTTACTAGTTACGCATTCTGGACTTCTATTTTTATACATAGAAAAGTCATACGTACACGTACATGAAAGTACTAAGTCTCTTGTATGTTTTGTGTTTAGATTAGCTTCTACGATTGAAATAGATTGAATCAATTATTTTCAACTTTGTAGAGTTCTCTGAATTAGCAAAGTGTTGAATGTTTAATCAGTTGAAAATTTCATTGTAATATACAGAAAAGAGAGACAGGCTTCTACGATTGAAATAGGTTTGGAAATCAATCATTTTGAGCTTTGCAGAGTTCTCTGAATTAGCAAAGTATTGAATGTTTAATCAGTTGAAAATTGCTTTGTAATATACAGAAAAAAGGGACAGGCTTCTATGATTGAGTAGATTTGGAATTCTTTAAATTAGCAAAATGTTGAATTAATTAATTGAAAATTACTTTATAATATGTAGAAACTTCTATAAAAAGAGACAAATCTTGAAGATAAAAATCTTGTTGCCTCCGGGCAGCTGCGATTATTCTAAACGGATTGTAAGGAGGAGCAAGAATTTTTGTTTACGAGAAACATTCTCTCGCGCAGAAAGTCGCGAATAATTCAGAGTAAAAATCACGAATAATTCAGAACAAAAAGTCAGCGGAGGAAGGTGGCGAAGAAATTGTGACGGAATAAAATTCCTTTTTAATTTTAGACGTCCGCTGGAGCAACGCGTTCCCTCGATTCCCGTTCATTGAGACGACTATACGTCGCGATCGCGTGCACGTCTCTTGGAGAGAAGAGGAGAATGAATATTGCTGCGCGAAACCAGTACGAAAATAGAGAATGAAAATTCTACAGTCAGCGTAAACGACAGTAAAACAACACGGCGGCGCACGGTGGTAAAATCGATGTGAAACTTATGGCTTGGAATCAAGACAAGACCTTCACGAGGCGCGACGAGAAAACAAGAAGGGGATGTGCAGCTCGCGTCTCTCGGCAAACGCTGTCTAAAACGATTCGTCACCTCTTTAACCTTGCTCTATAGAGGAGCATTATATCATTGTTTAAAACACGGCGTCTGCGATGTTTACGCGGCTGAAATTAATTGAATGATAGCTGTTTAAAGTTCGTGTTGTTCGAAATACCTGCGATCAGGCTCTTCGTCTGTAACTTTTAACACTCGAGCTGATTGTAGACCGATCTCGTGTTCAATTAGCAAACTGCTTAATTTTTAAATGTAGCGCATGATGTATTTGTTTTGATGACACGTAAAGTTCTGTAACGTTAGCTTACGACTAGAACTTACTTGTTTAACGCTAAAGTGTAGTTAACAACGTAAAACCTGAGACTCTCTGAGCCGTGACACTGAAACTTGGAACTTTTGTTTTCACTTTTTCGAGATTTCGTCGATATATAATTGATCAAGCATGAGTAAAACATGGGTTGGGTAACCAGATTATTCACAGGACGAGCGAATTAACTGAAAAACATGGTTTGATATTTAGAAAAAATTCGGGAATACGCAGTGAAAGAATAATATACTATAGTAATATAACATATATACTGTAGTAAAAGCTGTAGATTACCATTTATCAGGAACTAAAGCAATTATCTAACTGCTGAGGAATTCGAATCTCCGGTTGGATCCAATTTCCGATATTTCCTGTGCAATAATCGAATCTCGATTTATCCGAAGAAAATTGTCAGAATTACGTGAATATCACGTGGTGGTATAAATCAAACAAGGAACCTGATATGTCTTTGCCAAATGCACAAGCCGCGATTGCGCCAATATGAGCGCCTTGCGTTATAAAAACCTTCGAAGCACACAGGATTATTCCATGATGTGCAAGCACTTAAAGACGCAGCAAAGACTAAACAAACATAAATTGGTAAATCGGTAAATTCGTCTCTGAGATACAAGTTTCATTGCGCAGTTTCTCATTCGCAAAGGATTAATTTAAATTGCGAATTGTGCAACGGTGGAATGTAAATGATAATAACACGGCATATATTGTAAGTGAATGTTTGCATTTTCACTTCTGCACAGGAATAGAATACACAATTTGGCGAGAGATTTTCTTTCGGCGGGTTATACGCTGGCATGGCTCCAAGTTAAACAAGCAAATAAAGCATTAGAATGGCCCGCGTTGGACTGCGTTATAATAGATTACAATCTGCGATCCGTTATAATTCAACTGCAATGAAACCAACTTAATTAATTTATGCGAAAACGCTCGGCCGCCTGCAAACAACAGTAAATACCATAATCCATCGTTGCTAGAAAGAGTCGTGAAATTTTCTGCACAACAGAGTAGATGTCTCACTGATTTTCTTAGCCGTTTCTGGGAAGCTCAACAGTGATTGTAACTTGAGCAAACGATGTAGAAGCTACGTGACTGATTACTTTTCATCTGACTAAATATAAAATGTCTATCTCAACGTCGAAATACAACGATCTCGGTTCAAAGGTGAATTTAATAACACAGATCGATGAAATTACCATAAATAAAAAAGATTTTATTACATGTATTCATTCACTCGTGAAAACAGTCGCAGAGCCTCACACAAATATTTGATTTGACGATTTGAATGATCACCATCATGAGTTTCACGCGACATTTTATTGCGATCCAGTTGATAACAGCGCTAGCAATGCGCTCGTTGCACCGACGGAGAATATATAATTCACAGCCGGTGTGAATGTCTTCAGAATGTAGAAGGAAGATACAATTACAAGGGCTAAAAATAACGCGTTATTATAGAAGATTGAGAACGTCGTCGCTTCGTAATCGGCCACCTCGTTTTTCTTCCACAAAATCCTGAAAATTTCATACACTTTACACGTGTACTTCAACTGCACATGTATATAATTAACCTTTACCTTTCATCTTTTTCTTTCTTGCTCATCTTCTTATCTTCCGCCAACTTTCTGCTCATTTCCTTCGTTACCGCGTCTTCTCTTTTCACTGCAATCTGTAAAAGAATATCAAATCTCTCTCTCAGTAAATCTAACAACAATGTGCGAGTATAAGGAATTTTGATAACAGTGTGTAAATACCTTGTGCTTCAGCACGAATTTTGTATTTTTGTACGCCAGAGCGAGGGCGTATGTACTTGCCAGTGTAACCAGAACGAAAGAAATTAAATTGGCATAGATGTCGATCAAATGAATTCTCCAGAAGAGCCCTGCAACACAAAGATAGAGGTTATGTTAAGAAAAGCCGTAATCTCTGTCTAATTGTTCACTCCTCCGCGTAGTCATAATACAAACACGTGCTAAAATTCGACGTGGAATTTACAAACAACGAGAGGATAATCGAGCGAATTATATTTATGAACATTTCAGGGAACGTTTCTGCACTCACAGATGGGGATCGCCGAAACGATGAACGCGTTGCCATAAAACAAAGCCGAAGATTTTGTTGACACATTCCGCGAGAAGTCTTGAAGAAGAAGCTCTTCCTCTTTAGTAAATGCTTTCGATTTCCCCGACATTGTTCTTCGTGCTCGGTTACGCTCAATTTTCTCCAAAACAGGTGTCAGGCAACGTCCGCGAAAATCGAAAATCTTGCTACTGCATTGGCACGCATGCGCACAAGCGGGCTGCTTGTGAAGATTCACGTGTAACAACGTGTCCACGGAAACGTCACATTTTCATTGGAATACAAACTCTGCCACCTGAAATACTATTCCGCAAATTCTTTATCACTCCTCAGTCGATAACGGAGAAATCCACACATATCGAAGAGATATTTTTAAAATTTATCGTGAAAATTCGTATATCATTTACCTTGTCTACGAAAACACGACGGATTTATTTAGCTGAGAAATTTATATATCCGTAGTATTATTCAATTTGATAACTATCTTCTTTTTCAAGCAACATACAAGATCGTTAATATACAGGGTGTTCTTTGCCTCAATTGGACCAAGCCAACAGAAGATAAATTTCACTAGAAAATTACACGGCGCGTTTCACAGATGGAAGAATGCGCTTCAAAGATTTCTCTCCACCTTGTTGTTTTGTAAATAAATTTTTTTTAAACTCGATCTCTTCGGCTAACGGAGATATTTAAAGTTTTCAAATACGACACCCTGTACAACTAAACAATATTAGCAGTGAATTGCCATTGGCCGAATATTTTTCTGTGCCGTCAAATGATTGGTCTTCGTACATCGAGCTTCCTAATTGGCTGCATTCGGGCAAATTCAAGTTCAAATAAGTGCAGCAATGTTATTTAACCGTTGGATGCTGTGGTATAAAATAACACGTCGTTTCTCTTCATTCTGTCGGTATTGCGATTCGTTTGATTCTCATTGTACATAGATATCACGATAAAAAAACATGTACTCTCATGTTAAATAATACTGTTATGAAATTATTAGGTAATTCAACGGTAAACAAATAATTGATAGACGTGCTACTGCGAGGGATTTGATTGTGTTATTTTGTGATAGTCGCAAACGAGGTTTGTTTTATTAGATTAGTTGCTTATGTTCGTTCGTAAAGAGATTTCTTATCACGAACAGGCGTATTTTGCACTTCATACGATTTGGTAACTAAATATTATTATTAAATAGAGTGTGACGAAGCATGAACAGGTAGAAGAGGAATAGTCTGATAATAATAACTAAATACAACTGAAAATTTTCGTTTTTGCATGTATGAGCTTAAGCTGTGAATTTGTTTGAAACATGTAATTTAATTCTGCCACTGATCTATTGATCTTAATGTTTAGATGCAGTCACGGTTGCCAAAGCCAAAAATCAATTTGTCAAGTATAATCAATAACACAGTAAACCCTGGCTTGGAGAAGAACGACCAGAAGATGACAAAAAATCAAAATGACCCGACGCCTCATGCAAGTTCCAACGGCGTTTCTAATAAATTGGAGAAGGCTCAAAGCTCAATGAATATCGCAAAGTGTACAAATGAAAATAAAGCTCCATTGGCCAAGCAAACTTTAACCAGATCAAAGACTATGTCTTCCATTACTACTAGGGTCTTAAAGAGACCAGCAGTTGCTCCCATTGCACATGTAGAAACCAAGAAACCAACTTTAAAACCACCTGCTAAAACAACGATTACGCAACGAACTGGTACTACATTAAGAAATAACGTTACCAATAAATCTAGTCAGAACACTGCAGCGCAAAAGGTGCAAAGTACTAATGTCACCAAACCTTCTAAGTGGGACTTGAAGGGCCAATTGGCCCACAAGAGTGACGAGTTATCTAACGCACGACAAAAGTACAAGGAAACCAAAGCAGAAAACGATGAACTTCAAGAGCAAGTCAACGCGTTGAAGGCAAATGAAAATGTCTATAAACTGAAGGCAGAGGAATATGAAAATTTGAATAAGACATTAAACAACGAGCTGAAAGAGTTAAAAGTAGAAGTGAATAAATTGCAGGAAGAGAAAGAAAGTTTAACAGAACGTCTGAAAGAGTCAGAAAAATCATATAAAAATGTTTCAGATATGTTGGTAGAGGTTCGACAAAGATGTTCCTCTCAAGAGTCGCTACTGTCCAAACACGAATTGGTAATAGAAGATTTAAAAGCTAATTTAGCAGTTGAGAGGAAGATGAACAAGGAATTGAGCGCAGTTAAAAGTGAGTTGCAAACATTGGTTCACACAATGGACAAAGATCGTAGAGTCCTCCATAATGCAATACAAGAACTGAAAGGAAACATCAGGGTATTTTGCAGAGTTCGTCCTAGGACTCCAAACGAACTTGGAAAAGCGTACGTATATATGAATTGTTTGGCTGTTAAATGCAACATATTTTCTTAAAGATATTTGTGTCTTCTCCAGGATGTGTAATATGAATTTCATAGATGAATGTACTATTGAAGTGGGAAAATTTGATGGATCTGATTCAGTTAGTTGTAGTGGAAGGCCAAGGGCAACTAAGCAAGAATTTTCTTTTGACAAGGTTTTTCCACCAACTGCTAGTCAGGAAGATATTTTTGAAGAATTAGCCCTGTTGGTTCAATCTGCCTTAGAAGGATATAACGTTTGTGTGTTTGCATATGGCCAGACTGGTTCTGGTAAAACATATACTATGGAAGGTTTACCAGGTCTTGAAAAGGAGGGCATGATACCTAGAACAGTATGTATTGTTATATGTACATATATTATTTATTACTTACATATTATTTGTAATATAAAATAACGTGCTTTTCTCTTAATAATTTAGGTGAGACATATATTCCGAGAAATGAAAGAATTTCAATTGCTTGGCTGGGAATATCGAATAGAAGCAAGTTTCCTTGAGATTTATAATGAGCATATTGTCGACTTGCTCGATTCTCAAACAAAAACTCATGAAATTAAAATGGCTGATAGTAAGGGGCACGATTTGTACGTCAGTAATCTCAGAGTAGAGGAAATTAATAGTCCTGAAGAATTGCACGAGTGTCTTTTAACAGCACAACGTAATAGAGCAGTTGCGGCTACTCTGTCAAATGAACGGTAAATTTTTTTCTCCCAGAAGTAGAAATAAAATAGGTTCAGAAATAAATATGAACTTAATTTTTTCAGCTCATCAAGATCACATTCAGTAGCAAGAATAAGACTTATAGGAACACATCAATCAAAAGAAGAGGTTTCGGTAGGAAACCTGAACTTAGTTGACTTAGCGGGATCTGAAAGATTGAAAGGAGAAGAGTCGGCACGATTGACAGAGACAAAAAATATTAATAAATCGCTGGCAAACTTGGGCAATGTTATTCTAGCCCTTTTAAAAAAGCAGGAACACATTCCGTATAGAAATTCGAAGCTCACTCATTTATTAATGCCGTCTTTAGGTGGCAATTCAAAGACTTTAATGTTACTGAACGTATCTCCTTTAGACGAATGTTATAACGAAACATTGAATTCATTAAGATTTGCTAGCAATGTGAACAATTGCAAACCAGGTAACGCAAAAAGAACGCGATTAGTTTTACAAAATAGCGCATAAAGTTCCAACAAATAATATTTTTATTATACTTTAAAATTACAATTTCATATCCTTTTTAACATTGCTTAGACTAGTTTAAATATTAAATCCGTCGTCTTATTTCTTTATTTTTTAAATCGTATCGAAAAATTGTAAATAGTTTAATATAAAATATATTTGTAATACTGCGATATTGCGTATATTCTTTTAACTAATTTGAATTTTTACGTTCGGAATTGTTAAACTTTTTAAAAAATATTTTATATAATAAAAAAAAAAGAGAGAAGCAATTCCCAAACTACTGTGTGTGTTTGTAACGCTTTCCATGAAAATAATTTTCATGGATAAATTTGTTATAAATATCAATTGTACATCATGTTAGAATAGTAAACAATTGATTTAAAAAATATAAAATTATTAGCGTAAAGATTTCTGCCTTTTTTATGGTATATCGTATTATAAAAGTTCGCAATAAAAGCATTCGTACAAATAAAAATATTTCATTTAAAACGATTATTTATTAGTTTGATCGTGATGATTTGCAAGTTGATTTTATACGAATCATATAACTTGCCGATACTTCTAACATGCATGGATAAAAAAGTGCAGATTTTTTAAGATTTGCCAGAAATTTTTTAAATTCCGGAGAGGAGCTAATGATACCTCTTTTTATGACTTTTTTTGGTAAACTTCTATCATTCTTTTCATACTCATTCGAAGTTTTCAAATTATTTTCTACATGCACAGGATCTTGACGTGCAAAACATTTCGTCAACAAATGATTTTTTAATCGATGATTGTTGAAATATCGATAAAGTTCACAGTTATTGAAAAGTAACAATGTACGACTAGTAAAAATAATTTCACTTTGGAAAACATTCATATCCGTGTCCAATATATTTTTATTTCTGTTCTTTATCAGAACCCATTTATCTTCACCACCGCAACTCAATTCTGTTTGTACATATTTTGTACTAGTCGTAGAATTTGATATTAATTTATACTTTAACACGGCAGAATTCTTTCTATTCGAATCATTTTTATTATAAATATTTTTCTTACTTTTTGCGAAAGTTGTGAAATAAAAGTTGCATATCCTGTGGAAGTTTGTTCAAATTAAAAACATACGTAATCACTCGTCTTTTACAAATTTTTTACTTACGTGTTGTTGCATATTTTTATCACTTTCTTAAAGGATCCGTGTGAACATGCAAAAAACGTTATAAAAGACACAGACACAAAGGCATAAATATATTGCAGCACAGTTTTTATCATTATTATCACGTTACAGAAAGTGTGATTTGTTCTCGTAACGTGTAACATTTCTTCTATAGTCTTCGCTTCTGTCGAAATATTATGCAAAACTTCGAAATCTGAATCTTACAAACAAATAAAACAACGTAGCTGAATCATTACGTTGATTAAAAGTAAATTCATTGTACGAAATGTTTACCTTGCTGCTTTGAAATGATTGAATGATATACATTACTTGTGCATAGAGCTATCCATAATCCAAATCCCCAAAGGAATAAGATATTCCACGATATGTAATGCGATCCTTTTTGCTGAAGCAGCTTTAAGTAACAACGATACATCGCACAAATACGATGGTGTTAAAAGTATCTACATTTTTTGTTAGTAGATAAATGCTCGCTACTATTATTTTGCATTGTGTCCTTTATTTTCTAATTCGTCGCCTCTCAAAAAAAGGTCGTAAATATCTGTTCAAAATAAATTTTGTACATGTTCAGTCAATGATAAATCGAAAGATTGCACATGCATATAAATAAAAAATAAGACTATCTATATGTAAGATGAACGTAACAATTTCATGTCTATCGTTTACTACATCACCTACTTAAATGTCAGTAATTTAGGTATCCACAAAACAGATTGAAATTAATATTATGACTAATATTTTTAAGGTTTTAATTAAAATTTGGAATGTACAACATCTCAACGCGTCTTGATGCCCTGAATAGACAACTGTCACTTATTTCCAAATTACAAAAAATGGAAGAAGAGTGTAGCGTGCCTACATGTAAAAAAGTAAATATAACACAGCACAGTAGTAAGTTGATTCAGGAAAGTAATAATGTAAGAAAAATTAATATTTCATTATAGTGTAATTTGTACAATAACATTGGCAAATATTGTCACTGTGCCCACAAAATTTTTTCTTTAAAAGAGCAATGCAGTAGATTCAACTATACTGAAGAGTGTGTATCGCATGACAGTATTAAGAAGAAAATATCATGTAATGCAGTAACATGCAAAACACGCAGGAAACTACATTTCCATAAGAAGGCTTCTCCAACTGAAGGTTGGCATCAATATCATTAATCAATTAAAACAACAGCGTCTTACCGACTGCATTATTAATGCAAAATTGTTTAATTAGTTCAAACACACTTGAGAAGTGAAGTCAATATGAAAAGTGATACAGTTGGTAAAGAATTGGAAGAGCTAGAGAAGCAAAGTAAATCCGACCAAGCGAACTCAACTTCGTTTAACAAAATGTATACTCAAGACAAAACAATTGATACGTATGAAGAGAAGGGCGAGCAGACTATTCCAACGAAAGACAATTTTCGCACTGAATCAAGTGTAAACAGCCTGGGCACAAATTATGTACAAAACGAAGTAGCAAAGCAGGGAAAATCCCAAGTAGAAACGGATGAAAACGTTTCCAATGAATTGGGAAAAATTGATTCCATCGTGGAAGACATTTATGTCAAAGACGAGAAAATTTTTGAGAGAATACAGAAGGTATTTAAAAAGGTCTATTTAAAACGATTATTTCTCGTGTATTTAAATTCATATAATATGTAATTTGTAGGATCTCTTAAATGAAAAAAGACGTACTAAAGAGCTTGAAAAAAAATTGAAATCTCTAACTTGCAGTTTAAATTGTCTGAAAGAGGACAGTGAACAGAAAGCAGCTTGCTTAAGAGACGCATTAGTAACGGCTGAGGAACAAAGAAAAGTTGCAATGGACTTGGTGAAACAGTCAAAGGATCAAGCAGATTTGGTTAAAGCAGACAGGAATGAGTTACTGAGTGAAATTTCGAAATTACAAGTATATAATTGAGAAAAAAAGTGATGATAAACCTTTCCATAACAGTGAAACAATTACCTTTCCAGCAACAAATAGTAAAAATTACACACAAAAATGCAGATCTGTTGCAAGAACATGACAATTTAAAGAAAAAATTGGAAACTTTATCAGAGGATGAATCTAAAAGGTAATTTTACGTAGCTTTTAATATGAATTGAGTTTTATTTCTTTAAAATGTAATCTAAGAATTACTTTAGATATTAAATGCATGCTTCAATCGTACAAGGTGTGAAGAAGTTGAGAAAGAAGTGAATAGAATGAAACACGCAGTGAAAGAAAAAGAAAACGTTTTGAACAAAGAGAGAGCAGAATTTATGGATATGATTTTGGAACTTACAAATGTAATTAATATACAAAAGAGACGAATATGTGAAATAACTGGTATATGTAACAATCAGCAACATAGCATGCACGAAAGAGACAAAGAATTATCTCAGAAGGTAAATTGAGTAAAAAGGAACAAATTGTACTTTTATACTAATTTAAGTTTTGTTGGCAGAATATTGAGATATTAGAGATGAAAAACATGTTGCAATCAAGTGATTCCACTTTCAAAGAGATGGAGGAAAGAATGCACCATTTGCAATATTGTTTACGCGAAGAGACAAAAAATTGTAACCAGCTGAAAGAGGAATTAGAAGCTCTCAGAGAAAGTCATTTGTCCGAATTGAGAATAAAAGACAAAATTGTGGAGGAGCAAAATAAGACAATATCAAAGCAAAAGAAGGTAAATTATTTTTATTCTGTTAAAACTACTTGAATTTATTAAAATAATTTTAAATTTAAGTTGTCATGAAAAATATCTATTTTTTTTAGTTGTTGCATGACAGCGAGGAAATGGTTCAACAAGTTGCTTCTGAATTCAATGAACTTAAAGATGAATTACACAAGGAGAAAGAAAGGAATGAATCTTTACGAACAACGCTGGACGAGACTGACAATAAATTAAACAAGGTATACTCATCACAATGTGAAATGTGCAGAAGACTTACAGCTGAAATAGATTATTTGAAAAAGGAGAAAGAGAAAGCAATAATAGTTGCAAAATTTGCTTATCAAAAGTTGCATCAATCTGTAAAAGAATACCAAAAGAGACTCATTTGTGAGAGACAACAACACAGGTATATGGCACTAATCATTGAAAAAAAAGAACACGAGATAGGATGTTTGAGGAATCAAATATGTCAAAATAATATGAGAGTTATTTGAAAAGGAAACGACTATGTAGTATGCCGACAATTGAACTTAATTGCAATTGTTTACGTAATTATGAAGTTTCCTTTGAAATATTCAACAGAGTTGCGCACGAATAAGTATTTTTGTATGTCACAACGCATATATTTTACTTGCAAATAAAGCGTAAATACAAATTTACATTGTAATAAACATATACAATATACTACATTCGATGAATACTATTAACTATCTAAGCTTTAATTTAGATATCTTCACTCTGATCTCAAGGAATAACAACTTAATGTTTCTCTTGTACCACGCAATATTATAGTTAAAGTGCATCTGCCAGTTCTTGTCTAAAAATTCTTTGTAAAACACTGACATATCATCCGCGGTGATCGACGTCTTCCCCTGTGCTTTCAGGGTTTCCTGAAATTGTCTGCGCTCCTACGTGCATTCAATAAATTAAAATTTGAAACTTCTACACGGTGTTACATAAGACTCGTGCCGCACCTTTTGGAAATTATTATTGTGTTCCGTCCAGAAATTTTGATTCCAGATCTGCGTGTCCTCCCTGGCCTCTCTGAATTTCTTTTCCAACCTGCTCTCATTCTCAGACTTTGCGAAAATAATCGGCCTCAAGTTCGATACCGGATCCGGTGGTCCGATCAAGTCAACTTGCACGGGATTTTTTAGGTTAGGAGATACTTTCTAATCGAAGTAAAAAAATAATGAATGATCACAGAATTGACAATAATTGAAGTTAATTGACGAACAAACGACTTACAGCGCTGAACAGTCGGATCACATTGTTGCTCCATTGTTTCCTTTGAACGTAATTACATACTCGTGCCATTTCCGAGATTCGTACATGTTTCACGGAGGTTATCCTGTTTTTGCTCATGCGTTTCATCCACGTGTAATACGTACTTGTCCTGTATATGCAGTAGTTGACACAATGCAAGGAACGATAACAAACGCAAACATTGTTCGTACTCAACAAACAATCTTTTATTAATGTGAGCTCTTTTATAAATATCTAATAAATCTAATAAATCTAATAATTCCATTATTTCATTCGCTACATAAATAAAATTCAATTACATCTTCATAATAGATTTTCCGGCATGGATCGATGATCTACATGCCCCGATTTCGTACTCTTGAAACACTGGCACTGTTGCAAAAAAATCTTTTCTTCAAGCATGATTCATGTGACGATCATTTAAAAAAAACAAGATGAAAAGAATTCAAAAACACATCGGAAGTGTATTAATAAGTAAAACTTCTTGTGCTAATCCTTTTAAAAACGAATTATGCTGTTGTCTGAATTACAGAAAATTCAATATTTTTTCTTTTCTCGTAAAAAGATTTTTTTCTATATGCATAAACTGTCGTCTCAGAAAACATATCCAGACGAGCGTTTTGTTGATAAGTTGTTCAATTATCACATACGCGTAGATATATTTTCTGAAACATCGAACGTTATCAACATTAATATTTACTGATTCGCATTATCTTTTAAAAATAATGCTTAATTCAAAGACTTTAAATACGCTGCATCGAATAAATCAAGCTCGTTCGTTAAATAATTAGCCTTGTTTCGTAAAACTTTAGCGCTACTAGTTGCTTCCTCTAATTTTCGTATTGTACTTGCAATATTTTTTAGTTCGCTATCCATTTCAGATGTTGTTTCATCCACTAAATGGCAGAGACGTGCAAAAGTGCTAGATAGCTCTCTGCAATCGCAAATTACAAATTAGATATTAGAATTAATTTTCTAAAGGTAAAAACGAGATAATACTTACTGTTGCACTTGATGGCTGCAATTCGCTGACGTGAGATCTACTATTAGTTTCAATTTCTTCGTAGCGTGAGCTACGTACTGATGTTTAAATTCACGTTCTTTCGCTTTATTAGTCCACGTTAATCGTTCGTAAAGATACAAAGCACCATAAATAGCACCGGTCACCGCTATGAGCCTCCAACCAATTGTTTTTAACATCTTAAACGAATTTCGATAAAATAAATTTTGTTCCCCAGCGAAACAAACTTTCTTTATTGTCTAACATACTTACAAATCCAGCAACTATAAGTCCTCCCATTGTTCCTTGAGAAGTTATCGATGCTACCGCGATTTTAGTAGCCAACGACCAATCGTCCGATCTTGGTTGGTGGTTTGAGGTAGTTGGCATAAACTTCACAGAATCGATGCTTTCCGTAGGAGACATAATCACTGGCGGTATCTACAAGCACACGAATGAAATAACAACATTATTATTACAAAAATATTTTCTATTGAACAATATTTTGTCTTACCTCTTGTGGATAATTAGTGATGGCCAATCTTTGTCCCTGTCTTCCCGCAAATCTATTAATTATGGCTGTTATCCCCCAAGAGAATCGAAATTCTAAATCCTCGTGAAAATCTGCGCATAAATTGTCACAATTTAATCTGTACAAAATTTCGAATGGCTCTCGTCTTGGTAAAATGTTCAGTGACATTTGTTTTTTATTCTCTGGTAGTAAGCTAGCCATGCGTTCTGTCATTTCTCTCTGAGAGTTTTCAATATTCAGTGCTAATGCGGTACTGAGTCTCGCCCTCAAGTTAGAACCTAGAACACAGAAGTACAAAGTTAGAAGTTTTATAAACGATTACGGCGAGTAAATTTATTCAACAACATTACCTAAGCCATTTTCTACATGTGCATGAAGTTCCCGTTTATATACATTTAGAACTAGCGGGTCGGTATGGAACGGAACACTGAATTCATCAATAAGAACGGATAATCTACGAATTTCTTCGCTCAAAGCTTTCGACACTCTTTGCTCGACATCCTCCACCATGTGATGAATTTTGTCCTTCATTTCTTGAGTCAGCAACATTAACTGTTGTTCCGTGTAATTTAACTTGTCATGGATTTCTTTTTTAACGTACAGCTGTTCACTTTTCATTTTTTGCGTCCTGTCCAATATTTCATCTAGAGTTTGTCGTATTTCCCTGAGAAACATACATTTCATTTCATTTTATTTTATACGTCGAAGAATAAACATTTGGACAATGTTTCAAACAAGTGATAAATTACTCACGTAGCGATATGTTTTCCACGTTGAGAGTGCTGTTCGAATTTCGTTTTCACAGCAGACTTTGAGATACATTCTTCAAATTTTCGTTCGAAATCTTGAAATTCGAAATACCGAGTTTGAAATCCCTCTGCTAGCGCACCGTCTGCAAGGAGATTTACAATTATTAAGAACAAATAGTTCACACAAGTTACAGATAAAGAATTCAAGCATCGTACTATGAGAAGGTTGTCCACGTTGTTCTTGCATACGTGCTTGCAGCGTTTCTTTCGCTGAAACGAAGAAAACTCGTTCTTCAGCATCTTTTGGCGTGTAAACTTTTAATTCTCTTGACAAAAAGTCGACAGCCCGTTCTTGATGTTGTGCCCTCACCTACGCAAATATAAATTGTAAATAAAGCTAGATTTTAAATTGCAAAATGAAAAACAAGAAGCGTGTAGTTAAATTTTTGTCGTATATTACAAACAGTAGAACTGATGCAACTTATCGCACTGTCAACAAAAAATTCTATTCAAGTTAATTTCAATGAATATTTTTCCATGCTGCAACATTTGTGCACACTGCGTCTATTGTTCAGTGCATCGTTGACTGCGATTATAATTAAAAACGCATGTGAAAAGAATCAAAAAATTAAGTTTCACTATATGTAAAATTTACATAATGAGATAACTTACCTCCTTTTGTTCTTTGACCAGCTAGGGGATAAATGGGGGTATTACGTAAATTATTTAAGTAAAGCTGCCACTGCATACAGCTACTTATTAATAGGAATTCGTGCTTCACACATATGTATATGTCTTGAACATAATATTAAACCGTTTATGTGCAAATAGATTTATAAACAATATGTAGTACCAGCTTTAATAAAAATAAAATCGAAATTTTTTTATACATAAAATTCAATTCACTTTCAATAAAGAATATCTTTTTTAATGAATTTCTTTGCAGTGCTATTATTCAACTTTTATATATATATAATATCTATTTCTATAATTTTATATAGCACATACCTGTTCGAAAAATTCTGGTTCCGAAGCAGATGCATCCCATCTGTTATTCAAAATGAAGATATTTGGCTTAGATAATTTTGTAGACACTTTGTGAAAAAAGTTCTTCTCCTGTAATTGTATTGTCATGTATGTACAATTCAAAATGGTACAGTATAAAACACAATAGAAGTTAATACATACTGTCACCATTAAAGTAGATTCAGCGTTAGCTACTAACACAAAAACATCTGCATCCAAGCAATGTTTGTCAATCCATTCATCCAGATTTGGTGTTACATCGACTCCAGGACTGTCAACAAATACTACATCGTCTCTTAATAATAAACATTTTTCCTTTGGCCAAAATATTCTCACTAGATGACTTTCACATAACTTTTCTTTACAGAGAGCGTGACCTAATTGGCCAACCGACTGAACAGGTTGTTTCTCAGTGGATCCTTCTGTGATCAAATAAGATTCACCATTATCCGAGCCTTCGACTTGTAAGAAACAATTTGTGGTGTGTCCTATCCCACTTGGCAAAATTTTATCACGTAACATTGCATTAATAACTGTACTCTTCCCGTTGCTGGTTCTGTAATATTTTGTAACATATGTAAAATTTGGACACGACTGATAATCTTTAACAACAAATTCTAAATTATATACCTTCCAAAAAATGCAACTTTCATGTGATCTCTTTTAAGTACATCTCTAATTCCATGGACTTTGTCAACATAGCTTTCAATCCTTTCTGCCTCTTCTGCGGTAACGATATTACGTTCCGCTTGCAGCGCTACAAAAATAATATCAACAAAGCTATTTAACATCATGATTTTATTAAAAAAAGGATTACTTACATTTCATGAATCCCACAGTGTCCTGTACATAGTCCTCTATTTCCACAAATATGTCATTGATCTTTTTCTTCGCTTTAACGAAAATCTGAAGCGGAGAATTATCAGTTCGTATATCTGTTGACCTTAAGTGGCTGTCTCCCCCAATCATAGACACTGTACGATTGATGTAGGCAGCCATAATTTCTTATTTATTGTGCGTGTAACGCGTTTGGCAAAGTAATAAAAAATACAGTGCAATATTTCAGGCAGGACGATGATGCAGTGCACAGCATGCGGGATCAACTGAAATCATAAAAAAAACCAATAATTAAATACCTTCTAAGAACAATTTCTATCTACAAGATTAATAATATACATTTTATGAGCAGCATATACAATTATAGGGCGCTTAAAAAAAAAAAATATATATACACAATATCAACACATATATTAAGCAATATTGTAATATTCACTGCTTATTTAAAAACTAAATTGAAAAAAGGAAGAAACGCAATCATAGTGTAACACAACAAAATTTTAATATATCAAGACAATACAAAACATATCAAAATATTGCACATTTTGTCACTAAGATTCATGTATATAATGTTCCAAATGAGATAAATGTTTGCGTTCTAAATTTTTTGAACATTTCTGTGTAACATATATATACATATAGTTAATTGTATAAAATCTATGACACACAGTAAGCACTATAAGACATTTTAATATATATATATGTAAATATATGACAAAAAACCTTCTTGTCTTTAGTCATTGAAGTGTCCTTTGTTTCAATATAAATGAGATGCGCGTTTCAATCCCGTCTCGTTATCAAATCAACGTCTCCAAATCTTCTAGAACAGTTTATCAACATTTTTACGTTAAATCCAGCATCAACGTCAAACACAATTTATGCACGTTCCAAAATACTCAAACAAGCTCAATCGATCTTTTTACGTGTCGATATAAATGATATAACAAAGTATCTTGTTTTCACGTCAAATGAATTGCTCAAGAATCGCCGCATATATCAGTCGTGATATTTATAAATTTTGACAATTTTGAAATATATTAAGCGTTTTGTGCAAAATTATTGCAGCAGAACTTTCTACGCTTTTAACATTTTACTCTACAAATAAAAATACACACTTCAATGAAGCAATAAATATCTCCTAATCGTCACTCCAAATCTCTGTATTTAAAGAAAATAAAAACTTGTTAATGAAAAAATTGAAAATATAATTTTAGATCGTTCGGCCGAAACCTAACCTAAAATGGAGTTCGTTTTAGGCTAAAGGAATTGGTCATCTTACCGTTAGTGGTTTACGAGTCCTCTAAAGATATCATATTTCTACTTGAATATGATTTTAATCGTGCGTAAAATAGTGAACATTTCGAGAGTGCAAAATATTTGACGAATTAACAACGAGATCGAAGTAACATTAAAATAGACTCACATGTGAATTGAGTGGTGGTAACAAACACGTGACACTCTTTGAAGAACCGAAGGCTTATTTTTACATGCTGTTTCTAGTTTCCTTGAAACTGCTTAGGATTTATCGGTAACGTCAAGTATTTTACACTGATCGAGATTCGATCATGTATAATTTTATACAATTTTGAAAATTTAATTTTCATCAAAATTATCGTAATGTCGCGAGCTGGATTGGTAATTTTGAATAACGCGCTACGAGAGAATTATTAACGTCGTATTTATTTTTTCGATTATAATTTAGTTGCGATAAAACTGTCATGCAAAATGTAAAAGAATAATAATCTAAATGTTCTCGAGAATGCATTACATGTCTAAAATTAATTTTTGGCGAGAACATTTTTTTTTCTTTGTATTACACTTGTAACCTGCATTTGCGTGTCTTTTAATAGCATGGCGGACATTATTTGTGCACGAGGCACATCGTCACGTAGAAGCTAGTAATTACTTTAACAACAAGCGGTCAGAATCAAATCCGACGTTACAGCAATACTATTCTCTGATGCGATAACATGCCCAGCGGAATCGTACATTCCATTAAAGTCCCAAGACTTTATAAAACTGCTGCCAAGATCGTACGGGAGGTTCGTGAGAATCATGGCAGTCTGAAAACGTTGATCTACGAAGGAAAACACCCTGTAAGTAGACACTCAAATATACTAAAAAATAAAAAAAAAAAAATTTTTAATTAATCAAACTACGATTTAATTGATGATTAAATTTACCAAATTTGTCTTCGATTTTTCCCGATCTCGCGATCACATGGCATTCGGCACGATGCATATTTATTTATATCGTAGTCAATTAACGACATTATCTTTTTTCATTCGATAATTTAGAACGTGTCTGCGATATATTCTTTGTGCCACAAAACACTGGCCAAAGAAAGACAGTTAAACTACCTTTTAAAAAAAACTAATATATTGATAAACGAGCCACGTCTGGACCCGTGGTTAGCGAAGATTTTGGTAACGGAGTTACTTTGGGGCAAGAAAACCTTGAAAGCTGAATGTAAACCAATTCAAACCGTGCTAGCGTACGAACAAAAGCTTCGGGAGGAGTTGAACAATGTTGACCAAGTTGAGCTTCCATACAAAACAGGTAAAACATATTTCATCACTTATCAATGAATGCGTATTATGTTTGCAGAAATGGGCGATACAGGGAAATTAATAACCGCATCCGATAATCGAGTCTAAGATACGTTAAGCTAACTTGTTCGTTAAGAGAGTTACACATCTGGATTAATGGTTCTAATCATCCGTAACAACCGCATACTTACAAGCCGGCATTCTAGAATTAAAAGATTTTTCTTTTGTACGCGTAAAGATCAGCAGAGAGCGAATCAGAAAGAAAGTTTCCCTGATCAGAATAAAGATCAAGGACCAATTATGACTTTTGTAGCTGTGTTGAGGAAATTGTTTATGTACAGCATGGCTATGTTCACATTGCCATTCGTTGCATTTTTCGGAGTACAACATATTATGAAGGTTGAATTTCATGTAGATAGATTTGTGACGAATTGCATTTCTGTGTTTGCTGCTGTAATTACAGTGAATTTGATAATAACTTATTATGTCTATCAGGCGCTTCACGAGCCCGATAATGCTAACGATCAGCCTTCTGCGGATGATTTAAATGACAAAATTGATTAGATATTAAAGATGTATTTATATTGTATATATACATAAATACCTAATATACATTAATAACGTATTAATATATTTGATATTTGTAATAATTATACATATACAGTGTATATTTAATATATATATATATTTTTTTATGATTATTGTACGTAAAATGATAATGCCAGTATTAAATATAGCAATTCACTGTGTATTTAACAATAAATAATTTGGCCAAGAAGAGCATGAGTTTTACTTTATATTCGTCGATCAACTACCTTCATATAATTGTTAAAAAACGATCTTCAATTTTTTTCAGTAAAAAAAGCGAGATATGTTCGTATCAACACATTATTACTGTCAGTAGAAAAAGGGATATCTTATTTTCAAGAAGAAGGATGGTGTATCATGCCAAAATGTTCGAATTATACAGAATATTTAAACGCAGTAAAGAATTTAAAACAACCAAACTTCATTCAAGATTTTCATATTCCGGAATTACTTGTTTTTCCACCTCATACAATTTTTTATCGTCAAGCTAAGTACAATAATGGAGAAATTGTTTTACAAGACAAGGTAATTTTGGCCCGAATTGATTAATGCCTGTCACAATTAAGGTTTCAATTATATTTTCATACCTTCAGGCCAGCTGTCTTCCGTCGCAATTATTGAATCCAGCACGAGGATCCGTGGTACTTGATATGTGTGCTGCTCCTGGAATGAAAACATCTCATTTAGCTGCAATAATGGAGAATACAGGGTAAGATCCGGCTATCCATTAGCTCTCATTTATTAAGTAATATTTCTACAATTTAATTTCACATGATGTTTCTAGAAAAATTTACGCAGTGGAGGTTGATAAACTTAGATACCAAATGTTGTGTAAAACAATTGAGCTAACAGGTGCTTCTTGCGTTGAAACTGTCAATAAAGACGCGTTAACTTTGAAGTCAGATGAATACCCAAATGTGGAGTATGTTTTAGTTGATCCAACATGTTCTGGTTCAGGTAGACTACTGCTTCACGACTATAAGAGAGTAAGAATGTTTCATCGTGATTTCAATAAATTCTTTTGTCACAGGTATGTTGGACAGACAGAAAGCGTTTGGCAAAGAGAAATACGACACGAAACGCCTTAAAAAACTACAAGCTTTCCAAGTTTTCATGTTACGATATGCCTTGTTAAATTTCCCGAACGTGAAAAGAGTCGTTTACAGCACTTGCTCCATTTATCCAGAAGAAAACGAACAGGTGGTGGATGAAATTCTCCAGAATGTGCAGAACGCATATAAGCTTCTTCCCGCGAGAGAGTTGCTAAAGAATAACTGGCTGAACCTCAGTTCGAAAATATACAATTGCTCAGACAAATGCCTTTACGCCAAATCCGACGTAGATCTGTGCAATGACTTCTTCATTGCTGTATTTGAACGAGATTTTGATGTTCCATTGCCCGAATACAAAAGCAGGAAACAACAACTACAACATCAGGTTACCTCGAATAACCAGGAAAAAAAAGAGATAGAAGTTTTACACGTTGAGAATGCAAATACAACACGGAAACCGAAGAAGCTTGGTAAAAGGAAGAACATGAATGAAGAAATGAACGATAGTACTCTCATTGACAGTGTTTTGAACGCTTCTTCCGAGTCGATCCAATTTATCCAAGAGATAAAAAATGACAGCGATGATGATACGTCTCAAAAGAACGATTCTGTCATCGTAAACAGTGAGCCAGTAATTAAAAAACGGAAGAAGAAAATTAGTTCAATGATCATGAAACTACCTCGTAATAGATATCGACTGTCCCTCCACAAAGAACTCAAGTCACAAAAGAAGAAAAAGGAAATCCTCTAAAGATGTAATTGTTGCTGAATGTTTCTTCGTAGTTGTTGGAATTTTTTATACTGGACTTGCGAACCTGGTCTGTATATACTAAAGAATTAAAGAAAGAAACAGAAATAATGTATAATATGTATTTCTTTTTCTTCCTTCTTCAATTTTCTTTTTATCCACGTGATACCCTTTCAGTTATTTTTACCGTCATCTCCGATAAGATCAATGTCTTTTTATCGCGGCGGTGTCGCGGCACGAAATCCAAAGCACGCATCACGTAACCGATCTCGCAGAGTTGTCCTTCAGGCCAAACCTGTTAGGAAATTTCACAGCGATACAATGGAAAGAAATAAACAGAGTAATCAATTTAAACGAGACCATGAAATTATGTATCAGATTCTGTTATTTTTTCTTTCATTTTAATTTCACTCGATTCTTCCTTCGCTCGATGTACAAAGGTTCTTTCGTGAAAAAAAAACGGTAGGTTAAAAAATTAGTTAATAAATGCCACGTATTCGTGCTTGCTCGTGCTCAATTTAACGTCGTTATTTCTCTCATGATCCAAGAGCACGAGAAATCGTTCGTTCCAAATATGAAATTCGTTCGAATAATCATCCTAAATCTGAACCTCGGGGGATATTGTTAAAACATTCCTGATAATCCTTATGATGTACATGATGTTTCCTCGATGAGCGATGAAAAATACGCCCTAGCCACGTACCACCCTTATCTTGCCGTTCCTGGAACCAAATGCATTCCGTATGAACGCTCTCCAGTGCCTTGTCGCGTTGACCTACAAGGTCTTTGAATGCCGTTCGATAACGATCTTTTGATAAACCGACCTCTTATGAATTCTGGTGATATTTGATGATAATATGGTCATGGTAATCGCGTTACATATAGCGTAACCGTATCGACTGCGTCATTAATTACGTATATGCATGCTAATGGCCTAATCTGGCATCTTTATAATTGCCTCCAAAATGTAAATATTACCTTGTACCGCGTGTACGATTGATTTGAATTTAATATTGTAACTTGTATCTAACAATATAAGTATACTAATAACTAATGTTTGTAATAATAACATAATATTATATTATATATACAAATAACTAATATTGTAACAATAACTAATATAGTAACTTGAATTTAATATTGTAGGAGCTTTGTGTTATCAGTGTCTGTTGTGTTTAGAAATTCGTGGATCGCAGCGAAACAAAGAGAAGCATGAGCAACGCTAATTAATGTGCCACAATAGGCGTATGTCGTAAACGCGAGGAAGACAGCCGATGGCAGCAGGATAAGTAGAGGCCAGTCAACTGTAGGGTGAAAGCAACTTCGAGCAGGTAGCACACGCTGCAAAGACGATATCACTGTAACGATTGTTTCACTTTAACGCGTGTCACGTTTATAAAGCGGTGTCAGGATTAATAGCTTAACTATTCCAGAACGGATATCAAGAATCCAAAAAAAAAAAAGAAAAGAAGAGTACATCCATTAGAAAAAATATTACTGAAAATACGCTACATTATTAATAAAATTCGCACTACATTATTAGTAAGATAATTATAAATTAATGTGTGTTAATTGAGTATTGTTAGGTATCGAGATATCACTCGAACTCTTTATCTTTATTACAAGTACAATACTTTAGAACGTTTTGAGGTTGTACAAGAAGAAAAAGAAGGGAAAAAAGGGAGCGATCAGGAACTAGTTTTGGGGACAATGGCACTTTCAGTGTTATTGCAAAGTCGATACAGCGAAATGAAACAGGAGTTCGCCTGACCGGCCGGGAAAACTTTTGGATATCGCGTGAAATCATCGAGACGCGTTTTTTATTCCCTGGTGGACTAGAAAAAAACTTTTCTCTTTCTCTAATGGCTCGCCCCCTGATCGGATATCGGTACTTCCGCGACACGAAACCCGTTGACCTGCTTAGTCCTTATAGACCCCCGTCGTCGGTTTGTTTTCAAAGCGTGACAGCGCTCAGAACTTAACCTCCGTTTCATATTTGTTTCGGGACTCAACGATTTCGTGAAATATCAGATCCGAACGAGAAAAAATGTTAACCGTTAAAAACAGCGCAATTAGGTGAGAGAAATGAAAAGAAACGTTAAATTTCTCTTGAATTCATGATTAATAGCACGAGATAAACGAAGAAGTTCTAGATTAGAGAAAAGAAAAACATTTTAGCTTCTCAATTTTTAGCAACATCTTTCCTCTCTTTCTTTTTTCTTTTCCCATTCGAATTCCATCCGAGAACAAACGAGTATTTCGAATAGTCGAGAGGCGAAATACTGAGATTCAGTATACACCGAATCCTGCTGATTCACGCTTACCGTGATATACGAGCCGCTCGGCCGCTCGATTACTTAAGTGGTTGAGGAACGAATCTGGTCAGCCGCCTTCCGCGACGAACACGCAAACCCTGCCCGAAGTATCGACTATTCCACTCTGTGGAGGGAATATTATAAAGATGACCACTGCGCTACAACAAATCGATTTCTCGATTTGATATCGTTAAATAAACGCGAATATTAAGAGGTACAGTGTAACAAAAACTTGCACGTCATTTCTTTAGTACAAGTTAAAATATTACGCGCTCCATCAACATGTTCTGTGCCGCGTGGGATGTATACAATGAAGTTTCAAGCCATTTGGAAGATTTATTGTGAAACGAAGAATTTTTTAAAAACTTGTTACAAAGTCATGTACTGATATCTTAACATGTATACCGTGTTTATTCTATCCTCGTGGGGCGTGATCATTTTTTTGTGACTGTCTGTTAAAATCAATTCAATTCAGTAAGAGGATGCTGTAAAATTTGTTATCATAATAAAATAATATTAAAGTAAATATTATTTATTAGTATTATTGTATAGTATTATGTAATTTAGAATATATAATTTTTATAGTATTAATTTATATTATATTATATAATTTTGTATAGTATTATGTAATATTATATAATATAATAAGTATTAAGTATTTTGTATAATATTATATAAGTATAATATTATTACTATTTTATACTATTTATTACTTAGAACATAAACAGTGATACTAGAAATATTTGGAACAAAATGTTTTATTCCAAATTAATTTTGACATCATTAAAAAATTGTTTGTTAAAATAATACTTTAAAATTAAATTTATTGCTTTATTCTACAACTGCATTTTAAATTCTAAACACTTTTCTTGATAATTATAGTTTTTGCACTATTATAAAAATTGTAAGACACACTTCAAAAACAAAACTATTAATCGTAATAGCGTATACGCTCCACGCGGCCCAACACGGAACGTGTTAACAGTGTGTCCAATCTCCAACATTAGCGATTATTGCTTAGTTGCTTCCCATCAACTTTTCAGCATACGAGACAGGTAAAGATCTCCATATTTCTCAAGTTCGACGACTCAGGATCTCCTAGAGCTTGTTAAGACACTAGTGGTGAAGATTGAACATGCTATTAATGGTGTGCATAATAGTATTTTGGATGTACTTTCGATCCGTGCGAAATTTTTTGCAAAAAGAATGTTTTCTTTTTCAGAGAAATATGGCGTCTACACCATATTTCTTCGCGTCGAGCAAATGTACGATCGTCTATGACAAAATTTCAATATCAGACAGTTTTACAAACGAACCGAACCATGTTCGACGAACGATTTTTCAGTTGGAAATTTATGCAAAGACGATCGAACGCGCGGCATTAACATTATCGCTTGTTTCGCGTTCGACCTTCGCGATAGCCCCCCTTCTTCCTGCCCCTTAGCCCTACTGTATCTCGTACTCGTATCGTGCATTCTGTAATTCTTAAAGCTTCATGCGGCTAATCATCCTGGGCCGCCAAGTCCGATAAGAACCCCGGTGTTCCTTGTTCGAAGAAATGCAAACTGCCTATTTTGAGTTGTTGAGAAAAAAAAAGATATCGAGCATGTGATTTGAAACTGGAACGTGTTGAACAACATACACGTCGTTTCGACTTCAGCTGCTAGCAAACTTCAGTTACCTGCATTATCGAAACGTCTCGTTTTATTGCCATTATTGGCGATCTTCTCGATGGTGCTAGACTAGTGGTTCCCAACCTTTTCTCTACCACTCCCTCATCTAAGCATCTCTAAAATCCTGATACCCCACATATGTAATTTTTATTATTCAAAAAGTAAATTTTTGACGTGCAGGAAGTCTAAAAGGCCATTGACTTGGTCTAAACAAGCTTCCAAAAAATAAGACATTCATAAAAAAAAAAAAATAAATGAACGAGAGTTTGTTAAAAAAATGATAATAAAATGAAATAATATGATTCGCTAAACAGCGAATAAAGTTTTAAAACATATAAAAGAGAACTGAAACGCACAAATATAAAATAATTTTGATGTTTTGAAGTTTTCTCTGTAATACTTCGATTATTTTAGTTATGTTATAAAACAAAACCTAACAAATTCAGAATACAATTTGAGCTCGTCTTAAGGTGAAATGAAAAAAAAATTCACTGTTAATCATTCTCGAGTTGCCTCTCTGTGGGGACGCTAGACTGTCGTCTCTCATGTCGTTTCTCATTCGTCGCTGCGCACTTTCGCGATTTAGATCTTCAGCCATTCGGCGCAAAACGTCTCATTTCGCGCTGCTAATTATTATCGAAGTTCTACTCGATCGAGCGTCCACTGCCTGTTATTACACGCAAAACTCGGTCCGCGTTACACGGTTCAAACGTTCTTTCGGTTGAGGTTATAATTGTTCGGCGTATCAACGACGTTCCATACGTTGTACATATGCAAATGCGCCATGCTTCTACACGAAATTTTTGAACAATTTTTTTAAACGAAACAGTCACGTTCCTCTTCTCAGAAATCGCAATCTTCTGCACGCAAAATGCCTATATCCCTATAAAGACGCTCTCCTTGAGAATTTTCCAAAGTCCACCGCGATTCTTATATATGTTTTTACGATGCATTACCAAATGTCACGAATCCTCGCGAAATGAAGCCAATTGCCTCTTTACCTCTGAAGAAAAATTTCTTCTCCCCCTCTTAAGTTTAACGCTCAACTCCTCCTTCTGTTCCAAATTAACACATTGTATGCTAGTAGAGGACGTGCTAGTATGTTTTTAACGCATCGTTGTATGTTTTTAACGATCCCTATAACGCGTAACTGATAGATATATAAAGTAAAATATAGATTATTTTTATAAGTAAAGATATAAGTAACTAATTTATAAGCAACATATAGACTATTTTTTTAAGTAAAAATATAATAGTTAAAATTTTAACTTCAAATTTTTTTAAGTAAAATATATTTTTTTTTAATAACACAAAATGTATATATAATAATTTATGTTACTTATACATGTTGATAAAAGCACGGAAGAATGATTTTGTAACGTAAGATTTATGTAAGAAATTAATGTAAGAAAGATTTTATAACATTTATTTGATAGAAAGAAATTTAATGATCTTTAGAATGTGTTATCTTTTCGTTTCGGGGGTGTACAATGCGTTGATTCTTCCCTATTCTGCCATTCTGTTAACACTAGAACTACCAGCGATCAAAACATAAAATTTCCATCAAAGATATTAAAGAAAAAAAAAGAAACTTTACAATACACAATCTTTTATTTATACATTTTACGAAAGATCATTTAAATCTCTAAAAACACGCTGTTTTACGTCTGTAAGATATCCAACAAAAACTACAAATTGATCATTCCGATGTTTCTAGTGTTCGTCGAGAATTTTCTTTGAATTTTCGACGATCTTTTTCGACGATTTTCATTTATTGTGGCCGAGGATAATATCTCCATATAATATCTCGCTGTTTTTCCATCGATTTGCGAGAGCAAAGGTGGACGACGATCGGAACGCAGGGGACGAGGCTTGCGCGTAGCTTCCTAGTTCGCGGTGCAACAAGTTCGGTGCTCGTTTCGCCGGCGTCGGTTCACTGACACGGGGCGTCGATGCCGGCAGGAGAACGGCGACGTGAACGACGACGACGGCGGCGCCGAGGTAGCGTGGTTCGCGGCTGTCCCTCGGAACTCGACACACTCGACGTCGGGACGCCATCGTCGAAGGACGCATGAATATGTATACGATCGCGGCTGCCCGGTGTTGTCTCGCGTCCGAAGAAGAGTGAGACTCGGTGTCGATGGACGATCAGTCGACGCACACACGGTTGTGTTACCGGTGCTCTTTCCTTTTTCTGATCTTACGCTGGTGAAGTTACTATTATCATTATTATCATCTTCTTGGAGACGATGACTTCGTTCTTTCCCCTCGTTCGTTGCTCCCTTGTTTACGAATTATGACCAGAGCATATTCGTGTTCGGCGAAGAGGTACGAAAGACGTGGAGAAGAATGAACTGAAAGAAATCGATCGGCTTGGTGAATATCCGGTGGTGCGTAGGAATGAATGAGAGAAGGCTCTACTTCAAAAGACCACACCTCCCCTGGCTGGCTCACTGGGACTTTCACGCTGGCAAGCATACATGCATGAGTAAATCGATTTATGTTAATTTTGATGGTCACACTGCGTACACAAACTGTCGCGAAATTTCTGACTGATTTGTGCAACACAGAACACAGGGAAGCGTCACGTTCTTACTTCAATCAAGTTACATCGATCAGAACGCGAAGAATCCATTTTCGATCGAGGGTTCCTCCAGCCCCTTGCCGCGAGGCTATTGTGCAAAGTTCGTGACCTTAACTCCTCGAGGAGTTCGCCTTAGTGAGTGTTACGCAACGTAATTACGTGACATTAATCTTGAACCGCTTTGAGCTCTTAGAGAAATAGTACACTATAGTGAAAGACACGTTCACCGAGCCGAGCTCGAACGGTTGCTCACGTGCTCGCTTGGGACTCGCGCGCACGTCGTTTTAATTAAGATGAAGGGAGACGATCGATTGATCTGCAGTGAACTGCAGTTGTAAAATAAAAGTGCATTGTAAGCAGGGAGATCGATCGGGAATCTACCCCGGCAAATCACGCGACACGTGGACGTACGAAGGCCCTTTTGTCCTTTCCAGTTGCTGTTTCGCCGCGTGCCGCGAGCGTACAGAAAAAAAAAAGAAAAAAAAAAGAAAAAAGATATGGAGTCTTGAATCCTCATGGAAGAAACAGTACCAACGATCCATCAATTCTGACACGGGCAATTTCACGGGGAAATAACTTTCCTGGAAAGAACGCCGCATCGTCGGCTGGTCGTCGGTCGGTCCTCGAGGTACGCAGAACTAATAATTCGTTCCAACCTTAACCTAAAGTGAAATTATTCGAATTATCAATTAGACCTAGATTTTGTGAGATTTTAAAAGTTTCGCGATTTTTAAAATTTCAATTTAAAGATGTATATTACCGTCACGATGCGAAGTTGTATCTGTATTTCATCATTCATTGTTGAGTTTTTTTAAAATTTAATTGCAACAGGCACCGTTGTTAACAATAACTGTTGTTGTCCGTTGTTTGAAATCGACAACTCTCGAGAACTCGTTCTTACTCTCTTGTTGCAATTTTACCTAGAGTTAAGTTATTCGAATTATCAGTCAGATTTCAATTAACGCTTTACCTACCTGCTCATGATGGAATTATCGCTCACTAACGACTCATTGTTCGTGCGAGAACATATGTGGCTATTTATTAAGCTAGGAAGCTCAATGTAATTGTAAACTAGTATTCGTATAATACCTTGAACGTAATAACACTTTTCATGAAATGAACTGAATTTCTTTAACATTTTTTTAAAGTGTGATGCACGAGCAATAGTACGGAATATTACAAAATGTACAGACAAAAGATGTTCTACTTCTTATTTCTTTCGATGCACACACAATACACTGTCTTTGAGGAGTTTTGTTTTTTCCACTAGTCGCGACTGTTTTAGTAACCATGAGAAAAAACGAGGAATCGACTAGATCCATCTGATCGGCAAACGTCGATAACCAAAAAAATTAATTAACAAGTAATTATCGATCGATAACCGTTGACCATTGAAAAGTCGATTAATCGGCTAGCAGTCGATAACCATTAACATAAAAGAATGCCGATTAATAGGTTTCCGGTAGATAAAATGTCAAAGAAACTTAAGACTGATTAATTTAAAGATATAAATTACCATCATGAGCGAAATCTATTTTATCATTCGTTGCTGCAACGTTGAATTTTTGGAAACTTCATTACACTGTTCTATTACCATTGTTAACAATAATTAATAATTGTTATTGTTCGCTATCTGAGATCGATAGCTCTCGAGATACGCAGAAGTAACAACTCTTCTCACTTTCTTGTTGCAGTTTTAGACCTAGAATTAAATTACTCGAATCATCAATTGGATTTCAATTAAAGAAACTTGAGACAGTCCGATTAATTTAAAGATACAAATTACCATCGTGATGCGAAATCTGTTTTATCAGTCGTTGTTGCAACGTTGAATTTTAAACAGCGAAAAATAATAATTGTTATCTCGAGATCGACGAACTCTTTCAAGACAAGAGAAATTTCTCAGGTTGTTTACGTTTGATGCAGAAGCTTCGATTTCCTTCAGGAACTCGTTTCGTTGATCCCGGAGGAACAAGACGAAACAAAACAGAGAGGCTGTGAAAGAAAAGAAGAGGACGAGGGTGGCGGAAGGTGGTGGCCTTGCGCCGATGATCGCTGCTGAAAATCAGTCGAGTTTGCGTGCCGGCTCCAGCCTGGGGCAGTTCGAGGAAGCAGCGGGCGACGGAAGCGTGGGCGGCGGCAACGAGGCTGGCGGAGCCGGTGGCGCGACCACTACCTCGGAGCCAGGTGAGAGAGCTAATTATCCAACTCGAGAGAGATTGCGATCGTCCGTGTATGTTCCAGCACAACCAGACCGTCTAGATCCCCGGTCCTAGATACCGGCTCGTGGTAAAAGAGAGCGGCGCAACCTCTCATAGCACGTATAATAATCGCTCTCCCCCGATCCTGTTATCAGGCAGATGAGAGATTAATTTTTATTTGGCTTCTTGAAATTCATGAAAGCTTTCGAAGGCTTCGTCCCGAGGTCGAGTCCAGAAATCTTTTCTTATAGAAAAATAGAAAGAAAGTACGTTGAGAGATTAGGAAGAAATATCGTTTCGCATCTCTGTGTTTTTCTCTTTCCCCCTGTACGTGAGATAATTTCGCAATTAACGAGACTATGTAGTTTTGAAAGAGTAGTCGTAAATAAAATCTTTCTCTCTTGCGTTTGCTCGTGAACCTAAAAAGTAAATAATCCAAATTAAACGAAAAAAGGAAAATCGATACGTGTGTATGTACAGGGTGGGCCAAAAATCACTTGCTACTAAAATAAATCCGTAATTCTTTTATTATATATTTAATAAAATTAGTTTTTTTTTATAGTGTAGTGTTTTATCAAAAAAAAAGAAAGAAAAAAATAGACAAAAAGAAACTTTTGACCCATCCTATATATCTAATGGTGCAGTCTATTTCTTAATTTCCATACAGAGGCATATCATCGTTCTTTGATATATTGGAAGATTTCTTTACCAACATTCTCGAATTATTAATATTATAAAAAAAATACGTAAAACTTTGACCTTAAAAAAAGAAAGAATAAATAGTAAAATTAAATGAAGAAAGAAAAAAAAAAGAAAAATCGACTAATATGTACATACATATTATATACCTAATACGGTCGAATATTCTATGTCTAAAGACATCGTCCTTTGATATATTGAAGATTAGATTACCAACATTTATGAATTATTAATATTGCCGCGACATTATAGAAAAGTTTTAGGAAAAATTTCTCCTTTGCATTATTATAAGATTCTTAAAAAAAGAAAAAAAGGAAAAATAAATAGTCAAAATTAAAAAGAAAAATGAATAGAAAGTTCATCGACATTGGTTCGCGACTTTGTCCGTGACAAACAGGTGTAATGAAGAAAGAGGAACAGGAGGCGGTGCAGAACGAGAATCCCCCTAAAGAGTCCAACGGTTCAGCGGTGACAGTAACTACACCTAGCGGCGTCGGGACGACGGTGTCGGTGGTGAACGCAAGCAACAGCGCAACGACGACGATGCCTGGTGGAGGCGCTCGCAGCGACGTGGACGAAGAGGAGGAGGAAGAAGAGGCGGCAGGCGAGGAAGAAGAGGAGGAGGAGGAGGACGTGGAGGAAGAGGAGGACGTGGAAGTGGAGGGTGGAGCGGCGCAGGAGGCGGTCGGTGGCGGTTTTCTAGCAAGCGAGGGTGGGGGTGGAGGCGGCATGGCCGGCTTCTGGAGGCAGAGCAGACCCTCCAGTCCCCGCATGCCGCCTCCGGAGCAGCCGGAGCACAGGCCTAAGAGCCGACACGAGCCGGCGCCCGCGAGATACAACAACCTCGGCTACTGGAGGGCCAGGAGAGTCACGTTTTACAAAAATGGCGACCCGTATTTCCCCGGTATCGAGTTCAGGTGAGTCAGGACGACTGGAAAGGTTGGACAAACGAAAACGCCTATCGCTTTATCGCTCGACGCGATCGCACGTCCACGTTCTAGCTTGATCCTTGTGTCGTGTGCACGAAGCAAGCAACCAGCGCTTACGCTAGTACCTTTCTTGGATGCAGGTGGCGTGTCCACTCTTCGTGGCCTTGATTCTGCTGCTATGAATGAGATTCTTCCTGCGACACACTAGAAAGATACTAGCGCGTATGCAAACTGCTGTTGCAAGTGATTTCGTTTCCCCTATGTGTTTCAGAGTCAAGTTGACATTTTGCCGTGTGAACATTTTCTTTTTTTGTCGATACGAACGTGCAAAACTTGTTATCGTGGCGATGAACTTGCAGGTTCAAGCCAGGAAGGGACATCGGTTCCCTGGAGGCGCTTCTCGACAGACTGTCCCTGCGGATGGACCTACCCAGAGGGGCGCGACACATTTTCTCCATGGACGGCGACCGGAAGATCACCCTGGACGAGCTGGAGGACGGCGCCTCGTACGTCGTTTCTAGCTACAAAACATTCAAGGTGAGCGAGAAAGAACTTTCTATTTATAGGTGATTTTATTTGTCGATAACGTCGCTGGATAAAAATCTCTCAGAGGCCAGAGAAAAAACAAAGGCGGGAATCGTTAGATGAGGAGGGAAAACAAAACTGCACAGAGAGGAAGAGCCGTTACTTTCCAATCAGATTTATTACGCGTGTTTATTACGAATGTTTCGAGATTATTCGAAAAGAAAAGAAAAGAAAAGAAAAGGTCTTAACCGGCCACTGGCGGAAAAGTGGGTCGTTCGATCTGATACATTGCACGAAGAAGAAATAAGGTCCTTAAGACACAGGATCGCGTGTATGTGTAGATCAAATCTCTAGTCAGGTAACAACGCCACTAGCCCCTCTCGCCCACTCCCTCGAACGACAAGAGAACCAATCTCATTACGACAGCGATAATTCAGCCAGCGTGCAAAGATTTGTGCACGGACGAGAAAAGTAAATATCCTCCTGTGCGCTGGAGTGGTCGTCACCTGGGGCGGTGTGTCGTTGTTGTGTAATTAAAGCGAGCTTCTAGGGCCGGTGTGTAACCTACACACAACACGCGCTTAATATTCATGAGCCAAGGCTCGTGCGCCAAGAAGGTGGTGGAACGGGACGTTGAAACGCCAACGACTTCCACAAATGCGTTCAAATACTTTGAACGTCGTAGTCGGACGACGCGTGTGCATACAGACACGACGTCAATAGAAGGTACAAGAGCCCCAGTCAGGTCACGACTGGGTGGTAATTTAGAAGAAAACTGCGTATGTACATTGTTGGGTGGCGATATTTGTGTGTATCTGGCCCAGATCAATCTCTAAGCAGGCCACACGCAATACCAATTTGCCTGGTTTGTCGAATCATTACTCTCTATCAATCTTCTTCGACGAACGTCCAATTCTGAAGGATAAGTTTCGCTAGAGTCGATCGTGGAGTCAAACAAGGATCATGAGACTCGAAATGATCCTCTTCCTCGACAAATGTCCAATTCTGAAGGGTGTGTTTCGCTCGAGTCGATTCTAAAACGCTCATGTTGATCGTAGGGACGCGAAAGATGAGGGACGGGTCAGCAGAGAAAGAAAAAAAAATGGTCCAATTAACGACGAAACCTTTCAGCTCGATCCGTTCAGCCGAAGTGTTCATTATTTTTATGAAGGTGCCGATAGGAAGGATTGGATATCGTTTACCGTTGCGTCATGCCACGGTGAAGGGTGGCCCACGCCCCAACCTAATTTCTAGATTTTAAGGTGTGACCAAGCCGCTCGTTATATATCTTATCGTCAGGCAGTTTCAGCCTTCTTACCTCCTCTTAGCTCGTGTGTACGATCCGTTTTATTTCGATCGACGATAGAGTCTCTCGTGCCGGGTCAACTCTTAATCCGACAAAGTGGCCGAAGCTTACGTTGTACCGATCCTATCGTTCTTACCACCGCTTTTGCATGCCGATTGAAGTCCAGAATCGGTGTTCATACACACCCGTGACCCATATCCATAGATTTCTCGGCTGAGCCATTCACCCTTGACCCATATTGTACTAAGTCAAAATCGATACTTCAAATGATTCTTAATGATTCGTTTACTGCCTGAAAGAAAGGAATAAATAAATAAAAAAGAAATAAACGAAGAAATAATTAATAAGAAATAAAAAAGAAACAATTTAAAAAAGTTTGAGGATGAATTTTTGAACTTCCGGGTAATATGTCAAAACGAAAATTGTATTGGGTAATTCGTCCATTGTTTACCAAAGCCACGTGGCATGAGAGATGGACGTCTCGTGTAGGTGAATCTGGGCTTTCGTGGTAGGGATGGAAGCGTGTTGGCGAAACAGGGGAGGGAGAGTGTTACCACAGGGTTGGTTGGAAAGCAGGGGGTGAAAAGGGCTGGCCAATTGAGTCTGCGGTTGCGCGCACACACAATTCCACTACCCCCTCGTCTCGCCTCGGTCTCCCGCGCTCAAATGGTACGCCATCCTATTTCTCTTAATGCCTCATTATCGTGCCTCCATGTGCGTTCCGCTCGTCCGCACTCGTACTTTCATCCCCCACCGAGCCCAGTCTATTAATCCGTCTCTCTTCCACTCGTCATTGCGGATAGAACGGATTGCGCGTTTAAACGATTGCGAGGTTTCTTCACCTCACCACCAGGCCTGACCTGAATTTCTTTCCACACGGCGTCACACCGCTCCGGAAAAAAAATCTTATCCTCCGTTGATCTTCGCTCTCGAACTAAAAATGTAGGTCGGATGCTCGATTTGCCAAATTGTTAATTCACCTTACCTCGTATTCTTTTTTTGCTTCGACGATTATTCCGTAAGCGCGAGAATTTCGTAAAATTTAACCCATACGTTAGTTTCGCATGCAGCTTTCGGGTTCACCTCACTTTCTTCCCTTTCTTCTTTCCGCGTGCACGGTTTTTCCCCTATGCATCCGTGCACACACTCGAGCCTTGCCTCGGGAACGCATGAATCACGCCGCAGCGTGAGGCGAGAGGTTAGGTTCGTTATTTCCGTTAAGGAGAACCGATGCAGGGCTCTCGAGTCGTAGGGCAAGGGAAAGACCGTATCTCATTGACCGTTGGTCAAGCCCCGCAAGGGATCAATAAACACGACGTTCTCCGCGAACTACCGTCTACGATTCACGAACGATTTCAGCGTTCTTGCTGCTGCTCTCTCTTTCTCTCTCTCTGTCTTTAGGAACTCTCGACTTCTCTTCGACCAAAATTCCAAGTTTTCCCTCATCTTTCTCCTGGAACGGTGAAATTCGTTTCTGTTATTGGGAAATTTATTGGCCAATGGCGTGAAATTGTGATCGACTAGTTGGAGGGAGAGGGGAAGCGATGACGCATCCGAGAGCGGCAACACACGATGAAAAATTAATGCCACGGGATAACGGAAATGACGAGAGCCGGTCGGAACATATAGCGCCGATTACACTCGCCCCGGCTGTGTGAGTTGACGCAATCAATTATGCTCTCTGACCGTCTCTCGCAACTACGGCGTTACTACTGCGGTCGGAAGTAACAGTTTATTACTACTGCAATACAGTGTGATACACACGTGTAGGTACGCGCGAGACCGGCGGCCCTTCTCATCGAGGAAAGCATCGAATGCTACGGGGAACGACAGTCGACCGATTCGGACGCGTGACAGTGACACGGAACGATGACTGGTCAGGCGTCGATGTCTCCGTCACTTATACAGGGTGGCCACCGTGAAAGACTGAATGATACAAAAGTAACTTTTACAAACACGTTTTTTTAATTTTTTGTTATTTTATTTGGAAATATAATTAATGGATTTTTTTCAGTATTACGTGTAAAAAACAACATCCCTCAAATGACCATCATTTTCCTGCTCATAAATACGGGCTCTCCAATCCTTTTCTCAGTGACCACCCTATATATATAAAGGTGATAGAATACTGAAAAAAATTCATTAATTATATTTTCAAATAAAATAATAAAGAATTAAAGAAACATGTGTTTGTAAAAGTTATTTTTGTTTTATATCATTCAGTCTTTCAGTGATCACCTTGTACAAACACACGCTTTCTTAATTTTTTAATTTTTTATTTGGAAATATAATTAATGGATTCTTTTCAGTATTATGTATTTTTAATCTCTAAGGGATGCTCTATAACCTAGAAAGATTAAAAATGAATAAGTTATGACTTTTTCAAACGTTTCAGTTTTTCAGTGGCCACTCTATATAACTTTTAACATAACTTAATGTAACAATTTAGGATTGTTTTCTATATTCAATTTTGTCGATTATATTTTGATCAACTCCACAAGTAACGCAACAAAACTCGTAGCCCATAAATTGCTACCTTTGCTGGCGATATTTTACAATTGAATAATCGCCGCGGTTGTTTCTTTCCAATCGGCAATGGCACGCTTTCGAGCGTAAGATTCGTCACGCACGTTTCATGTTCGTTCTTCATTTTCATATCGCTCTCGCCTCGCGATAGCGAGTCCTCTTTTCATTCTCGAGCGCGCGTTTTCATCCCCTCCTCCCTATGAAATTCATAAGCGACGTTAGCACACCAGGTAACCGCGGCCAGCACCGTTCCTTGAAAGAAATAATTGTTGACCAGGCTGAAATTCGTGTCAGCTACCCGCCACACGTGATATGTCACGAACTCCAACAACCAGACAGAAACTTCTTGCACGTATCTGGCCTAAATGCGTCACGAAATCACCTTCTCGGATGGAGGAGATATTTTCTAAAAAGCGAATAAAATATGTAATTACGAGAAGAACGCGATCGTCGCCTTTTGTTCCAATGAAAGTTTCCACGCGAGGATATTTTGCAAAGAACAATGTGACACGTGACAGAGAAAAAAATTTTCGATAGTGGCGCAATCTTCGTGAACCAAATTCTAAACCTAGTAGTACGTAGCTCTTATCGTTTTTTTGCACCGAAATATATTGCATGCACGCCCGCGAATTAATTACACGTACTTTCGACAGAAGGGGGACAGATGAAGAAACGAGAGGAGGGGAAGGGGTGGTTGAGAAATATTCGCGACGATAAACTGAACTGCCTCGAGCTCGTAAATTTTTTCGATATCCACCTCACCTCCCCTCCCTCACTCTCTCTCTCTCTCTCTCTCTCTCTTCGTAGCAGTTATTGTTTGTCGTTGTTGGCCATGATTGGTGCATGACTGACGGCAGTCCACTTTAATTGACATTATTACGTCGATTCTGCGAGCGATTATACTCCGGTTTGCCGAATAATTACACGACCGTTCGATCTGATTCCAAACAGGGGGTAGAATTCGAGTAGCGAGGTTCTTGTATGTATTTAGTGGTATTCTTATTATTTATCTTTGGAAATCTTTACAAGGTTTTGTAAATACGCGAGAGATGTCGTTTAATCACACGTTTTGCTCTCTCCCTCTCTCTGTAGATTAAAATTTCTAGAGAAAGAAAATGTTGCTTGATGATATAGTAGTGCCCTCTTAAGCTTTCGGTCCATAATCAGGACCGAGAAGAATTTTACTACGTTATTCGATTGCAAAGAAATTTAACATTTTAACATTTTGTTTAAACTATTACATTTAAACTACTTTGAATTTAATACGTGCATACTTTTAAACTTAAAACGTTTTAAATTAAATACACACGTACTTTTGAACATAAATAAAGCAATAGTTATCAAGCTATTGTAATTAAATCTCGAAAAATTTCATTGAAATTTCTATAAAAGTAGTTGTCGATCAATAATTATCAATAACTGAATAGAAATCTTGAATGGAAGGTGTTACATTTCCATTCAATGTTAAATTAATACGTAGTATAATTCTACATTGTATTAGCACATATAAATGCATATACATGTATGTATTATTTAATATAAAATTTGCTTTATTAACTTTGATCGATATGCGTCCGAAACGATCATAACGTGCCGAAATATCGCTTGTTTTGTTTCACGTTTCGTATGGTAAGATAGCGTGGAATGGGGATAGTCCCAATTCGAAGAATTGGTGGGGACTGACGCTTAAGTAGGCACTACTGCATTCTCGTCGTATTCCAGTAATCTGCGTGAAAAAAAAAGTGTTAGGAAACTTGATACACCTCTTGAGATCGATCTTCGTAGATCGAAAGGAATGTTAATGCAACTAACGGCGTGAGATTGTTTCAGTCGCACCTCCCCCTCGCGAATGATCGACACACGCGATTGAAAAACCAACCTGTATAAACGGAAGGGGACGTGTGAGCGCGAGTTGAAAGCGAGTCCCAAGAGTGTTGATCCGTTACCTACTTTCTTTCCCGCTTCTCGTCCCACTGTCACGAAACACGCAGACTCGTGTTTCTACTCGCATTGTAATCCGTAGCACGGATCATTTATCGCCGGTTGTCGCACTGAATATGCATGAGGCTTGGGTTCGAAAACAAATGAATTTCAGTGAGGGTCGAAAACGGGGGGAGAGGAGCGGATATTTTCCGAGGAAATCGGTCGCGAATCCGTCGGTTTACTATCCGTCGGTGCGTATTAACGCCTGGGTGCTCAGCACGTACCCGTTTATCGCTCCAGATGACGTGTACACCTCGATCGACGATATGTAAATCACTGCGGCATCCCTCTCTGCCGGTATGGCATTCGTTGCCTTTTAACCGGACCCCGCCTGCACGCTTGTCGCAGAACGTTCGCAGGACAACTACCCTGTGTGTTACACCTGCTCTCTTTCTCTCTCTCTCTCTCTGTGTTCGTGTGGCACGCTCGCTCGTCACGCACTCCTGTAATATATGTCAATTACGATTTCAACTTCTTGCATGCATAAGCAGCTCCGACAGTCCCTCCCCAGATTTCCTTCCAGTGAAATGCAGAACGACGTAAAAGTAACGGAATCGGACAAAAGAGGTGCTGTTGTTTCTATTTCTTTCGAAGAATACTGGTTTAGCCTTTAAAATATCGGGTGTATGGGCCAAAAGTTTCTTCCCGCTTATTTTTCTTTTTTAACGAAACATATATAAATATAAATATAAGAAAGAAAAATTTTTTATTAATTTCAAATTAAATTTAAGTTCAAGCAATTTTATCAATTTTAAATTAAATTCAAGTTCCAAACGATGATTATGTTTTAAAAATTACTGCTTTCAGAAATGAAACAAATTATGGATTTATTTTGGTAGAAAGTGATTTCTGGCCCACCTTGTACAATCTTCCTTTAGCTACGTAGAAATTGTAGTGACCAGAGTCCTGGTAATATATCAGAGATTAAGTGACATTAACCATATGACGTAATTGACTGAAACGTTTTTGTTCAGGCACATGTGACGCGGCAGTTCTTCTTCTAGCTCCATGTGGGCAATCTTTTTATTAACGTCTTGCACAGAGCGTGCACAGAGCTAATATTAGGCAACGATCGTCGTGAAAAACTAGGGTTGTGTTATACGACACGTGAGATTGTGGATAAGGGAAAAGAAAAAGAAGAAAAAAATGTTTCGTGTTAATCGGTCCGGGCCGAATTAACCCAACGATCGCCCGACTTATCGGTGCAACGGCGAACCTTATCACTCGCCAATTATCGTGCCGCGCGCGTGCATCGAGTGCCGTGTGAGAAACTTGTTGGAAAATCGAAACACATTTTTTCTCGCCGTAAATTCGCATCAATTTTACACACACACACACATATATATATATATATATATAAATAGCGTATGATCTACGTTCTTTTTCGTCCAAATGATAGTCGTCATCTTAATCGAATTTACCGACTCGGCGTTGCAAATGATAATTTCTAGCCAATGACCTGGCTGGTTGGTCAAAAGGTTAAGGGTTGAAGTACAGTGAGGCGACCTTTCGACGGTCTCCGCTCTCTTATCATCAAGGTAAACGGCCAAGACGGATATTCACCCTGTTGTGTGTTGTGAGAACAACGTTTCGATTTGGAGAAGCGAGACTCTGAAGTCAACTCCTGTGAAATACACGTCGATATAAATAAATGTCGAATAATTCTCCGAATGGATTGATGGAACAACTTTGCATACATTATGCAACGAGGAAACGGTAACGAGGCAAAAAAACATGAAGGTTGGAACATTCCTGATAACCTTTGGAGGCTGATGTTCTTATCAGAATTCTGGTAATACGCTTCATGAGCAGTGGAAAGTGCTAGATTTCATTTTCGCTGAAACTGGAGGCCAACGCGGAGCCGCTAATCGATGATGCATCGAGAAAGTTCAATCATGCACACCTGAGAACAGATTGAATCATGTACTATAATCAGATGATCATTTAGATTGAGTATACAATTTTTTTACAACGTTAAGATTTAAAAGAAAAAGAAGAAAAAAGAAATTAGGAAAGTTCTCTGTTTATCGCAATTTAATTGAGCAAATACCGTGCGACGAGTTACCGTGCCAAGGAAGATGAATCAACACACGAGGGGGGTAGACGACCGGTTAAATGCGTGAAAAGGTTAAGGGTTGTAGCACCCATGGTGAACCCAGAGGAGGTGCACCCACGCGTACTTTCGTTGCACCTTCCATTCGATCGGCATCGCGTACCAACAGCTGGAAGATTGTTGCACCGTGGCCTTGGCCTTGCAAACAAACGTATGCAGCGACTCACACATGCTCGCGAATCGTAATTTATGGGAACGGCGTCGTAAATTATGATGCGAACCAGCTAGACTCCTCGTGAATGGACTCCTGTTCCTTTCTTTCTTTTTTTCTTCCATCCCGAGTCATTTCGTTCTTTTTTCTTTCCAGCTATGCATGACCGAAATAATATTTATTCGACGTTAAAAAAATGTCGCGAAGAACGTTCGCCTGTAACGTAGAAATTTATAGATAACAGGCAAAACTATAAAAAAGAAGAAAAAAGATAAAATTATATACCATGTTTATCCACCTTATATTATAAGTTACGAACCCTTCTTTCTATTCACCCAGTATATCGTAATCGTTTCAATTCCACTCCGAGTCGTTCGACGTAGCTTTTCGAAAGCCGGAGCACGCAATATTTATGTGAACTTTCGTTTCAATCTTCAAGCGGCAAACACTTGTAATTATCAGGATTAAGATCTTTCTACGACGTTGTGCTTTCCACGATGTCGATGAAAGGCTGTATTTTTAGTCCCTGATTTATTAATAGACACTTCTGCAAGCAACAGACCTTACGAGACGGTTCGTGATCATTCCGATTGTAGATCTCTTCGTTCGAAGTAGATTGCTCGGTGATGATCAGATCGTGGAAATAAAGTTGAGTCGTAGACTCTATTCGTTACGAAGCTTCGATGGTGATACGAAAAATCATTTCTCTCGTTGTAGAACACATAGTTACACGTGCAGTTGCTTGCACTTGAAACGACAGGCCTTCCAAATAGTAATAATAAAGAGGCCTTGGACAGAAATTCATGAAGCTCGTTAAGAGTCTAGCACGTGAGAAATTTCATTGGTGACGCTGAAATTCATGTGGCGTTTGTTACACTGTAGTGGAAACACAGACTGACACGTAAGAAACTTACATAAATTGTACCATTGTTACACGTGTTTAATTGTAACGCAATTAGCCATTCCATTGTAGAAATACATTTTCTCGGGATCCACCCACTTCCAATCGATCCTTCTCGATTCAAGCTATCGCTGCCAGTTTTCACGGTGCATGAAACACTGCATATTTTTTCCACTGTCCAGATGTTCTTCTGTCTGCAAAGCTCCCGTGTCCCGAGTCCATTAAACGTCTCTCGCTCGCAATCAGTTACGTCGCCACGAGTACTTATTATATCTTGCAAGAATAATTTAAACTTGAACTGTCTTCGATCGCTCTCGATGTGACGTCTTTGAACAAGCGTCTTCTCGGCGTACACGCTTTCTTGGAAAGTCCTGAAGAAGGAAAGAAAGCGTGAGAATGGTTTCCCTAAGGGTTAAGCTTACGTCACAGAGGGTGCATTACCGGAAGGGTTGCACTGGTCTCGAACGCTGTGCGCCGGAATGAGAGGGTCGCTTTGACCTTCACCCTGTGTTAATCTATGCTTCCATTATCATACCAATCCCATCAAAGCTGGCATTGCATTGTAACTGCACGAGGATGAACGTAGAATTCAACTATTGGTCGATCGAGCTCTTATCTTTTTCGATGATGAATTTTCCCTAGGTACCTATTTCTACAATTGTTGTTGGTGATGATTACGATACGTTGAATGATTTAACGCGAAGAGAAGTACCTTAGAACGATTGCAGAGTTTTGTGAAATTTCGTTGGTTGACAAATTTGGAAATATCTCGACTACAACGATATATTCGATTGCAAGGTCATCGAATCTCTGGCATTCTGCCGGCAGGCAGCGTGCGTGTCTCGAATTCATAAGTCGGTTTATTAGACTATTAGCGTCGTTAACGTTCTTTTTTTCTTCTTCCTCCTCTTCTTCTTTTTCTTCCTCCTCCTCCTCTCGCCTCCCTAGCTCACTTTGAATATTGACCTTATTTAGTCAACCAAGATAATTGGCCCCGACACAATGCTACTCCTTTTTTTTCTTTTTTTCCCCCATTCTGGATCCTGTTCCACGTCAGGGCGTGGGCTTCGTGCTTAATTCCAAAGAATGCTTTCAACCTCGTTTCCTATCGCGAGCCCTCATTTGCGAGCGTGTATCCTTATTAACAGGTGTCCGTCAAGCTTCCATTTAAAACATGAAATCTCCACCCCGTCCATCGTGATTTAACCATCGTACCATCGAAGAATTACGTCGGGGCTGTACTTTGCTGGAATCAACGATATGCAAAAGCCTCGTGTTACATGAGAAAAAAAAATCTCGCACACGTGAGATGAAGATAAACAAAAAATAGTACACTTATGGTATATTACTTTTAGGCAGGTCGTAAAGTATCCCTGGCGATACGCGAGAGATAAAACTATGCATACAATGGAGCGACGTAAAAATTTTGTAATCAATTCATGAATGCAAAATTAAGCTAACCACTAGCTTATTTGAAACGATCAAAGAATCTTCGATCGAAAGTTGGCGTGAAAATTATCATTTTTCATCGTAAGGTGAAAATTTTGAAAAATTTCAACGTGCGGCGAATCCAGTGTGTTATAGCTCGCGAGTGATTTGGCGAGCTATACACAAGCTCTAGTGCTAGAGGGTGGCTGTTTGGCCTTGAGACACGATGGCTCTCCTGGAAAGCGGAGGGGGAGGATAGGGGATGTTGCAGCCAGGGGGCTGGTTCTCCAGCCCAATGAGGCAGCACACACCCCGCCTCCAGTTGTCCATCGAACACTGTCGGAGTTGCACCTTCGTGGCACAGCCTTCTCACAGCCCTCTCTTCCTCTGGACACCACGTTCTCGCTCGTTCTCTTTCGCCTCTTTCTTACGAAAAAAGTCGTGTCGACACTTTTCCTTCAAAATTTTCCTTTTTTCCTCAACTCGTGTCGTTCGTGCCAGTTAAAAGACAATCGAGTTCAAGTTTCCAATTGACGGAGTTACAGTTGCTTGTTACTTGTGACTGAAATCATTCAATTTGTTTTACATATATTCACACTGTCCGAAGAGAATTTGAAAAAAAGAGCCAGTGGCAGTGATTACCGAGACAGTGAGGCAGTGACGCAGTGATTATGAGAGAAAGTGTGAAGAGGCAAGGATAAAATTAAGTGAGAGAAAACGTTTCATGTTTTGACGGACTGCGTGTATCGTCGAGTGAGACTACAGTGATTTAGGTTCACCATTGAGTCGGCAAGTTCCTCGTCCCGCTCGGACTTGGAGCCGGACTTTGGCGCCGGCGAAGAGAAGGCGGACTCCTACAGCGAGTCCGAGTTAGAGTCCTACAGCCCGAAATCCTGGGAGGGCTGCGACAGTTTCGTCGTGTTGATGAGCGATTCCTTTGAAGTGATATCGCTGCCGGCCGACATGCTCCAGGTCCTTCAAAATTCCAAATTTTTCCCAATGTTAACTTCTTGTGCTGGAATAACGTGCGAGAATTTCTTGTTTCAAATTGCAATATTTTCTCAGTTTTAAGTATATGTAAATGTAACCTGGGCAAAGCAAAAGAAGTTTATTATTTCTTAATAATTTCTACCCAGTGATATCATACCGACGAGTTAAAAAAAAAAGAAAGCGACGAATTATTATATACGGTTCGGTCACTCGTTATGGTCCGCGAACCAGTTGCCAGCGCAAGTGGTTAAATCTATTTCCAAAGTATTTTCTAATGTTAAATCTAATTTCAATTAATTCTATTTCCATTTCTAACGTTAAACACAAGACATTTTGTGATATAAAGTGCCAGCATTCTTAATTTTCCAATGTGTGTTTAACCAATTTTTGCCCTGGTGTCGAATGACGAAATTCTCTGGCGTTTGCGTGACTTGTTTCTAATTAATCATTATCAACGATAGCCGGCCAGCTACGGGAAAAAGAGCAACACCTGGTACACGAGTCCCACCGGCGGTGGTAGTAGAGGTGGAGCGAGCGTCGGAGGTGGCGTCGGAGGATGGCAAAGTAGACCACCAGCGGTGGCAAGTCTCAGCAGGAAAGCTTCCATCACCGACGAAGCGCCACCTCCTGGGGGCGGAAAGCCATCCTCGGGACGTGTCATACGAATCGTTAACAATCACGATCACACCGTGCAGGTAATTACATTAAAAATTGCACTTCGAATTTCTTTTTTCTTCTTTCCTTCGACGAGTCGAATGATTGCATAATTTCAGTGCCGCGTCTTGCTGAACCTCCGCACTTCGCAACCGTTCGAGGAAGTGCTGGAAGATCTTGGACAGGTATTAAAGATGAACGGGGCCAAGAGGATGTTCACAGTTTCTGGTCAAGAGGTAAACAAAACTGCAAATGGAAAACCAAGTATCAGTGATGAGAATTTTGCCAGAGAGAAATGACGTACGCTGTTGATCGATTGAGGGCACACGATTCGTGAACGACCGAAAACGTGGGCGAAACTCGAAAGTTTATCAGCGATTTATGCAAATCGAAGACATTGGCTCGGCATCGTACTTATAAAATCTGCTTGAATAATGCTTTGTCCATAAATATGCATGCGCCGGTGTGGGGCAGAAGCGTCGGAACGAAGCGTGACGATATCGGGGTCGACTTCATCGCAGTAAACGTAGGAATGGGGTCGTTGATTAACTGCCTCTTGAACGTCTCCCAAAAAAAAGAAAAAAATTCTTCTGTCAAATATCCAAAACTCCTGAAAGAATTTAGAAACGAAAGAAAGAAATAAGTCACTCGAGGAAATTTCACTTTGGTAGCACATTCTTTGGTTCTTAATATGGAACAAAAGACAAATGTCGTCGTTTCTGATTTTGATTGATGTCGTTCTTTTCGATTCGGATTTTCCCAACCAGATTGTACGTTCCACCGATCGTGACTTCGTTACAAGTGAGAGACTCGCGGGGGGAAAAAAGGTCAGAGATCCATCTTTTCAGGTCACGACCGTATATGAATTTCAAATTGGCCAATTTTCCTTAGCGAGCATTCGACTGCCTTATGCATCATTCTACACTCTGTGTCGTCTACGTCACAGTGACGTCCTATCTAATACGATCCTGACACGGAGACAAAATCCTCCATTCATTCGTTTTAATATCGCATAATACAATATAATGTCACTCTCTCGCGTGTGTTTCTCTATCGAATGCACTTTCTCGAAAATTTACAACCATCACCGCCACAGTAGTAACTTCGCGGTATCGACAGGTGAGAAGCTTCTCGCAGCTGAGGAACGAATTCGCCGACGTGGACACCTTTTATCTGGGCACTGGATCGGGGATGGGTATAGCCGGTGCTGTGACTGCGTCCCCGGCGAGAAGATCCAGATCACGTGGACCGCCCACCGTGGTCGAAGACATCGGCCGTCAGAGGCGAGCGCGTAGTAAAAGCCGGCCACGTGCTTTGTACGCTCCTGATTCAGACGTCGTCCGAGTAAACGGTTCTCCATATAATCTCTTCGTTTATCCATTAATATATGGGGTGATCACTGAAAAACTAAAGGGTTGGAAGAGCAGGAAAATGGTGGTCATTTGAGGGATGTTGTTCCTCACACGCAATACTGAAAAAAATTCATTAATTATATTTCGGAATAAAATAATAAAAAATAATAAAAAATCAAAGAAACAAAGTGTGTTTGTAAAAGTTATTTTTGTTTTATATCATTCAGTCTTTCAGTGACCACCCCGTACAAACACACGCTTTTTTATTATTTTATTTGGAGATATAATTAATGGATTGCAAAGGATGCTCTATAACCTACGAAAAGAGAAAATAAAAAAGATTGAAAATGAACAAGTTATGATTTCAGTTTTTCAGTGGCCACCCTATACTTATACATCGACTATCGAACCGTGGATAACGATACTAAACGTGGTACGTTTACAACTTTTCCTAAACAGATTACAGCGTGGTCGAGGTGCTACGAGACGAGCCAGCCAGAGTGACTATTCGGGGGCTGAGAAGATCCTTTTATCCACCTTCCCATCTGCCACCGGTCGACAATTCACCGCCGGACAAGAAGCTTCAGCTTGAATGGGTTTACGGGTATCGGGGTACCGATACTCGACGAAATCTCTGGGTTCTGCCGAGCGGGGAACTTTTGTACTACGTCGCTGCCGTGGCTGTTCTCTTCGACAGAGAGGAAAATGCACAACGGCATTATGTTGGCCATACAGAGGACATCACGTGTATGGAGGTACATACAGTAAAGAGGAGAACTGTACCAATGATAATGAAAAATTGTCGATAATTTAAAATACCGATGTAAGAATGGATCGTAAAAATGGATCCATTTAGTCTCATTTTAAATCGTGAAACTTGTATTTTGACAATTTGTTTGTTCGTTTCGAAAGTGATTTTAATTTCTTGCGCTAGTAAAACTGGTTTACGGACCAAACTATATACAATAATTCGTTTTCTTTTTGATTGATAAATTCATCGATATATCACTAGATAGAAATTACTAAGAAGTAAATTTATTATTTGTTTTGCCTGGGTTATATTTCAATATACTTAAAACTGAGAAAATATTGCAATTTTGGGCCAAATATTCTTGACGTGCGTGGCACGTCATTCCAGCGCAAAAGGTAACATCACGCAGCGGTTGGGAAACTGAGGACACGATTTTTCTCGAATATTGTAAAAATTCAAATCCGCGTAGAAAAGTTAAAAAAATTTTCTTCCAACTAAATGTACCATGGTCTTGAAGAAGAAATTTTTAACATTTTTATACGTGTTCGAATTTTTACAATTTTCGAGAAAAATTTGCCCTCGATTTCCCAGCGTTCTGTGTGATGTAGAATCACAAAATCTTGAAAAGAAACGAACTCACAACCATCAAAATAGAGGCTATGCTCTTTAAAATCAGACCGAGGATTACTATGATCTCTATTTACAAAGTTATTTCAGTTTAAATTATCCACAATTTTTTGTTCTTATTGGTGTAATTATACTCTTCACTGTAATCGTCAACTTCAGCGTGTTGAAACTTAAATAACGAGTTGTAATCAACGGGGAAAAGATGTTACAGAGATCTGAAACAGACAAATGTGTTAAAGTAGAGAAATTTAAATAGATGATCTAGTTCGATTTCATTTATTTATCGGTCAAGAGAAATGCAACGTAAAACAAGTTTAATCAAATGTTTCAACGCTTGTCTGTTTGACGCACAGGTTCACCCGAGCAGAGAGCTGGTGGCATCTGGACAAAAAGCCGGTAGACATAGAAAAGCGCAGCCACACGTTCGCATATGGTCAACAGAGACTCTGCTCACTTTGTACGTGTTCGGAATGACCGAATTCCAGATGGGTGTCTCCGCGTTGGCGTTTTCGCAGCTGGTAAAATATCCATAATTGTAGTCGTGTCCATGACGTGACGCTACATCTAAACAACATAGTACAGTAGTCTCCACTTAAACGTCCGCAGTGAAGACCGAAAGCTTGTTTCGTGTGTCATGTTTCACGCGGCCGCACGTTAAGGTAGCGTAGAGTGGGGGGATAGTCCCAATTCTAAGAACTGGTGGGGATAGCGACGGACGCTTAAGTGGTGACTACTGTATAGAAAAGAATTGAGTAACGAGTTTACTGTTACATGGTTGCTGGTACGCAGAACGGGGGTAGTTATGTGCTAGCGGTTGATGCCGGCAGGGAGGCGATACTCTCGGTGTGGCAGTGGCAATGGGGTCATTTGTTGGGCAAAGTGGCGGTAAGTTGTTCTCCACCTACTTCGCGCATGCTACAACGTCATGATTATACATCATACACGTCCGTGTGTTGTGTAACAACGGCGGCTCTTTCGCAGACCATGCAGGAAGATCTAACCGGCGCAGCTTTCCACCCTCTCGACGACAATCTGTTGATCACGCACGGCAGGGGCCACCTGACCTTTTGGAACCGGCGAAAAGACGGTTTCTTTGAAAGGACGGACATAATCAAACCTGTAAGTTGCAACGAATAGTTAAAAATAAAAATAGTCGTGTGTTCATCCATCTAGTTAGTTTATCGACTCTGGTTCTTCATGATTTCAGCCGTCCCGCACGCACGTGACGAGCATCCAGTTCGAGCAAGACGGGGACGTTGTGACGGCGGACAGCGACGGTTTCATCACTGTTTACTCCGTGGACGCGGACGGCGCGTACTTTGTGCGAATGGAATTCGAGGCGCACAACAAAGGCATTAGCTCGCTTGTTATGTTGTCGGAGGGGACGTTGCTCTCCGGCGGAGAGAAGGACCGCAAAATTGCCGCGTGGGATTCTCTCCAGAATTACAAACGCATCACGGACACCAAAGTACGCGCGCCACGTACACAAATCAGTATAGATTTTTTAATTAAAGGTGAAGCGTAATGTGTGATTTCTGACTCACAATATATAGTTGCCAGAGGCGGTGGGAGGTGTGCGAAGTATCTATCCTCAGAGGCCGGGAAGGAACGACGGGAACATCTACGTAGGAACTACCAGGAATAACATTTTGGAAGGTTCTCTCCAAAGAAGGTTCAATCAAGTCGTGTTCGGCCATGGGAGACAGTTGTGGGGCCTTGCGGTGCATCCTGACGACGAGGTGTTCGCTACTGCCGGCCACGACAAGAATATTGCTCTTTGGCGCAGGCACAAACTCTTGTGGACGACGCAGGTATTCATTTGAACGTCCAAAATTAAATTAAATTAAATTTAATAGTTAATTTAATAGTTAAGTCCAAAATTAAATTTAATTCTCGAATGTTAACCTGTTTCCTTAGGTCGGTTTCGAGTGCATTTGCATAGCTTTTCATCCTTTCGGTGTTGCCCTCGCCGCTGGTTCTTCCGAAGGCCACCTTCTGGTGCTCGCCGCGGACACAGGAGCAGCTGTAGCGACCCTCAGAGTCTGTGGCTCGCCCTTGTCATGCATTGGCTACAATCCAAGTACGACACCATTACAAAACGTATTTTTATATTTGTGTACTTTTTACGTTGCTCATACAAGACAATGATTTTATTGAACAGCGGGGGAAATTGTGGCGATGGGCTCCCAGAATGGCAGCGTATACCTCTTTAGAGTGTCTAGAGACGGATTCTCGTATAAAAAGAGCAACAAAATCCGTGGAACGCAGCCATTGGTGCAACTCGATTGGAGCTCTGACAGCAGATTTCTTCAGACCGTTACGCAGGACTACGACTTAGTATTCTGTAACATTGTTTTCCTTTTCTAATTAAATTGAGCTTTTAACTAAGAGTGAATGTAACACGATAAATAAACTTCTCAGGGGACGTGAAAGCTTTGTCATCGGAGAAGAGTCCACTGGTTATGAAGGACGTTAAGTGGTACACGCATAATTGTATGGTTGGATACATGGTATCTGGTAAGTGTACAAAGGCCCTACAATATAATTATGACGTTACTAAAAATTAATAGTATTATATTATATAATAATAATAATAATAATAATGTCATAATGTTATTAATATATGATATTAATATACAACAATATATAATGTTACTAATAATAATTATTATAATATTATTAATAATGTAGTACAATGTTATAACATTTACAGGAATGTGGAACAATCGTTACTACCCGTTAACGACTGTTCTAACTACGTCAAGCAGATCAGCAGCTCACGATATGCTGGTGAGCGGCGACGCAGAAGGTTACCTGAGACTCTTCAGGTATCCGTGCACCAGTGCTAAAGCCGAATACGTCGAGGAAAAAGTATATAGTTCTCTAGTGGCCTGCGCCAGATTTCTCTACAACGATCAGAACGTGGTTACCGTCGGTGGAACCGATGCTGCGCTCATGCTTTGGGAACTAGTCGACGAGTAGACGAAACGACTACCTCTTGTCATAGATTTCGCCTTTGTCTTCTATAGTCCGGCAGCTGGACTAATCGCGGGATCCTTGCGAAATCGCGGGACGATCCGTCCCGTCGTAGAACTTTTTTTAATACCGACGAAACAAACACGACAAACGATTATCTTATCGTTGTGCTGGATACAGTTCAATAACATGTATGTATTCGGTAATTCGTCCTCGGCAGAGGAATTGTACACTTGCCGATACGATAACGTTTTTTCATTCAACGTGATTCAGTTACCAGGTACGTTTCTTCCGACGATAGCGTGCTCGTCGTTTATTATCAAAAATCCAATTTTAAGAATCTGAAAATTGTCTGGCATTCTCATGGCCTTACATTTGTATCTGTGGACCTTAGACGAGAAGACATTTTTAAATACAGTTTTAAGTACAACACGGTTCTCTTCTTTTCTCTGAAAAGGAAAGAAGTAACTTGATATTTGTAAAGGAGAACTGTTCTCCGTTTTAACGAAGGGAAGATAAGATCTGTTTGAAACATATTGCATTGAAACGCTCTCGTTTGTCTTGAAGTTGCGCGCCTTGCAGGCGCGGTTACTTTCACTTTTTAACGTCCGTTGCCATTTCATACAGCATCTTACAAATTTTTCCAAAGACATCCTTCTCCGATACACGATATTTTTGATTATTATTCTCTCGTGCTCGACATTTGACCAGAATTTCTTGACAACACACTCGACAATAGCAGCAATAAAGAACAAGGATCTATCTTTCCTTCTTTCAACTATTTTGCCATTGTTGTGTTACGATTTCTTGTAATGTGTACATTTGACGATAACAGCGGCGAAACGATAATGTTATCACTCTACAACGATGCAATACATTATTAAAAGACATAATGGAAACAAAGTAGGCACACGTTATATGTGTATCTAGTAGAAGTAAAGTAAAAAAAAAAGAAACCAAAAAAAAAAAAAACAAAAGAAACACATACACGTTCAGGAGCGTGCAATGTTTAAGGCGCTGGCGCCCCTCGGTAGATTTTAAGTAATGAAAATAGATTTTAAACAAACGTTGAGACGAAGATACGGATGAATGTTACATGCACCCTTGTGTCGGGACGACGGTCAATTTGTTTCTCTTCATTGTTTCGAAGATTTTAGAGAAAATGCTGTTGCGGGTCAACGCGCCTCTCCGTCGATTTTTCTCCCCCTTTTGTTCACACCCATTTCTAGAGAAAACAAAGTTGATAAAATATAGGGAAAAATATACAGAGTTTAAACAATATGTTACTATTAAAGAAATATATATATTATATATATGTATACATAGTGGTAGATGCAAATGATAACACTGAGAATCTCTCATGTTAAGCTATGCTCGGGATCGTCACTGCCATGGCATCGAGTTCGAAATTTTTTCACAGCCTGCATGTTGCAAAATACATGCTGCTTTCTCTGTCGGTGATTCTACCGTTATTGAATTTATTTCAGTATGCATATTGATCGCCGCAAACCAAATCTTTATTAACATTTCATTGACATTGTCCTTGCGTTATTGTATTATTGAATATTGGGCTGCACTTGTTACTTTCTTAAAAAAATTTGTAATCATTTTTGGAATGAGAGATCTTGAAATATCCATGGAAGCAAACAAATTCATGTATATTGTAAGAATCAGTGTAAAAAAGAAAAAAATGTTTCAATAGCAGGCGTAACTGAATTTTGGTCTTCGATGCGTCCTGAAACAAAAACGAAAAGGATTCAAACGATCCCTCGAATCTTTAGCATAAAATCGTAACAGTGTAGGAAAGCTATCTTAATAAATTCTGCACATTAGATACAAAACGATTCAATCATTACCACCAACTATTAAACATATTCTAAAAGAACAATTAAGAATTTTTTTTTTGCTACAGGTAATCGAGAGAGAAGTGAAATATACGCAACTAGTAACTCAAACCGATTCTTTATTATTAATAATTTTATTTCTTACACTATAAGTGCTCTTGATAAGCGTCTAAGTGGTTCATTTTCTTTTCATCCTCTCAAACGTAACACATTCACGTCTCTTTTCCTCCTCTGAAAACATCTTTTCTTTATCTTTTTATCGAACAGCGTATCGCACAAGCCGACAACTATTCAAGGATAAAAAGGTAAGAACATGTCGGACACATTCGTGTTCGAGACGTTTATGCGCTAAGGAAGGAAGCTAAAGAAAAACAATGTTCATTAAAATTTAAAGAAAACAGAAACAAATAAATAAAAAAATATATATATAATCAATGGAATTTGTTTAGAAGAAAAAATCAATTATTATTAATCGCCAAACAATTTTTTTCCATCGTATTTTCAATCCAATGCCTAATGCCACGCTCTGCTTGTCATTGTCAATTTAAATCGCAATAAAGAGTGTGTGCAAAATGACTCTTTTACAAATGAAATTTCAATAAATAAGGTATAATTACGAGCGTAAGCGCATGAAACATTCTTGAACAGGAATGTTTCGCGGAACGTGCAAGAAAGTTTTGAATCGAAAACGAAATCTCGTTTCAAACTACAAAGTGACAGCCGGGTGATTATTTCATTCTTCTTCTATGATATACAGACTAGATAATACAAGAAGGAAAGCCGCCTGTACATTCACGTTCTGGAAGCTTTCGTAATATTTTCTTTTTCTCTTTGTTTTATCTCTAATATTAACAATCGCACGGCCATCGGTTAGTCTTTTTAGACACAAGTATCAGCTTTTTTTTTATCCATTCACTTTCTTTACACAATATTGAGGTTTTCAGTATCCTTTATGCACTTCATGATTAATTATATTTCATTGGTAATTTCAGACAAGTCCTAAAATTGGAATAAATTCTAATTTAAAGTTATCTTCTTTCTCTGTTGAAATAAATAAAAAGTCTTACGATGGTTCTAGTGAATTTCTTGGCAAATCTTTTCGATTTTTGCGTACAGTTCCAATTCAGTAAATCAATACTTGTAAAAAAGTTATCAGATGTAACATTTCGATCCAATTTTTTCCAATGAGAAGAATGATTTTCTAAGTAGATAACTTTTAGTATTGTATAACATCCAAATCTCAATAGCAAGTCTTATCTGCTAACCTCATGATCATTATAACCATAATATGCACAAAGAGTACCAAAAGCTTTAACATTATATAAAATAGAAGAAGAAACGAATAAAAAGAAAAACCTGATGCCTAGGTTTAAAAAAATCTTATACCGCGGTTCTACGCGGAGTTGAGATACGACGAAAGAATCATTGATCTCCGTCGGGAACGGGCTCTAATCGCGGCGCGGCAGGAGCTCCGAGGTGGATTTCTCAAAGCTTTACTGACCGCGCCGAGGTAGGCCACTGTAGAGGTTTTAGCCGGTAAAAAGTCCGGCACTACCCCGCAAACTGTTCCTCCACGGAATTAAGTTGCATTTTCCAAGTTTCTCCTCTCTTCATCCTTTCGCTCCTCTTCCGATTTTCTCCTCTCTTCCTCCTTTCGTTCTTGTTCCGGTCTACTTTTCTTTTCGTCTTGTCTCTCCTTTTGTTCCAATCCTTTCTTCTCTGCGTTCTCCTCTCGTCTCTTCTTTGTTGCGTTTTTCACAGAATTATTTAAACTGTCTTGTGACGGGCCGGCTTTAGTGAACAAATGGATCGGCCGTTGAAATCCCTTCGATGGGTGCGGCGGAATCGATAAGATTTCGTATTTGGAAAAGCCGACTTCAGAAGATAAGAGATACTGCGTGAAGCTGTGCGGTCGAAATTCAATATTCTGGTAATTTTTGTATATCCGTTCCTGTGGCGATAAAAAAGCACATTAATATATTTTTTATTTCGTACTAATAATAATACTTTTTAACATAGATCACAGAAATACTTACAGTAAGATTCTTTTTCTTGCAGTAACTGCTCCAACCTTGGGGTTCTAGTATTAAAACTCCACCGGGGCGTAATTGTGCGTACATACGCCTGAAAGCCTGTTTTAAGCCTGCATCTCCGAAATTCAAGTGTATCCACTTAGTTATCGATAAACAGAGAATCGTGTCGAACTGCGGTTGTTCTGTACATAACAGAGAATCGTCCTCAAGCACGTAATTGCCCTAAAAACATATATATATTTAAACTTCTGGAAACTTAAATTCACGTGATGTGTGCAATCTGATACAATACCTGTACAAAAGTGACATTGTAAGGGAAACCTCTGTGACTTTTATCTTTCGTGAAACCTGGAATGTCAACTGGACCATAGATAATTGGCATAGATATTGGAAAGTAGTTTACATCTTGGTGATCATTCTCCTCGTTACCAGCAGGAGACTGTGCACAATTGACATAATGTTTAATATTTTTTCGAGCTATATTGATGAGTGTTCGGTCAATGTCAATACCAGTTACGCTGCGAGCAGAAAAGTCTCTTGCAACAGAAAGAGTAATGTGACCAATATTGCAACCAATGTCTAATACATCTTTGTCAATGAATAAATGTTTACACTGTGCAAATGCTGTCAGTCTTGTGTCCATTTCATTGTGAGAATTGCGGTACCCATAGTACCTGTTGTAATTTCCATATTGATAATGAGCATTTTTCTCTCTGAACTTAGGCATTGTTTGTTTCTTTTTCTTGTCCTGACTCGGCCTATGCGGTGGCCTAGGCTTCCACTCTCCAGGTTGAGGAATAACAGGACTGACAATTTTATCTTTGACATCCACCTTTCTTAATCTTTTATCTTTAGGTTCCTCCAAACCTTTCAAACGTAATTTATTTTTGTCTTTTTGCGAACTTTCTGGTTTTGTCTCTTTAAGCTGGTTCGACGGATTGACTGATGGTAAATTTGGTGCTGGTTGCTGCTGTTCCGTCTCAATTTTCTCCAAAGCATTCAGTTCTACAGGTTCTGCGATATCAACAGCATCACAATCTTTAATTTTAGTCTCTGTCGGTTCACTTGCATCATTCCCAGAGCCGGAAGACGCCCGTTTTTTCTTTCTATTTCGTCGCTTAGAACCTTTTTTAGTTGGAGATATAAGCTGTTTCTCGTATTCGTCATTGTCATTACAATTACTTAGATTCAAAGGATCACAGATATTTGGTGGAATTATAACTTCAATAACTTCTTTCTTGTGCCTAGGTGTGGGCAACGGGCTAGACTTGGGTGTAACAGCGTTCATAGCTCTGTTTATTTCCTCATCTTGCATGCTGTTCAAATTCAAAGGATCACGTATGTTACCACCCAGTAAGAACTTTGTAGGTGGAATAATCACACCCTCCTTCTTTCTACGTTTATACGGTGGAAAGAATTTACCATTGCTAGTAAAACTCTGTAAACGTTTTCTACCAAACTTAAAGTGACGACTGTCTTCGTGCTTGTGCTTTTTGTGAGAAGCACTAAACTGTTTTCTCGACTTTTCATTCTCTTTCTTAGCAATGTGACCCACTTTAGTGGACCGATCAACTTGTGCAGATGACATCTTTTGGAATCTGAAAGAAGGAATATATTTAGCTTTTGTACTACGAACAAATTGTTAATAAATGTTACTTGAAAAACGACAACTCGACATAAATAACAAAAGTAAATCGACGAAACTTCAGAAATAAAACTCTGAGCTGACATTACATAAATCATAAAAGATGTTCCTGTACAGTTTAAAGACAGTTTAATCTCGTTTTATTACGAATGTATTATTACATAAAAAATTAATACACGAAATTCTGCTCGTACTAAATCATATATGTAAATTTAAAAAAAGACTTGTCTTCGTCATTTCCCGTCCCGCGAAATATTTACGAGAGCAAACAATGAATAAAAAAAAATACATTTTTTTTCATAATACAAATACAAATACATTTCTTTTCACAATAACCTAGTGAAATGAATCGACATTCAGTTGACAACAAATTTCAACGATAAAAATATCAAAATACTTTTTATTATTCAATAAAAAATCAAAGTCATTACGGTCTTTCTTAAACGATATCATTAGATGTTTCTATTTCCAAAGATGTTTCTAATTCTAAAAGTGAAATTAAAACGAGTAGTCAACGGTTTTTCTTTGACAAGTTTTAAAAAAAAAATTAAAAGTAATTATCAAACAAATATTTTTTTTGACTCTCACATTTTCGTACTTGCATGTAACAATACGATTGAAAATACTCTGTCGTACACGTTATTTTTATACGTAGAACGACCTTTTGCGAAGTAGTTTTTATTAATGCAAAATTCGCGCGTAGAAGATTATTGCGACAGGATTGAGCGTGAAAACATCGTTTCGATCCACTGTATATTCCGGTCCTCTGTAGAAATTTATCGTTCCCGCGACTGCGCATGCGCAGATCGTGGTTTATGGCGTTTTGTAAACGAATGGTCGCCTATGCCCAGAGCTTTCGTATCGGATATCTCCCCTTAAATGCTTTGCCGAGCGTGCGAACTTACCGCTAAACGACTTGCACCCAGCTTTGGTTTCACTTCGATCCACCTTACGATCGCATTAAGCACAAAAGTCCACGTTTATCAGAAAATACGCAATGCACCCAGCTTCGAACCGACGTTGTGCGCCCATCAACGATGGCGAATAGCTGCTTTGCTTGCTTTGCTCAAACTCCATTTTCTATGTGGGTACCCGAGCCGAGCCGAGCACAGCTTCGGCAGTCTTCGGCTCTGAGATGGTGTCCTATTGGCCGAGAATAATTTTTCGAATACTGTACAAACGCAACACTCTTCGAGAGCTGCAGAAAGTTCCGTAATTCAGTTGTCTGAATATTCTAAAAGACAATATGTTTAAGCATAACATTTCTTTACTGTTATGTGTATATATATATATACGCATAAGATTATTCTGTCAGTTACATACAATTACATACTTTCAATACTAACAGAAATGATATAATTAATACTTATTTATTTATATATATTATTAATACATTATTATATTATTATTATGTTATATTATTATATATAATAATATATATGTTATTTATATTAGTAATATGTTATAATTTATATTAATAATAAGTGATTAGTAAACGATTTAATTTATTAATTTATTATTTATTATAATAGTTTAGATACAACATATTAACAAATTTTCGGCATACGATTCTAAAGTTAATTAAATTTATAAGTATATTAGTTGATAGGTATTAATATTAATATTAATGTGAGTTAATTAAAATAAATTTAATATCAGTGAAATTAATATTTTTGTCTCATGTTAAAAAAAAGATGTAAGGAATCAGTATTCAGAAATGTTACTTATCAAAATAGAAATGATGCGATGTCACTAAATGATAGATTAGAAATAATTGATTATTTTAATATAATAACAATTGAATATAATAACTGAATATAATTGATCATCTCACCGTTTAAATATTTTTACAAATTTTTAAAAAATCCGATGCACTAGGCTGCATTTAGATCTGTATAACCGACGCCACTCATACTCTTTTGAATCGCAATCGAATTGAAATACGACTGCGCGCGACGAAATCTTCATCGACCAATGACAGCGTTGGCGGCAATTACGAAACTTCGTAACAACTAAACTGACGTTTCTGTCGAAATCACGAGACTTTTAACAGCCAATTTGAACAACACGTGAACAGCACAATTTAGATAAATGAAACAAAAAATTCTAAAAACTCTGTTCTCCGGCGGAACACACTTTATAGACGCATGTGTTTCTCATTTGTTAGAAAAGCTTCTATTGGTTGGCGTTGCTTTGCAACAAATACCGTGCAAAAGGGTATGCGAACCCCGTTATAGACGCGGCGGGTTTCTCATTCAATCGCAATTTTTAGTCATTCCCGCGGACGCGATTTTTTTCTGATAAATTGAGCCGTTTTCGTACGAAGAAGATAGAGTACCGTTGAATATTTTCTCTTCGTACACAGTGTCACAATATTTAAGCCCGAGATTCAGTCATGCAACGACCAACTCGAAACGGTACGCAAGGGAGAAATTTTCTGTTTCAACGATCGGATCTGAATCAACGAATTCCCAGTCTGTTTGAAACGTGGAGACGAACCGAGATAAAGTGTTCCAATTCGTCCTCAAATTTGTCGTCACAGGTATCGCGTATCTAAGTAACAATTATTTTGAGAAATTAACGAAAATTCTGTCCTAATATTGTTTTTGTTTAACAGTCCAATTTGTTTTGCAAACAATTGTTCGAGAATACGTGCAACTCGAACATTACACCACTAGTGGAGAAGGTACACGTGAGAACGCCGAAGGCGCCAATGAAGTTCAAGAAGCAAGTTAAGAAGGGCGATTTAAGGCCGAAAAAGTTACAGTACAGCGACGATGAACTGGATAATTCTTCAACCAACACAGACAGCGGCATTAACGTTCAATTTGACCAGTCAAACGACACGTTTCACAAACAACGTGTAACGAAATGCAATAGATTAGATTCCTTGCAGAGTCAGATGCGTAGATTACGTGCGAAATTAGACAAGATTAAGATGCAGACGGATGACAAAGAAAACGATAAAAATATTGTAGAAAATAGCAGAAACAATATAGTACGAGAATCTGTAGGTAGGTATACAAAGTGTGAGAAAATGTACATGCACACGTCAAGAACTAAAGAGACCGGTGCCAAAGGAAAATTGACACATTTTCGCGTATAACAGTACACGTTAGCTGTTAATTTAATTATAATAAGTACGTTACTATTAAGGAAAAGATTGTAATAAGATTGTATGATATAATACCATTTTATAAACTAATAGATTTATAATGAGTAAAATTTATGCAAACTTAAAAACGTCTCGGATATTTTAATAGATTTATTATACTATTGAAATGATATTACTGATCTTTCTTTTTCTTTTTCTTTTTATTCTTCAGTATTCAATCCAAATGCAGAAGTGTTGTCACAGTGTGACGATAATCTTGATTGGAGAGAGAAATTATACTGGCTACAGCCTAGAAGGGATATTGGTTTATGGATTGAGTGCTGTAGGAAAAAATGTAAAAAATGGAAATACGTCGAAGATTACCATGATCCGGTAGATGTACCTAAAATATGGTATTGCGAAATGAATTCTGGTCTGTACATATTTTGTCTTGTAATATTTTGTATATTTCATACATGTTTAATATCATTGCGTGATTGGTTTCACAGATAAATCAATAGCATCTTGTGATATACCAGAACATTCAAAATCACAAGCCATTAAAACTGACTTAATTGAAAATGATTACAATGCAGGTAGCATTGTTTGGGTACATATTAAAGGCTATCCATGGTGGCCTGGTATTGTTAACGATTGTCCTGAAACTTGCACATATTTTAAATTATCTAAAAATTCTCTTAAACCTGTAAGATTATATTTTCTTTCCTATATGATATAGCTTTTATAGATAGAAGATACTAAGCTATATATAAATAATTTGTAGAACAAATACTATGTTACATTTTTTAATAAAGAAAAGCTTGAAAGTAATTGGATTTCCAAGAAAAATATTAAATCATTTAAGACAAATAAATATACTACACTTATTAGAAAGGTAATTTAATTCCATTGAATTTAATTCTCCAGTTTTACTATAAATAACAATGGCTCTTATTGCAGACAAAGTTTAATGGAATTGATTACAAAAAGCCTTTACAAGAAGCTTATGAAATGGCTACAAGTACTCTTTCATTATCAATTTTAGAAAGATTAAGAAGATTTAGCTTTTTGGCATTATATGAGAAATTTTATGACATCAACAATAATTCGTCACAAATAATAAACAATAATTCAACAGATATTTCATCAAATATGGACACAAATTCAGATGATGAAATACCCTGTTCAAAACCTAAAAAAAGACAGTACACTTTGAAAGAGTATTATTTAGATGTAATATGCAAAAATCAAAGATAAACGATAAATAACATTCAATTCAGCATTCAATAAATAATGAATTTTTGTTATAAATACAAAACAATACGTATTATAAAGAATTAAGGTATACTTATGTTTATTACAGTATTATTACATGATATAATATTATTATTAACGTTAATTATAATACATAATATTAATGCTAAAATATTTGTCGTATATAACTTCTTACACTGGCCAAGTTATATTAGATAAAATTTATAACCTATAAATTTGGTTTTTGTAACTTCTACACACTCTTCCCACTATCCATTTTACATAGTCAATGACAATAAAAAGCACGTAATTATGAAAGGATCGAACTATTTATCGACCTAGCAATTACCGGCTGAGTGCTCGTTCGATTTCTCAATTAATTCGTGAAACGGCTGTATTATGGCAGCACGTAACACAAAACCTGAACATACTGAAGCCATGATGTCAAAATAACATCATCTGTGATAATACATATTAATTTGATACGATATACAGTACGATAATACATACGTACATACATCATTCATTTTCTATTTCTCGATCTTAAAGCAAAAGGTATTTTTTTAAATTCATAAGTTTATGTTGGATTTATACATAATTATCAATTTAGACAATAAATTATCCTTTGTAATAATTGCTGTTATTAAGAAAGATGCGTAGAAGAAAAGACTATAAATTAATCGACACTTAATGTTATCGCATGAGAATTTTAACATTACATTTCAAGCTTTGATATTTTTATATGAAACTAGCGTACAACATCCTACTTTTTTTTCTACCTAAACGTAGGTAGAAAATATTGTAAATATTTGTAAAGATTTGTAAAGTAAATATTGTAAATATTTTTTTAAAAATTTGTAAAGTAAATACTGTAAAGGTTTGTAAATATCGTAAAGTGCAGCAAAATCACAATGCAACCGAGATTTACGATCCATCATCAATTATGAAGACACGTCGGTGAAGTTAGTACGTAACACTGACTGAAGTATGCATCATTTCCAGCAGAATAGAACGATTATCTGCTATTGTTCTTGGGGCAACAAGGCTCGGTGGTGGATCTCATCGTGAATTAATTAAGGCAAGTTGTCAACGTCGATTATCGACGAGTAACGCCTCCTTCGAGAATTATCGCAAGTACGGACATTAAATTCCTGCGGATCATCGTCTATGCAACGACGAATTAAAAATGAAAATGCGAGCCAACGACTCTGATGCCGCCATTCCAATTGGAAATGTTTTCTCGAACGGAAATCGAACACACACAAATGGTTGTAAATCGATATGTTAATGCGGCGTAAAGTTCGGCGAGGTCGTTAGGTCAATGTGACGTCAACGGATACGGAGACCCTCAAAGTGACGAACTGCGACAACATTTGCATGTTAAACGTTTCTCGAATGTTCATATGTATGTATATAGTGCGATTACATTCGTTTGCGGCGATGTCCTTTCCTTTCAGAAATCTTGCGACTTCTGTATGCTGGGATAGGTAACAAATATGAGTTTCTTACATACTTGTAAAAACAATCGTAACTTTAATATTCTACGTTTTTCATCTTTCCAGATCGGTACGATGGAAGGAGTACAGGACGAGTAATTAATATTTTCTGGAATTTTCCCACGTAGAATTAAATGTGAAAACCTTCAACCTATTCAATGAGTTTTGTATTATCAGGACGTGGGATAAATTAATAAGAGGATAAACAAAATAATCCATTCAACTATGTTAATTATGTAGTTTCATAACACTATAATATTAGGTTAAAGTTAAGGCATATGGACATATGTGTATATTTTATGGACATATATATATATATATATAAAATATTAATATATATATAGGTACATATATCATATATACATAAAATATACATACATACATATACATAAAACATCATAATAAAATAACGCTTCTACCATATATTACAAGATGAGTAAATTTTTCAATTTTTTTGCTTGTTTTAGGTGATTAAAACTGAAGAAAGAAAAGAAAAAAGTGAAGTAGAATAAATCAGGCTTAACGATGGCATAGCCTGTCGCTTCTTCCAATGACCCGTGATCCACTCTCTGATCCTTCACTGTTAATACTCCTCCCCTGTTGGCTCCAGAACGGGGAAAAAAAGAGAAACGATAACCCTAGATACGGTAGCGCACATATACATGCTTGTTATCGTTCTCGTAATAATCGGACGATCGTGTTGCTAACCGAAGTACGTACATATATGTATGTATGTACTTGCTCGGGTTATCTGGCCTGTTTGTCCTTCGTTATAATTTTGTTACGTTTCTTCGCGCTTCTTCTTCCATTGCAAAAGAAGAAAATAAAAAAAGAAGAAGGATCGTCACGATCGTTCACAATTATCGACAAGTTTCCGATCAGAGACAAAAAATTCTGATTTTATCATTTGCTTTATACGCACGTTCGTTATTTTGAGCATACGAAGAAATTATCGTCGATTTTTCAATGTCGCATTTACGAATATCAGAAACGATTGCGATATGCTTGATGTGGTCAACAAAGTGAACGAATGGAAATTCCTGACGTCACTAATCGTTCAATAGATTACAACGTTGCTCGAACGTTATGTTTTCGAATGACTGTCTTTTGAGATATCGAGAAGTTTTTTACATTTTCAAATAATTTGACTAACCAACTCTCAGTAATCGCGTTGGCAATACACGTGTTTTGAATGTATCCTAAACTGCCGAATGATATTCGAGGAAATTTCTATTTCTCTCATTAAATTATTGACCTTATTTTTACAGTAAGAGAAACAGAGGGAATGAAAAATCCTTCTAGCAGCAATGTAATTATCATCGCTATCAATAATCAAGGTGACAAATTTCGATAAAAATGCAAAAATGATATTTTTTACCATACTGGCTCAAATTAACGTGTTCCTACAATTTCAGATGATATCACTTTCGCTTGACGATTTAAGTATATATGCTGCAGCCAGAAGTTTGCATCATTCGTAGAAAGACGACATGGCATGTTAACGTGTTAACGAGCATCTTAATTTGGACATTGTAAATATTACTTTGAACTGGACAAGTACATTAGGCAATCTTTTATTTAGTGATAAATCCAGCTTATCGATCATACACTCGATCCATTTTGACACGTTACGTTGCTTAAATCAACTGTTGTGAAGTGTGATACCGCAACGATTGGCTATTCTAATTGCCGTTAATGAACTATCAGATCGTTGAAACATGCTATCTTTGACGCTGCATATGTACGTATATAGACATAACATATAATGGTTGGACATTTATTGGCAAATATTTATTAAATATTAAAGGCACGTGGCTAGTTGAATCTTGAAACATGTAGTGTGAAATATACAGGCTCGAAAAACTTCATTTCTGGCAATGATTTCGTGTCGGTACGCTTAGGGACCATCGTACACGGTAACGAGGGCGTACGCAGTTGACAAACATGGGAGCGGCATATCGGGTCGATGACAAAAAGAATAAAAGGAAAAAAAAGGGAAGGAGCTGGGATATAGGGAGGAAGAGAGTATACTCTGACTCTCGACCTTTTCCTACCTAGCCTTTCGTGTATTTCACTCGCTTTATATCTAGGCGTGGCCTATGTTCCCTTGCCTCTGTGAACTATCGCACTTCCGGTATAATCGTACGGCAGAATAACGCTCCGGACGAAATTAACATCGGATTAAGGATCGATCCGCCCTCTTTCTCGATTCGAAATTCATCTACAATCGATATTTAAAGTCTAAATAGTTTTAAATACCGATGTAAATAGTTTTGAAAATATTTAACTTTCTCCTGATGACTAATCGGATGATTTTTTTCCAGACTAAACGAGTGTTTAACGAATAATCACAAATGAGTATTTCGAAGAAACGGAACGAACGACAGATAACGAGAGGACTATTCTCCTCATGTTGCGTGTCGACGAAAAACACGCTGATTCATCAGCAGACATCGTTCTATCGATAAGGAGATCGAAGGAAAAGAAACGAGGGAATTGTCATCGGAGGAGCTGTCTGTTCGCTTCTGCATAGCTCTTCGTGGTTCCTGATTTCGCGGTCGATCGACCAAAAGAGCTACGACGACGACGGTGATAATGTCGTTTCTAAATACGTCTCTGGATGTAAGCGTACCGCGAGAGACCTCCTCTAAACTAAATGTGACTTTAACGAGCAACACGATGAACGGAGGAGCGACGGGGAAACGACCTGCGCGCGGATTCGGGCGCGGTCAATGCCGTCTAGATGCTCGCTATTACTATCCGGACCGCCTGGTATTTTCGTCATGGCCTACTAATACACTCCGCAAATTCTCGCCCTACCACCGGGCCACTGTTCGACGATGACGTGCCGAGGAAATATGCCGATCGGGAGTCGTGTCGCTAACCGTGATGTCCAATTTCCTCGTTTTTCTTCTTTTTTTTATTCTTTGAAAATGAGCCAACAACGAGCCTGTTCTATCCTCGTCTTTGCTTGTAAGAGATTCGTAAAAAATATAAAAAAGATAAAAAATTCTTCTTGATTTGACCATCGATCAACCGAAACCTTCTGCATTGTTTGAAGAAATTCGCAAGTGAAGTTCCACGAGAGTTGAATAAATTTCTTAGAAGGAAAGATACCCATGTGATTGGCAACTGCTTCTGTGAAAGTATCCTTCTTTTGAAATGTTTGCTTTTCCATTTGGGGACAGCTTCGAATTTTCTAGCCTTGTAGGCGAGGAAAGCCGGCATACTAATGCGTTTTAGCGGGTAACCGGGGAGCATAGTGGTCGTGGCTAAATATCTATTCGAGGAGTTCAGCCTTCTATGTATTCATGGCCATCATCGTCGTCGCGGGGAAGGAAAAAAGAACAGATGCATTTGCATCTGAAAGATGCACGATTTGTAAGACAGGAGTTTTTCGATTCAGAGCGTTTACTTGACAACATGCACGTATATATATGTATATACGACGGACTGAGAATTATAGCGATATAAGCCACTCTTGTGACGTTTCTTGTAAAATTATGTTTATCACTATCGCTTTCTAAATTGCCGATAATAAACAGTTGGCCATGAAACTAAATATTCTAGAACTACGATTCTCGATATTGGCCATTTTTCTCTGATGGTTACTATTTTCAGAAATATTCTATTTAACGTATTTCGTTACTTAATTCACAATTTGTTCATAATTGGAAGCTACTCTTTCTTAATCACAGAATGTCAAGTTACTAAAGCTTCGTATTATCTTCTTATTTTGTGCAAAGACGTACCATTTATAATCGGCAGATAAACGTTTCGAACTTAATTACAACGAAAAATTCTCCATCATCCCGATCATTATATCATCGATACCAATAAACGGGTAAAGTCGATGATGCAATGTCAACTATGTATACTCGTTTCTGATTGCGCGTCGAACGTTTTATCTGTTCAGCTCATTATATATAAAGACATAGACGCCAGTCCTGTCCTATTTCGTAAGTCTCGGTCATCGTGCAACGGCGATTTGGCGATAAAATTTTTTTGAATTTGGGACACGAGAAAACACAGGGTCATTAGGGTCGTTCCACGTCGATAAGATATTACCGACATACAACGTAAGTGTACTGGTTACGTAAACGAAGGGTACAGAGGGTGAGATCTCATCCAAGGACCCAAGTTACACTACACGACGAGAGGAGACGTAAATCATCGTTACAACGACGGATCGAATGAGTATTCGTCGTGTTTAGCAATCGATGATGCAAATGAACAATTTTCTTTCGATATACATATACTGTTAATAATTTCTGATTGCTTTCTGAATACCAAATACGAACTGGTGTTCACAAAGCAAAAATAAGATATATGCAGGTAGTCTGTACGTAATGTGACGCGTTATCAGCCTTGAACTCGGTGACGAAGCATTCTGTGCCAGCGCGTTGTAAAATACAAATGTATTTGCGACTTGAACATTACTTTCGATGACTGACGGTTGACATGAATTTCACTAGCTACTTAAGACGTTAGTCACATTTCATAGAATCATAGAGTAATATCGTAAATTCGTAAAATTATAAAGTGACTTCGCATTTTGTATTCTCTGCATGGCGGAACTCTGATTTATTCGAGCATATCGGAGAACGTTACAATTCGTATCACGTCTGAAAATGATAGAGGTTATTAGTTTCGATGATAAGAACTGAGATTTAGGAAATTGAAATCGATAAGGTTCGTTTGTGTTACCAGTGGTAAGAGTCTCTTGAATCTTAGATTTTGAAACTCAACCTATACATTGCATATACTTATACATATGTATGCATAAAATGGAAATTTCAATTGTAGCTTAGTCATTTCACAAAATCGTAAATTCATAAAATCATAAAATAACTTTATTCTGTAGTAAAGTTATTTATTGTTATTTATTACTTTTTATTATTCTGTAGTAAATGGTAGTTATTTATTATTACTATTTATTCTTCTGTAGTAATGGTAGAACTCTAATTTACTTCAGCATATCGAAGAACAGTGTAATCATTATTTCCAGCATAACTAATTATTATTTTATTAAGTTAATTAAGATTTTTAATTTGAGAATTTTAAGATTATTAATTTTGAAAATAAGAATTAGAAATTTAGAAGAATGAGGTCGATCACGTCACTTATGTTATCAAATTGTGGCAAATCACGAATCTCGGATCTCGAAAACTTGATACTTGCATTCGCCAGTATCTACTCGCGCGTAAAACAGAGATTTCAGTCGTGGCCACGAGAGTTAATTAATAGAATACGTAGGTAGCGGCGCGCTAATACAGTCTCGTCATCCGTGCCCCGTCACCTGCATCATTCACGGGGTGCGTTGAGCTGCATCCCCGCTCCTGGCATCGCGCGAGCCCACCTCCCACCATTGCGCTTCCGTCGTTTGGTAGACGAACGCACTCTCACGCACACGTCGCTCCATTCCTTCCCCTTCCCGTCCGCCGTTCCAAATGCGACGGCGCGATGGAAACGCGCACTCGTGACTGGTGGACTTCTCGTCAACCTCCGCGCAGCTTAGTCCGCGCCGCTCGTTCCATCAGTTTGGATCTTTGTTTGCGTTGGTACTCGCACCGGCAGTTCGTTCAGTTTCGTGCACGCTGTCGTGGTTGTCCCGTTGGCGCGACGAGGCGTTACAACTTTGTTCTTCTTCCAATCGTTGATCGTCGTTGTCTCGCGAATAGAATTCGTATAAAGCCAAAGTTTTGCAGTCGAAATTAAGAAACGGGGGCAAGAAGAGGCGCCGACGAACGAAAAGCCGGTTTCGCGTGTACGTCGGTCTCGGACACGCTTTAGCGGTAAAAGAGGAAGGAACTCTGTAGTCAGTGGAAGAGATACAAAATCGGCCACCGGGGCTGAAGTTGATACATTTCAAGAGTCGAAGCGCGAGTAAAGTAATCTGAGACGTTTTGGGAATCGTGAGGCTCTAGAGCTTCACTCTCCAGGGCCGTACGACGTCAAACTCGATATCGGACATTTGTTTCCTTTTTTCTTTTTTCTCTTCTTTTTCTAGACAATCTTGATTTTTAACAATTTTTATTAACACAGTTTTAATCGAACTGCGTTAGAAGCACGCAGTACGATTTGAAAATATATTTCGTTCCAGTTGTACGTGACTTATCGTTTAGGTTACTTACATCACCGTCGAACCGCGCTAGGAAACGTGTCGATAAAAGACTTTCGCAGCCCAATATTGAAAGGGTTTTTACGCATTATACATCGCTACATCAACGAGCCTCGTCGTTCAACGTTTTAATTTACGACTTCACTGCAGTAGTGCTCCGCCAATTGGCCACGATCCTCGAGACACGGATATATAAATAAATATTTGTTTGTTTTCCGCATGTAAGTTGTAAAAACTGGTAGGAATAGCAGTGGCCAGTTAATGCGGCCTTACGAAGATTACAATTCCGCCAACTGTACTTTCGTCTCAATTAATTCACGACCTCGTTACAATAGCACATCGCCAATTGACCACGATTCTGAAAACGCGGATACGTAAATAAATATTTGTTTGTTTTCTGCATGTAAGTTGTAAAAACTAGTAGGAGGAATGACGATGGCCAGTTAACGTGGCACTACGAAGATCACAATTCATCTCTTTTAGTTAATTTGCAACTTGGCTATGATTCTCAAGTACAGATATAGAAATTAATATTCATTTGTAAACGTATATATGATAAATATTCGCGTGTAAGTTATAATGGTAGGGGCAGCGGTGGCTAGTTAATGCGGCAGCACGAAGATTACGGTTCCACCAACTGTACTCTCGTCTCATCGTTTCGTCCCCCCACTCCGCTGGTCGTCAGTTCCTCGGTTTTTTACTTGGTTCGAAACGCTCTCGTCTCCACCTTCCGTCTCGTTTGTCTCCTCCTTCTTCGCGTTCGTTCTCGATCGTGTGCCACGCTTCCGGCTGACAGTGCGGTTTTTCGGGCCTGCGCGACTCTACGCGTGTACTGCGTGTACAACCTTTCCTCCTCCTGTGCGATTTCCTCAGTGATCTGCGAATCTCCCGGCGGGAATATGTTTCCCCGAAGCCTCTCTGCCTGATATTCGTCGATAAACGTCGAAGGATGGCGGCGTCGAGCCCGCCGCCGTTCCGTGCACTTTGCTTTGAGAGTGCGTCGTGCTTCGTATCTGGAAATGGTGCACCTGTCCACCCTCCTCCACGTTCTATGTCCTTCGGCGAAGGATCGATCGAAGACCCGGCGAAGGATTTGGCTGTGAACCTCGACGATGATCGTCAATGTTGCTAACCGAAAGGAAAATGAAAAAACGTCTGCAATGAATGCCTACGTTCGGTGAGTGAAAATTTTACTCTCCACCCTTTGCACTTTTACGTATTAGTTTATGACGAGATAACTGCACACACGCGGAGAATTTTTACCGTTGAGTATATATGTATATACATATATGTTTCTTTCAAGAGGCAAATCGCGTGGAAAGATAGCAAGCCAACGATCCTCGTTAGGATCCGCCTGAAAGCCGATAATTATGTCATTGCGCCTGGAATAATCATGGGATTATATAACGCGCGTAATTTGAACGTGGGTACCACGTGCCCACTTGTGTTACTATTTTTACCCCTTTCTTCTTTCTTTTTCTTATCCGTTTACGGTTATTCGATTGGAAAGAAAGCTCATTACATTTTTTTTTTCTTTTTTTTTAGTCACAGGTCGCGTTTCTTTAGTATTTTTAGAAAATACGTATGCACCGCCGATCGAAATCGTCGAGTCGATTCGAACACGAGGCACGCTGAAAATGGGTAGGCGGGGGTGTCGTTGGACGGTCACGCCCATTGGTCAGGATCATCATCGTCCGTATGTTTCGTGAGGCTTAATTAAATTAAACGCTTTGGGTAGCAGTTTTCTAAGGTCATTCGGTGACGCACCATATTTGACGAAGAGGCACATATTGCTCCCCCCCCCCCCCCTGAGTCTCGTATTTCCGATATTCCTTCCTCTGTATCGTTCCCTACCAATTATTCGGGCACGATCTGGTCGGACTATTATTAGATTCGTTTCGTTTGGGTTCGCTAGAGGTTGTGAGGAGAGGAACGTTATCGAGAGGGCCGCGCGATTTGGCTTTGTGTCACGCTGCTCGGTACGTGACACACGTCGTTGAAGAATTTCTTTAAACTTCAGAAACGCATTCGGAGTCCGTTTAAGGTTTGAGGTGAAGATTTTGGAAAACAAAAAAATTTAATGTACAAAGTCATATACTTGAAACATTCGAAATTGAAAATCTGTTAAAATTTGTATCTCGTTTGAAGTTACTCGAAATTATCAGCGCGATTGCAAAGTAAGAGAATCGCGAATTCTACCGCATCTCGCGTGTACACACGCCCTTGTCCTGTCGAATGAAACGGACGTTCGACACCAGAGCGCGTTGCATCTTGTATAGCAACGCGTACGATACGCGCAACCGCGCATGTGAACGCGTGTGCGAGTAGTCTGGCGCCAGCAGGTGCAGTTAAATATAACTTATGCAACGGGTATCCTCTTCTTTCTCCCTCTCCCCCTTTCTCTCGTCTTCATTATTCCTCTTTTCTCGGCCCTTTTCTTTCTTCCCTGTGGAAAAAACGGCACGGCATAAACAAGTGGCAAGGAAAAAATTCTGTCAAGGATGTAACGACGGTCTTTTTAGAATACATATTTGTCGTCGACAGAGGAATATGCGTACACCCGTCGTGGTGCGCAGTAAATTAATACAAACCTTGTTTACATTAGTTCGCACGGCGGATGATACTGCGTTTCGTAATGAATCGATTATACCACCGTATTTTCCGCGATTCTGACAAGGAGGCAAAACGAACCGTGGAATATCGAAGGTTCTCGAGAGAAACGGTGGGACTCTGACACGGTTGTACATATACATACGTGTCTGCACGTGCTCATTTTTTTTTTTTTTTTTGCGGGAGGGGTATAATGCAGTTTTCACGTCTGTTGTCGCGAATTATCGAAATTTTTCGTTTCTATTCTCCTGAATTTTATTTTCCTTCGTCTTTTTTTTTTTTGCATCGCTTGCGATATTTTCGATGAACGAGCGGGACTAGAATTCTTACGTTGGAACATTAATTTATGCTATGTTAAGTTTAGTTTAGGACTAACATTCCCATGTAACAGAAACGATGACTTCGAGTTTATGGAATTTATGGGAATAAAGAATTCACATTCCCGGGAATATACCAATTAAATTTTACGACAGCCCGTGAAATTACTTCACCGTATCACGGAATATACAGTGTATCGAGAGAAGTATTCGTGTTCTTCTTTTGCGCGCAGCACATCGTTCGATTCCTCCTCGTCGTGAACACAAGACTCCGAGTATTTTCTCTCTCTCTCTTTTTCTCCTTTTTTTCTTTTGAGGCGAAAAAAGAAAGAAACAGATTAATGCTCATTATGGATATTAGCCTTCGGCCATTTGCATAAAGGCGGAGACGTTGATACAACTGGTCGTCGCGATAACGAGCGATGGATGGCATGACTGGTTGCGAAAGAACTTTTATTTTTCCCTCCCTTCCTTCCATTTTTATCTTTTTCTGGTCTAGTCTCTCGCGCGCATGCGCGGTTGTACAATTAATAAAGGAAATAACAAGACCGTAGAAATACCGTCGGAATTTCTTCCTGTTTCGTCGCAGAGATAACGAGCACTTTGAATTTTATCGAACTGTTAAATTTTCGAATTTTAAACGTATCGTTTTCTGAAAAGATTTTCGAATAATTTCAAATTCCCTCGCGCGCATGCGCAGCTGTGCAATTAACAAAGCAAAGAACAAAATCGTAAAAATCGTCGGAATTTCTTCCTATTTCATTGCAGAGATAACGGGTGTTTCGAATTTTATTGAACCGTTAAATTTTCGAATTTCGAGCGTGATCGAATTGTTTTCGAACGATTTTCGAATAATTTCATGTCTGGATGTTGCGTTAGTTATGCAAAGGATAGTCCCGACGTGGTTGTGTTATTTCGTGCCTCGAAAGAAAGAGCATCTCGTAGAAAGAAAAATTCCTGCTTAAGTTGCAAGCCGTGAGTTGCTTCATAAAACCGGTTACCAGATACACGGAAATGTAAATTCACCGAAGAAGTGGCTTTGAACACTACAGAAAAAAAAGAAAGGAAAAGAAGAAGAAATAGAGAGAGAGAGAGAGAGAGAGAGAGAGAGAGAGAGAGAGAGAGAGAGAGAGAGAGAGAGAGAGAAACTGCTTACGTTGAATGCAGCCCCTTTGTATACGTGCAGCCTCGGAAATAATGTAAGTACGTACGTACATTTACAATAAACTTGAGAAAATGATCATCAAGGTAATTTCATGTGAAAGAAAATTCGATATTTATTTTGACGTTTTTACTGCGCTAGGACGAAGACTGACAAGAGTAAAAAGTAAATTAACACTTGAAAGCACAAGTGATTGTCGGTATAAAAACTTCGATCAAACGCGGCTTAATGCCTTGTTCCTGTTAGCCTGTGTTTTGTTGTACTAATAATTGTGACAAAGGCGTAATGTGAAGGCATTAAAAAGTATAGGACATTTGACTGTGCGTATTCGACTTCGGCTCTACAGGTCCCACAATGACTCACGAATTATTCTGTTTTAGATTTATAACGATATGTTAGATATATTAATTTCTTGCGCTAGTAACTGGTTCACGGACCATAACGAGTGACCAAACCGTATACAATAATTCGTCTTCTTTTTTAATTCATCGGTATATCACCGGATAGAAATTACTAAGAAGTAATAAATTTATTGTTTGTTTTGCCTAGATTATATTTCAATACACTTACAACTGAGAAAATATTGCAATTTTGGGCCAAATATTCTCGACGTGCGTGGGGCGTCATTCCAGCGCAAGAGGTTAAAATCATTCGCAAGTATGTATGTTGTTTGTACAATGGTTGAGCAACAAAATAGGAGAAAAGTGGACGTGTAGGCATAGGCGTCGCTATTTGTTTAACAAATATTCAGTTACGATTGAACGCGTCCCGTGAAAATCAAATCGTGGGAGTAACAGTGTTTCTGTCATAAAATGATCCGAGTGGATAATGTAGTTCTCTATAAAATAATCTTTATTGTTCGTTAGGTAAAAGAATACAAGCAACGCAGTGGTGTAACACAATGCAAATTATATTACGTAAAAAAAAAGGGGGAAAGTTTGAAAGTCATTGAAAAAGCGGTAGAGAACGAGAGAAGAATAGAGAAGTTTGGCGTGATTTTTTGTGCCAGACGAGAAGTCTTGCGACGCCCATGCGTACGAGGAAGAGGGTGGAGAGAGGGGAGTTTAAGAGGCAGACGAAGCACAGCGAGATGCCTTAGGATCGGAGTCTCTCCCTGACGGCGTTTATTTATTGCCAGTATTAATACCAAGCCCCAACAGAGTCGGTTGGTGATTACATAAAACATGCTTGCCCCTCCCACCATCGGAGGCAACCCCCTCATCTCCACCCTGCTCTCGCCTATCTGGACGATGCTGGTAATGGGCCTTGGCAAACGAATCTATTTAAAAAGAAAAAAAGAAAAGATGAGAAAGAGAGGGGAGGGGGGACATTTCGTTCGATGTATCTTATTCGGTCGGTTCCACGTGGAAAAAGAGGCACAACCGTCGTAATCGCATAGTTGGCATTTTACGATCGACGCGCCCTCTAGATACTGAACTTGACCCGAGCGTGAAACGTGGTTAGGAAATTTTACACCACGGTTTAATCATGAGTACTTGGTGAGAATTTGCCGCTATTTGCAGCTATTTGCAGCCTGCGTTGCTACCCTCGGCTTGGTCTTGCCTATCCTCCGTTAGCGATATCCTCTCGTTGGTAGATCTGCCTCATCCTAAACGCTTCTAAAAATGTACGAATTGCGTCAAATTGATAACGAACGTTCACGGTCATTTTGCTAAAGTCCAGTCCAGTTGTTCTCTTTATCTCCTCTTTGCCAAACCGTTTCTTTTGGTCCTCTCCTTGCCGCACTTATTTGCATCTTGGTCTCGCCGCATTAATTTTTTTCTTTTTTTTTCTACGCTCGTTGTACGATGCGGATACAGTGACTTTTCTGCGCTTTATTGTAAGCTGTAAGAATCGCTTTTTCACGTGTTTACTAACGTTAAAAGATACGGGCCAATGACCCGTTGCCAACTTCGAGAAAGTATAATATCTCACTCGGTAACGGAAAACGCATGTCGTTTGCAAACAATTGTCCCCTAGAAAAAGGAACGAAAAAGAAAGCGCGAGAATGACTTGTGAGCAGGAATGAGAGAGTGGAGGGAGTGCGAGGGGAAGGTTAAAAAGCGAAGAGAACGAGCTAAAAAAGAAACGAGCCACGAGAACAGCGTGGACGAAACGAACGGACGGAAGAGAAAGATGCGAAAAGGGCAAGGGAGACGAACTCCGAGGATGGCGGATTAAAGCGAAAAACATCGGACCGGAGTATCTGTTCACATCTTACCGGGCAGCATTAGATTGAAGTTGAACCTTCTAATACTGTCAGGTAAAGATGTCGTCAGGATTCCGAAATCAACGCGATTGGGACTGCCATCGGGCAGGGCTGGTTTCCACCTGAATATTGTCGTTCGGAATACAGTGAATTCGAAATGATTCGAATTTCACCAGCAATTGACGTCGATAAAAACGCGCTCTATTTTTTTTTTTTTTTTTTATAGATTGTACACCGACAATACAGATGTAGTGAAAGACAGCTTCTCGCAACGAGATGTGTACATAACAGCGCCTTTGTGGTTAAATGACGATATAGAAAAATATACTTTCACGTGATCGCAAGATGTGTTAACACTAGAACTACCAAGGACTAAAGCATAGAATTTTCATCAGAAAGATTAAAGTGAAAAAAATAGAAATACAATAGAATGCAGAAACTTTTATTTATGTATTTTATAAAAAAATCATTTAAACCTCTAAAAATACACTATTTTGCATCTGTAATATATCTAAAAAAAAATTATGAATTAGTCATTTTGACTTCGGTAGTTCTAATGTTAATAATGTATGTAATTTTCTATTACGTATAGATCATAAGTAAACTATCCGTCTATTGTATTGGTGAACCATCTCTTGTATTCAACTTTATGCGATATGTTGGATGTCTCCTGAAATCTGTATTTTTCGTTGATTCGTTTCGAGATTATCGGTGTACATTTCCGTGGCTACGCGTGGGAGAGAAGTTTAGCCCCAGGAACTGACCAAATAAAACAGAACTGGAGAAAAGAAAGAACGTTTGATTTAAAAAAAAGATACTTAGAAATCTGCTCGTAGATCTAGAGTAGTGGTTCTCAATCTAAAATCTACCCCTGTGACATATATTTTTATTATTCAAAAAGTGAATTGTTGACGTAAAATTTTGGAAGCCTAAACAAGTCTTCAAAGAACATGACACGATTCCTTGACAGAAAAAAATTTTCACTTAAAAAAACGTAAAAAATTCATTGTTAATAAATTCATTGTCAAATTGCCCTCCTGTGAGATGTGGAGAACCACGAATCTAGAGCCACCTATATTTCCCCGCGGTATTTCCATCTTCACCTGTCTCGCGCCCACATATTCTCGGTGGAAAAATAGCTCTGGCCAACCGTAAAAATAAAAAAAGAACAGCTGGCTGGGAGTCACGTGAAGCAGACGGCCGGGTTAATAATTTTCCATCGGCGGAATTATGCGGTGCGTGCGGCGCACGCATAAATCTGCTGCACGTGTGCGAGCGTGACACGAGCGTACCAGCATCCTTGTACCGTACGTACGTACAATGTACGCGCGCGAGCGAATGCGTCTCGATTCGAGAGCGACGCGTGTGCTGTTCGTTCCCCCCGTATCTCCGGCGGGGTGTCGGTAGGAGGTAGAGAAACGACGCTTCTAAAAGTCGCGGCCTCGATGCCCCGGAGCGAAGAGGAAGGAGTGTGTAGGCGCGCGAGGAATGCAGTGCCTCGAAAACGTAAAGCCGCGATCGTAAAGCATCGCGTGGGTCTTTTCTTTTCTTCTTCTTCCTCCCCGTGAGGGGTTGCGCGAGCAAATAAATCCGTTGGCGGGCACGTCACGCCGCCATTTTTACTCTCACCGATCGACCGGCCGATGATGTCGCTTGTAAGTACCTATATAAGCAGACAAAACATCCGATGTATTTTTTTTTGTATACACTATCATTCGTAAGGACCCTCCTTATTATTTGCGAGTCACGTCCTGTCGTATCGATTTAGCCAGCCCTTGCACCGCAGTACTACCAGTGATGAGAATTAAAATCAAAAAAACTGCACGGCTTGTACCCCAGTACGATTCGTCTCATTGAAAGGTCCAAAAGCAACTGTTTTTATTGATATGCAAACATTTGAATCGACACAAAACAAATTACAGGCGCGATCGCCCAAAGTACCAAACAACGGCCACTCCTACTCGAGGTCTATCCCACGCCCCCTTACGAATCACGTGACCCAAATCAACCAATCGCTAATTTTCGTTGCATTAGCGTTGCATTTGAAGAGGCCCGATTTTCTGGGTTACTCCCGCTAAAATCACTTTCAGTGATAGAATGTGTACAGTGTTGCCACATCTGTTTCAAGAATTATTTATCGTATTGAACGTGGTGGTACTCTTATACCTAATCTGTGGTACCTACTTACACAGGCTGAGTAGATTCCTCGACAGCCTATCGGGGAATTACACGCTGGTGGAGAATCGTGCGGCACAAACTGTCGACGCGAATCCCTCGAAGTGAGGCGATTAGTGTCTCTTGGCCAGAGAGAAGGATCCTCCCTCGAGGAAAGACTCTGCAAGTAAGATTGGCGATAGGGCCAATGTTACTTGCCTCGGTGTATCGAGATGTTTCTCGCGATCGTGTAAATTCCTGTCGTCCGCGAAACGAGTAAACACGGGCTTCTTCTGCCCGTTATTTGCATGAAGTTGCACGTTCGCATTTTTTGCGAGATCGTCGTTTAACGTGTGCGTGTAATTGCCATTATACGTACGTACGTTGCTCGGCAACTCTTGGTTTTCTTTTTTTTTTTTTTTTTTTTAAGTAACTGATTTGAAAAGTTAAAGAATCGCGAACCTCCTCCTCGGGATTGGTTGGCTCGGAGAAATCCGGTTCGTGAACGAAAGATCGTAATAGCGACCTGTTTTTCACGGTGGTGACGATGAGAAGAGGAGTGTCCTTCTGGCCGGAATGGAGGGGGGGGGGGGGAGGAAGGATATAGGAAAAGTATAGGTAATTGAAATAATCGTACGACGAATGCGCATTTTAAGCAGCTGCGTCAACGACGTGTCTTATAATTGCGGAGCACAACGTGAGCCAGGTCGTTTTTATTCATTTACGCGTCTCATTTACGAGAAGTAGGCACATTGTCTGCGATAAAAACAAGGCACCACATGGCTGTATAATTCCGCCGAGGGCAATCGGTTGAGAGAGAGCGTGCCTGAATCGATCGTCCGCTGAAAATAGTGGCGTTCCAGAAATACAACTGCCGCGAATTATTTTTCGGTGTGTAGAAAAGCAAATACGTTTAGATCGAAAGAAAATATTTGAATTAGGTTAGTCGAAAAGTTTTTTTTTTTTTGTGCGAATTTTTCACGAGAAGCAAAAGTTCCATTAGATAATACATCGTTCATTTTGTTCGACCATTTTTCAAATATGCCACAGAAAAATCTACGTTGTTATCGTAAAGTATCTCTTATGTGAAAGTTCTATTAATCTTCCGAAAATAATAAAATAATCTCTGTATATGTCCATCTATCAAAAAAAGAAATAAAACGCAATTACTTAATCCATACGATATTAGAAATCCATCGCACAGAAGGTCTCGAGCAGCATGAGCGAATTCATTGGTGGAAAGATCGAGAATTTAAAAAAAATTCATTGCATATCGTAAAAAAGTCTCTTTCGTGTTAGAGAGCTGTAGTCGGTATAAGAAATTCATTGCGTAAACAGTCTGTTTAATGCGACAAAAACTTAAGTCGCGTGGAAAATCTGTGTTACGAAAGATTTAGACAAAAAAAAGAAAAGAAAAGTGTCATGGAAATCCACGCTGCCAGTCATCTCAACATCTTTTCGACGGGCTATTTTGGCTAAGAATTTACTAGGAATAACAGCAGGCTGTTTTTTTTAACAGCCATTAAAACTATCGATAATCGTATTTATAATGATTGTACTCTTTAGTAAATAATATTTTTATTAATTTTTGAAACGTTTTATAATAATATCACTTCCACCGTCTTTATCACTATCAACTGTCGAAATCCGACAAAAATCGGCGCGGTTTCTTCGTTACTCCTGCGCGCCATTTTTAAAAATTGTCCAGTTTATAAAAATATCAGTCGAAGAAAATGTTACTTAGAACAAAATTATCTTCGTTATGTGATATCTGAGCTGGGTTAGCGACTCTTGGAAATGAAAAGAATTAAAATTGGCGACAGAATTTCTTTGTATTTTATACTTGAAATAAATATAACTTGTCCTGGATATACAGCGACCCAAGCGACATTGTTATCGCGTGGAACTTCCGTCGAAAAATATCACGCATGCATGACGACTGAAAATTTGATCGATCGAGAATAGAGCTAATAGAAAGCTAAGTCCCGGTGACTTTTTCCCTCCTGGACGCCGGTCGTGTCACTTTGGCCGATGGCCAGGGCTGTTTTAGAAAGATATCTGCCCGGATCGAGAGTCCTCTCTCTCTCTCTCTCGAATACAACGGCTCGCTCGTCTCGTCTCGGATTCTTTACGGAATCGAACAATGTCCCGTTAATGGCCCCTATTGTCCAATGGAGAAAAAAAAAAAAAGTGAAAAGAACGACAAAGAATCAAGGGGGAAAATGTGCATCTCGTGTGAAGAGGAATTATACGCGATCGGAGGGAAATCGCAACAGGCGCCGGGTAATTAGTGTCGTCGCGGAGAAAGAGAAACTTTGCTTTGCGTTCCGTGAAAATGCAGATAAATTGCAGATACGTTGACATCACGGCAGATTATATATCGATCGATACGCGTGTTTTGCATATTTTCTTTACGTAATCGCGTTTTTTACGTAATTACAGGATGGTTCAATGCTGTGCCGTGCAAAGTGCAGCACTGCATATTTATACGCTTCTTTTTTTTTTCTTCTCCGTTCCGTAGAACTTGCTGGAAATTCTTTTACGTTTCTCTTTCTCTCTCTCTTTTAGTTATTGCACAATCAAGGAAATATCATTCGAAAGCATCGGTTTCGTGTCTGTTTGAAATTTAAATCTAACAACTTGTATTCGACTGCACGTGACCCACTGACGTGATTATGAATCGATAACGAGTCCAATGTACAACACATTGATCAATCACGTTCGAGATTCGTAAGCACGAAGCAGAGTTCCATCAGAGTAACGTAAATCATCTTACGGTCATACATTTGCATGCTTTTTGCGTTCTTTTGGTTGTTGTGAGTGTATCTGGTATTAATGATTTTAGTTGACCAATTATTGTATCACTCAAAAACAATTGCCATATTTGTTTATATATATGTATATTTTATTTGTTCATATATTTAGTCGTTGATTAGTACTTCTCTTCCAGTAATTTTGATCTATTACACATTCGAGTTTCTTGGCGATTCGCAGAGATTCAATATTAGAAATTCTCCACGAGAATTCAGTCTTCATTTTAGAATTCTTGAAACAGAATTAGATTCTGAAGTAGAAGGTTCTATTTCGAAGTTGGTGTGTATTTTTAGATGTAACAGAGAAGAAATATTTATTACGGAGATGAGAATAAATTCATCAAGTCAGTAAAAGAAACGAAGCAGTTTAATTATTTAGTAGCATATAACGTTATAACGTTAATTCAATTGTATCTGAGTGAGTAACGGTGATTTAAAGATAAAATACCGAAAGATGAGAGATGGAGCAGGAAGACAGATTTCGTTGCCAATAAGCTTCTCATATAATCGCGTCATCATCTCGCTGGTCCAATGTATTAACACTAATACCGGTGACTAAAGCATAAAATTTCCATCAGAGATATTAAAGTAAAAATAGAGAGCAGAATATCATACATTGCTTTATATCTATAAAATATAAAAATTATTATTTAATTTGTTGGTCATTTTGAATACTTTGGTAATTTTTTAAGGGTAAATTTTTTACTAGGAGTAGGGATGAATTTTTTTTGAGGTTAGGTTTAGATTAGATTTAGATTAGGTTATCCTACAACACTAAAATTACTAACGACTAAAGCATAAAATTTCCATTAGAGATATCAAAGTAAAAACTGTAAAATTAAAAATGTAAATGTCATCGTGTAACATTTATTTTATTTGCTAAATATAGATTTTACAATAAGTATAAATGTTTTGTATTTTGCATAAAAAGAGAAAAAGAGAAAAATTCTATTTCCAACTGTAAAGATGGAGAATATGTTTCGAGATACGTAAATTAGTAGGTATCTTGATATTAAACAACAAATTTACGAGATCGAACTCGAACGATAGTCGCCATTTTATTAAACTTATTTGGCTCAACTCAATTATTCTTAATTCGATTTTTACTATGTATAAATTGTTAATAATTAGATATTTATGTACATATAAATATTTTATTTATTAAATTTTGCAACAAATATAATTTTTTATAATTATGTTTTCCATAAAAAAAAAAAGAGAGAAAAGTTCTATCTCCAATAAGAGTCTTGTCTCGTGGATTTCATTTGCTCGTTTTAGGCAACATGTCGGACTAGATACGCGACTAGATAGTTGAGACACCTGTTTCGATACTTTTTGATTTGTCGCAGCGTGTCGAGTGAATCTCGTCAGTCGTTATCTCGATTCATCGGTGCGCAGGTCCAATGGCTGACTGATAAGATAAGAGGAGTCCGCGAAGCTCCCGGGTCTTGTAAGTACACGCGCGGATAATAAGCAATCTCGTTTTATCTATCGACTACTGTCAACCATCGGCTACCTACCGCTTCTTTATCTCCTTTCGTTTCTTAACTCCTTCTCTGAGTCACATACAGTCCTGACCATTTTATAATTCTACGCTCCAGATACTTTAAATCTGATGGATTTTATTTATCCAAATTTTATTATTGCACGATAATCCCGAGATTCTTCTCGAAATGAAAATACGATAGAAAGTGTTCAGATCATTCGATTTAAACACAGATAAAAGACAGATTACTAGAATTCGTTTACTCGAACGAGATTTCAGTTGGTGTCTAATTAACACTAGAACTACGAAAGTACCTAGAAGTAACTAGAATCACCAAAGTGACCAGTTTATAATTTCCCCATAGAAATTTTATAAATTTACAATAGTGCATTTTTAGGGACTTGAGTGTTTAGTAAAATATAGTTCCAACTCTAACCTGTTAACTTTACGACTGAGAATGGTTTTGGAATCGGAAAAATCCAAAAGAATAAGTCTAATTTCTGTTAGACTGCGTTTGGTACAATATCGCGAGTTACATTATCGCGTTGAACGTTCGATAATTTATAGGTGCCTCTTATCAGCGTTATCAGGTTCAACCATCAGTCGACGAATCTCTCCCGAATGATTAGACGAAGCGAACTACGAGTGAAAACGAGAAAGAAGAAGGCGAGGAAGAAGAAACGAAGAGAACCTGTTTATCAAGCACCTGGTGAAAATTACACGGATTAATCCATTTACGTGAAAAGGAAAGAACGAATGGATACGAGGAACGCGGCCGTTAATTCCATTCCGTAGACTCTCGTCCCTGAGACCAAGATGCACCACGGCGTATACGTTTATCGTCAGTTACACGTCGCGAATATTAATAGTTGGGTCCCCCTCGTCGGTCCGCGATGCTAGAGCCCTCTGGCGTCAAGATCTCGTGTCAAATATTCCGTCAGACACCGGGTGACAATATTCTTTTCAGCTTCGAATCGAAGAATCAACTCGAACTCGAATTTTTTGTGTTTTTTATGGTACCCTTTCTTGTCACTATGCAGATCGGTATCGGAATTGCATGTCATTTGTAAAATAGTGATTAGCAGCCGATATGTGATGCGTTATTTGCGATTCCAGTTCTAACGTTTGTTTAAAATACCGTTTAATATCATATATTATCAGGGAAGCATACTCTGATATCTGTATACAAGTTCAAGCTTGTTTTAGAAAACAAAAAAAATACACGATCTCATTAACAATTGATTGTTTGACGTTGATTTCAAAATGGAAAATCAAAAAAGTACATCTTCGTCGTATTATGTGCTAAAAAAAAAATCTATGCTAAAAAAGCTTAAAACTGTGTTGGAATTGGTTTGCTAAATTTCACTAGCGACGAGGATAAAATCGTTCTTGGAACTTTTCTTTTGTCGAAAAAGATAAATATCTTTTTCGAACACGGAGAAGTTGCCTGAAAGATGGCAAAAGATAATCGAGCAAAATGATCGATATATTATAATATATTAATAAAGTTTTTGTTTCTCACAAAAAATTCGCCTTCCATTTGCACACAAAATGCAGTTACTTTTTGACTAACTTAAATTAGCTAAAACCTAATAGATTCGCCATGTTGAATTAGGTTGGGTTAGTAAACAACCTAAGGGGAAGTTTATTTCACGAAAAGAACTGTGAACTGTGAACAATGTTTCCAGATCTTCAGATAGTAACCACGAGATAGAAAAAAATTCATTAGCAACGGTTGGTCGTGTTTTGGGTAGTTTTCTCCCTCGTCCCTGCATCAACAAGTTTTGCCCGCAGCAGCAACGAACGAGAGACCTCGGGTTTCTTTGCGTTTAAGGAAAAAAGAAGAGGCATCGTCGTCGTAAATCGGACTAGGTATTCTCGTTAATTTCGAGGTTTAATTCAGGCCGAGGTTCTCCGCAAGCGAGCGTCGCGTTTCTCATCGGATCCCGAGGAGGTTCTGTCCGAACGTTTAAAGTCCTCAAAATAACGAGGCAGCTGTTCGCGTATCCTGCAGAGCCTCGTTCTCGTCCTCCGTCACGTGTTTCCAGCCTCCCCTTTCAACCATTTTTTTTTTTCTTTTTGCTGTACCTCTCTTTCTCCTTCTCCTCTTCCCTTCTCTCTTTTTTTTTGTTTTTCCCTTACTTCCCCTTTCTTCCTTCTTTCCCCTCCTCTGTTGAATTATCTTGAATTTTTTCTCTTCTTTTCTCTTTCTTTCTTTCTTTCTTTCTTTCTTTCTTGGTAGCAGTATTCTTCGTCCGACGTTTCTTGTTTTCTTTAATCTCTCTCTTGGATCTGCTGCTGCATCCCCTGCGCGCGCAGTGATTTTTGTGAATCACTTCGAAACGATGGCCCTCTGGGGTTGAAAATTCCCTCGGTAAGGGGGAGGGGGGATTTCTCACAGAGAAGATGGGCAGATGTTTTCTCTGAAATCTTTCGTGACATTCAGATTCTTTATTTCTCGGCAATCTTTATTTCACCTTTGTCTCCTCTTTTGTTTTTCTATTTTTAATTATAATACTCTCAGTGTTTTGTTTTCTCCCTCGTCGATTCTTACTCTGTCTCTCCCTCTATCTTATCCACTGTTATTAACTTTCGGCAGTTCCCCCGAGGCAGAAACCGAAAGTTCCAAGCGTTTCCTTGGAGTAATTATGCCGACGAGTTTATTGAAATTGTCTCGGTAATCGGGCATCTCGATCGAGAAACGTCCTCCCCTCCCCTTCCCACCGTTTCTCGCTCGCTCTGTCGCTGGTTGTCTCGAGCAGGTTTATCTGCAGCAGCCGTTTCGAAAACGCTTTCGAACAACTTTCGAAAAGCATCGTCGATCGAAACAGTCTAAATATTTTTCGCCAGTGAAATCGATAAAATTAAACGATTTCGGATTCGAAGCCGATCTGCCGCCCAGCAATAGCGGCTGGATTTTACGATGTCGCAGCCTTCTCTCAACAATGTTTCACGCCAGATTTTCACTCTCGTAGGATAAAGTTGTGCACGAAATTTCTCGCGTCAGTTGAATTTCAAGGTCAAAAAAATTTTTTTTTCTTGCATCGTATTTTACCAATCTCAATGATAAAACTTTTCCAAGGAATCATAAGTCGCAACCTAATAGTTCTTTTGAAAAATAGTCAAAAAATTTCTTCAGTATTTAACACTGCGGATGCGTGCGTTCTAACAGCGACTTTATGGCTCTAAACGCGTGGATGTAATGTTTATATTTCTAATAATATTAACAGTTGGTTTTATCATTTGATTATTTGATACTACAACTATGTTGATGATAAATCAATTGTTGGTGAAACCTAATCCAGAACCATAAAGTCGCTGTTAGCACGCACGCGTTCACAATGTTAAATGATTCGAAAGCAGAGATTTCGTTGCATCGAAAGATGACTCTTTCTTTGCTATTAGAATTCGTAGACCACCTCACTAATGGCGTTTTAACGATTAAAAATGCAATTTTTAGCTGTTTCGCGGATAAAATTCGAATTTCCAGAAAAAATTTTTTCTTTAAAAAATTGATTGTCAAGCGATTTAAAATTATACCCAATATATTCTCTGTTTCGGCTTCATCAGCCTGGAAATATGATTTTGGTTAGCACTCACACGCACGTAACTAGGGTGTGTCAACCTATTTACGCCTTAATTAGTGTTGAAGCTATCCTAATATTGATAAACTTACAGTTTCTTATCTCCTCCCAAGTTATTTATAAACTTATCTCTATTTGTGGCATCGATATATTGTGCGCAACCGTGGAATTGGAACTCGAGATAAAAAGATCAGTCGAGTCTTCATTTGTATTTTTTTTCTCGACGACTTTCTAGTGTGTTTCTTTGTGTTTGGCTTTTAAAATTCCCTACCAAAAGCTTCCTTATCGGCATTTCGTGTTTGGAGCAAAGTTGGGCAAACCAATTTGACTCTAATGGAAAATTCAGTGCGCCCGAAACTAATATACGAAGAATCACGATGGTACTCTTTAAAACTCACTTTGAAATCGATAAAAATTATACATAAATAATTAAACTAATTTGTCGTTATTGCGTCAACATTTTTTTATTATTAAATATATAAATTAGTTTAAATTTTTAGTTTAATTTTAAACGTACTAATTTTTCAGTGCCAAATTTTTAAGGTATCACGGTACTAAACTCATTTTACAAAAACAAAAAGAAACAAATATCACTCCCGTGACTTCCATGTTTGAGAGGAAATTTTTCCAATTCTTCGCCCTTTGTTTCATGCTCGCTGGCGAAATAATTTTCCACGATGAGAGTGGTTCGTGTTGCAGGGATAGTCAGCGTGTGAGAGTGAACTTCTTTTTTTTTTTTTTTTTCTCTGGCGTGGCAGAGGCTGGATCGAAACTAGGCTTAAGTCAGTAATCCAATGACTGGTTGGGAAATCCTCGTAACCGACGTATCGTAATCGGACTCTGATGTACGAAAGCTACACCTATATTTGTGGCTCGCGACTGACTAACGTCGCTGTTGGTCGCCTGGATTTCCCACGTGTCACTCTGTTTCGAGTAAATTTAGTCGGTTCGAACCAGGTCGTCGCTTCGTCCTCGCTCCTTCGCGAATCTCTCCCCCAATGCGAAAAACTCGAAGTGAAATTTTCTCGGGGAAACCTAACCTAGATGCTAGGTGTTCGGTTAAATTTATGAACTTTTACACATGCATTAATTTTGACAAAATTTGTCTTTTTAAAAATTCTAAACATCTGAATTCCCACGTCTAATTTTTATATAGAATACTATAAGAAACTTCCTGAGTGTTGAGTGAAGTGATTGTATTTTTGATACAAAAATAGTCGGACAAAATATTTCGCTTCGAATCTCTAATTTACTTTATACGACACAGTAAACTTTCCCTTATCGACGATTAATTCTAATCGATCAAATCGATCGTCGATTTCTCCTTTAATTTGATGATTAATTTTATTTATCAATTAACCGATTTTTTAACGATTAATTTCATTAATCAATGTCCAAATTCTGTCTGTATGAGCGAGTCCGATTTGAAGATAAAGTAAATCTCTAATTTAGCGATCTGACTTTTCCCAATTTTGCTATTTCTTTCTTTCTTTCTCTTCCGAGTAGCTCTATATATTCTTCCGTTCTTCTATTGAAAGAATACGAGAGCTAGAAATCTCTTCTTTTTATTTACACTTTATTAAAAGACACAGAAAATTAAACTACAGAATTGGGAAAAGACGGTAAAGAGAAATGCACGTCTAGAAATTTACCGAAAATGGTTCGACCCTGGAAGAAAGACCAAACTTAAACTGTTATATCTTCAGTTTCAATGTAGTTGAGGTTTTCCTTTTAATAATAATACACACGTAGATAAATCATCTTAGCGCACTAGTTGGCATAAGTGACTCGACTTAAGCGAAAGTTGTAGATACGCCCATTTGGTTAATACGACAGCGTGCAACTTCACAGCGACACGTTCAATTGACACCTGTCGCCTCTTCCTGTCTATCCTTTCAGTTCGAGCATCCTGACTTCTCGGACGATCGCGCGCAATTCTAAAAGATTCTATTCTGATTTTTAAATTCGTGTTTCTCTTCTTTTTTTTCTTGTAAACGTGTCTTAAGTACGGACGTTTGAGATTTGCCGGTGGCGCAAGAAAGCAAAAAATTAATAAAATTTCCCGATGGTCGCTTATGCATTGAATTATCGACACACATTTTTTTGGGGAAAAAAAAATTGGAATAATAAGTGCTGGTTGCACCACGCCGAGCAACTAGCCGCGAAATAGCTGCGATCACGGTACAAAGGTAATCTGGCATAAGTATCTCTAGTCAATAGATCCGACGAGATCATTGGTATATATACTATCGACTGATTTTTTACGTGTCAAGAACCAACGATAAAAAATTCTGCTTCTATATTTCGAGTAAAAGAAATATTTTTGCGAGATTTTTACAAAAAGTTGAAAATTGTTGGAAACATTTTTGTATTATGGTATTCTCATAGATATTTTAGATATTTCGGAATCTGCACAATAAAAGTTCCACGAAGAAGAGTTACTTTAGAACGTTTAATTAAAAATGCATTTTTATATTCGAGAACTATTTAGTATTGTTGAACAGTATTCAGTGTTTGTTGCAAACATTGAGAACTTCTTTTAACATTGACGAACAAATTCATCCGTTCCGAAGTTTTTATTTAAAAGTTTGAAATACCTACTTTTTAATAAAAGTTTTAAACCTTAAAAATTTTTACCTTTGTCTGAAATTTTTATTTTTAAAAAAATTTACTCGTTCTTGTTTCTATTTTTATTTTTTAAGTTTATCTTATCGGAATATGTAACGTTTTGAAAAGGTTCTTGAACTTTATTGATCTCTGTTGCGCACCATTATACCTTTGTCAAAAAAATTATAAATTATAATCAATATTTGGCCTCATTTTCAATTCGAGATTTGATCTCAAGTTGGTTTCTTACAAAGATGGTTTTACATCGTTCAAGGAGGGGGAAAGTAGACACGTTACTCAACCTTAAAAAGTTTGCTAAAGATAAGTATATTAACCTCTTGTGCTGGAATGACGTGCTACGCACGTCAAGAATATTTGGCCCAAAATTGGCGCAATATTTTCTCAGTTTTAAGTATATTGAAATATAACCCAGGCAAAATAAATAATAAATTGATTACTTCTTAGTAATTTCCATCCAGTGACATACCGATGAATTCAAAAGGAAGACGAGTTATTGTATGACGGTGGTCACTCGTTATGGTCCGTGAATCAGTTACTAGCCCAAGAGGTAAAGCTTCAAAATTTTAGTTTTAGGTTTTTTTTACGACAATGGTCTTAGAAACTCGACCTTAAAGCTTCGAAGGTTCTAGCTTTATATACTACATGTACTAACATGGTTGCAACTCTTTTTAGAAGGAAGAACGCAACGAAGAGGAGCGAAGAAAAATTTGAAACTGGCCGTTAAACGTCGAGCCGTAACTACAGAGCGTCGGCAAGAACCCGGTGGTTTAATGGCTGTCGCTTCACCATGACGGCTCGCTTAATGGGTGCTAGACAAAAATTATTTCCCGTGAAGCGATAATGGCGTTCGTAGAGGCGCGAGACGTACGAATGGAACGAACGCAACAGGGTGGAAAGAGAAGAGGCTCTCCTCGAAGCCTCTCAGCTGGTTATCGGGTGAATCGCGCGCGACCGGCCAATTTACATACACGCGCAGTCGTCGCGGGCTTGTTCGTCTAAAGGTCGCTCCACACGAACGAGACTCCCGATATTTAGGCGGTTGTCGATCCATTGTTGTTGTGGGACCCTTATTCTGAACTTCTCCCTCTTCGCGAGCCACCAAGGGGTTTGACATCCGAGAGATATTGAAATATCATATATTTTTTACAGAGGGATATATTTACAAATTTATTGCCTATGGTCTATTTATAAAATTAATCTTCAATAGAAACAACTAAGATATTGAAAACTTATAAGCATATAAAAATTTATATTTGTAAAAACTTTTATCTATTAAGAGCCCCTTTCTTCTTTTTCTCTCAACGGGTGCAGACAAACTGGATAATGTTTTATACTTATTGCATTTAATTTTATCTTATTTACTATGTATCGTATTTATTGTAAATACAACAATCTATATTATTTTATTGCATATTTTGTATATAATTTATACTTTTACATTGCTACATAATTTGTATTGCAAATATTGCATTTTACCATTTATACCGTTTATAATTTATAATATTATGGATGGAATTGGTTTGATCGTCCATGGAACATTATTTTGTGAATTTTAAAACATACGTATGTTTTTTAAAATTCATATCTTTTATTAAAGACAAAGCCAAATTTTTCAGTTTTGCTAAAATTTTTGCGAATTCTGCTAAAATTTCTCCAAATTTAGTTATTGAGAAGCCCTGCTGTATACGTTTTCGCAAGTTTCAACTGGTTGAAATTCCGGGCACTCTGCGAGGACCTAGAATCGCGAGATCGTTGAAATTTGAAGAAAGATCGTGGAAGATCAGAGAAACAAGAACAAAAGTGACAATGTTCATGGTCACTCGGACATTGTTGAAATTGTGAAACGTCGAAACCTATTATCCAGATCAAGTCGTCTTGTCCACACAGAGAGAAAAAGAGAGAAAGAGAGAGAGAGATGATCTTTGCCTTGGTGTATTGCTTGCTATCGAACGATCGATCAAGACTAGTCACTTAGCCCGATGGATTGTCTTGCAATTTCATTCGAAAATTCCACGAACGTTCGATCGTGCGATAAATGCCAATGAGGTTGACTCTTGCGATTAGCAAACCAACGATGATCTTTCATCTATTGCAGCTATATATGTAAGGACGTCTCGCGTTCTTACGTGCCCGTTGCAGTCGAAGAACCTTCAAATTATTTATCTGCTACTTTGAATACACATCCTCGATCACTCACGTTAGAATATATTTGAATACATCGCGAGCATACATGTCGGAAAAGGCCGCTTCTTTTCTAGACAGGGGCTTGTGCTTCTCCGGTATGACTGCTACACTGTTTTTGTATAATTCCCAAATACATCAACCTCTTGTCGATGCAACATTTCATTTTTGGAAGCAACAGCTCTTCTTTCTTTTTCTGCTAATAACGCGTGGATGTCTATATTACGTAATTTTCGTAGTTTATTATAGCATCAGTGTGAGTCTAAATAATCAAATGATAAAACTAACTGTTAACATTGTTCGAAACGTAAATTTTACGTAATGTAGACATCTACGCGTCCGAAACCATAAAGTCGTTGTTAGAACTCACGCGTGCACAGTGTTAAATTAATTAAGAAACTTTTTTGTTATTTTTTCAGAAAACTATTAGGTTCCTTGGAAAAGTTTTGCAATGAGTAAAATACAATGCAAGAAAAAAAAATTGTTTTTAACCCTAAAATTCAAGATCAAGATCAATTTTACGATAATTCTTTACGTGTATTTTCATGACTTTTCTTTCTACTCTGTACATATATGTCTGTCTATTAGAAAAAAAACGCAATTACTTCTTGGTCAATGCAGTACTTTTGTTTTTTGGAAAAATGGTAACTCGAACGAAGTGTTCGCGCGAATTAATGGAGACTGCGGAAGCATTGCACAAAAGAGGGGGACTTCTCTTTTTAGCACGTTTTTTTTATAATTTCGTCTATGGTAAATCGAAGAGAAAAGAAAAAAGAAGCGTGGATGGCCAACTACTTGAATTTGCACTTATTATGAATAAGTATTCATAATAGACTCGTAATCAGTGTTAGCACTGGTCATCCAACATAACCAAGAAGAGAAAAACGAAAGAAATCAAAAGAAGAGAAAACAATATATGTGAAATAATAAAAAGACACCGTTCAAAAAGAGTCCAGTATTTTATTTGTGTGTCAAATTCAGTGTCTCAAATAGAAACTTCATTCGGTCGCGAAACGAATTGTGGACACGATGGAGAAAGACGAAGACAAGATGGCCGATGAGAGAAGTGCAGTCGAGCACCATGTGATATCGGCTCTCGCACCAACGCAACGCGGAGAGGGTCCAGGGATCTCTATTAGTTATTGCCAAGCGGAGCGAGGTATAAATAACGAAGTCGCGATAAACAGCGCGGGTCTCTCGATCGGGACTCGAGCCGGCATCGATAATGATGTTGGCTGACAAGTTGCACCGCAGGTTGCACGCTGGTACCTACATAACGTACAAGAGGCAATATCCCGGCCTCGGGGATCGCTCGTGACTCTCTTAAGGGGTGTACACACGAGGTAGGTTCGCCCGCGCAGAGGAGAAGCGTGAAAACGGTCGCCGCTACATACAGGGTGATTCAATACTAGTGATACGATCGGGATGATGTCACGTGTGTATATTGTTTTAATATTGTTACTATTATTATTTTAATACTACACATTATTTTGGTATTATTTTAATATTAATTTGTCGTCCATCGTTACGAATTTTATTTATGAAACATCTAGTGCTTGCTTTTTTACTAAAGCAATTGGACATCAATGGTTATTGATCTTATGGATATTGACTTTATAATATTATAACAAATGATAATTATTGTAATTGTAATAATAATAATAATTAATTCGAATTTAAATCAAATTCGTTTATTAAAAACGAAGCCAAATTCATCACTTTATAATAATTTTTCGTCTCATTGCGATGTCATGTGAAATTGTTGAATGACCAAATTTGGCACACGGTGGGTTTTGTTTGCGTGCCGAATGAAGTTTCTATTTTTAATGTAGGTTTCAATTTTTTCCCGTTATTTTTGTACATTTTTAATATGAATTTTGACATTTGTTGTAATAATGAACAAATTTTAAAAAGAAAGAGAATATATATAACTTTTTGTATATTTCTGAAACTCTAAACCGAATGTACCATTTCTGGAACATCTACAAAAGGATTAATTTATGGTGTAAAAGGGTGAAACCTGCAAATGGCAGCTCTGTGCAGCGCCATTGTTACACTGTCCATTGGCCTCCAATAATCTTCCCATTCTTATCTTTCCATTTTCTAACGTCCCTATTATTGTTAGAATACACGCAGAGACGTGTAACTTAGGTGCATTCCCCCTCAAAAAGTCTTAGGACACTTTTTTATTCTTACAATTCAGTACTTGTCGTATACATATATCTGTAATACAATATAATACGATATGACATAAAAATACAATATATTAATATGTGTTACATTATTGCATAAAGTATATTTCATGTTTATTATATTTAATTATATTGTATGTATTCTATTTAATTTTAATTTAATTGTTTTAAATTTTAAATGGTATGTACTGTAATGTAATAATCCAATATATAATACAATACATTAATATATTAACAGAGTCTTTATTATTTATAAAGTATGTTTTATATTCATTGTATTTAATTATATTGCATGTATTGTATTTTTTGTAAATAAAATAATTTATATTGTATAATTACTAGGTAATTTATGTATAATATTATTGTGTAATTTATATTGTATTTTTACGTAATTAATGTATTGCATTTATTGTACATAATTTACAATTTATATTTATTGTAACATTTTTATTCTACAAATGGTACACTTGTTCTATTTTTATCCTACAATATAATATTTGTTCTTGAGATTTTTCAGCGAGGGTGTACATTCCTATGCTTCTACGTCCCTTACATTCACGTATCGCTGTAAGCATCCTTTGCACATTACGTCCTCAGTGTCTCTACGACTCTATGGCCCATGTACATCCGTATGTTCCACGTCCCTTCGACTCGTAAACGTTTCTATCTGTCCCTATGTTCTTATGTTCCTACGTCCCCTCGTTGCTGCATTCTTGCACTCTTCCAGTATCCCATTTTCACATCCACGAGCTTCCACAAACCTATCGGGAAATTCCACGAAACCTCCATTAACAATCTCTCTCTCTCTCTCTTACCAGAAAACCATTAGCAACTCGCTGCACCGAAAGAAAAAAGAGAGACCACCGTCCTACCGAAAACCGAAAGCCTATAAATACACGGATCAAACCGGAGCAGCTGTAAAGAAAAAGTAAGGCGAAACTTTCTGTTTTGCCAGTGGCGAACTCCACGGAGTCTCTCTCTGCGGAGAGAGGCGTGCCCGGCTCCCGGAAAGGAAGAGGAAGTGGCTCCAGGCCAGGTCTTGAACGAAATGCTGCACTCGGCTTCGATCATCGGACGGAACGTTTTTTTTTTTCTTTCTTTGCGGGTTCGCCAACACACCAATTTCTTCCCCTCTCGTCGCATCCACAGCGAAACGTGCAATTAGAGAACATTGTCTGGAGCGGAGCGGCGTGCTCGTGTGCATATGGCATTGTTGCATCCACTATCTACCGTGTGTGCACGAACGCACACCAGCCGCGAGCGGCACGTTTTGCGTTTTTTGTCGGTCGAGGCCAAAGGGTGAGGGAGACGCGCCGGAGGAACACGTGCGAACCACATGCGTCCTCGCTCCGGGGGTCTCTACCCTCCGGTGTCTCAGCTCCTCGAGCTCGAGGACTCTTTCTCGATCGATGCGCGTATCCATAGCGTCAGGCTTTGTGATCGATTTTTTCCCCAAAAATGTGTGTAAATACAGCGTAGCCGAAAAATAAAAATATAAAAATATAAAATAAATAATAAATAAATAATAAATATAAAATATGAAGATACAAAGAGATAAAATATAATGTATAGAAATATGAAAGTGTAACATATAAAATATAAAAATGTAAAATGTAATGTTGTATTTCGTATAACATACCTTGGTATGTATGGATTTAGGTTAGGTTTATGAAATGCGATATAAAATTTTTTTCCACAGTACCAATTGCTATATCATTCATCAAATGCGCACGTGCGATGAGAAATCGTTTCCTGACTTGTTAAAATCTGGCAAATAGTAAATAATTTATTTCACCAAGTAACAAATAAATTATCTAATTGGAAATAAATTAATTTAACTTTTATACGAAACACTCAGTGACATAATTCGTTATTTTACAAATAGATTATTTCTGGATCTTTGTTAAGTTGTTCAACAACTGTTAAAATGAAAAGTAAATATAATTTTTTAGTCGAATTTCATTTAATTACGTACGTCAACGGGCTAAATAGCGTTTCCAACGCTATTGCTTCCAGCGTAACTAAACGTTAACCATCAAAAATAGTAACCGAACGCATTGAATTCGATCTCGCGACGAGAAGAGCCCTCACGATCTCCAGGGGCGAGACGAGGGACAACACTCAGGTTCTACCGGTTCTTTTTTCCCGGGCAAAAATTGGGTTGCGCCTGCGGTCTGCGGTAGCAGGGAAAGAGGTCGTTGAGCGCGCACCAACACTCGACCACACCGGGGATACGATACCTGTGCACGAGACTCGGAAACGTGCGCCTCTACACCGGCCACGCCACGTCGCCGCGAGGAGGAAAGAGGTCGATCCGTCTGCAACAGGCAAACTCCGATGAATCATCTTCGCTCGTGTGCCAGTCTTTTGCTTTCGCGCGAGTTCGCCAGCGCAAATGGAAAAGAAAAGAAGAAAAAAAGATCTCTACGTTGGCCCTCGGCCCTTGAGCGAGCGAAATAAAATCGATCGATAATAAAGGTATCGATAATAAAGGTAACTGACCGAATTCTTCGAAGATCTGTGGTTCCTTACTGGGGATGGGTTTTCCACTTTGATTTTTTTTTCAATTTTACACGAATAACTTGTAGCAATTACATTGGAATTTCAAACTTATCTTTATATACTTTGTTTGAAATATTTTTGGGCATCTCGTTTCCAAATATCGAATGTCGAAAATTAGAACGAGGTTGCAATTTGATTTCATTTCTAGATAGAAACAGTTTATTTGAGACTGACAATGAAATTTAAAAAGTTCAAACTTCTACTTTTTCAATTCAATATCGAGGTCACGATCAACGAAGAAATATAACGCTGTCAATTTATCCTTTTAATTTCGAATTAAAGAAATCGAGAAATATTTTTCAATCAAGTTAATTAAATTTAACAATCCTGCCAACTAAATATTATTTTACACTCAGTTTCTTAAACGATTTAATCATTATTATTCCAATTAATTACAATTGTTTTACGTTTAGTTTAATATTGAATTAACATTAACATAGAAAATCCCAATTAAATTTAATTTGACGTCAATGTAAAATTCTACATCCATAAATCAATTACGATATTTTTCTGAAACTCTTAATTTCACCATGCATATATGTATATATGAGACAGTAAACCTGATTTGTCCAGGTGATTTTTTTTTCTCTTACCGTCGACGTAAAATGCCTCCCCGTGAACGAGACTTTACACGGCATTGACCGCGCGTAGTAACTCCCGTACAGCGATGGCTTTGAGTCGCTCTCGAACCGAGATACTTCGTTCGAAAGTTCGAATCTTTCGTTCGTCGAATATCTTATAAACAAAATTATCCTCCGTAAGCTCGTATCTCTTCGAAACGATTTTCGAAGCGTTACGTGATGAACTGTTGCGAAGATCGATTGACCTTTGATTTTTCCCAATTCGATAGTCACGCGTACAAGAATCGCAGAGCGTCGAGATATCCAACGCTGGCTCTCGAAGCTCGCGTGTGCACACGCTCCTTTTTGCTCCCGTTTCTTCTTTCTCCTGCTGTTCCAACGATCCGTCTTAATATTCGATCCAACGTTTCGTATCCCAGGGGCCGGTGGTTTTCGCTGCTCCCGCGACCACAGTCGCGCGCGTACGTACGTGTACGTGTAACGACGAGTACAGCGCGCCACTTTTCCCCCGGTTGGTTGGCGTGCTCGCGAAATTTATTCGTTCTCTGCCTGTTAATTAACGTCACCGAGAACGATCGAGTCGCGGCACCTTGATACAAAAAGGAAGAAAAAGGAAGAAAAAATATGAAAAAAGTTCATATTTTGGAACACACATGCCCTATGCAAAATATACTACGATTAGATTTAGTAATTGATTGCAGCAATAAAATAATTGATCACCACTTGTCTCTAATTACAAAATCGTAATAAACTATAAATTAATCGTTTAACGATTTAAAAATTGCCGATGAACGATTCCAAAGTTACGAATGTAAGTTAATCAAGATTACTTATAATCGTGAGTAATCTTAACTAACTTATACTCGATAATAAATGTAATCGTAATCATTAATCGATTAATCGTGTTTATTTTAACATTAATGATTACGATTACATTTAATAATTGATCTCATGTAGTAATTAAAAAATGATTTATCACTGCCTAAATTGATTGTGCTTCGAGCACCAGACTAATGGAAAGAGTTCGAGAGATGAGAAGAGATAGATAGGTAGCCTAGCATTTGCGATCCGAAGCGTCAGCGTGACACACGGTGTCTCATTATTTGCGGCTGAAGTAGGAGGAATCAGTTGTCGGGACACGTATTAGCCAGCGCGGCGTACGTGGCGACATCCGCTAATCAAATACAAGTGTTCGCCAGCCGTGGCATATTATAGAGACGTAGACGTAGCGAAGGCTATTTCAACCCTGATAGCCGCGATAAATACGCGTTTAAGTGGTGTGTGCGTGCGTGTGTGTGTACACACACACACACACATATATAATTGTCGCGTGCGTCGAATTTTTTTCTTTTTTTCTTTTATTCTTGCTCGCTATTTGCTCTGATCCACTGTTTCCTAACCTTTCTTTTGGGCCATGTTCATAACCTAAGCATCTTTAAAATCCTGATGTTTCATTCCTGTGACACATTATTCAAAAAGTGAATTTTTGACGTGGAGGAAACCTAGGTCTACACAAGCTTCCAAAGAACGTGACATTCACGAAAGAAAAAAATAAAAAAAAGTACAGTGCCTTGAAGAAATCACTAAGAAATTGTTAAAAAGAAAAAAAGATAAAATAAAATGACATGATAAACAGCAAATCAAATTGTGGTCTTCTGTGGGATGTGGGTCCCACGTTGGGAACCATGGATCTAAAGAGGGGAACCGTAGTAACGCGTGGTATATTCCAGATCGTATATTGGATCCTCAAGTTTTTCTTCTTTTTCTCTTTTTCTCGTTCCTCTTGATCCTCACAACTCTAGAGATCCTTTAACACTGGAACTACCAAGAATCAAAGTACAAAAATTGAGTCAAAGAAATTTGAATGCAAGGAACAGGAAATTATAGTATTATAATACTGTATCATAGTACGTGTAAATTGTAGTATTATAATACGAACTTTTATTCGCATATTTTACAAAAATCATTAGAAAATCTCTGAAAAACGCAAGTCCGAAAAATTATTCTGAAAAAGTATGAATTGGTCATTTTGACCACTTTGGTAGTTCTAGTGTTTAAAATCGAAGATTTCTGGAGCATCGTATCACGATCTCGCCCTCAACGTTGCCTCGACAATCGCATCCGAACTATATTCGGTCCGATTGTACCGAAATTTTTTCTTTTTCTTTTTCTTTTTCTTTTTTTTACGTGCAGCCGGTTATAGAATCCCTGTGGCACGTAAGGTACTGTTACAACGGTCTGTTCAACCAACCCAACGACCATTCGTGGACCCATGATCGGTCAGCTCACTCGCAGTGCCGTATATTTCTGGCGTCTTACCGATCCTTTTCACCTCGTACGAGTTGTTGTCTATTGCAATACTGACAACAAATTAATAAAATTAGCTTTTTCTTATATTTCCTTGATAGGCGGGAAGAAACGTTTGACCCACCCTGTACAATATCTGTAACAAGGAAATTAAAGTGCAAGGTACAAGAAAAGGTTAATGATACAATAAAGAACACAAGCTTCTATTAAAATATATTTCATCAAATCTGAGCATGTAAAAATATATATAGTCATAAATATATAAAATTTCCATAGCAAATTACGAATCGGTCATTTCACCACTTTATTATTATTGGCAGTTCTAGCGTTGAATGAACAATTTTCAGTAAAAGGCGCGAAGGAAGCCCTCCGAAGAAGAATTTGGGAAAACGCTGCAAAGCGGACGAAGAAGAAGGAAGGAGGGAAAGAAACGAACGAAGGATACGAGAGGAGGGAGGCAGAGTTTGTTCGTTTCGTGGCAGCTGGTCAAACAACTCCGAAGCCTGTTCGGTATTCGAGGTTGAATCTCGCGGAGATCCACAGCCTTGCTTGCTCATATCGTCCTCTAACTTTTAATTACTCGCCCTTAATATTTCAGAGTTCATCATCCGCCCTTGTGACTGGTCCGAGCCATCGTACCGATCGGTTGCAAGAAACAGATAGCAATAAGAAAGAGACTCGAGAAATATCATGATCCCTCCCCCCTCGGGATAATAACACTATAAATATTATATATAATATCATATAATATAATAATACTATATTTGCTAATTTGTCATTGCACTCCCTCTTTCTTACGTTCTATCTTGTTTGGAATTCGATATTTTTCTTGAATCGGGGACGTTGGAAATTTTCTTGGTGCAAACAACCGATGGAAACCGATGAAACGAGGACGAGACTCGAGAAATGTCGCGATCCCTTTCCCTCGAGAACGAAGTGCGCCAATGGCATAAGTTCACATTTAACGATAAAGAGTTGCTACGTTCTTTCTGATTACCGGGGGGGGGGGATGGGGAGAGTGATCCTCTCTTTCAATCTTGATATGGAATCTCGCAGGGTTTCGCGACAGAACTCGCGGTTGTCGAGCTCGTAGGTTGGGCCAAGAGGGGTTGCTGCTGACCAGGGGGTTGGCCGTTTAATGCGCCACTATCACACTATGTGGCGTGACAGTCCACCACCTCCACCACGTCGCCACCATTCTTCAACATCCACCTATAACGTCGCCATCGCCACCGGCAAACCGGCTTTCGGTTGCACTCCACGCTGATAGCCAGCACCCTCGCCGTTATCCCTTCTCTCTCTCTCTCTCTCTCTTTCTCTTTGTCTTGGTGGTTACAACACCAACACTCGTCCAATAGGTCGACCGTTTGCCCTCGGTGCGCAATTTTCTATATGGTAATGGGTTTGCTCTTCCCTTGATGCTTAACCTTTTCAGGTTACCGATTTATCATCGGCCTTTACCAAGAGGAGAAACGTATCTAATTGAGAGTATCGTCGCCTCTCTTGATCTTTCGTGTCATTTACTCTGATCAGTTTTACGAGGTCTGTCGCCAATCGTTGACTGTTAATTTTCTTCTACATGAGATGTTGTCTATGTATACTAAAGAGTCGTGCAGTAAATGTGCACAACGAGGTCTTTCTCTAGAAAATTTTCCGACTTTTAACCCCTCGACATACGAATTAAATAAAATTCGATGTGACCAAGAAATGATATTCATTTTTCACTTTAATATCTGTACAAATTTAACAAAGATAACTTTTATACTCTTATACTGCAAAATGTCATAAATACGATACTTGGAAACAAAGTTGATAAAAAATGATGGAAGAACAAATTAATAATTCAACAGTCCTTGGGAAACGCATGATGTCTCTCAGATGTCATTCTATGTTAAAGGGTTAAACGACTGCCTCTGGTTTTTCCTTTTCTTGTATCCTAGATATAAATCAGATGTAAAACTAAAACTATAAACTAGATATAAATTAAACAAAAAATACACGATTTAAACTATTATAATTTACACTAGAATAATCCATAATACATAATAATATTAATACAATATAATAATTCTAATACATATACATAATAATACTGATATAATGTAATAATTTTAATATATATACATAATAATACTAACAATATAATAATATTAATGCAACACTAGACCAATACAATACCAATACAATTTACACCAGAGATTCAAACCAGACATATACAACTTATGGAAAAACTGTACAATTAAAATACGTGGAGGAGGTAATGACAAAGATAAAGTCAATCCTTGTCGAAAACTTGTCGTAATTTCTCCGTCAGCTTGCAGGCAGGCAGGCGTATATTTCAGTTTGAAATGGCCCCCGTAGATAGTGGACACGAGAGCTTTTGTTCGCTGACTGAAAAAACATCGAAGTGGCGGCCAGGCATGCTCAACACCCTGGGCAGGCAGGGCGCGGCTCAATCAATTACAATGCCGCCGAGGGTGCGGTCGTTCCTGCGCCAGTTCCACCCCTCGCATGGCAACAACCTCATACGGCCACCAACCTGACCATCTCTCCGTTTCGTTTTCCTCTCCCTCCCCCCTCCTTTTTTCCCGCGTTAAGTGCTCGTTCGTTCGCGTTTGCATCGTTTCGTTGCCTCTTCGTCCTTACGAAGGCCTTTCAAAGGTTCATAATTCGCCACTCGGCGAACTTTGAATAATTAAAAGGCAGTAAGACGAGAGCGAGCAACCTTGGACTCGATTCTTTCTTTTTTCTTTTTCTTTTTTTCTCCTCACTCCCAATTTTCATTTCTTCCTGTTTCGAGCCTCGTCACAGAAGCGTACAGCCACAAAGTGTCGATCGATCTTGTCCGTAGTCTCGTCCTTCTTCTACGAGGCAGCGCCTCGTTTCCTTAGATATCGATCGCGTTATTAATCTCCTCAGCTGTGAAATTTCTGTGTTCGTTTCCGGCGCAACTTTCTCGATCCTCGTCCCTCCCTTGTCACTGGAACTTATCTATCTTATCTATACTACTATTTTCATCCCCATTTACTTCTCTATCACTGAAATTATTACCTTTATATATTATAACTCTCTCTTCTTTTTTCTTTCTTTTTTTTCTGTACAAGAACGGATTTTTATTTTGAATAAATTAAATTAAATTTTTACCAAAGGGTGGTTTCCAACTTTTAGTCGAAATTAATCAAATTGGAAAAATAAGGGACGGTCGAGGGTAAATTTTCTACAGATTCTTAAGCGTAAATTTCTGTTGAAAAGAAGGAAAGAAAGGAAAAGAGTTGGTCCTCGCTCGAGAGTACGATACGCGTACAAGATAGTTCTTGATCGATTATTTTCATTTCGGATTGAAACCGCTTCCTCGTCGCAGTCACCGTGCAATTGGCCGAGACAGAGAAGTTTATTTATGCGTCATCGGTGTTAACTCCAATTTCCACGGTTCGTGGTCGTACGAAAAAAAAAAACGTACTAAAAATACGAGACAAATAATGTCGTTTTATTCCTTGTGCGAGAGGGGAGCATCGCGATTTATTTCCGTGGTTCCAAGAACAAGCTGCCATCGCATGGCATACTTTCGTAAACTCTTTTTCTTTCTCTTCACTCTTTAATTCTGTTTTTTCTTCTTCGAACGACTGACGAATTATAATTAATTATAAGTAAGTTATAATTGTTATAAGTTTATTGACTTAAAAATTAAGTCACGTTGAGTCACAATTTAGAATTAATTGTAACTAATTTCTTCAAACGACTAAAGAGTATAATCAATTAATTAACTAGAGAATTACAACAGAATTCTAATTAATCGTAACTTAGTAAGTGGTTAAAATTAATAACGTAAATTAAATTAAATTAAAAAGAATTGATCTTCAAACGACTTATTAAAGAATTATACAAGTTACAACTAAGAAGTTATTACTAAATTAGTTATATAGTTGAAAGAGTGAAAGTTAATTATAACTAATTCCTTCAAATCAATTATATTGTAACTATAGAACTGGAACTAAATAAGTTATAATTAATTGTAACTTAAAACAATTGAAGTTAACGCCTCAGAAGTTAAAATTAATAACTTTAGAATTAGTTGAAAGTTAATTACAACTCATTTTTTTTCAAACGACTGAAAAATACAATTGTAAAATTGGCTTAATTAGAGGAACAAAGAGCGAAGAATTTCAGATACATTGTTCTCGTAGAAATTTGGCGTGCTGTCTCTTCACCGACAGTCGAAAGGCGAAACAATAGGTGATTCACTTTGCAACGTTTACGGTTTCGTACGGTTCCGGACAAATTCGTCGCTCGTTAAGAGATTTGTAAGCTCGACAATAGGGTGTAACGCTTGGCTAAAATAGGACAAAAAGCAGCGAGGAGAGCCGCTTCCTCCTTGGTGGCTCTCTCCTCGCTGTCGGGATGATACAGCGACAGTGCTGTACAAGAGACAGCGGGATCGGGTCCCTGACGACGCCACGTCTAAATATATCCGTGCCGTGACACTTGTTTCATGTAAATCAAGCCCGCGGACGACGAAAAAGCGAGACGATGCTGGAAGAAACGGCCGTTCGCTCTCGGTGAAACGAATTCATTTCGAGAACCCGGAGTTGTCGGACTTTATATTCTTTTTTTCAATCGAATTTCTTTCCTTTTTTTTGCAACAATAATTCATCAACGGCGACATTTTTGTCTGGTAAATCATAAAGATATGAAATAATAATTTACGTACAAAGAAAAGAAAATACACATGTGACTTTCTTTAAATTTATATTATTTATGTTATTAATAATAAATAAATTAATATTATTTTCTTTTTTTATTATTATATATTTATTATGTATATAAATAAATAGAGAAATATAAAGGTATATGTAAATCAAGATAAGAATTAAAAAATATATAGGGTGAATCACATAATTTTCCTACTTTGAATATTTCTGTTACTATACTATACTATACATATTTACTACGATATAAAAATATTTTAATTAATTTTATCATTCTTTAAACAAATTCTCACGAAAATCTCGAGAAACAAATTCAGCTTCCACGTTTATAAATTGAAGTACATCGGTCGTAATCTCAAAAGAAGCTTCACTTTATCAAAATTTACCGCGCAAAGATTAAACAGAACTTGACTATTCCTCTAAAACTATTCTACTAAAACGATCCCCGATCTCTCCGGGTCGAACTGTAAACCGTTTTACCGATATTAATGATATTTGCTCGTCGTGTCAGTCCAACGGAAACAGAGAATTTCGTTTTATATCTTAAGAAGAACCTTCTCGTCAGGTGACAATATTGAAGAACGGTCTCCTAGTCATTATCTTGGCCGTTTTGCAAATACATATACGCAGAACTGTGAGATAACAGTCTCTTCTAAGTGATATGAGAAAACACAGTAGACTCGTGGGTTTAGGAACCGATCGATGATCGATACTCTCGAGAGTCAATAGACGATCCATGCCCGAGTTTTTCGTTGAAACCAGTCGCTCTTTGGTGGCAGATAACGCGAGACGATAGCAAAGCGGAAGTTCGTACGTGGGAAAACGCCGTTACGCTCCCTTTTTCTTGCGTTTTATCTTATTTGAAATTCGATATTTTTCTTGAACTGGGGACGTGAAAAATTTCCTTGGTGCAAGAAATCGATGGAAACCGACGAGACTCGAGAAATGTCACACAATTCGCTAAAATTGGGTAAGATGAAAAGAAGTCGCCGACATTGCGTGTAAAGATGAAACGTAGAAACGCGGGTTATTTGCGGCGTGTCCATGCGGATCGTTAGCCGGTGATCCGATTTCACGGAGAACAACCGGTCTTCCCTGGTGAATCCACTGGATCATCTGAACAAACACACGGGACACATGCTCAAATAGAATATTCGATAAGCGGCTTTGTACCGTTCGGCTATCAGCCGCAAGGATTAATTATTCCCTCTCTTTGCGTTTCAATGAAAAAAGGACTTAAATACGCAACTTTACCTCTTGCGCTGGAATGACGGGCCACGCACGTCGAGAATTTTTTGTCCCAAAATTTTCTCAATTTTAAGTATATTTAAGTATAACCCCAGGCAAAACAAATAATAAATTTATTACTTCTCAATAATTTCTATCCGGTGATATCATACCGTTCAAAAAGGAAGCGATGAATTATTGTATACGGCTTGGTCACTCTTTATGGTCCGCAATCAGTTGCCAGCGCAAGTGGTTAAATACGTTCTGTATAAATGTACCTACAACAGAAAGTGGGCATTGCCAAATATAATTCGCTCTTATTCAACGCTAGAATTTAACACTTGGAATTTGACTTAAGTGGTGAAGATGACCGATTTATAATTTTTGTTGGAAATGCAAGAATGTAAGAAGGGTGTGAAACGATCCATTTTTAGAGATTTAAGTGATTCTTTGTAAAGTATAATAATAGTAATAAAGTATAATAACAATAAATAATAATAATAATGATAGTATATCAATAATAATGCAAAATAATAGTAGTAAATGTATAATAAATAATGATAAATAGTAAATAAATAAAATAATAAATTAATAAATAATTAAGTAAAAATAATAATAATAAATCAATAATAATGGTAAATATATAATAAATAATAATAATAAATGAATACTCACGTGTTTCTTTTACTTTAATATCTCTGATGGAAATTTTATGCTTCAGTCGTCGACATATATATATATAATTGTTGGATATATCAATTATACGTAGATTGTTATTATATAAAATTATCTAATTATGTAGAATTATTATACATAGATATGTCATTGTTGGATATCTTAATTTATTCTCCCATTATTTCTCAACATGTTTTTTTTTTTTTGAATTTCGCAATTATTATTTTTTACAGAATTTTTATATTCTTCTCCCCGAAGCTACATCTACTTTGCTCAGTATTTTTTTTCGTTCAGGTGCAACTTTTTAGACTCAGTCAACCTAAAAGAATCAAACAATTACGTGTTTTACGTGCAACGTGAATTTCAACGCTCCTATTTTTTTGTCCCTTTCACGATGACGAGGCGATCGAGTCGAAGAATTAGCGTGTCGCGTCGGCGGTGTGATCCCCGTGATCGTTCTCGATCGATACGATCGCGACCGGTATTCATGAAAACGAAAACACGCCCGTGGTCCTGTTCGAAGGTTACATAATGTATCAGAAGCCGAACGAGCGCCGAACGAGCGCGTTATACGCGATCTCGATCGCGCCTATCGATCGATAGATCGTCCGGAGTCCAGAGGGAGAGAACCAAACTGTGGGTCTTCGAAAATATTCGATCCGAAGAATTTTTCTTCTGAAGAATTTCGAAATTTCGTTACCGATTTCGCACTTCGTGAGAGAAGTTTTCAGAGTTCTCTTCTTCCCTCGTCAGGAATTCACTCGGTTTCGATTCGGTTGGAAAATACGAGACGAAGGACGAAGATAGAGGCAACGTGGAGTATGTTGGACATGGGAACGCGACACCAGCGGGCATCGAAATGATTTATGGGCCACGATACTGGACGAAGGGCCGCAGGGAGGAAGCGGAGAAACTTACGAGCCAAGAAGCTAGCGAGGGACTCGAAACGCCTCGTATTTCTTTTCTCCAAAGGAAATTTTTATTCCATTTCTTCGGTGCCTCGAAAACTGAAAAGATCTTTCCCCATTGAAAAAAAGCAAAAAAAAAACTTGTCGATGAATGAAATTTTAAACGTAGAAATCTTCGCTCGTTCGATTTTGAACAATTTTTCTGATACTTTTGCGATTTCATATTAGTTCAGTTCTTTATATGTATTTCCATCATATCGATGGTGTAGAATTTATCTATGGTAACCAGGGTTCCCACTCCGTACTTTCGATCCGTGCAAAATTTTCTTACAAGAAGAATACTTCTTCTCAGAGAAATGCCGTCCACGTCCTTATTTTTTTTTATAACAAAATATGTCTTCGCGAAATAATAATAATTTCGAAAGCTTTCGAGAGTTGGTGTAATTCGCCGACTACCGAAACAGTTTTTTCCCTCAGGAAGGATGCAGGCGGTTGTTGCAGCCTATCCCGTGCCTTTTTTGCCCACCGTGATGCGGCACACGAAGTGTTCCGGACCCTCGTCTCTCTCATCGAATCCGGACCCTGCTCCTTCTTCTCGTTTCTTCCCGGTTCATCGTTGGTCTCGCGCGACAGCCACAATTTTTACGATCGACCATTTATAACCGACTTGTCCGGAGTTAACTAGTATGATCTTGGGCCTCTCGATACTGATCCTCGTGGCAATTATTCCGAGAATTCGCTCTAAAATTCGTACATGAAAGCAGAGAGGGCGAAACATAGTCTGACTTATGGTTTAACGATTAACCATGATCAGCATAATTAATCAAGATAATTAACACGTTGAATGACACGTGAACTGGCCCGTGATGCTAACACGAATCTGTTACTGTACAATAAGTTGAGGTTTAATGGATTTATTTTACTGGGAGCCACCGGTGACCAGCGAATCGAAGATTAGTAAAAACACTACAGTGGCGTGAAGAATTAATGGAATATAAAGTATACAAAAATTATTTTATTTATAATATGTATGCGCATATTGTGATATATCGTATTAAAACAAACTACGAACAAGGAAATGTGTTAATTGAAATCCATTATTTGGATAAAATACTAAAGAACATTATTTCAAAAATTTATTTGCAAGTTCTTATTCGAAATAAATTTCGTCCAGTGTACATGTTCGCGTGTCAAAAATTACACGGATCGAGAGAACGTCTGTTAATAAAAACTTTTATGTCTCAATTACTACAATATGACTATTATTACTGCATGATATTTGCGAAAATCTTGTATAAATAAATACACGCATACGGTACAGACAATAGTAACGTCTCGGTGGTTGGCCAACATAATCGTTACCGTTATGTTCGGCTGTTAATATAACGTGTCCGCGGGCAATTAAAGGCAACGACGGGCAATTAGCAACACTCTTATCGTCTATCGGTTCTCTACCGGCCGCGACCGCGGCCGATTGCGAGATTTTTGCTGATAACATCTCGCCGTTAACCTATCGGCGTCGATCTCTCTCGCTACACGCCCATCGGAAAATCATTCGAGGCCAAAGATTTCTTCTTTCGAGCGAATCTTGCCATCGTCATTTTTAATTAAGGCTAGATAAAAGCCTGAACGATTCGATATTTCGCTTGTCAACTTGTTAGCTTTTGTCTAGTCGAGACTAGTTGGACGATGGAATGGCTGCCACTCGCGCTATAGAAAATGGCCTCGACCTATTACGTAATGTACGGAATTGGCCGAAAAGTAACCGCGCTTTTTATATTTGCGTGTGTGTTTGTAAATGGAAGGTGAATTTTTCATGAGAAACAGAAGAACATTTTTTCTTTTATTTTCATTATTTACAATTATAATTATTTATAATTATAAATAATGATTATAATTATTTATAATTATTTATAATCGCAACAACCACTCGTGTGGGTTATTAACGAAATCTTAGAATTTATTATGAATTTTTATTTTATTAATTCATTATTTATTTATTATAAAGGTTAGACTAAGTCTTAGAAAGTTACAATAACGACAATTTTTTGTTTGATTATCTTTTGCATTCTTATGCAATTTCGTGACTCTGTATTCAAAAAAGATGTTACCTTTTTCGACAAAAAAATTCCAAGATGTTCTTTTTTTTAATCTGATATCCTTGTTAATTTTGCAAACCAATATCAGTCTATGAATACTGAATTTCATTTCTACTAATTTATTATTCTTACTCGAGAAGTTCACTTGGGAAAAGTAAGGTTATCTTGAATCCAAATCGAATTTTCGAATGATAGTTTATTTGAATTAATTCCTTGAATTAAAATAACAAATGTATATATATATAATCAGAAACTATTTGAAAAATCATTTGTAAAAACAAACTCAATTATTATTTCATTCAACAATCAAATAACAAATTAATTTCAAGAAGAATCATTTGTCTGTTCAAATAAATCGATATCGAATCAAACAAGACGATACGTTGTTCAAACAATCATTTTTCATTTGAACAATGCCCGCACGTAAAATCGTTCCTTGGAAAAATTCCAAAAAGAAGAGTTCTAGTTTTTAGACTAGGTAGACTAGTTAGGTTAGGTTTACTAAAGATGAAGAATAAAGTAAGAGACTGTAATAAAAACGACTGCCTCGAAAACACGAAACCGAGAGAAAGATCGTGAAGATAGGGACGCACGCGTAAGACGAGGCGCGTTTTCAAAAGAAAAGGGATGGAAATTGGATCCAGAAGCGTGATAAATGTGACCGAGAATTGCCTTCGGGAAAACCCAAATTCGTTCTATCGATCCGAGGCCATCGAACTGCTCATAAATATTGACAAAAACCACAGGAGAAGTTAATTATTTATGTTCCTTCACTAACTGGGTCTCCAAAGATTCGAGAGTTCCTCTGAAACTTGAAAAAAACTTGGACAATCAGATATCAAGATCACACAATGAATCTGCCGTTTAAAATGAAGTTAGTTACATTTTAAGATAGTTGCAAGATAATTAGTTATATTTTAAGAAATAAAGTTAGTTACATTTTAAGACAATTAGTTATGTTCTAAGGTAGTTAGTTTTAAGATAATTAATTATATTTTAAGAAATAAAGTTAGTTATATTCTCGTCTATTAGAAAAAAAAACATATTTGACCAATAAAATATCGCTTTTGGTCCAATAAAGCACCGAGGGGACTGTCTGATAAACGACAAAATATGAATCTAGAAAGCTGGAGAATACTTTAAAAATTAATTCGGCCGGAGCAACGAGGATCGAGCTCGTCAAGTGCAAACTGGCAGCTAATTAGCATCGCATCAGTATTTATGAAAAATCAATGTTTCTGGACAAGCCTCGAGCGAGATACGATCGTCAATGGCCGGCTCTAGCTACCTGAGATGCGCGATAACGGTCTCCCGTAAGAATTTTATCATTATCTTGTGTAGCAAGGACTTTTTGATGTCGCAAGGCATTTCTTTGTATTTTAGTCCATCGCAGAAAAAAGGGAGGATGAAGACTAACTAAATATATATATAGTGAATTTTGCTCTTTATTTTATGAGTGTTCACTTTTGGTGAGTTAGGTCACTCTGAAGAGAAAGTATCATTGATTCAGCACTGAGCTAATATCGATAAAAATGATTGGTCATTCAACAATACATAATCTTAGAGAAAGAAAGAGAGATATTTTTGTTACACTCGAATAGTAATCAGCATGTTATATCGGTTCCAATCCTAGAATGTCTCGAATAAATATGTATTAAGTATGTCGACAATGTCATCAATTGCTCATCCGGTCGTACAATAGAAGTTTCATGCTTTGAATTTTAAAATGAGATGTAAGTGGCAATGAGATTAATCATTACCGTGATTTTTTTACCAAGTTAGAAAATTCGTTGAAAAATTATAAAGAATTTTTCATTGTCTTTGGGGTATGGTTATATACTACAGTCTTTAGTATTTTGAGTATTTGCCGCGAAATAGGAAGCGAGGTTAGAGTTCAGAAAATCATATGAATTCAAAAAATTATAGAATATTTATCATTGTCTTTAGGGTACAGTTACGCTCGTCTTTGATATTTTGGCGCGGGACAGGAAAAAAGGTTAGATGTTTTTTGATCAAGTTACGTTGGTGCAAAAAATTATAGAAAATTTTTCATCGTTTTTGGGGTACAGTTACGCTCTTTTTTGGTATTTTGAGTATTTGACAGGAAGCGAGGTTAGATGCTGGAGGAAGGGTTCGAAAGGGTGGAATGTCTCGTAGATTGTCGGGTTTATGGAACGATGTCTTGGCACGGCAGATGATTCCCGCCACTTACGGCATCGCGACCCGATCGTACGAGTACTTTCACGTTGAGGTGGCGACTTATCGATCCGGTTCTTATGCCCCGTACACACTGTGCCGTCTAACGTCGAGCCAAAAGGTCGGCTTCATTTGCATAGCCCGCATTCGGCGACGCCATGCTTCCCCATTTTGCGTCTGTTTCGATCGTCGAACAATTCTCCTCGAAGAATTTACCTTCAAGATTTTCCAACCAGATTGTATCGAGATAAAAATTCAACGTGGAAGATTCGGCTGGTCAAAATTAAAGTTTCAGCCATTGTGAAATGTAGAAGAGGTCGATATAAGTTGGTTAAGCGAAAATAACAGAAATTAATATTAATTTTGGCAAGACATTTTTTATCTTATTTCTTAAGCTGTTGTAAAAAATGTAAGTCCAAAATCGATCATATCGACAAGTTTGATCGTTGTAGTGTTAAAATAATAAAATTGTACAATTATTTATAAAACTTCTCCAATGATAGTTTTAATAAATAATAAATATTTCTTACGGGGAATTGTCGTTTCAAACATTCCAACAAAGTGTTGAAATAATAAATCAGACGCGGTTCGAAGCGGTTTATTTTTACGCACGAATCCTCAGATTAGGACTCGATCGGGTTAACGACTACGATCCGCAGGGTATGAGGTTAAGTTAGATTTGTCGATTCACGAGCCTATTATCTAATAGTTAAGCCGACGACAGTAGCGATGTTTAATACGCCTCTTATCTAATGTTTGACTAACGTCAGCCAAGGATCGCTCGGGTTCGGTCCTCCGGTTCACGATCTTTCGTTGCGTAATCGTTCGTCAACATCTTATTTAACAATCCAGGCACACCGTGTACTGTGCAAGTATCAACTTATGACTGTTTAGCATCCGTCCGCTTCGTTAATTTCTTATTATTTTGCAAAAAAAAAAGAAAAAAATTCTACTGTAGGAGAAAAAGGCTGAAATTTTTTCTCTTTTTCTTTTTCAAGAGGAGAAGAAAATTTTTCCTGGTTATATGAGGCTAATTGCAAGATAGTGATGCAACCTGAGAAAATCCTATCTTGTTGAAAATCTCTTTTCTCTATCTATTCTCTATTAAAGAAGTGCACGTTAGGGGAGAGGGCTGCTGAAACCCAGTGGGTCAAATTGATGATCTTTGTAACTTTCTTAGTGTCGTACAATTTTTTACATGTGTACATCATCTGGGATAGAGGTGACGAACTGGCGGCCTCGAGGGTCGGTCGTGGCCCCCACCACTTTCTTGGTCGGGCCCCTCCACTGCGTCTTACTATCTCAGCTTTAACTATTGCAGTAGAACACTAGAACTATCAAAGTGGTGAAAAACATGGAAACAGAACGTGTGAAAATCTTGATAGAACGGATATGCTGCTTCTGAATAGAAAGATTTTATAAAAATGTCTGACGCGTCGGTAATAAATATTCAAATATGCAAAAAATGTTCAAAGTAAAATAAGATGTATATCAGTTATTAGGGTTGAAATGACGATTGCGTGTAAGAAATATGTATTATTTATTAAAACTATCATCGAAGAAGTACAATTTTATTATTTTAACGTTATAGCAATCGAAGAAACAAGAATTTTTTTTAATATATTGACCATTTTGTTCGATTACTATTTACATCTTTCAGACAACTTCGTGATTTCGCGTTCAAAAATGTTCCAAAAACGATCTGATATTCTCGTCAGCAATGAAACTTTAAATTGAGTTTACTATCGAGTCAGTTTGCTGGGTTATTAACGATAACTCGATGTTATCAAGTTGTCTAAAAGAAATCACTAGTCGTATCAGGTGGTAAATTAATCGCAAACTCGGATTTTTGGCTCAGTCGAGTCAGTTTTGAATTTGTCCCCCTATAAAAATGAAAAAAGTAAGATCGTAAAATGCAGCGTTTATTATAATAGGAAAGGGATCCGACCTCTAAATGCCACAGCAGCGGCGTGTCGGTGGAAATTTAGGTTTCGATTGCGTCGCCAGGACGTTGATACCGACCGGACAATATCGCGCCTCCGCTCCACTCCGGGTCGCGACGCGTCTATTTATAGAAGAAGAAACGCGGGGAACCGCCGGGTGCCATGCACCAACCCAACCGACTGACATTTATCCTGTCAGCATATTTATTCCTTTCTTTTTTCTTTTCCCCCTTTTTCTTTAAATTTTTTCTTTCTTTAGAGTTCTTTTTTCTAAAGGGACTCACTTTTCATTGCCTGTTTGTGATTTATTATACTCTCGTATCTTGAGGTTTTCCAAAGCGTTATCGGTTGCTCTTTTTTTGGTCCATTGCCTCCTAACCTCTTCCCCCATTACTCACGAGTCGAACGATCTTCGAACGTACTTGTGAAACCTCTCCCCTTAATATTTCTGGATCGTGTTTCGCAATTTTTACTCGCAAGGAGTTCCCGGTTCAGTCCAGTTTCGTAACGTTCCCGTTTCCTCGGCGATGAGGCCGATCAGACGATTCAGCTCGATGGAGAATCCAAGATATTGGGTCGGTCGAAAAGTAATCGCGTTTTTTCTAGAAGATTGAGAAATACATTACGAGAGCTCAGAATTTTCTTTCTAATTTATTGAATTCTTTTTCAATTTATTGAATTTTGAATATAACCGCCAAAAATGTTCGTCATCTAAGATTAATATTCAAAGTTCAATAAAATGGCTAAAAAAAAAGATCCTACCTCGAGTTCTTACGTGTCGTTGCGAAATGGAGGCCTTCAATTCAGGTCTTCAAGTCCATTGTAGCTTCAGTTATGAAAATAAATTTTTCAGTGTTTCTTACATACTGTGACAGTTTATTGTAGTTTTCGAGAAGAAAAGTCTCTATTTCTCTATCTGTTACAAAGAAACGTAAAAAAATATTCTAGAATAAAATCATGTGTATCATATATAGTGAAATAATGTATAAAAATATTCTAGAATAGAATCCTAAATCAAAAATCAGCTTTAAAATGAGCTCGAGTGCGTTACACGATTTCTTCTTACAAAATTATACCAGTCTCAGATATTTACTGTCCGAATGTCAATGAGAGTCACTGTAGATAATCTTTCAAGTCGTTAATGCTCGAATTTCTATATTTGGAGACTTGGCTGTCTAGATTGTAGTATCGTCGACATAAAAATGTCGCCAGACGCCGATGACATTATTAACTTTGACAGCTAAATCTCAAATTGAAGCTTCTCGAGCTTCACGCGACACCAATCTGCCCTGTCCAGGTCACTGCACGCGCGAACAATCGTCGAACAATCGTGAAAAAAATGCAAAAAATAACATAAGCGAACGTTATCGTACTCACGATAACTTCTTTTTTTTTTGGCCACTGATAACGAGGCAAAAATTATTTGCAAACCTCCTATCTCTCCTAGGAGGTATCTCTCTTGTTTGTTATGCGTATTTCGTGAAAAACATCAAACGTTTCGTACGTGATTTGCTGTTTATCGCTCGACGATAAATACGTGGCTCCAGAATATGTCTCTGGCGAAAGTCGATTATTCGTTATTTTTTCTGCGTGCGTCAGAAGCTTCATTTTCGAGAGAAAAAGAGGCGGAGGCTCGAGCGAATCAATGAAAATGACGGGACGGTGAAAAATTGTGAGGTTGCTCGCGTTATCTTTTCACTTATTTATACCGCCGCTAATATATCGTGGCGACGACAGGTGCACACAAGCTAGAGCGCAAACGTTTCCCACCTTCGGATCCGAAAACAGTTTCATCGTTCTTCGGAATGGAATTGAACTGTTCGTTTCTCTCTATATGTATGTATATATATGTATATATATGTATATACAAAAAGGGCGTCATTTTTTTAAGCCTCTGTTATCCTTTGTTACAAGCGAAACAATAATTTTTCAGTGTCATTTTCTTTTACGTTAAAAACGAATCAATCTTACTTTAGACTTTACGTCGCTAACTAGCCAATTTATGAGCAAACAAAAGTTTCTTGAAACGCAGTAATAAATCCCCCAAAGTGACTCTTCTTCTTCGAAATGGCTCCTCAATCGTAGATTTTAATAGACGGAAGCTGTCAAGTGGCGCTCGGTACCATTTCCTGCTAATCGTTCTAGAGCTTCGAATTTCGAAATCTACATTTCTGCTCGCGTGGAATTTTTAGACGAAACCGATGTAATTACTTGGACTACGTAGTCGAGCAGCGCGACTCGGAATAAATAAAATAAATGGCAGTTTATTTTGTTTATTTAACCGAGACAGGAAGTTGGCGTCGTGTCACGAGGTTGCTTCTCGAACGTTGCTTTCAAACAGATGACAATTTTATTATTCTAACGTTGCAACAATCAAATGTATACCGTCGATATAACCGAAGATTTTAGACTTTCGTTTTCTACGAAACCTAAACCTAATTTAACCTTTTTTCCTGCGACTAAAACTAAACTTAACCTAACTTTTTTTTTCGTAAAAAATCTTCAAAAAACGCCCGGTTCCTTTAAGGGAAGGAGACCAAGGAGTGTTGGGTTTTCACCGACTAAAATCTCCTTTAGGTGACCTTCCATTTGCGTACTAAAGAAGCTCCAAGATAAGACTGAATTCCGGTGCTTTCTGCGAATCTAACCTAACCTAACTTAACACCCTGCGGATCGTAGTCTTTAACCCGATCGAGTCCGAATCTGAGGTTTCGTGCGTAAAAATAAACCGCTTTGAACCGCGTCTGATTTATTATTTCAACACTTTTATCTGTTGGGATGTTTGAAACGACAATTGCCCGTAAGAAATATTTATTATTTGTTAAAACTACCATTGGAGAAGTTTTATAAATAATTGTACAATTTTATTATTTTAATACTACAACGATCAAATATGATCGATTTTGGACTTTCATTTTTTAGCTTAAGAAATAAGATATTCTTGCCAAAATTAATATTAATTTTTGTTTACGATAAAGACGTAATTGTACGAATCATTGTAAAAACATAAATGAGAAACACGTTTGGGGCTTCGCACTTTGAAATGTGGACAATTAGATCGTTGTACGACTGCTTTTCGGGATGTTTAAAATCTAAACAATTTTTCATCGAGTGTGCAAATACTTTCGTCCATTTCTGTATGTTCACACGAAGTGGAAATCATTGGTCGACGACAGTCTCTTTGCACGCACATCCACTCGCGTATTTACACTCGGCCCGACTGTAAATGACGTTTCCACTGCGTGCTGAGATACAGCGAAAACACGGTGGAAAGAAAAATTCGTCTATGTGACTATCATAAATGAATTCTACGCCTTCGATTTAATGGAAATACTATTAAGATAGCCACGGACAAACTTTTCTTTCCACCCTGTACATAGACGCGATTGCAATCATCCCTACCTGCCATTTTATTTTCTCTAAATTTAAACACTGGCGAGAGTATTCTCGAATATTTTCTCGGATGTTTGCAGGTTACTCGTCACAACAATTGACAATTCCTATTTCATAAGCGTGTTATTATCTATTCTCTGTTCTTGAGACGTGTCCAATTTGCTTTTCAACCAAGACAGCAAGAATATATTATTTGCTCGAGTGTGCAAATAAATTAGCTCTAACCAGAGTTGGAGTAGTAATCAATTACTTGGTAATCATCTCTGCAATGTAATCGTAGCAATCGTAATTATTAATTAATTAATCATTGTTAAAATAAATTGGTGATTTTAATAAATTTTTGTAATTTGCAAGCATTAATTGGCAATTTTTGAATTATTGTTATTGGATCATTAATTTTTATTTTATTTATATTTACAATTTCAGTAATCAGAGATGGACAGTAATCTGAATTACTAAATGTAATTATAATTATCGTAATTATTAATCCATTAATCGTTGTTAAAATAAATCGGTAACTTTGATAAACTTTTGCAATTTGCAATTATTAATCGGTAATTTGTAAATCATTAAGCGATTAATTTATGTTTTATTACGATCTGTAACATGTTATTTCTTCGCATTGTCATAACAGATGTTCAAATGTAGGGTTGTGCTGTTTGATATAACTAAATGTTATTATTGAAAACTACTTGCAATTTAATTAATGGGGGAGAATAGTAGATCAAGACTAGATATTCTTTGCTGTATAATAGTTTCCGTATTATGTTGAATTTAAAGTTTCTGTTAAAGTTTGTAATTTTCTGATATATCTTTGGACATATCGTAATGCATATCGTAATGAAGAATCAGAAAATTTTGATTGGTAAGTTTATCTTTAGAGTCAATCTTGATCAAGTCATGCGGAAGATTATGCCATTAATGAGACTTTGATCGATGGAAAACGTTAATTATTTTTCCTGTTAAATAAATAAATAAACAAACAAATAAATGTAAAAATGCACGTAACATGCCGAGAATCGGGACAATTGGACCGAAAAGTGATGCACGAAGACCAAGGAAGGTGGATCGGTGGAATTGGCAAAAGAAAGAAAAAAAAGAGAGAGGAAAAAAGGAAGAACAATCGATGGAGGATTAAGTAGCCGATGGGATCTCGTGCACTTAGGGCTACAAGGGATAAAGCTCCGGCACTGTTGGGGCAGGGTGGGACGAAAGGGTGGACCAACCGGTCCTCGAGGTTGCCTCGGCTTATTCAGTCAACGAACTCTGCGGGCCTACAACGTGACACTGACCCCTCCAGGGTAAACGTCCCTGGCTGGTCGCTTTATCAATGTAAACGCGCCGATCGCTCGTGGAAATAAATGGAAGAGAGGAAGGAAGGAAAAGAAAAAAAAAAAGGAAAGGAAAAGAAAAGAAAGGGCAGGGAGAAAAGAGCAGAGGAAATAAAAAGGCGAGGAAGAGAGGGAAAAGAAAAGAAAGTGGCGAGAGGAGGCAATGGTTGCGTCGTCGGAAGGCAAAGAGAGTTGGATGGCTGTAACATTAGCGAGACGATGATCCCTTCGGGGCGTGCTTCTTCGATCACGAGGTAGACAATAAGTTCGGGCAGATTAATCGTGAAAAATTTTTAATTTGAAATTGAAATTAATGAATAAGAATAATCATCGAAAAATCGGCTGTTGAGAAGATATATAGAAAATATTAATTTCAACAATAAAAAGCATTTCAGCATTTAATCATCAATGAGGTATCCAATTGACGATTAAAATTGAAAGGAACTTAATCGTTAATGACAATTAATGTTTAAAGTAAGAATTTAATTGTTATTTACAATTAACAAATAGAAAAGAGATTATTGAAAGAATCTGTTAATCGCTGATTAATTTTCAAGGCCACCACAAGATCACATCGAATTTTTCTTGACTACAACGTTACATTATAAAAGATCTAGAAAATGATCTAGAAAAAAAGATTGTCAAAATTATCTTCGCAGAATTATTTTTTAATAGTGCATGCTTTGAAATTTATTAAAATCCTATTCCTCCTTCTTTTTGTTTTAATTAACATTAGTAGCCAAAGTAATTTTGATGTTCGATAACCTATATAATCTATCTAACCTATAACATAAATTAACATAACCTATATAATCTATAACCAACAAAATACTATATTTATAAGTACAAATTTTTGGGACTCAAAGTGTTGATATTGTACATGTACAATTATACTGTATGTGTTGTATTATTATACATTGTATTATATATTATATTATTGTATCATACAGTGTACCCGATACAGGATAATCCACGATAAGTACTGAATATTAAAAAAATAGTAAATGTGCTTCTTTTGACTTTTGTGGGGGAGTATACGTACCGCGATCGGCAAGTATCTCCGTTAGAAGTTAACCATGCCATCCAGAAGTATGTAGAAGAATAATCTTCTACGTGGAAACAGCGTGGACGGACGTTCACTTGAAGGAGAAGAGAAACGAGGAAGATGAATTTGCATGAGAGGCGATAATCGCGTGCGTGGACGCGAGACGGGGGAGGGAAATCGAGCGTAGGAAGAGATGGTAGGGGGGAATCGCTGGTAGCAAGGTTGGCTCTGTCGCTGATTCATTAATTTACCGGTGCCTAGAGGAACGGAGAGTGGCGAGAACGGTGCAAAAACCGTTGCAACAAGACGGAAAGCCTGCTGCAGGAAGCTGCCCCGGTAATTGACGATTCTTCATAACGGAATCCCTTCCCTTTTATTCTGCGGGGAGAACGACAGAAGCTGCTGCCTCGATGATGAGTCTATCTTCTTCTTTCTTTCCTCTTCTTCTTTTTTGCTCCTCTACTACTACTTCTTCTTATTCTTCTTCTTCTTCTTCTTCTTCGTATAATACACTCTGAACCTGATCTGACCACTCTGAGCATTGGTTTTTTTTTTCGCCTGAAATTTCTCTGACCGTAATTTCAAACGAACCGGGTTCACTCCGAGTGAAATCGGACGGGGCTCGAAATTTCCGAGTCCTACGTAACATAGAAGCCTCGAAGAGATGTATAAACAAAGGTGGAACGTTTCGTTTCACCTCGCAGGAAGAATAAGGACGTAGTGTCTAATTCGAGATTATTAATGCCAATGGGAACCTTTGGAGAATGACCTCGGGCTATTTGGTTCAATGGCGGTTGATTCAATCCTCGAGGCAGCGAGGCTGAACGACTCCTATTTAGCGGGGCCTTAATCGAGCCACTATCAAATTAAAAGAAACATTTACGTCTCGAGATCTCTGCGGAATCAATTGGACCCCGGTGGACGTAATTCTTTTCCTGGCGGATTGAATGACGGAGATTGAGAATCGACGTTTGTCGTCCGACGAAAAGACAGACAAATAATTAGAGGTATTGTGCATTTAATTTGAAATTTCTATGAAAATGGAGGACACTCGGTTTTTTGTGTAATTCAAAGCGAACTCTGACAGAAAATAGTCTTCAAAAACTGGAAGATGTACAATCATGCTCTTCACTGTACATAAATTACAAATTTGTTAATCGAAGAACATTAAAATTTTCCGTGAATATCGAACAATTATTACATAATACATTTCTTGGAGAAAAAAAATTCTGCAACACCTAAATATTATAATTTATGAATTACTCGAAGACTATCTTCGTCATTTTATCGTGACGAAATTCAACTTTAACCCGAAACTTGTGGATAGCGATGAAAACTGCTTCGATCGGCTCATGTATGATTAATAATCGACTATTGACGTAATATTACATTTTTCCATTGAAGTATAATCAAGTATAATCAGCTATCGACTGGAAAACGAGAATTCATTGCATTTATTTGCCTTAATGACAACGAACGTCGCAAAGAAGAAATTGTCCACTTGTCGGGCAAATTAAAATTACGTAGGCGACTTTCGATAAAATTGACGTTGATTCTTATAAAAGTAAAACAACTTTGATTATAGTCGTTCGTATGTTGTGCAGATTAGAACACGCCTGAATTACAAGATCTTGATCTTACGAAGAAGCTCGATTTTTTATAGAATCAACGAACGAAAAAAAAAAGAAGAACCGTATTAGATTTGCATATTCTCAAATGTGTCTGATATACAGGGTGTCTCAGTGAATCGAAGAGAAAGAATAAAATTTTTTCATCGAAACCTTCGTGTTTGAAAATTGAATGACAGTGTTATACTTGAATTTAGCTAATTTTGAACGTGACGTATTTTATATGTCATATTTGATATATCCTTTTGTCGAAACTCGAATTTTCTCTTTGAGAATAAAGCTTTAAGAAGTTCATACTTTCAAATGGTGTCAAGAAATTTTCTGATAAAAAATGAAATTACATTTCATTGAAAAAATAATATGTACACTTTTTATATGCTGTTCAATTAACTATTGTCAAAAATTTGAACTAAATATAGTAAACGAAGGTAAAAAGACATTTAGCCATAGCCATTTCATCGAAACAGTCTGCGGTGCCAAATTTCCACGTTCCTTATTTACTTTCGCAATTTCGTTAATTATTCTTTTAATCCTCTATCTTTATCCTGTAAGTCAACTATTCTTCTCCAGAATCTGCTAGTATAACATTGATAAATTTTATCCCGTTAATTATTCTTTTCTAGAATCCTTTATCCTTTTAATTATTCTTCTCTAGAATCTGCCAGTGCAGTGCAACATTGATAAATCTGCAAACGAAGGCCATTAAATTTTATTCTTCCTTTTCCACTCGCTTTTCCACGTAGAATCACCTCCTACTCGCTTTCGTACCATCCATCTCAAGACACCATATATTAATTTTCCAATATTCGCAAGAGAAAACTCCACGTCCCATCGAGATGGTCGCCGCACCCTGTACGAATAAATTGCTGGAACGCAGAGTCTCTCTCTCTATCGTTTTATCTCTTGCTCCGTCTATTTCTTGGACCTCTTCGTCTCTCTCGAGGGAAGGAGACGGAATTGAATGGCCATCGCTGGCAGTCGCACCTTGCGGCAACGAGGAGGGACGGCGTACGAGTCGATTAAGTCGATTGGATAAAGACCGAGAGAGGACAAACCAGTGATCTCGTTCCTCGCGGTGGCCCCGATGTATCTATAACCGTGTTCCACGGTCATAGGCGCGAGTATCGCCGGTGAAACGAGAGAGCGAGAGCAACTCTCGTCCCGCCAGAAGTCGTCGTCGTCGTTCTCGTCAAGATTCTGCATTCCTTTCTAACTTTGTCCTAACCGCGTCATTTCCGTTTGTTCTCGCTGTGATTTCAGATTATCTCACGCTTCAGACTTCAAATCTACAAGATCGAGCAAAGCTGCCTGCGATTTTTGAAATTTCGTCGCGTTTAGGTTATCTATAATGGTCCCTGACGGCGGCCATTTTGGTACCGCGGTCACGTGGTCGCGGCGGAAGACTCGAGACCACGTGACTCAAGATCTCCTCCATCGTTCCCTTCATTGGGAACCACGACTCCATATTCTTATGCGTCGCATATATGTGCCGGTAATTATCAAAGTGGTCTGAGTCAAGAATTTAAAAAAAATGAGTTTATCGGTTGTCTCGCGTCACATTCTTTTAAAACAAAATAATCTGATGTAATTTCTAAGAAACTGTAAAAATTGAACAGTTAAATTGAGTTGGTTTAGGTTAGGTTTTAGAGACATTCGGTCAATTTTGTAAATGGTCCAAGTCATTTCAAGCTTCAAAAATCAGCTGTACACAAAATTTCACAGACATAATGAATTCTTATCTCACAAGACCAAATATTTTGTTTCACAGTGTAAAAAATATTTTTTAATTTATTCAAACGCAGACCTTAAAATATCTCGAAACGAGAAATACATGACTTGGGCCATTTTCACAATCACCGGCACATATGTCGTAGAATCTTCTTAAAGAAAAAAAAGAACGAAGCGGACGAAGACGTGGAAAGAAAGTTGAGAGACGATTATCGGGCAACAGAGTCGCGGGAACGAGCAACAATCGCGGGAAATCGGCCCGCTATTAATACACTCGGACTGGCCAGGCAACATTCTAAGCCGGCAGGGACACGCGTTGTTTCGCGCGTTGCCCGCGTGAGCAATTTGCCCGCGTGAGGAATTTCTTACGCTCCTTCACTTCCCGCACCTGCTGCTCAGGCATTCAGCCAGGGACACACAATTACCAGCGTTTTTCTCCGGCGGAACGATTAATAACGCGGTAGGCGCGTGACACGCTCTACAATTATAGCGCCAGGCTCTCCATGGCCTCGGGATCCGATCTCGTTTCGAATAATCGATTTCTCTCTCGGAAGGGATCAACTTCCCATTTGCTTTCTGATCGACCAGCAAATTGTTCTGTAATTGTCCTCGAGTAATTGACCGGCGGCTTCTTGCACCGACAGATTTTCATCTGAACCGAATTAGCACGTAATTTGTTGTCTGATGTACTGATTTGGAGAAGGCTTATAGAATCTGTAAGAAGCTTTCGACATTGTTTGTCTGTTTGATGTTTTGTTCTTACTCTTCGTACTGTGTTCGAGTACATCGTAGATTTGTGAAATAGAGAATCATCCGAATTCTGTTCAAACTCAGAGTGAACGCTAAAACTAGTGCAGTTGGTGAAAATAATCAATTTGTAATTTTTGTCGGATATTTTATAGATGTATTTTTAAAGATTTAAATGATTCTTCGTAGAATGTATAAATAAAAGCTTGTGTATTATAAATTTTTTCTGTCTCTTTTTTATTTTAATGGTTCCAATAAAAATTTAATGTTTTAGTCATCGGTAATTCTCCAAAAATAATCAACTTTTATTTTATAGATAAAAATAATGTATTTTTAGAGACTTAAATGATTCTTTGTAAAATTTATAAATAAAACCTTGTGTACTCTATCGTATTGTAAAGATTTCCTATTTTTTTTCTGATAGAAATTTTATGCTTTAATCGCCGATAGTTCTAGTGTTAAATTAGGCAAATTTATGGCTGACGCACGCGATACTATTCTATTGTGAAAATTTATGATAATTCTACTATGAAAATCTCGCTCGACGCGCTTATTAATTACATACCACACTCTTCCATTTCACTAAATGAAATTTTATTTTCTAAATAAGTGAAGTGAAAAATTATCGATATTTTAAAATGTTTAAACTTCGTAAAACAAAATCGCATGACAATTTAATTCGTTTCATTTTACCAATCTTGAATTTTTTTTCTTCCGAAACTGAAAACTAAAAATTCGAGCGCCTCCACAGTCACGGAAAAAATTTTTTTTACGGCCAGATCTACCATAATCTCAAAGATCGAAGTTTTCCCTTTACGTCAATCTTGAACCTTGAAACTTGATTACGATTTTTTTTGTCGAACCTTGAATTACTAAAAATTCAAAAAATCCTTCTGCCATTTAACCCAAACGGTCAAAGTGCAATAAAGTGACGAGGAAAAAAAATAATGCGGCAAGTTTCAAGAGGTCGTTGTAAAGAGAAGACTTCATTCTTTGAGATCATGGTAGACTTGGTAATAAAAAAAATTTTTCAACCCTTCCAGAAGCGTTTGGATTTCTACACTTTTCGAGTTTTGAAAAAACTAACGTAGGGCTATATTTCGAAGTGGAGGTTTCGCACTTACACAATTCCTCTTTTTCTTCCAAGCTGTAACCATAAATTTAAAATGTTTGAAATTTAAGTATTCATTAAACATGCGAATCCTCTTTTGCTTACTATTAGTCTCTGTCTGTACAACAAGTCCACGTTCAAAAATTGTTCGACGTTCGAAAGGATTAATATGCTCGCTGTAGTTGAAGTATAATAGTTCACACCGAGTACCGTGAGGTGGAGCAGGTATCAGCATGGAGGAAGACGTATGATGGATATTGCGCAACGGCGAAGAACGGCTCCTGCGGCACGCAGCTAGCAAGAAATCTGAAACAGCTGAGGGTCGAAGGTTACGATAGGTTCGCACTTTGCTTCGTGACCGCAAACACGACACGCGTGTTATGCCGAGTGGTGAACACCAGAGGAAAAAGGCCTCGGATTCGTCACTATTATTAGCTCGTCGTTCTGCGATTAATCTTTTATTGATGGACTAGCTCGTTCATTGGATACCACCGGCTCCTCTCTTTTCTCTCTTCGCTTCTGCGATTCTTGAAAGAAAGAAAAGAAAAAAGAAAGGGGAAGGAGGTGTGAAAAGTCGATCGGAGAATTTTTTTTACTATCACGATTCTCTTGACGTAAAGAATCAGGTGTCTTGCGTATAGAATCGAACATTTAACCCTTTAACTATGAGAATATTTTGAAAAATCCTGACCGTAGAACGTTAAAAAATGGCGATACTCAAGCATAAGTTGATTAATTTAATTTTAGCCAGATAAATGTAATATTATGTAATTAATATAACGTGAATTAATGCAGTGATATAATATAAATTATTCACTTCATCTTCTCATGAATTATTAATTTCATTTTATATGCACGTTTCTACGTACACTTCCAAACACAGATATACACACCCACACACATACAAGATGACTGAATCGTTTATTATTGACTTTTTATTGAAATTTTCCTTCGACGCGATTAAAGGGTCAGGGATGAAATTCTTTAACGAGTTACAGACAAACATTTGCTCTTTTGTAAAATGTTTCAAGTTCGTTGTTAAAGAGAAGATCTGAATTATTTGATTTGAAACGTTGCACAAACTCAGTTATACGTGATGCTAGTAACGAAACAATTTCTTCTTTACTGCTGAAGAATGTTCTTAGAGATGAAAATAAAAACCTCTTCGTATTGCCGTGAACATTTGTGAAATTGTACCAGATAAAAGAAGAAAGTTAAATTAAAAGTTGTATTGTCTCCTGATGATCTATATTACAGTGGTGAAAAAACTAGAAAAAGATTTATACTTCACAACGATACAACTTTTAAGTTTCTTTTTCTGCAGCTATCTACATCGGTTTTCGAACATAATCGTTGCGACAATATAAAAAAAGTCAAAATTTCCTTGAATGGATATTTTCATTTCTAGAACCGAAAAAAACAATTGTTCCATTATTATTAAAAAAAAACAGTTCCATTACTATCATCACATAAATTACATCTGCGCAGTTTCAAATTTTCCGAAATTTGCAGTCGCCGAACTTCCCTCCGTGAAAAAGTAAAGAATGGCAATTTCTTTTTTTTTTTTACGTACATGTAACACATGCAAAACATACGTTCTTAGAATGACCGTAGATTGAATTGTCGTGCAGTTATTGTTAAGTTAACCGTTGGCCGGCAATCTACTTGGACGCAACAGCGCAACAGCGTTAGGAGCGCACGTTCTCCTGGTTGTCTAACTTTAAACTTCTTCACGGCGAAAATAAACCGTGCTGCGGCTTTCGCCTGGCGCGGTGGCGTACACGAGCGACACTCCTCCGTGGGCGTAAATCTGCCAAAGGAATGCGCGTGTAAATTCACGCGAGAATCTTTTCCCCTGCACGAGTATGTGTTCGTTCCGTTCGTTGGATGATACATCGAATATATGGATCATTGACGGACCGATTCGGCTGATGAGACACGTGTCGTGTCGTTTCCAACTCGAAATATTGCTGATACACGTTAATGGGGACATGGCATTCTGGTTGAGTTGGATAATTTAGATTCGAGTAGAATCGAGTTTCGTGGATTGAGTTTAGGTTATGTAACGCGTAGATTCACGTAGGGTCATCTCGTCCCTTGAAAGTCGGAGTTTCGTGGTATTCTACGAAATTAAAACTTCAGTTTAGGAATTGAAGTTTTAATTTATTTAACATAGTGGATTCATAACATTTCATAACATAACATTTCTCTTAGTGGACGTAAATTATGATTTGTCTTATCGTTTGTCACGAAAAGATAGATTATTCGAAACGTCGGATAAAATTATATTATCGAGTGTCCATATATCTGACGAGTCGAGCAGTGGCTCTAACCTCAATTATCAGGCTCTCCGAGTATCTCACATTAATTATCTCGTATTAATTTAGAATTTGTGCAAATATCATACTTTTGCTTTTAAAATTATGCAAATTATTAAGGATAATGATTGGGGAGGGGATCACTCGAAACGTCGAAACCCCTAAAAAACCCAAATATTATGTAAACGAAAAATACGTTTTCATCGTATCTTATTGTAATATAAAATCTTATAGAAATTAAGTATTTCGTTCAAAGACAAAACGTGAGGGTTTCACGTGGCAGTCAAAATTAATATCTGGATATTGCGTAATAAGTTTCTTAAACAAAAAACGAAGATTTCTTTCTGTAATGAACGTAAACCTAACTTAACCTAACCTAAACTTTCGACCAGCAGTTAGTTTAGATTTCATACTTGCAGCAGATTTTATCATCTTGCAAATTTTACAGTGAGATTTTTTTCTATTTCGTTAGAGCTCAAATCGTAAGAGGATTCGATTGTATAATAAAAAATTTCTTACAAGTACTTCAACGAATTCTACTTTCGGAGAAGGTCCAAAACTTCTACCTTCAGAGAAAAGGTCCTCTAAACATTTATTCAGTAAGCGAACTCGTGATTTCACCATTCCCATTTCCAAAGAAAGCCGAGAGGAATAAAGCTGGCGAGGTACTGTTGTTCGTTTCTCACCGGTGGGATTACCTCCGTGACTATCGTCCTCGGAAAATATCGACGCGATCCACCATGCCGACGTATGCATTATTCAGAAACGAAATTCGCATTTAACCTCTTGCGCTGGAATGACGTGCCACGCAGAGAGAATTTTTTGTCCCAAATTGCAACATTTTCTCAGTTTTAAATATATTTAACTGTAATCGAGGCAAAACAAATGATAAATTTATTACTTCTTAATATTTTCTATCCAGTGATATCATATCAACGAGTTCAGAAGAAAAAGAAAGCGACGAATTATTGTATACGGTTCGGTCACTCATGGTCCGCGAACTAGTTGCCAGCGCAAGGGGTTAAACCGTTCGCCGGTTCAAGATGTTCGCGCGGTGCAGCTATCTTTATTTCCTCCTCACCCCTTTCTGCACCACCGTTTTGTCTGGACAAACCACACGCAGCAAGAACACCTATAATTTCGCCTGCAATTAAAGGGGGGGGGGGGATATCGTTCCATTAAATTCCGTTTTTCGCATGAGGGAGGACCTCGCGGAATATTACGATGACCAGGCGAGATAAAAGGTTAATCGAGAGCCTCGTTATCGACGGATCACCCTTGTGCGTGCACGCAGAACAGAGGCTGGCCAAGACTGGCCGTGTGCATAACACGCACACAGAGGCACGAGGTCGGGGGGCCAACCTACATATTCATCGGCAGCCCGGACGGCCACTTGCTTCCGTTCTGCTCGTACGCTTCTTACTTTCAAATCGCAGTTAATAGCGACGGCGGCGTCGTGGCGATGTTTTTCCCTCCGGCCTGGCATTCCGTTAGCCGCTCGTCGGTGAGGTGACGATAGGTGATTTCTTATAGGGTTAGAGTGCGGGGAACCAGCCATAATCGAACTGTGACCCTTTCCGGTCGCCTGACGAAATTCGAGCGGGCCTCGATTCCACTCGGACCAGTTCGTCCATTGATAACCTTTGCCTGCTTTACTCTGAAGTTCGAGATCCTGGTCGGAAATACGAGCCGAGTTGTCGAGCAAACTCAGTTGTGCAACAGAGACTTGTGTGATCCATGGTTGGTTTATCCAGGGTTATCGTAGATTAGGCTGAGCATGTGCGTATTTAGATTCGTCGAAACTTAGGTCTGACAGCATGTAACGTGGAATCGCATAGATGCAACCTTGTACCTTCCACGATATAGATTTTGAACGTAGGATCTGAAAGAAAGAAAACTCGTACCACGTTAAATCGTAGCAAAGTCTAACTACGTCAACGAAGGAACAGATTCCAGTTGTGGACGATCGTCATTCCGGCATAGCAACCGGCACCGCGATCCGCGCGATTCAAGGATTCGATGTCGCGAGGCGGCTGGACATGTGAATCAGGTTTATAAATACATACGTCGCAGGCACGAGCATAGACTCCCGGTTCGGATCGCGGGGCCGATTCGTTGAGAGGTTATCAAGCCGAGTGTTTGCCAATCGAAGTAGCGCCGGGGTGTCACGGTTCGCCGCGTAACACCACGTAAACAGCCTATCTTTCTTTGGCTCGCCGCTGTAAAGTATTAACGGCCTTGATAAAACGGTGGAAAGCTCTGCCGTCGTCATTCCCTTAAAATGGGAAGGAGAAGGGGAGAGCAGGGGGCAAAAGACAAAGCTAGGGAAAACGTGCGAGTTTGCTCTTCTCGCTGCGAATATTTTTTTATTCTTACTCTTCTCTGCTTTTGTACAACGGAGAATCTTGCGTATGTGATTCGTTCGTTTTTGTGAAAGATAGAGATATCTTTCGCGTCGCAAAATCGTTCCTGAGGTGCTACGAACAATGTACCTCGATGTCATTTGTGGTATGTGATGAAATAATTCGCACGTTTCTTTTTGGACACGCGAATTAATTAATTTGAGCATTTATTAATACGAGAAGGATCGGTAATCTTAATCTCTTCGCGGTTATGGACGACGTGTCTCGTTCGTAACCTTATGAACATTTTACGACACGGATACACTCCCGCGTAAAAGTTTCGAGATATTTTAATGTTTAATGTTGAGTATTTGTCGTGGATTATCGTGTGTACGTATTTTATAATACAGTATAACGTAATGGACATACAATAATAATATACTAATACAATATATTAGTATAAAGTATATGCAAATATATCATAATAAAGTAAATATAGTAAGTATAGTAAAGTATAATAAAGTATAAAATAGGTAAGTATGTATATAATTATATTGTATGTATTGTATTCAATTTTAATTTAAAATTAAATACAAATAAATGTATTTTGTATTTAATTTAATTTTATTGTATGTATGTATCGTAGTATAATAAATGTATAGTATAATATAATATATTAATACATCAACAGAGTCTTTATTCTATAAAATATGTTTTGATACTTATTGTATTTAATTATATTGCATGTATTGTATTTATTGCATATAATTTCTAATCTATATTTATTATCTTACTATATTTACTACTTTATTATATTTATTGTTTTATTACTTTCACTAAACAAATATAGTATTTGAGGTTTCTGAGCGGGGTTGTACTTGACGAACGATTTTGCGACGCGGGATATCTCGTCCATAACAACACGCCTTGAAATAGAGATTCCAGAGAAGTTTCACAGTTCACGACTACGAGGTAATATAAATTTCTTTCGATCAACTGTGACGAAAACATAGGAAGAATTCCAGTAAACATTTCCACGGAATCGATTAACCGATCGATAAGCCAATGCTATTAATTAGTAACGGTCTAAGTAACAGTTTGTCAACTTAGTACACCATTATCCACCATTACAGACCTTCCCTCTGTCGATTTAAAACCGAACTTGTTAATGATTCCGTTCGTTTCTCCATGATCCGCTGATTTTACGCGTTCCACGAATTATTTACGTTGGACGTAAATCAATGTTCCATGAGAAACGCTCGTTTCTTGTTCACCATCTTTTCCGTGATTTGAAAGATCCATTTGACATGAAATATTTATGTTATTACTGCTATTACAGACAATGAACGAATGCTCAATTTAAACTTTTATTAATACAGTAATTTCTCTCCCACATCGTGGGACAACTACTAAATAAAAAAAAAGAAAAAAATGGTAAAAAGAGAAATATAGATACTATGCCATTTTTATTTTTAATCAAGTTAAAGTCAGCGAGTTGTGCATTACTTTCAAATTAATTAATTGATATAATCGTCGCAACTACAGCTAGATCTTACTATAATTTAAATCTGGTCTGCCCGAACGTGGTTCGATAATGAATTCGATACAACTTACAGATAGTCAGATCTATCTGACACGATGTTACGAATATCTAATACCGACTTAATTACCGGAGAGATTGTAAGTCAATGGGGTAAGGTGGATCGATCGTGAATAAAACAGATTTGCAACGTGTCCCGGAATTGTAACGGGGGCAACGCGTCGTACGTCGTTAGGCAGGCAACTTGGTATTTGCATAGTATTTTTACGAAGAACAAACGAGTCGGGCGAATGATATATGGTCTCGTGTTAATCGATACTCAGGAAGCAATAGTGCAACAGGTTTTAGAAGATTGCTATTGATTTATGCCCAGACTGGTTCTATTTGATTTAAAACGATGTGTCGGCTGATCAGCGGTGGAAAAAATTCGTTTGCATTTTCCCGACCCATTGGATTCTGTATGGCAACTTCGTTCGTAGGAAGCATTCCAACATGGCGTCAGGCGTGTTCGGAGGAAATCTGAATTTGAAATTTTGTCGAGTGTAATTGAAGAATTCTTAAAAATTCTTTTCATTTCTCGAAAAATATTCTTTTTTCTTCTATTGCATTTTCAGAATCTATGGATTCCACTTTACATATCGATAAATTATCAATTACCGACCTTGTGTCCCAATAATTGGATAGAAAAGAACAGAAGAGAGGGAATTCTTTTTTCATTTAATTGCTTGTTAAATATCAGAAAATATTTAAATAAAAATATCAGAAAATATAAAAAGAAATGGATTTAAAATTTAAAATTCAGTCATATAAATTGTATGTAAATATAATAAAACTTAAGAGTCTTTTGTTTCTGGCAATCTGATTTGAAATAATTATTTTGTTGTTTTACTATTTATCACTGAAACATAAACTGTAGACATCCGAATAATGTGAACAGAAATAATAGATATATAGTCTCGTAAGCAATAGCTCTAACTGAAACTGAAGTGTCAATGATAGTTTGAGATTTGTATGCGTCGAAGCTTAATTTCGACGTGTATCCTGGAAGCAGATTTAAACGTAAAATCATGGTTCCTTAAGGAACTACATTTATCTTACAGATGAGTTATATCGACAATGTTTCATCGTTATTTCTAATTCATTAATATATACATTTCATCAGATTTCTTTTGTTATATCCTGTAAAGAAAGAAGATAATATAATAAAATTCACATCGAAAGTCGATCATAAAACAGATACAGAGGACCTCCTAGGACCTGGGAGATCCTCAGATAGAAGAAATAAGAATCTGTAGACTATAAATGACACTCAAAAGTACGAAATATGCAGATATTTTTTAGATATGCAGGTTGTTTGAAATTTTCCCTGCTCACCTAGTAACACGCAACCACACTACAATCACACTATCTCTCGTGAGAAGCATCCACAAATATATCTTTTTATGCAGATTAAAGGGTCACCACACCCCAGGTAATTAAATTAACCACAGTCGAACGAACTGCAGCGCTTTTTTTTATAAATACCGAATTCTACAGATGTATGATTGTATATTCTTTACAATCCAGCATTTCCTCATAATCAAAATTAGCTACTACACACCAGCGAATAGCAATACTGAAACATTATCGATACTATTCATCAAGACGGTGCTTTCTGCTCGATTCGTGCACGGCTCGTCGATGGTATAAAAATATTACAAATGGGCCTTATCGTGGAAACGTCTGACGATCGTTGACAATCGAAAGTCCAGTTGATATAATAATAATATACTGAAAGGAGCTGTAGCAGCACGGCTGTAGTCGCATTTGCAAGGCTACCTACACGAGCAGGCCCCGAGGGACCGACCGGTCTGGCCATATTAGTCCACAGAGGCCACTAGCAGGCTGACGTCACCAAGGGTCATTCGCGTTCTCCCGCTGCGTCGACGTAACGTCCTAGACGTTTCTCATCTATGGTACACCCCGTGGCACGGGCCATCTCACCAGATCTCTTCCATAGATCCGCTCGATTTCAGCCGACCGTAAAGACAGCAGCCGCGCTTAAATGGTTAAGCAACGTGAAACGTGACTCAAATCACTCCAACACCGTGGAACCTTGTTAACTATAGCTGACCTCATTTTCAATTGGAAAAGTAGGTTAACCATGGAATTCCCTCGGCCGGTCCAAACTGGAAATAGCAAAACGATAATAAGTGTTAAAACATTTCTGTCACCTTTTTGTCATTCATATTTATACATTTTTTTTTTTTAATATTTTTACATCTTTTCAATATCCATGTCAATATTCATATCTACACATTTTTTTTTAAATGTCTACATCTTTTTAACATTCATATCTACACATTTTTTCAGAGCGTACAACGTTTGTCACGTTCCGAGATATTGCACGATCAAACATTGGACGTTCGAATTCGAGAGAGAGAGAGAGAGAGAGAGAGAAAGGTGAGAAATTGAATTTTTTTTGAGCAGAGTAAGAGGTGTAAATTCGCCGATAGGAAAATGAACGGTAGGCAGCTCGAACGGTATTCTTAGTGAACGAGCCTCCCCTCGGTGGAATTTCTCTCCGACTTCCGGCTGCTTGCAACAAAGTTACGAAGAAGACGTGATCGGCCGATTAAATCGTTGTCTGGTCTTTTTATAGAGACGCGTTCTACGCGTGATGAACTTTCGTCAACGTCGTTGCACAAGGTAGTTTACGAAAACTAAAACTGAAGACTAAAATTCAAAGAAGCCAGCGTGACATCTATCCGAGATAATCGAAACTTATTTACAAATTTATAATTTTATTCATGCGTTTGTTTTTTTTTTTCTTTTTGAGAATAAAAATGATCTTCTTTTCGCTGGTAGACTGTGCAAGGCTGTGAAACGCAATAACGTTGCACACACGTGCAGGTTTGCAAGGATGAAATGCCAACACGGGATTGATTGTTTAAACAAGCGTTCGCGGAGGTGTCGCGAGGTCTCAACTGTGTGTTCCCTCGAAGGCTGGCCAAGGACGGGGATCGCGACGATCCACGGAAAGAAGAGAAGAGAGAGCGTACGCGTATGTGTACGTGTGGCTTAATCAGTCAAGGAGGAAGTGTTCATGACTTGTTCATAGAGAATCTTTCTTTGCGTCAGTTGAAAAAGGCAACCTTACGTTTCAGAGTAATTTCCATTTAGCGCCAAGTCTTGCATTACGCTGCAAAAAAAATGGGCACAGCCTTGGTACACGTTCGGCATTTCCATTTCCATTTTCTTCGTCCTCGAGTTCCCTATTTACATTTTCCTGCCGATGCGACGCAATCGGTCTAAGACGCTTGGTAACCGACGCGTTTCTTTCCTTCTTTTATTTTTCCTCGCGAGGGAAGAGCAAAGAGAAAACGAGGGAAAAGGATAGAAAAAGAGGAGGAAGAAAATGGGACACCGAGCAACTGAGAGGGGAGAACATTAATTATTAATACGACGAATGTCAATTGCGAATTATGTATACGCAGTTATAGGGAATTGCTTTAAATCGTGTCGTATTCGTTGGGGTCTTGCAAGGTTGCACTCGTCGACCAAACCAAGATGTTCCAGTGTTACAACGTTTCTGAAATTGAAAGCGCATTTGCAGCAGAGATCCAAATGTTACAAGTACAAAAGAAATAGAAGTGACGAGATATCATCGATATTGTGATCCTTGCATTGGATCAATCTTTTCCAAGCTTTATATTTATTTACCTGTAATTAAGTGTTTAGGGTCATCACATCCACCTTCTCTGGTTATTGATGACTATAGTAGGTTTATGACAGAGCTATAGCTATAATAATTGATATAGTCCTATATCTTTCAGAAAGTCTACGATTTTTTTCCCAGGATCTTTTTGCAGCATTTTAAGTGAGTTCGTAAAGGTCGTATTGTTTCCTTTTATCTTCTTTATTTGGGACAAGCTGTTAATATGTGTAGACTGCATGTGTCACAGATGTTTGTTTTTTTCAAGCTTTCTCAGAACCATTCGCGACAAATTTGCGTGGAGACTTCGACGAAGGGAGACGTTGAATTTCCGCCATTTTGCGTAGTCGAGGGTTGGTCCAGAGGGGATGCTGCGCAGCGTATTCTAGCATCATCTGCACAGAGGGAGAGCAATGCTCCGATTGGATCAACGTCCTTGATTCAGAGGATTGTTGCTTCCCTTTTCTTCTATCAAGCATGGTGCATCCTTCATTTTATGGGCCACGCAAATTCTCACGTGCTTTTATAGAAAATTTCAGTTTTCTATAAAGAAAAAAAAAAACAAATTTCTATCAGTAAGCAACTGGATCAACAAGAAACCTCCGTTAATTGGTGCATCCTTCATTTTATAGGCCACGTAAATTCCTACGTGCGTATATAGAAAATTTCAGCTTCCTGCAACAAAAATCGAAAATTTCAATCCATCAGTCAATAACTAGATTAACTGGATTAAGAAATCTCGGTTAATCGTAAAAAGTTAATTCAGGGGATCGACAAAGAGACGACAGCCTGTCGAAAAAGTTGGAAATCTTGACGAGAACGGTCGGAATTGATCGGTCGGAGTCTGAGGGGCAGACGCAGAGATTCAGGGACGACGACTGCGCAGGATTTCTCTCTCGATGCGGCGTGTGTCGCGGCGGCGGTTGGCCAACCCCTTGAGGCCGGCGGAGGGTGGCAGAGGGTGCGGTCTCTCCGCTCCGTAATCAATACCGGTGTCGGCCTGGCCTCGCTTTGCTTCGGTTCTCTCTCGCCACCCACGCGAAATCCTGCAGACACACCACGCCACGAATTTTTCTTGTCGTCACCCCCCCTCCCCTCTTAACGGCTTTTGTCGCCGCGCCATTCCCTTCGTCTTTTACTCTCTTTATCGTGTCTTCAAGCAACGAATTCGCGAATTTTTTTCTTTTTTCTCTCACTATGAAGCGAAGAGTTTAACGCAGCGTAGCAGTATTGTGAATCACATTGTTACCCTGAAATAGAGGGTACTCTAACAAACAGCTGATCACATTGCTCAGTCGAGGTATAAGAATTATAACAAAATTCTCGGCTTTTGTATATAACTTGTAAAAATGGGCAAGCGCAATCATTCAGTTTTGTTCCATTTCATTGAATCTTGTGACGTTCAACAATAGACGAAATGAACTTGCATCTTGCGTAGAAGCCAACAGCAGAGGCGCCACTGAAATTCGAGTTTCGCAACCTCTAGATGCCAATTGTGCCGGTGATTTTATGAAAGTGGTCCAAGTTATGTATTTCTCGTTTCGAGATATTTAAAGGTCTGCGTTTTTGAATGAATTAAAAAAATATTTTTATACTATAAAACAAAATATTTGGTCTTGTGAGATAAGAATTTATATATAAGAATTCCGTTTAACGACGCAATAACCAACTCAATTTAATGGTTCAATTTTTACGGCTTCTCCTAAATTACATCAGATTATTTTATTCTAAAAGAACGTGACGCGAGATAACTAATAAACTCATTTTTTAAAAATTCCTTTCACAATTACCGGCACAATTGAATCTTGGCACGGACGAGTATAGACGCCACGGCATCCAAGTTCTACAGAGTCCGGCAGTCGCTGGAAACTTAAACTTATTCTTTAGGACCTATCGATGAAACCGAGGTGGATATCATACCTGCAAATGAATTCTATACTCAGCATCACGCCGATCGATCGCTCAAGGCCGTCGATGAACTCCCGCCACTCTGTTTCCTCTTTCTGCGTTCCACGCAGTCGTCGAAAAACAAGACACGCACAATATACCTACGTACGTAGTGTACAGAGTAGAGACAGATAAGAAGATTCAACGCAGTTACCGTCGTCTATAAATGCAAAGGTAGACAAAGTTAGAGCGAAATAAGAGAAAACGCGGACAGGCCACGGGCGCTTCCTGAAAGGCGAACCCGTTAATTGCATAAATGATTCTCACGGGAGGAGAACGTAATTATACCGGCGCATTCCTTGGCCACGGGCCCCTGGAGGCAGCCCAGCGTAAACGTAGACGCGTGAGAGTGCGTACACGCGAAACTCGGTGCTGCTTAAATCATTAATTAGTGCCGCACGCGCTACGCTGCACCGTTGAAAACGCTCCAAAGTTTCGCACGGGGCCGTGCGTATAAACGCCGCCACGATGATTAACCGTTGAATAATTGCGAATCGCGATTCTTCGCTGCCAGCTGTACATACATATACCCCCTGCCCCTTCCAATCTAGCCTCGGTTAATAGCTGTCTTCTGATTTCAACCTAGCGTCTAGACTTACGCATCCGATGTAAATCACGTCCTGTTTTCTTCTTTTCTTCTTTTTCTTCTTTTTCTTCTTTTTCTTCTTTTTCTTCTAACCTGCGTGTTGGATACGAGAGAAAATTTCCAGCGTTGTTTACCAACTCGATCGACTTAATTAAGTTTCGTATCAGTTACTCTATCGCCATATAGCTTGCTAATCTTCAAAGGCTACTCTGCAACATTGTTGGAAAATCTTTTAGACTGTGTGATGTTTGATCAAGTTGATTGCGCGTTTGTTTGACATTCTCGAGTACAGAAGCTGGCTTGGCTCGTTGAATAGATTACGCTTAACTTTCTCGTATAAACGCAAACGCGTAAAGGCAATGGCGTCCAAATTTCTCGTGGTGATCGTCGACGCTACTCGCCCGTCCGGTAAATCTCTCTTTTTCCTTTTCGTTCCTTCCAGCTAAATTCCGTGTTCTGTTTATTTCTTACGAGTAGGAGTTAATTTTATTGTAAACAGGCTGACAGTGAAATATGCGGCGGCGCGGCGTTGCCAAATAAATGGTACGCGCAGAAACCGCTTTGGGAATCTCACGCGGCGATGAACCGTTCCGATGAAAGTGGAAAAGATATGTATGTATGCCGCGACAGGTCCAGCTACGGTCTCTGGCAGCAATTCGGCAGTTACTTTGCAATCACTTCTGCAATCAATTACTAAATGTAATCGTTTGTAATTTAATCAAACAATTATTAATATAATCATAGTAATCGTAACTATTGATCGATTGGTCATTGTAAAAATTAATTTTGATTAATTTTTGTAGTTTGTTGATTAACTTTTGTCAATAATTAATCGATAATTTTTAAATCGTTAAACGATTAATTTATATTTTGTCAAGAGATCTGTATTTTTCACATCGCTCAACATGCTCAAACGTTAATCACGTAGCTTCGATATAATTAAATGTTATTATTGGAAATCACTTACAGTTTAATGGACCCAATAGTAGACCAAGGCTAGAAAAAATATCCATGTATACTCTTTTGCTGTATAATAGTATCCGTATCGTATTGAATTTACAATAATTTGTTTATAATTCTTGTATCTGATGTAGCTTTGATATAAAAACGAGTCTACACCGTGAAGAATCTGAAAATTTTAATCGTTCGGCAAGTTTATCTTCATCTTCGTCGAATCATACGGAAAATCGTACCCATAACGATTCGTGAACTATACAAATGAGACTTTCGATCGATGGAAAATTTTTGGAACAAGTACTAATCAAATTGTAGAATCGTGCACATTGCAAAACAATGAATATGTAATTCCTGCAAAATATATATAGTGTTATTAATCAAAGTAAACTACTGATACAATCGCAATAAAAAATGTAGTCATTTCATGATTAATGACTATGAAATTAATCTCTAACCTAAACCTTGGATTACAATGATTTTGATTACTTCCTTTATTCATTAATCAACGATTTTACCAACTATGATAATTCCACGTTTATCATTAATCGTTAATAGGATTATGTTTTACCCAACTCTGGTCGGCTCTGGTCTCGAGATTTCGCATCTTCAATTTTTCGAAATACTGACGATGCCATGTTGCTTGTAGAAACGACCGCGGCGCTATACTAACATTTTTGCATTACCAACAGCGCAAAAATTATTTCTCACGCACGTTATTTGTGTCCCACTTTCCGCGTTATTAATCTTTTTTTTTTTAGTTTCGCACCGCAGCTACATTTACTCCGCATAACAGTCGCACTTATCATTGGCGATTTGCATTGTTGACCGTCTCAAAGCTCTCTCTCTCTCTCTCTCTCTCTGTCTCTGTCTGTCTGTTTGTCCGCCTGTCTTTTTCGTGTTGACATTCGAATGCGTTTCACATTGTGGCTACGTGCAATTCTGCTTCGACGCATCTTCGGGATTACTCCGCCGTTCGGCGAACGCACCACGCTTAATCGAGATTGCACAACTTGTTAGCGCCTCCTGTCAACAAAATACCAGGTTGATGAAAATGCATTTACATGTGCATCTGTATTTAGCAGGCTACTGACCGACAAAACTCACTCGATGAAAGCTAAAATGAGAAAGACTTACTATCCGCTGACTAATTAAATTAAATCGAGAAAAAAAGATTGAAATAATTCCAATAGATGTCCTTTTTGTCAAAGATTTCGTTTTAAAAATCTTCAAATACATTGGCAATAGTTCATGTAGGAAGAATTATATCTGTGCGATAAACTGTTTATCTATTTATCGAGGTCTGTTATAATTCGGGAACTACTAAATTCGTGCGATTTTACCGACAACTTTCGAGTACACGACGGTAAAGTAAAGATTCACAAGTCCTCTTAACATACCAACTGTTGACAAAAAAAGAAAGAACAACGATATCTACTATATCGGTATTTGATACAAAAGATGCAGAGCACATGAAAGAAAATCGATAGAGGGCGGGCAAGTTTAAATGACCGCCTTGGCATTCGGGACGCGTCGACAGAGTTTTTATTTTGCGTATTCCGCGACCGAAACAGCTGAAGGGTCGAAATGTCAAAAATTCGACGGGAATCCACGAACGTGTGTAATGTCAGCTACAAGTGACGCACTGGCGCTTCCCGCGGCGCGTTCTTCACGCGAAACGATGCCAAGAGGATAAATTATGCCCCGAAAAGAGAACACGTAAGTACCTGTTAACCAACTTTCTAACCTCAATCGACTTTCTCGCTTCTGAGATTACATCTCTCCTCTTCGCGTCATTTTCTCCGAAACGAAAACGAACAACCGTGTTTCTTTTAAAAAATTAAAAGAAAAAATAAGAAATTACTTGTCTTCTTAGCAAAGCGAAAACATGGGAGCGAGACAGAAGAAAACGTATGAACGCTTACTTCAAAACTCTGGCAGACCTCTTGCCGCCACATCAGGAGGGTCGCAAACGCAACAAGGTCGACATCCTGATTCACGCATCAAAGTACATCAAAGACCTCCATAGTCGTACAGAGGAGTTGTTCTCTGCTCATGCTTCGGAGGCTCATAGTAAGCGAGTTTCTTTGACAATGAACTTGTTCCCAGGCAAAGACATTTCCTAGGACAGTTCCAATAAAATACCTGAGATATGATTTGAATGAAACGTGTCATCTTGGCTTGATATCTTGAAATAATTCTATTAAAATAAATTATAATATCATTATTATTTCAATATTCGACTGTTGAACAAAGTAATACTTTGTTTCATTTTACATTTTGTATTTATTTCTACATAATCTCTCAAATAGTTTCTGATTCTATTATGTATTGGGTTGTCCGGAAAGTCTGTGCCGATTTTGGAGGAAAATTGAAACGCAGAAGATTTAAATTGTAGTATACATTTATCAAATTATATAGGTGCTATTCTGTTCTACAACCTTTCTCCATCTTTCAGTTAACTTGAAAATTCCGTCATTCCAGAATTCCGTCTCTCAGGTTTTTCAGCAAAAAACTTTTCTACGTGATTTTTTATCTCGATAAAAGAATTGAAGTTTTTTCCATTAAGGGAATTTTGTAATGATCGAAATAGGTGGAAATCAGAGGGCGAATATGGTGGATGGAGTAGAACATCCCAACCGAGTTCTAACAACTTTTGTCGAGTTATCAAAGACACATGAGGCCGCGCATTGTCATGATGAAACACGACGCCTTTCTGATTCGCTATTTCTGACAAGAATTAACGTATCGTAACCAAATTTTTTTCCAAATATGCCTGAAGTACCGCAATTATCGTATTTTTACGATACGCCCTTTACGAACGCATGTTATTTGTTTTCAATCGTTCTGATATATTCAAATCTGTCCTTACGCTACCTACCAAAAATCGGCACGAACTTTCTGGACAACCCAATACACTTCATCTTTTACCGTTGGATTGTTTGTTCTATTTCGTGAATGTCAATTCGTTCAAATAAAATTTATTATTTTCAAATGATGTATTTGATTTGAAAGTTACCAGGATAAATTTCTTCCTAGTTGTTCTTCAGTGCAAATAACCAATTAGTGGAAATGATTGGTTATTTTTTATTTTTATCTTAAATAACATTTGCTGAGCAAAGTATCTGTTTGTTTTGTAATTGACGTGGTTATTGTTTTTCCTTAATGCGTGTTGTATGACAGAGGAGGAATTGGCTCGTTTGAAGAAACTTGTGACTCAGCTTTTCTCTCGTACGCAATTGCTGTCTACCCTCCTGCGAGAGGCTGGTATCTCTGTTCCGGCAGAGCCAGCTCTTGAAAAACTATCTCCCCTGAAATGGTCAAACAAAATCAACGTGGAGGACGCGGAGAAGTGTTTCAGCAAAATAGAAGAAAGTAAGTACAGTAAGGAGCATTGACGATAGATGAGAAATGAATTTTTTGGATTTAGATGTTTACAAAGATGGTTTGATTTCAGTAAAAAATCCTGAAAGCAAGAGGGAAAAGTCTGCAGAACTGAAAGTGCCTTCTAAGAGAAAATCAGTTACTTCTTCTCATTCGTCTAGTAAAAAGTCAGTGGAAAGTAGCAATGTTCCCAAGGATGTGAATAGTTCCATAGAAAATCAGGAGAATCAAGTAAACTCTGCGAATAGCAACGATGATAGTTTAGAGACAGCAGACAATGCATCGAATGCAGGATCCAAAGAACCAGAACGTTGTCAAGTGAATACAAGTAAATGTTTTTTCTTAATTCTAGTTTTGCAAGTTGCCCTCAGCTATTGAAATATGCCTCGTTATTTTGTTAATTAGGTTCTGAGGCGACAGTCGCTTGTCCATTGAATAAGAAGACTAATAACGGTAAGTATAAAGGAATCACAAATTGAATTTTCTCTCTGACATATAAAATAACGTTTCAGCATTACAAAAAGTAGAATCTCAGAAAAAGGTGAAACGGAAAGCGAAGAAGAAGGAAGAAAAGAAATCATTGGCATCGTGTATAAATAATTCCGTGACTAATCTGACCCCGAATACCCTTATATTATCCGGTGGTAAATTAATGCCTTTGGTAACTCCGATGACGTCGAATATAATTGTAAATACTCAGCAGCAGGCTGCGAATCCTATAATTCTCGGCAACGGTCAGCAGAATCAGATGATCGTGATGCAGCCGTTGACGAATCGCGTGCAGAATCCGGTTGTTTCCATTTGCAACCAAGCTGTGATCAACACGGTTCAGAAGGTCACGCTCAACACGGTCCCTAGCATTCGCGCGAACATGGTGGTGGATTCGCAGAATTGGGCATCCAATGTGAAGAACATAATCAATGCGACGAAGATAGGCGGTCACAAGGGCATTCTGCCCAAGGGTAAGGAAGTGACGAAAACAACGATGACGTACAAAGTTCCTATTCCGGCGGTTCACAAGGAGAAAGCGGAAAAATCTAAAGAGCACGGATCGAAGAAAGAGATGGAAGTTAAGTCGAAGGCCAATAAAAGTCACGGGAAAAGTTCGAAAAGTCTGCAATCTGTAGAAACCATCGAAGAAAAGAATGACAAAGAAAAAACAGTGAAAAATGTCGAGGATGCAAATTCTACTCAGAAAACTGTACTCAAACGTTCTATGAGCACGGAAGTTGGATCCGTGGATGAACCTGATGAAAAAAAGCGAAAGGCGAACGAAAACCGTGAACACAGCCCAGCGAGTACGGTACCTGTGTCGAAGTCAGACTTTGCTGTGACCTGCAAGTCCATTGAAAGTTTGAAGCACGTTATAGAAAAGATAGGCGAGGAAACGAGCGAAGAACAGGATAAAAGTCACGTTCTGAATGAGTCGGAAGAAAATACCGAAACGAACGTAGAATGTTCTGCCTTGCTAGGTTCCACTGGTACCGATCAGCAAGATGTTTCCGACTCTACAAAGTCGGCGGACGTTCTGACGTCAGCGGACAGCATTCAGTGTGAAACGAAAAGAGGCCAGGACGCGTCAATTTCAAATACAACGTCTCCAGTTACCTTCCCGGACGAACATTTGAAATCTTCCAATGAAAACGTCTCCGTTTCTTCTGGAACTGACTTCAACATTCCTGTAGATAGTACACTGGAAAAATCGATCAGCAACAACGTCGACCACTCTGATTCTAAATCGACTCTAACAGAAGTAGAAAAAGCGGTTGAAAATTCGTCTAAAAAGATGAAGGATGTTTGCAACCTGGATACAGAATTCGACAATTTGTTGCAGGTGGCACCGAAAGAGTCAGAGATTGCCCAACATGCAACTAACTTGGAAAATAATAAGATCATTCTAAATTTAGATACAAACACCACAACAACTTTGAAGCCAGAAACGAGTGCCGTGGTTCAGGCTCCGGACATCGCCACACCGTCGTCGTCGTTGCTTCCGGTCAATATAGTGGAGGACGAGTCCAAACTGTTGAAAACGTCAAAGGACGAAGCGTCGAAATCTTCGCTCTCGTACAACACGGAGAATTCTTTCGTACCGATTGGTAGCCGAGCCGACGGTCTTCACTCTGACCTTTCAAACGACATATTTGCATCCCTTCAGGTACCTTCCAGTTCGCACAATCCAGAATCTATATCTCCTACAGCTGCGTTCTTAATGGCTTTTCCATTGGTGTCTTCGCTGAATGGTAAAACAGAAGTTCTGGAGGAGGAGATGAAAGAAGACTTCAAGTATCATAGCCAGACTCCGCCCATGCTTCTGCAGATCGGTGCAATGGAGCCGAATAGTTTCAAGCTGAAGACAGCGTCACCACCTCACTCCATTGCTGAGAAACGGCTGAAAGTAACATGCGAGGACAAAAAGTCTATGAATCCACCAGTGAGCGAGACAGTGTCTTCGAACATTATGGTTTCCGTGGAATGTGCCACGACTACGAAAGCTTTGCCCAAAGTTGTAAACGACGAACCTCTTAGGGAGCCTTACAAGATCGTTGTGGAGAAATCTGCACCTTCCAATTCGTTCTCCAACGCGACTCTGTATTCCATTTCAAGCACCTCGGGTACTACATCAATTATCAATACTCCAGAAACGGGAGAGAATTGTTCCAGTCAACTCACGACAAATTTACGAAATCCAATCGCAAACACTACCAACGAAAACGTCACGGTTTCTCAGATCAACGCGGTATCCATTTCAAGTAAAACTGATTCGAATAATTGTCCCGTACAAGCCTCAAGCTGTGACACCAACGTTCGATACAGCACGTCTCAGGACTTTCTGTCGAGTTACTCGACGATCGTTGAAAACAATTTGACTCTGCAGCAGAATCCAAACGATTGCACCAGCTCGACGATTCAGGAAACAAATCCGTCTGGATTGAGTCAAAACATCGTTCCCGTTGTATCCCAAGCACCTCTGATTTCTCATTTGTCCAACAGCAATACAACGACGAATACGTCGTCGTTGCCTTTGCAAACAATGCAAATGAATTACACTTCTCAGATGAAGGATAAAGAATCTCATAACTCACGCGTTGCTTACGGTGTTCATGGCAAGGATCCCCTGGTGGATTCTAACATAGTTCCCAATAATTGTTTGAACTACACCGGCCACGTAGATAGAGTTCTTCCCACTTCTTCTCAGAACATTCAACAGGAGTACTCGATGCGATCCAAAGAAACAGCTCTGCCAATTCTCTCTTCTCAAGCCATGCAAACTGTTTACGAGTCACAGCCTAAAGACAGTCACGTTCTAACAACCCAACAGACTACTCATCAGAGTTACACATCCGTTCACGAGAAAGATCACATCATTCACAACTCCCACAATGACTACACGGTGGATCAGAATAAAAGTCTGCCTCGAAAAGACTCGTACTCGACAGGGAGCAGCAACGTAACTACGTCCAACAGGAATCAGAATTATCCGTCTCAGAAGGATCCGATATCAAACTCGTCCGAGGATCATTTCCAACGTAGCTACGCGAAAATGAACAAGGAGGCTGATTCCTCGGGTAGCAATGTCGTCGACCAAGATCAAGAACAAGGTCATAGGCGTGATACCAATTATAATTCGACAAAAAAGATGGATGTCGATCCGTTTGCTCAAACGTTTCCCTATGGTGTGAAAGAGTCTATGAACAGTCAGCCTGAGCAAAGTGTTTTGAATCAGAACACCGACAATATATATCAGAGTCAAAGGGAGGAGGCCCAGAGTTATTCCACTTATTCCAACAAGGATACCAAGAAGATCAGCACTACTTCTTCCACCAACATAAACAACAAACCTCTTATTCAGAATACTCCTGTTACACGTTACTCACAACAGCCAACGTCCTTCGTGGCTACGTCTAACTACGAGCAGAGTACTGTTACTGAGAATCATGCAAAATCGACAACCACCGTTGCTCATAATTCTTCTAATTTCAGCATTTTGTCTTGGACGACCTTCTCTCCTGTTGGCGGAGGAAATAACAATAATTTGGTGCAGTTTGAGCAAGGATCAAGCCAGACGGACAACACCGAAGGAAAAACGATATGCGAGAATTATAGTTACGTTCCCCTCCACAAGGAGAATCCAAATTTCTCCAACGTGTTGACTAACGACGTTTTCTCCGTGAACTCCACCATGGCCAATATGGACAAGCCAAGAATGGGGAAATCGGGAATGGAAACGCAAAAGCAATCATTCGTGGATTCTTCTAAAGCTAGGAATATTCAGACGAACGTTCCTCCGTCTGGCAAGCAGAGTCGTATGCAGAATCAAACTTCTTCCAACAACAATAACGATTACAACAAATACAACACGGAAAATAAAAACAAGTCTAAATACGGAATGGAATCAAAGTATATTCAGAACGAGTATCCCGGGATGGAGCAGCAGTCGCAACAGCAGCAACAGCCGCACGGGCCAAAGAACCATCAGCCAATGGGGGCAAAGCAAGATAAAACAGTCTATCCAATGTCTAATTACGATTCTCAAGTGAATTTCGATTTGTCCGAGGTTAACCCGCAAATGAAGTACTCCGTCGAGACTTATGCAAGCTCAAATTTCAAGTATCCGGACAAATCTCAGCAGCAAAATCAGAATAAGTATCAACCCTTGGTCCAGGGACAGGTTCCATCTCTGCAACATGACAGCGTTACTTACAACAACGATGGAAAACACGGACAGCAGCAAAGCGCGACAAAGTCGAAAGGGAATCAACAGCAACATGCGGTTAGAGCGCCTGTAAATTGGATGATGACACCGGAGATCAAACATAACGCCAATATTGCCGACATCATCTTACCACCGATTGGAAAGGAGCTGGAATTCTGTCAAAACAATCTATTTGCTCAGACACCGTCCTACAATCAAGGAACGCCGAATCAGTTTTATAATAATTACGATGTAGCGGCTCACAGTTTCTCCAATTTACCGGTATTACAAAGCGAGCCGAAAAGGACCTCGGAAGTGTTCTACTCTGAGGAACAACCGTTCCCTTGGTCTCCCACGAAAACCAGCATTCACGTCGAACAGGGTCAACCAGTCAAGGGTATAGATCAGCACATCGTTCCTTCTAGTCTTCCAACGTTGGTCGGTGATTTAGATTTAGGTACCAACATACCCGAGAAACAGAACTTCTTGTTTAGTCAAGTGTCCTCGAGAATTCCATCCGACCAGAGTAAAGATACTATCAAGGATAAAGAGGGGAATGTTGCAGGACGTGATTTTCATACTGTATTAAATAACCAGACTGTTCAGCATCCAACAGCCGGATCCTCTTTTCTCTCTGTGAGTCAATTAGTGGAACATGAGAAAGCTGAGAAGTCTCATCAGCAGCATCATCAGCAGCATCATCACCATCATCACCACCATCATCACCATGCACATCAACATCAGCAGCAGCAACAACAACAACAGCAGCAGCAGCAACAGCAGCAGCAGCAGCAGCAGCAGCAGCAGCAGCAGCAACAAGCTAGAAAGCATCAGAGGAAAAGTAATGCTAGTCCTAGAGGAAATAGCAAGAGGCAGATGGATATCCGGAAACAAGGATCAGGTAATGATCAGTTGCATCAGAGGCACGAGGAACAAAAATCCTCTGGTCATACCTTTCCTGAACAAGGATACCAACAGCAACAACAGCAGCAACAGCAACAGCAACAGCAGCAGCAGCAGCAACAACAAAAGTATCAACAGAATAACGTTCATTGGAGAAGCAGGAATTGTAAGAGTAATTACACTGCTGAAGCATTAATAGGGACTAACAGTAGTGTACATGATACGAATCAAGATAAACATGCTTCGATTAAGTTCTCTACGAATTACTCGCAAAATAAGTTCCAAACGAGCCTTCCCAGCGCCGATACAGTCATGCCCCTCAATTACTTTTCAAACGCGGACGACGGTAGCGGTTACGGGCAAATGGTGAATCAGAATTTTAATTCGTATACATATTCTTCTAATACCAACATTTATCCCACCTCGAATTTTATAACCAGTATATCGAACACATCTACCAGCTATATGGTGCCACTGCACGATAACACTGACTACATGGAAGCTAATGCGTTTCTCTTGTCGAACGTAACCGTTGCCTCAACCAGCACCTCGTCATCCACGTCCACCGTGACAACCTCCGCCTCAAACGTGAACACGAATGCAAAGAATCATCAACACTATGGCAAGCACCAGAATTGTGACAAGAGATCGTATTCCACGAACGCTAAGAAAGGAAAGAGAAAAGGTCTGGATGCAGGAACCATGCAAAATTTGGAGTTTCCTTTGTCTGGTATCAATTCACCACTGGAGGATTATCATCACTCTACATTTTTGCCACCACCACCGCCACCGCATGCTAGCCCCCTTTATCAGAACCATCCGCAAGCGAATGTGTATACTAAAGCGGTAAATGGCTTGCCACCGCCGCCATCGGTAGCTGTTCCTCAGGGTGTACCAACGGTAGCAACAGCCGGTTTTCCAATGAATCCAAACATGCCAAGAGGAGGAATCGTTGCTGGCAATCACATGACTATGGGCCACCATCCATCTGGCACGAGTTTAACCAACTTTAATTTAAGTACCATATTTCCAGAAATGAACGACAAAGTATGTGGACCTTTTAGACACTCTAATCCTTTGTTCTCAAATTATTTGTGAAACAATTGATAATATTGAATTTGTAATCAAGAAGTGTAAAAGTAGCTTTTAAAATTAAAAAGTACAAAGGATTGGAAGTTTTGCCTATTGGAATTGAATATTAAATAACTGTTGAGCTTATTTGTTAGATCACTGGATATAAACCACCAAACGGTATACCACCGGGCTTATCACAGGCGAATCAATCTGCACCTTATACACAGAGGACCAACTATCCAACGAATCCTCTCTGCCATTTACCACAGGTTTGTTTAATAATCAAAATGCATAGCATTCTGCAAATTCAGATTAAACAGAAACATTGTCCTCAGGTATCGGAAGGGAGTCAGTTTGGTAATAGTGTTCCTCCTCCTCCTCCTCCACCTCCTCCTGGAGTGATTCATTACAAGAATGTATGATAATGTAAGTACGAATATAGTTTAACGTATCATACTTACATTATCATTACAACAATATGTGAATGATGTAAGTATGAAAAATGGCTCATTATCTATTTGATGATTGTACATATGTAAATAGGTAATTGTGTAATTGATTAAATTAAAAGAGATTGATATATATATATTTATGACATGTTTGATTTTGTATTATAATATAAGGTGAGCGATGAATGACATTAAAAATAAGTTTGTAAAAACTGTAACAACGCAAATTTTATGTATTATTGTACATTTTGTTACAATTCGAAAACGTCAGTTTATTTCGCAATTAATTTCATAGAATATTTCGTCGAATTTTATACAAAAAATTGATACATTGTTGGTAAATATACATTATTTATTACTACAATCTCGCAAGATTTGTCTTAATTGTACATGAATAGATGGAATATAGGAAACGAATATCACAGCATATATTTCCTGTTAAATCATTTCTTGTTGTATTAACTAATTTCTTTGGTAGGCGGCTTTAACGGAACTTTTCCAAAAGTAAATTTTTCCGCCATGTACATGCTTTTTTCATCGTCCGTTAATTGATTCTCTAATGAGTATACATCGTCGCTGATAATGGCTGTTGTTATAGTTATTCCGAATGTCGATTTTCCAAACGGTCCGTTGTCAGCAGTAGTATTAAAAGTTTGATTTTGCGCAAAAGTACCAAACGGCGACGTAATTTGTTGTTGTTGTTGTTGTTGCTGTTGCTGTTGTTCTTGCGGTGTAAACGAACTCGTGGTCGTAGTTGTGGATGTAACGCTCGTAGGACCAAACGGTGAGTTTTTCATATCGCTAAATACCGTCGATGTGAAAGGGGAACTGCTAGTACTGGGTGTTCCAAAAGTAACTCCGGTATTTGTAGTACCAAACGGTGTGCTAGAGGAACTAGCTGTGGTAGCAGTCCCCGTGTTCATTCCGAACGTAGAGAAGGCTGCTGTACTGGTGGCTTCGAATTGCGAAACCGCGGTAGCAAAAGGACTCGTAGTCGTCGATGTTACGCCGAATGGCGAAGCACTGGAGGTTGACATAGGGGGTGTGTTTCCAAATATATTTCCGGAAGGTGTAGAAGTGGTAACGCCGAAAGCGTTTGTGGATTGTGCGGAGCTAAAGGCAGGTGTCGCGGTATTGGATCCGCCGAAAATACTGCTAGAACTTCCAAATGTTGGTTTCTCGCCGAATATTGAACTAGAATTGTTCCCAAAGGTCGATGAACCACCAAACACTGGTGCTCCTCTAAATGCGGGTGTTTCAGGCGAAAATATCCCTGAACTGAAGGCCCCGGTAGACGGAGTCGATCCAAAGATGGAGTTAGTTGTCTGTAAATTTGAGGAGCCGCTAAACGGATTAGCAGTCGAAGTTTTAGCTCCGGCAAACATAGCGTTAGATTGAGAGGAAGTGCCACTGAACAAAGAGGAAGATGATGTTGCCCCACTATTGAATACTGAAATCGGCGTTTGGGACGTTTGATGCCTGGCGAAAACATTGTTCACTTGATTGTTGGTTCCAAATATACTAGGCTGCCCGAAAACGGGCTGGGACGTTCCGCCACTGAAAATCGAGCCGGACGATCCGAAAGTCTGCGTGTTTTGTCCTGTATTAAATGTAGAAGTGTTTGTAATCCCACCAAATACAGTGTTAGTGCTGGTACCACCACCAAACACTCCTAAATTACTGCCAAAAGTTGGGGTACTACCAAATACAGGATTCGAAGTTGTAGTTGATCTCCCAAAAATCGATGTGTTACTGGTAGAGGTGAAACTACCGCTGAACGGATTACTTTGATTTCCAAATGTCTTATTTCCAAATACATTGGAGGATGAAGTGCTGCTTGGAAGTCCGAGTTGAGGGGTTGCAAAAGCGAAGCTGGAAGGTTTTCCAGATGCATTGTCATTCCTGGTATTCTTATGTCCTGTTCCTAGAAGCTCTTTCTGAAAGACAAAAAAAGAAACGTTTTTAATTATAACAACTTCATAGAGTACAATATCAATTATGTTACGTACAAGCTTGGTTAACGTCTCGCGACTAGGATTCTTAAATGCATCCCTCTTTGCCTTCATGTCTCTACACAGTTGTTGAAAATGCAATTTCTGAAAGAGACACAAAAATATAAATGTCAAAAGAGTTCATAGTAACACTACAACAGAAACAAATAGCTGTATATACTAACTGCCTGCTCTACCATTCCATTATTTTGAGCTTGATACATCTCCCATCGGACTTCTTCTGGGGACAAGTCTTCCATGCCAGGAATGCATGGTTTGTCCTTAAGTGGTGCAAAACACGATAGTAACCATTGTCCCCCTCTTTCTGCATTAAGCATCTCTTTCGCGACCAACACCCTTGTTCAACAATAAAAATTAATTTCATGTCTTTGCGTTCTTTGTCGAGTAATTTCATTATACTTACACGATATATTCATCTTCATTGTACGAGTCAACTTTGTTATTAGCCCCTACAGCAAAGGATTAAATGTCAAAGTGAGATTCATACAATTTCCTACGTTAAGATAAACTTTATATCTTACCAAAAGTATTTATATGTTCGAATTGACAATACTGTCCAAATCGACAATTTCCTTGTCGATAATATTTACAAACAACCATATTGCACGAGGTTCAATCTATTTAATCTTGTCATGTACCATTGTTATTGCGTGACTCGAGTTGACTCGATTAATTTCTACCAGGGAGCGTGATCGTTTTGCCTCCACCGGCCTATTTGAATTTCTTTATTTAACAAAAACAAACATTCTTTGTATAATACAATTCGTATAATACAACTTCGATCTTCGAAGACAAATATTTGTACGTAAAACGTTAATTTCTACAATTTGGGCTTAGTTTTAAATCCAGTAATTTAAATTCACATAGTTGATGAATTATTTGAATTATACGTGATATCTCTATGAAAAAGAAAAGTTATATATGTACATATTATGTATAATTAATAATAAAAATATAAAAATATTGGGAAAAGATATTTAACGAGCCTGGGATACTAAGATTCATACAGAATAAAATTTAGTAGTAGGTAGTCATCGTATTTAATTACACGTACACATCTCAGGAATTTTATTCAGATGCACGCATAAAAGCATCGCGATGATTCACCGCGCAGAATACATTACAGATCTAATGAAATTTATCGATACGATTTTTATTTGTTTTCTTGAAAAATTCGTAAATTCAAAAAGGCGTGAGAGAATAAATGCAAGAGTTCCGCCATGGCGCGGAAGTATATTCGAATTCTCTCGTTGGGGTTATGTTGTAAAAATCATCTGTGCGTCGTGCCAATGGAAACGGAGTTTCGAAGAGAAAAAAAAAGATTTGTAAAAACTTATAAAAAGAAAAAGAAAAACAATTGACAAATCATCGCGAGAAAATCATGGACATCTACTGGTAGCAGATGGAACTACTGACGATAGGAGGATGCCCCTCCCTAAGGAGATGTCTCCCCCCAACGTATCTCGTCGCTGCCACCATTGTTACGTCCGGGTTTTGGATTTCGGTATTTGTTATGAGACAATTTCCTAGTTTTGTAAGAATGTATTTGTAATTTGCAAGTGGTATTACTCGCTGGCGTCTAGTATCTACGTTGGAGGTGTGTGCACTCGCGGCGGTATAGCCGTAGTCGGATAATGGTAAGCGTTAGTCCTTGATATCTGAGAAAATAGGTTATAGTAACTAGTGCCTCTTGAGATGATAAAGTTCTTTATCAGTCAGACAGGATGTTCCCGTATCGAATTTCTGTTTACCGTTTGATATATTCTCGTTTGTACGCGAGATATTATTAAACGAAACGACAAACGTAATTTCATGATTTAGTTTCAGAAAAAAAAAAAGGAAATTTCGTTTATGCTATAAAGATGACTTTGAATTTTTTTTTTCATCGAAATTGCATTTGTCGTTGATGTTTTTGTTACAGTCAGGAACGCTGAAACCTTACCTGGCAGCAGTGAGGAGAACGCTTACTGCTGCTATGTGTTTGGAGAACTTCTCCTCTCAGATAGTCGAGAAACACAATAAACCAGAAGTTGAAGTGCGAGCTAGTAAAGAACTACTTCTAACACCGATACTAATAAGCAGAAACGATAAAGAAAAAGTGTTGATTGAATCGAGTATAAATAGTATGAGAATAAGCATTGCCGTGAAGCAGGCCGATGATCTGGAGAAACTTCTTTGTCATAACTTTACAAGATTCATGACAATGAGAGCGGAACACTTTATTATTCTTAGGAGAAAGCCAATAGAGGTAAATATTAGAGGGATCATATGAAAAATTAATTGTACAAGTAATCAACGTGCGTAATGTTTCATGTTCTACAGGGTTATGATATTAGTTTTTTAATTACAAACATCCATGTAGAACAAATGTACAAACACAAGATCGTAGACTTTGTGATTTATTTCATGGAAGAAATTGACAGAGAGATCAGCGAGATGAAATTGTCCATGAATGCAAGAGCTCGCATTTGTGCAGAAGAATTTCTAAAAAGGGTCAGTATCTATGGTGTAACATAGTCGATGAACGTTGATGAAAATTGCTAAAATTGCTAAAACTGCTAAATTTTCTGTTTCAGTTTTAATTCCACGGACACAAAGTGTTAGCAACATAGCAATAATCGCAAACGCCAGGTCACTAAAAGTAACAGTGCCCGTAAATCAATCTGGTTAATACGTAGCCAGACGATATTTTAACGGATTAATCTTTTAAATCTGACTCCAAACACTTTTTAATCCAAACACGCCAATCCCTATTATCGTCCGTTTTTGAACAAACAAAAAAAAAGAAAGAAAAAAATTCATTTGAACATGAATATACATTTATCGAGTAATCACTGTCATCTCCAGCTGTGTGTGTAATGAATAACAAGTCTGACGTACATGTAAGTACCTTAACGGTATTAAATTCAGCACGCGCAGTTCCGCGAACGATATTCGCGACCTTTTCTGTGTTCCTTTTTCTCGAAACGAGGAAAACCGAAACACTTACTGGTGGTGTATGAATAAAGCGTGCAATTCCTTTTTGCATTTATAAAGTTCTATTTATCTTACGAATCACTGTATCCATATGATTTAATACTAATGTAAATACAAATAAACGAGAAGAATCATCGTGAGACCGTGATTCGCCCCGTACCTCGAGCATCCAGAAGATTAAGCCCTCCTAACGCGCAATGTTATTTAAACAATGCCAATGTATACTGTTTGATAAGTTTGTACGTGTGGAATTACAAGCGTTTAATATTCAATGTTTTGGCACGTGAATTTGATCTTCAAGAGTGGTATCAGATAATAGTCTTCGTGACTTATTTTTTATTTGTCGTTGATTTTTATTTATTTCACGTCTGCGACAAATTGACCTATAGGCTTTACATTCGTAATATAAATAATTCATTTTGATATTTACATCATGAACTACAGTCCACTTCAAAGATATTCATTCAGGATTTGAGGTGAATTGATTTAAATTTCCAAGGATTTTGATATTCTCAGAGAGCTCAACTTGTCAATTGAAACTCTCGACACGGGAAGATCGTATCCTTCTCCGAAAAACGCCTTAGAGTCTGCAACACGTCGAGCGAGAAACGAGGGCCCCTTCGAACCGTGGAATCCGTCACGTTCGCGGCGGCTCCCGTTTCCACGGGGAAGGGTGCCCCGGTGGAGCTCAGTCGCTCGCCGATACTGTTCACCAGTAGCAGTTCGCGAGTTTTCCGGCGACCAGGCATCGCGACCTCCTCGCTTCGAGCGCGACGAGTAAAAGTGACGACAAACGATCAACGATCAATGGAAACTTCAACGAGAGTAGTCAACGAATCTCCCGTGACAGTAACATAAAACGAAGGATGAAACAAGCAAGATAAACAGGACTGATCTCCGAAACAATTGGCAATATATTTGAGAGAGAAAAGAAAGGTCAGAAAATCGACGATCGAAGATAAACAAGGTTCCCTCGCTCAAAGCATCGCCAAAAAAAAAAAAAAAAATAGACAGACGATCTCGCAGACAGCTAAAAGCTGAAACGATCTCCGGTAAAAAGCTGGTGAACGAGCGAGGCCAGTCTCCTGAATCCTCCTAGTAGTAGTCAGACAGGAAAGTTTTAAGCCGTGTCGTCTCACGGCCAGTTACGAACTTTTGCTCGAACGCCGGGCGAGGGTAGTTTTAAGGGGGCACGTAATCTCTGTTTCGCTTTGGCCGCGATATTGAGATTACCGCCGTTCCAGCCGCGTTGCTATTTTCCCGGGGTGGCACGGGTGGAAGATTGTTGACAAACTCCGTATCGCGCGGGGGCGTCGTTTCCGCCTCTATATGCCGTGTGTAATCGGGCTTTTAGTTAACGTTGATCCCCTCGGTACACCCTCGGCTCTCCACCGAGTTTGATCGCGGGAAGGAGAAAGGGGAGGAAGCACGGCTAGAGGAGACCCCTTTCGAGTCCCACGGCGCTAATTCCTAACGAGCGCCCAAAAATACACGGAGTGGCGCGGAGAGACGCAGAGAAAGAGAGGACCACGGTTGTAGAGAGGTGGCTGTAGATAGTTGGCGAAGAAGAGGGCCGAGGAAGAGGCAGGTAGAAACGAAAACGAGTCGGATAAATAGAGGCTTACGAGTTACGAGGTCTTGCTCTTCCCCCTACTCTCTTTTCTTTCTCTCTCTCTCTTTGTTTCTTTTTTCATTTCGATCTCTCTGTCGAATTCCACGATTTGACTAAATTTATTAACGAAAAAAAATTATTTAACAGAATTTTCTCTTAAAGTTTAGAACTGGAAGTTACAGAATCTAGAAGAGGAGATGGTAATCAATAGATGAGTAGTACAAGAAGAAGTAATTTTTGTAAAAGAAATAGAATGTAGATTAACGAAAAATATTATTGCAACGATGAAATTTCGTTTGTTTCTGTACGGTACTATTTTCTAGTGTTGAAGAAAGTCGAAGTCGCAAGTTTCGGTGGTCTGACTGGATAGGCTTACTCTACTTGACGACGCGGCGTCCCGCTTACCTTCTTCGGCAAATATTTCTAGCTACTTTGGAAAGTTTGCTTCCGAACCCGACTTTGATTAAAGTCGGGTCCCGTGCTAGGATTATTCCAGTTTCTTCGGTAAATCTCCGTCTTCCTTCCTGACTGTAATTCAAATTTGTTCCGCGGCGGGTTACACACTAACTGCACGGACTTACTCTACTTATTCTACTTTCCCCTGTTCCATTCTATTTAACTAGATAAACTAGTTTTTTTATTTAGAATCGCTTCTAGACTGTTTTCGGAAGGGTTGATTTCTCTCTTTGCGAGCCATTGAATCATTCTCTTCGTTCTCTACTCGATTCGTCTAAACGCAGTCTCCCTTTGCTTCCGGTTTCTCTCCCCCCCCCCCCCTGGGAGAATTCGTCGTCTCCCTTTCTATTTATCAGCTCGCGCTCTAATTCTTCTCCTTTTACTACCACCCACCCCTTGGTCTGTCCCTCTCTTCCCTTCCGCGGGCGAAATCAGCTGTTCCCTCTCCCCCTCCGGGAGATCTCATTTTCCTCTTCCTCTTCGTCTTTGGCGAATCTTCCTCTTCCTCGCACGTCCGGACTCGCCGAGGCGTCCTCGCGGCGCGTTACGGCGCGTCACGGCGCGCTCCCGGCGAGCTTGCGCCCGAGCCGTAACTTTTTACGCCGACGCCGACGCCGACGCAGCGCCGGTGGCTCGGAGTCGGCGTAGTCTGGGACCTGGCGTCCTCCCGATCGGGAACGGGAACCTACAAGAACGGGAGCCGAGGGAAGAGAGAAGGAAAGAGAAAGATAGACGAGCGTCCGTGTCCGTACAGCTCTCGTCCGGTTCCTCTCTTCGACTCTTCCTGCTTTCGTTTCGCAAGAGAAAAGCCAAACAAAGGGATCGAGCAGAGTCGAGCGGAAGAAGTAGAAGAGAAAACTCGGGAAAGCTGGAAACTAGCGAGCAAGAAAGGTCTCTCGGAGTAGAGACGCCTGTTTGCAACCCTTTGGAGAAAGAATCCGAAAGGAAGATTCCGAGGAGACGACAGAGAAGAGGGAAGAAGAGGGAGAGGAGGAGTAGACGAGAACAGACGGTCCGTAAGGGTTAGCCGGCCTGTTGGCGACGGAAGGGAGAGATAGCCGCGAGAGAGGGAAAGACTGCAAGCAGCGGGAATAGGGTAGGGAAACGGTGGAAGAGGTGGGGAAGTTCCGAGAGGGGTAGACGAAGAGAGAAAGAGAGTATTGTACCGAACTGAAACGAACACACAGAGAAAGGGAGAGAGAGAGAGAGAGAGAGAGAGTGAGGGAGAGATACAGATAGAAGATTGGACGAGTGGGGAGAACCGGAGCAAAAGGGGTAAAGAGTGACAACGGAGGAGAGAGGGGGAGAGTGACAGAGACAGGGAAAGAGAACGAGAGAGAGAGAGAGAGAGAGAGAAAACGAGCGAGCCCCCGTGTCTTGCGTGCCACGAGAGAATACAGAGAGGGCCTAAAGTCGAGAGTTAGGAGTTGTGGCTCGTGGTTAGATAGGATGCGTGTGCCTGGGTGCGGTGTTCCACCACCACCCGACAGCCGACGGTTCAACAGTAACAATAGCCAGATAACCAACAACATTAACTGCAACGATTGCAACAACAACCGCAATACCAACAACAACAACAATAACAACAACGACAACGTGAACGAAATTTTCGGTTCGCCGAAATCGGTGGAAAGTAACGACAACATCGGGTACCAAGCGAATAATTGGCCGATCGCGCGCGGAAATCAACGAGAGGGAATCACGTCTGGTGGTTGCCTCGAGCACCAAGATAGTACCGGCTGTCTGACGGCGGAAACGGCTCGACCGACGCCACTTCCGCCACAGAGGACCAAGGGGCGACCGTTGTTCATCGTCGAGTTCTTCGCCCACCGGAAGTTCACCCCGAAGACTCGCGCCGTCATCGGTTCGCGTACCGATCCCTCGAAGAGGAGCTCGTCGTCGCGAGCCGCCTCGATCTCGTCGACGCTCGTGGATCCTTCGTTCTCGGCCGCCTTCCGTACTCGGTGTTCACGCAGCTGGAGCGCGATCGAGGTGTAGCGAGGGAGAGCGGAAAGCTGGTGCAAACTACGTATTCGCCGTGGACGCGGAGCGGCTGGCCGACCAGCTGGAGCACCAACGTCCCACGGCGGCGATCGTCGGCGTCGCGCGGCGTCGGGACGACGCTACTGGCGAGCACAGGCCGCTCGCTAGAGGAGCGCGCTGCGAGCCGGCTTCAGCCTGTACCACAGCCGACGTCCCAGCTACTCATGTTCATCCCGGACACACTGAGGAGCTGCATGGTGGAACCGGATGTCTCGACTTACCTGCAGGCCCCTTCCGTAGGACAGGTGCCTTCAAACATATATATATATATATGCATATATATTCATAACTCGTGTCTATTTGTCTCTTGGAGTGCTTCGCTAGAAAACTTTCGTCAGCTTCTCTTTCGCATACTTGTGATTGACAGAAATTTGCTGTGCCACGCTCGTGCTTTTGCTTCCACGCTTGCCATCACCTTTGTCCTCTGGCGAGGACAGTTTTGTTTCAAGTTTCCAACTATTCGATCGATTTAGAGCTACGTACGTAGAACGTAGGTTTGTTCTTTCGATTTCTCTCGTTCGTTCCCATTTCGCAAGGTGAAATTTTCTCGATTCTTGACCGAAGACACAGGTAGAGAGTGATGTTGTTATTTTCACCGATGATACGAGGGAACTCGAAAGAAAGAGGGAACACGTGCGACTCGCGTGTATCGACGTCGCTTCTTTCGATCACTCGCGGACAGACGTAAACAGACGAGTGTTTTTGCTCGCGAAAGTTCGCGATTACGAATGCGCCTTTTTTCGCTAAAATTCGTCTGTGATTGACTCGTTGAACTCGAGTGCAACGTGGACTTGAGGGGAACGAATGGGGAAAAAAAGAAAAACGTGGCGAATCGTCTGAAAATTACGTAATCCGTCCCTCGGCTGTCTCGAAGTCAGACTTGTCGCATACTTTCGGTCCCTCTTGTCCTTGTCGTGTCTTTCTATCGTTGAACGTGGATTTCCAAAGTTGGAACTGAGATCGTTGCCGATACGACTGATTTATCGTTTCAATTTTCAACCAAAGTCGAAAGTTTTTTAGATCCAAGTGTCGAATTTGCAATAGAGAAACGAAAATGAAAGAAACAGCAACAATTTGCAATACAAGCTTCTATTTATATATTTCAGTATAGATCATTCGAGAAAATACGCTATTATAAATATATAAAATTCTAAATCGGTCATTTTTACCATTTTGGTAGTTCCAGCGTTAAAACAAGAACCAAGTTGAAACGCGGAGGTTGAGACGACGGTGGCAGGAACTACGTCATAACGTCTGACGAATTGAATTTCTTTCTTTTTATTAATTAAACAAATCGGAAGAAAGATTCAATTTCTTGGACTATAAATATTCCAAAATTAAATAGTTTACTGGTGCTCGTTTATTGCTGTAGAATACCTTTACTAACCTAAAGAATGACAATTTTGGATCTGCAAACTTTCGACCAAGGGACCAACTTTTTACCAACAAACGACAATTTGTTAAATTTTTGATAAAAAATGATAATTTGGGATCTGCAATTGACGTCGAAATTTTCGACGAAAGGGCTAACTTTTTATTAACATTTTCACGGTGGGCGATTTTGGTTGTCCTACACTATTAATACAAATAAATAAACGAAACTACTTGTTTTACGCTAGAACAACCGTATCAAAATATTCTACCTACAAATCACTATAATTTGAACTGAAATAAGTAGATTCATACACTCGGGTTTCTGTCCAAACGGAAATTAATATTAATTTTGACAAGAACAGCCGTATCTTTTAAGTAGTTCAAACGATAGTTTGAAGTCAGTCACGTCGATCAGAGTTCGATCGTTACAAAATTAAAATTAGTTAAATTAACAGTACAATAAGAAAGATTACAATTATTTATAAAACACACATAAAAGTAATATCTCTTACACGCGAGTTGTCGTTTCAAATATCCCGCCGGGAAAGTGTTAACAAACGACAATTTGTTAACATTCTGATAAAAGAAATGACAATTTGGGATCTGCAATTGACGTCAAACTTTCGATGCGAAAGCAAAAAAAAAAAAAAAGAACAAAGAAACAGAAAAGATAATAGAGACGAAGTGGTGAAAAGAAGAGGATTAATCGATAGGGTGAGATTCGGTAACGGCGGTAACGAGGGTAGAAACGAGCGGGATGCAACGCGACGCGTGAATAGCCTCCGCACGTTCGAACGCACCAGCGGATGGAGCGGCGCACACGCGATCCACGTTCGTGCCTGTCATATCCCGGATGGGTAGCTTCGTTCTCGATCAGCCCGTTCTCGTCAGCTGATTTTCAGCAATGCGGCTTTCGTTTTCGTGGCGCGCGAAACGTCGTCGTGTCCCCGCCGCCGTCGCCGTCGTAATTATGTAAGGAAACGCCTATTTATACCGGATAATCACGGTTCTTACGTAACGCGACCACGGCCCCACCGTCACATGCTCTCCCTGTCCACTCCCGATTTTTTATATTTAGATTGCACTTGCTTTTATTCGTTTACCTCGCGTCGTGGCCGCGTGTATAGTTTGCCCTTCGAGTTTGATCTTGCATTTCTTTTTTAGCGACGGTAACCACCCAGGATGCTCAAGATTTAAAATATCTTAGGTTAGGTTAGGTTCTTTCGTATTTTCCACTTTCTCTTTCTCCTTCTCGTTGTTTGCAAATTGAAAATCGTGAAATATCTTGCTTTGTCAGGGGATAATTAATTAGAAGAAATCGTATCGTCGAATGAAAGATGGCTCTAACTAGAAATCCGCATGGAGGTTCACTCCTTTAAATAAATATAACGAGATTTAACAAGAAACTATAACAATAACTATTTATTAATATTAATGTTAATATCGTTTGCTTATTAAATATTTTCGGCTATCTTATTTTCTTCTTTTTTCATTTTAAATCAGCGTCGCTGTTGTTAAATCCCGCGATCCTTTAGCTTGGACCGGCAAGTTTGATAGAGATAAGTTTCGAGATGATAGTCGAAATTTCGAATTTTTAGGCGTACTTAGGTCGGTGAGATGTCGCGTGTATGTAGCCGGAGAAGGTTCATCGTCCGCGTGCCTCGTCTCCAGCAAACTTAGAACAGTCATTAGCGCGGCGAACGCGATATTTACTCTGGTGCCCGATTGGATAAGTTACACCGATACAGGGTGTATCGCCTTTGCGATTCATCGAGTTCTCGCGTTTCTTCGACGATCAACCTCTTAATTCAAATATCAGAATAGACAATATCAACATTAAATTCAATTTTTCAAAAGTGGAAGATTAGTGAAACTCATTGTGATCTCTTCGTTTGAACGAACGCAACAAATTCGTTGCAAAAGAAAACTGTCTTTTCGATCTCATAGCGTGTAGGAGGACAAATAAGAAGATCCCTGGAGGGGATGATCCTTTCTCTAAATGGCCAAACTTTCGGTCCGCAAAATATCGAAACCTCTGGCGTTCGAGACTTAAGAGCTTGTGTCGACGACCAAACGCTGCAACCATTAAACGAGAGCGTCGTTAAACCCACTCCAATACCTAGGAATTCGTTTCTAAAACCAGCTGTGCATCCCTCTTCGTCCCTAGCACCTGTGAGACCAACTTGTTCAACAACCTCGAAAGCCAAGGACCTTCCCATTCGACAACAGCCGCTTCCTCCGGTCAAAGGGGTTGCCCTCTTTCTATCCCGTTTTACAACCCCGTCTACCGAGGCAATCCGTCTTATCTCGGCCGAGTATCGTTGCTACTCGCTTGCAAGCGGCAGTTTCCGGTATCAGGAGTCGCCAACTCGAGCCAGCGTGTTCCATGCATAACGCGTCGTCCTCTTATCTGCCTGCGCGAGAAAAAGGGGTGAAAGAAGGAAGAGTCGGAGGGATACACCGCCGTTCACAAGTATCGCGTGTTTGTTGCTCGGCAGCTCCTCGATTTCGAACGATTCTCCCCCTGTCGCGGCGAATTTGAATTTGCCGCCGTTTGTCGCCGGTGTTTTTCGAACGCGAGCGCGCGAATTAACGCGAGCCACGGTTAAAGATTGATATTCATCAGTTTTAATTTTAAGTTAAACGTACTCGACAAAGCAAATTCTTACATACGTAAAGTATAATATATAAATACAATGAAAACGATTATTTTCCAAGTTTCGAGAAATTAACGTTATATTGGGTAATTGATGTAACAGTTTGCTGATAATTAACTTATCTATCAACTTCATTTAATGAATCAAACGATTGAAAATTATCTGCAAAATGATTGTTGTTAACAATAATGCGGAATATTTTATAATTTACTAAATTCAGAGGTAATCGCTTAATTTTTTTTTTTTCGATAAAATGTTAATCACCGTTTAAATTATAATTTTTAAAAAAATGTGCACATTTGTTTCCCATCCGTCAAGATTTTCCACAGCACGCGTAACGATTGTCTCACAATCGTTGTCACAAATTTAACAAATTTATCAATTTCAAAGTCAATCAACATTTTAATTCAAACTTCATTTCAAAAGTTTGTTGAATTTTTCGAACAGAACAGTAACCAAGGTTAACTCTTGGATGGTTTCGAAACCATTCAATTGGTTTGTATTTGGATGATCGTGGAAATCGTCGTGCTTCCGTTAATTTCACGGATTTTACGATTTTACAAGAACACGTATTGCGAGGAAAATGAGCGAGACTCGAGAGCGAGACTCAGTTTTTGAGCGGCGGCGTAGAGGAAGGAGGAACACTCCGTGTCAGTGTCTATCTTACGTGGAGGCGAGGAGTTTGGCTATCGATCGCCACCCTCTGCACGTCTTTTTCCTCTCGACCCTGCTCTTCTTCTCGTCCTCCCGGTTACAAGCCACGCGGACCGGCGACAACACGCAGTCACCAACGCGAGACGTTCGTTCGTTTCTCACTGCGGACCTTTAACCCCTTCCTGACAACAAACCGCGTTCTTCTGTTCCAATGAATTCGTCTCGCAGAGGGGTAGTTCGACGCGCTTCTTCGAACGCGTTAGATCGTTTAATCTCCGAGAGCGCGGAGGTTTGCCTCAATTTTCACCGCATTGGGTCGTGGAAGATTTCGAGATTAGCTTTGGAAGTGGTTATATTCGAAAAATATAGTTGCGAACAAGTTTCTCTGGTTTGTTAAAAATAAACTCGAGTTAGGTCGACGACTGTCCTATGATTGCTCTCTAAAGAAAATTCTCCGGTATTTTAGAATACTTTGTCGTTTAAATTTTTCTATTTCTTCGATTTATAGATGAAATTCAAATTAGGACGATGATTGTCCTCCAAAGAAAATTCTCCGGTATTTTAGAAAACGTTGTCGTTGAAACTTTTTTATGTATGTATTTGGTTTATAAATGAAATTCAAGAATGATGATTGTTCTCCGAAACTTTTCTATTTCTTTGATTTATAAACGAAACTCGAGTTGGAACAATGATCGTCCGTAAAGAACAACCCTCCGAGTCGCCCTCTGATATTTAAAAAAACGCTTCAAACTTATCACGTTCAAAAGAATCGTCGAAAATTGCGGAGTTTGCCCCAGAAGAAGTTCCGTGAAAATTCGAGCTTTTGACTAATCCAAGGCACGATATCCAAAAGCATTTTGTTTCTTTTCATTCGTCTTTGGTATCTCCGAATCCGATTGGACACTCGATGCACGCTCTGGAGGGAAATTTTCACCGAATCGGTCGGTCGCGACGCGCCTGCTATTTTTAGCGGTTCCGAAAATCAGTTCCATTGTTTTTTCGTGGGTTTATTGACGCGGAAAGCGGCGGCGTCGGCGGCGGCTAGGACAGGAAGCACCGCGGGGAATTGGAACGTGGCAAGAATCAATTTTTGCCCGGCCTTCTTCCTCGAGTTTCGCGCAAATTGCCGATCGTCCCGCGGGACGTTCCCTTGTTAGGCACACGCGGCGCCTCCTGTCGCAGTGTAAATTTTCCAGCCTCCTCTCGTCCATCGTTCCCCTCGGACAAAGAGAAAGAGAGAGAGAGACAAATTACCATAAATTCTTTCTCTCTCCTTTTCAACATTTCACTGCAATCTTCCCACGCCCTCCCGAAATTCGCCCAAAATACGCGTCGTGTTTGATCTTCTCCCTCTCGACTGGATACAAAAATTTCACTCCCCCAACGTTATGCGTTCTAATTTCAAATTCGGATTTTCCAGCTTTTTAACAGTGTTGCACTAGTTACAGATTCTATAACGTCCTATTCTATGATTAGCTCCGCGACTTCGTCGCTTTAGCCAACCACGTTTCGGAACTCGGAAAGAGATCAAAAGGAAAATCGCGAATCGGGTCCAACTCGCGAAGGCTCGCGAAGGGGTGAGAAACCCCTTTGGTGAACGACTTTGGTGAAAAGAGGAGGACAGCTTGGGAGGGATCGAGCAAAGTGGCGAAAGGATCGCGATAGAGAAAGAAGGGTAAAGAGAGAGAGAGAGAGAGAGAGAGTGATGCGAAGCTTGGAAGAGGGGGCGTCGCGGTCGGAGGGGTGGGAAGCTCCTGGGAGGGGATCTAAGGGGGAGGAGGAGGAGGCGAAGAGTAACAGAGTAGAGCGGAGCAGAGCGGAGCAAAACGGAACGAAGGGGAGAGCAGAAACAGAGGAGAAAGAGAGAGAGAGAGAGAGAGAGAGAGGGAGAGAGGAACGGTAGGGGTGTGGAGATTGCCAGTGTGGAGGGGGGCGGGAGGGGGAGGGGGAGGGGAAGTTGCGTCGGTTCGAGGGCAAATCTAGTAAGCTAGGACAGAGGCTATTAATAACTGTTTGGGGTGCCGTACCTGGCCGCCGCGCGGTGCCTTCGGCGCGCGTCTAGATACGCGCGTCTCGACGACCGGCGTCTCAGTGTCGTCGCGACGACCGACGTCGTACCCGCCGTTCCCGTCGTTCCGGCGTCGAGACGGTTTTCCTACGCCTCCGGTTCTTTCTACGCGACCGCGCTTCACGCGTGGATCCGTGATATATATATACACGCTGATATCTCCGATTTGTTTGCTCACACGCGCCTGTGTCTTCCTCCACTTTTTTCTTCGGTCGATCGAGACTCAGGTTCGAGAAGCGTCGTTTACGGAACTGTTGTAGATCGTGAGCCTCGCGATCGAACGGTTTTTCGAATCGGTGGATCGAGAGGGACAGAGTAGTGAAGAAGCGAGACGTTTTGGCAGACGACCAGAGTGGAATCAGTGTCGTCCGAGCGATCAACCGACTCGGTATATCGGGACGCGTGATCGGCCATCGTCAAGCGACAGGAGCACGCCGGAGGTGATCGGAGGCTCTAGACTGATTGGCTCCTTGGGTGGAGGATCAGCTGATCCCCGTGGTCAGCTGGAGAGCCAGCCTGTCGATCGTCCCACCAATCCAGTCGCTTCTTACCGGTTATCGTTCGCTCTCTCCGCTCGCAGGGTGATTCGTCGCATTTTTTCCTAGTGGTTCGCAAATACACGCGTGATAGTCTTCGTAAGTATCTCCGAAGAGATTAGCTTCCGGGCGATCGATGGTTTTCGAGGATTCGCAAGCGTAACGAGAGCCGATCTCTCTGCGTTCTACTGAATTCGATCGCGGTTGGATCTCCTCTGAACGAAGTTTTTGTAGGTAATCGCGATCTCGTGATGTTATTAGTATCGTTGATCGACGTAGTATCGTTGTTTAATTCATTTTCGCCGAAAACAACCTTTTGAATTCTTTCTTTTTTTGTTCTCGTCTAGGACTTTTCTTTCGTATTTTATACGCACGCATGACGTGGCCAAAAGTCCAAGTGGAAGAAACGTAAACGCGACAAACACAAGCGCAGCCGCGTCAATTTATTACCAACAACTACGCACCGACAACTCGCTTTACAAATAGAAGTTTCCTGCGACACGTGCGCTCGGCCCCGGATCCCTCTTCGTCCTTCGGAACCCGGTCCCTTCGATCCAATTCGCGTTTTCGTATGAGTAGTCCAGACCACCGTCGTCCGCCACGCGAACGCGTCTTTATTTAACTCCGCGAACCGCGTTCTAAACCGTTTGTTTCAACGATCGAGCTCTCGTGTATCGAGAGAGAGAGAAAAAAATTACCATCAATTGATTCGCAGTTTATCGATTGTTTCTTAATCACACTTTCGAAGACACGTCTCGAAGAACAAATTGCAAGTTGATTATTTATTATTAATTCGGCGATTCTTTAACGATCGGTTTGCGAAGACAAGCGAATGCGCCAAGTTCACTGTCGCTTCCCATTTTGAAACAAGGGTAGAAATTACCGAGAAGCAATAGATTTGTCATTTGTCTCTGGGTTATATTTAAATGTACTTGAAATTGAGGAAATATTGCATCTCTGGGGCAATAAACTTTCGAAGTGCGTGGCACGGTCATTCCAGCGCAAGAGGATTAACAAACTAAATGGATGACTCGATCGTCGCGAATTTCAGATTAATTTCTGATTGACTGAAAGAAAGAATCGTTGCAACGCGAAGAGGCGTTCGTCCCTCGCGGGACGCGGTCGTCCGGTTCATCAACCCCCGAGAAATCCAGGCGAATCGCGCGTCGGGCGTCCCCTTCGCCCGCGTCCTTGCCCTCCCCTCGCCTCCCCCTCGCGATGACGACGCGCACCGACGCGTCACCGTGCGCCTCCTTAATGCCTTTTGATTTTCGTTCGCGTTCCAAAAATAAACGGGGCCTGTCTTGAGCGGCCAGGCGGGAACTCGGTGACAAAGCGAGTCTGTGGCAACGCGAAAACCTTCCACCGTCTCCTCGAGTTTTTCCTCGAGTTTTCGCGAAATTTCGCGCGGATGGAGATAACAGATCTCATTTCGAAAGAGTTTAAGGGCTAGAGTGATACGCGATGTACGTTTCAACGCTAGAACTACCTCGTTTAATATTGTTGCGATTAACTCTCATTGTGGATTATTGTGATCGAGCTCCACGTGAACATTTCTCCGACAGATTTTTATTTTTATCGCGAAAACTATCAAATCAGAGATCGTAGTTCTATTTTAATCGGATTTTTTAACTCCCCAAAATAACAAGAAATCGTAATTTCCACGATATTGGTGAAGAATCAGCTTATCAACAAAAAGTTAAAATTATATTTCCCTCCAAACAGAAATCAATATTGATTTTGACAAAAGTAAAAGTAATCTGAAAGAAAAAAAGTAATCTGTCTAAAATCTGTCGTACTAGCGTAGTCGATTGATTTGGTAATTCTAGTGTTTAAAGCTAAAAGATTTCGTTTTTGTGAAATGAAAACGCTGCTCGAAACAATTGGAGGGTCGTTTCCCGCGTTACTTTGATCGTGGCTCGGTAAATAAGGTAACAGGACCGATTCGACGTAGTAGCAATCTTATCTCGACTCGTTTCTCGTTCCAATTGCATCGAGCAGCGATCGGAGATCTGTAAAAGCCGGCACAGCCACGATCGAATTCCCCGGCGAAATTGCTCGCTACCGATCGCCTACCGTGAAGTCCGTTTCGTGGCCGATTCACCCACCCGATCGTTGCCATCACCAACAAAACCGTGGTCCGTTTTCCCGCAGCAGAAACTCGCCCGGAAGATCGGAGCTTCTCCACCGCCGCCAGACACCATAGTCTCCCTCGAGGAAGCCAATAAATCCTCGCGAGAGAACGCAGACAACCAAGGAGAAACCCTTTACCTCTCTAGTTTGCTCGAGCATGCTAACGAGAAGACGCGACCTATAACAGAAGAGACCTAACCTCCCCGCGCGAGAATACGAGTGGGAAGAACGATCGAAGAATTGAAAATTCAAAGATTCGAGAAGAGAGAAATTTTCACAGAGAGGAAAAGAAAGAAACCTAACCTAACCTATAAGAGAAGAGACCTAACCTCTTCGCGCGAGAATACGAATTGGAAGAACGAAGAATTCAAAGTGCCAAAAATCCGCAAGGAAAGAGTTTTAACAGAGAGACAGAGAAAAAGCCTAAATCTAACCTAACCTATAAGAGAGGAGACCTAACCTCCTCACGCCAGAGTACAAATTGGAAGAAGAACGATCTTTCGGACGAATTTGAATTCAAAGTTCCAAAGATCCGAAAAGAGAGAAAGATAAATCAAGAAGTTGACCATAAAGTCGGTTGGTTGGTCGCAGGTGAAAGGAGGAAGAAGAGGAGGAGGAGAAGGTGGTGCAGATGAGGCCACGATCAATCTGCGACAGGGTGGCGGAGGAGTATTACGAGCCTGACGGTTGTTATTGCGAAAATCGGTGCTTCTGACAGCCGGACTGCAGGAGGGACAGACAGACGGTAGTGTGCCACAGCAGCCGCAGTGCTTGCGAATACTCGATGGTTCGTGTCGTTTGACGCTTGTTCCACTGAGGCCCAACCAACCCCCTAGGTGTTCTTCCTCGTCCCTTTGCCTTGCCTCTTCGCCTTGCTGTAGTCGCGTCGTCGCTTCGCGCCTGCAGTTTCGTACTCTTTATCTATCGGATAGGGCCACGACAAGGACGCCATCTCTAGGCTAATTTACATTTGCGTCTCCCTCTTCTTCTCTTCTCTTTATCTCTTCTCCAATTAGACGACAGTCGTCTCGAACGGGAGAACAATTCTCCAGATATTTCTCCGGCATTTCTCGCAATCATCGATCGTTTCTTTATCAAACTGGAAGTTTTCGTTATAGAGATTTTTTGATTGAGTGTTTGTGCTCTGTATTTTATAAATAGTCAATTTTGTCTCAATAAGCAGACACATTGTCCTTTGAATGTTTTAACAAAAATACTGCACGCGGCTATTTATCACTCACTGTTAGTTTCTTTCATTTGTAAAATTCAAATTTTCTCTCAGCTTTCAATACACGCATAACAATTCTCTGAGAGCACGCGTCATTAGTGTAGCTCTCGATCAACATGCAAATCCCTACCCGCGTTCAATAAGTTTTCAGGGCAGTTTTTCTTGCTGAAGAAGGGACGTCTGAAGAATAGACGATGAGATTGCGGGTACGCGATATTGTTCTGTCGACAAATATTCCATCTTCGAGCAGAGTTTTCATCTTCTCGGCGGAAAATTCATCCCTTCTCCTTTACGTGAAGCGTAGAAGGATGTTTACATCCCCTTGAAGCGTGAATCGCGGGATCCTGCAGGAGAAATCGCATTTCCCTGACAAAGAGAACACCATTCCCCAGCGATCGCGCAATAATCGATCTCCCTTCCCCCTTTTTCTTGCCACCCCGTCAACCGGAAACGAAGATTCGGCCGCGTCACCATTCCGGAACAGTTCGAACTGCCAGATAAGGGCCTGGTTTCCTCAGGATGTCCGCGAGTTCTTCTTTCATCTCGCTTTATCTCGCTTGCAAGTGTTCGAATAATTTGTCCAGTTTTCGACCTTTTTTCGTCGCGAAAGTTCGCACATATATATCGAGACTCTCCCTCAAATCGAAATTTCCGTTTTCTGTGTGTCGCAGTTAATATTAAATTTCCAGTTAAAGATTGACATGTCTTCCACACCACGTCGCGAGATTTTTAGATTTTTAGAACCACTGTGACCGTTGCATGGAAGCTGAGATTGAAAGAAATTTGCACTATCCCACCTGCATGTGATACTACAATCCGCACAAGTGACAAATTCGAGAAATCGTTTCACTCGAGAACGAGAGGCTTTAATATTTGCTGATAATTCTTTTTTTAAGGGGATATTTAAAAATGACTAATGTTGAAAAAAAAAGATCAGGTGTCTAAATAGAATTCGGACGAACACAATTCAGTTGTTTTCTCACGTCGCGTTCGAATGCGCGATTACTGGTCGAAGCTCGAAGTCGTTTATTTCTTTTTTCTTTTTCGAGCATCGACGGTAACGCTCGTGTCTCCCTCAAACTCGAAGGGACGGGGCATTGAGGATGACCCTCTTCGTTCTCGGTGAGCGAGAGTCGAGTAAACGCGCCGCTAATCAGCCGTCGATTTTTTGCCTGCAGGATGAGTTCCATCCATTCATTGAGGCCCTCCTACCATTCGTGAAATCTTTCTCGTACACGTGGTTCAACCTACAAGCCGCCAAGAGGCGTTACTACAAGAAACACGAGAAACGGATGAGTCTCGAAGAGGAACGTCAGTGCAAGGAGGAGCTCCAGGTGAGCGGTTCTTTCGATATTTTTCTTTTTTCCTTCTTTCTAATTAATTAGAAATCTCTTTCTAAGTGATTAGCGTTGAAGTACATATATATCTAGAAACTACGTATTTATTATTTGAACTGCCCGACGATTTTCTCAGTATTTGTTTCAAATATTCCAAAAATTTTCCATCGACTTATTTTTGTAATTTTTGAATTATTATTATTGAGGCACAATCTTCCAATATAGCTTGACTTGAAGATGGACTTTAACCATGAATTTTTCTCCGAACGACCAAAATTTTCAGATTCTTCGTTATGATACCAAAACTCGTTCTCGTGACAAAGATATAGATAATTGACAAACTTTAACAGATTGTTATAAATTCAACATAATATGCTATTACTCAGCAAAGAATACGCGTGGACGTTCCCTCTAGTCTTAATCTACTACTGGGTCCACTGCTCGAACTACAAGCTAGATTTCTAATAATAACATTTAGTTACAACGAATAGCACAACTCTACGTGATTAACACGTTTGAACGTGTTATGGCAACGCGAAGAAGTAACACGTTACAGATTGTAGTGAACTATAAATCAGTCAACCGTTTAAAAATTACCGATTAATGATTACAAATTGCAAAAGTTTATGAAGATTACCGATTTATTTTAATAAATGATTGATTTATTTTATTCATTGATTAATTATTAGGATTACTATGATTACATTTAGTAATTGATCACAAAACTAATTACAAAGTACGTGATATAATTACTGTCCAACTCTGCATCACGGATAGATTCGTCAAAATTGTCGAATCTTTTGAATCTATCAGCTTCGAGTTTTAAACTCGTAACTTAAATCTGAAACGTTCGATATTCGCGTTTCGAATCGAGTCCGATGTTTACAGTGAAGAGTATAACTGTCCAACGACAGTGAAAAATCGTCGATAATTTTAACTATTGTAACATAAGATCGCATAACGATCCACTCGTGATCTTATTTCGAAGCTTCTACTATGAGTCGTGAGTTTATTTTCTTCGAAGTTGAATTTACATCGTGCAGCGATGGGTAGAGAAAAAAGTGAGGATACTTTTTTTCCTTGAAAATTATTGTGAAAATTCAGACGTTTGTAGAAACGTTCAAAAAAAATCTTTCTCGCGGCTAGATTCACCAGTGTCTTGAAGATTGAAATCTTCTCTTTGCAACGATCTCTCAACACTCGCTGTACGATTTTTTTTCCATCATCTTTTACCGAACCTTGAACATTAAAATTTGAGCATTAGATATTGCAATTTGACATGTCAGGATTTCTTGAAATCCCACTGTTCAAAATTGAAGTTCAAGGTCAAGTCAGTCTATTAAAAGCAAATGGTTCTAATATTCTATGCAATTCTCAAAAGAAATTACCGTAAAATCTCTTTAACTATTAGGTTTGGGACAAATGTTTCACACTTTTTTATTTAGAATTTAATACTCTTTCGATTTATGGCGAAAAAGATATACAGTTTAATTTTAAAGAAATAGAGCTGACCTTTTTTGACACACGCAAAAAATTGATACGTCATATTTCGTCTCCCTCAAAATCATACAACTTTTGTATCACGCAATTTTTCATTAGACGCATTCTTTAAAAGTTATCTCAGCTGTGCAAGTTACGTGAATCACCCTGTATATACTCGAGTAACGTCGCACATCATAGGTACGTAACGTCACAGAAAAGCGACGAACCTCGCGCACGTAAAGAATTACGGCCATTATCAAGCTGCTACGTCACCTAACCTGACAAGTCGGAGGCTTGTCAAATTAAGACAATTTAGATGTTGCAAAGAAAAAAAGGTGAAAAGAGAAAAGAAAGGAAACGTTTAAAACGGCTGATTCGCAGCGTACGATGAAAACTGAAACTCGAGCGTTGAAAGGTGGCAGTCGCGGATGAGAACGTGATAATAGAGAGAGAGAGAGGTGCGCGCACGCGATAACGAGTCGATGTAATACCGAGTCGGCGATAAAAGTTTCGGTGGCGCGGTGTGGCTTTTCATCGTCTGCGGCGAATGTCAGCGAACGTTTGCACGAAAAGCCTCGGCTAGCCTCGGACCGGTGTTCCACCGCCTGCCGCTAATTTCACGGTTAAGAATAAAAATAATGAGGTTTCGGCCTATTTCTGGCGCAGAAGCCGCGTCCTCGTGACGCGCGCTATCGCTCAGCCTCACAACCAGTAGCTCTCTCAATCGTCCTGCCTCTCGCCTCTCGGATACCTCTTTATTAATAGAACGATTCAGCGCGGAACCAGGGACATTAGCGAGGAGCGTGAACGCGCCGATCGAACCGAACCGCGTTCCTCTTCGTTGCTCGTCCAATTTTCGGAAAGAGAAAAATCCTGAATTACCGAACAACGTTCTCGAGCGAGTTCGAACAGAGTCAGGACCTTTTGGCGTGTCTTTTAGCTTGGATTCGCCGAGAGAGACACCGGTCTACGTGAACATCCTGCTCGACTGCCGATTCACCAGCGGAATCCCGATAAATCCGCGAGCGTTCTCGCCGATCGACCTCGAAGGTTCAATTAAGAGGATCCAGGGAAAAAGGAGAAGGATGAAACAACGAGAGAGGCGGAGAAAAGGCGAATAAGGAAGAAAAATAGGGAGGAACAGGGTGAAAAAGCGGAAGGGAAAAGTCGGTGAACCCCGGATATCGAACGAGGTTGGCGCGTCGGCTCGGTTCGACGAGTCATTGACATTCGAATTTTCGGCCGGACCGCAATCTTTTCTCCCTTTTGATCCTTTTTTCTCTCTTCCCTCCCCCCCTGGTGTGGCGGCCTTCGCCACCACCACTGTCACCACCCCCTTCACCCCCTTTCAACCACCCCTCTTGGTCGACCGGTGCACCGCTAACATCCGGCTCTCTCTGTTTCTCTCTCTCTCTCTCTCTCTCTCTCTCTTCCTCTCGTCTATCCACCGCAATTCGTATATTCTGCCCCGCGACGCCGTCCGATCAATATTTTAATTTCGCGATGCTGCGGTATTTAGCTGTGAGGGACGAGAAGAACGGGACGGGCCGATGCTCGTGAAAGAAGCTACCCTATCGCGGCAGGGAGGGGGGATCGATGGATCCGTCGACTTTCGTTGGCGAAATCGTCAGCCAACGACCATTTTTTTTGTCCACTGCCTTTCTCTCTCTCTCTCTCTCTCTCTCTCTTTCTCTCTCCGTGTATCGTACGATTGATTCGACGCCGAATTAGAGTTAGAACCCGATTACCGATGACGAACGAGTTTAGGATAAACGACGAGGTTTCGATAGACGTGGAGGACTACGTTCGTGAGATTTACCGATTTGCCACGTAGAAGAAGGTACATATGTCCTTGGTTCTTTGTTTCATCCAATTTCGAAATTTTAGTGGAACGTCTAATGTCCGAAATAATACGAAGATTGAAAATGGCTGTGTTCGATTGAAGGAACTTTAACATTACTTCAACTACAACTGAAGGAATTTTCGGACAATAAAACACTCGTTATTATTTTCATCAGGGATATTCTTCTTGTTCATCGTGAGAATTTAAAACATTATCAACAAAATCTTGAGCAATTAAACCTGCGATATTTTGTAGCCAGAACCCACTGTATTACATCCTCATTGTTGCATTCGTGACAACCACTAACTGTTTCTGTTATGTTTCGTGAAATTGTTTCCTCTTCGTTTATTTCCTCAACTTCGTGAATTGTAAGGAGCTTCCTCTAGCGTGTTATTTGTAACCATGCAATTAAAATATTTAAAAAAGCGACACTAGAAGGGGGGAAAATAAAATTTAAATTGATCCTTTTCGTTTAAAATGTCAGCTTTAAGAATAATAGTATTGTTTATTAATAAAATAATTTTGTCTCTTACCAATGTTGAATTTGACGTGTTTTAATTTCCATTAGGTTAGAAAAATCACTCGGAAAATATTTCCTCATTTATCCAATCATTTTGTTGCGTGTCACATTGTGTTGTTCGGATAACAAAATATTTGGACAGTGGAACGACAAATTTCGACTCATCAGCTCGCAGTTGGTTCCGTTCCCTTCCTCTTTTTTTTCGAGCGAGCTAATTTGCCAAGCCGAAACGAGCCTCCGACGATTTGATCGCGATCGGCGCGACACAAATTTTTACAAGCCGCTGGTGGAAGCTTCTGGCTGCGTGGAAGTTTTGAAAAAAACGAAAGTGCCTCGCAGCCGTAGACTCGCGCGCGGGTCGCGTTGAATTTTACATGAAGTACATTTAATCTGCGTCGCACGAAGCCCTGCAGGCTCGGCCGAGCCCCTCTGTACCATCGTACGGACGGGCTTTATGAAATTGTGACCCTGCTCCCGCCATAATCGACCATTTCTGCTTGCCGGTCTGTCGACTCGCCTCGCCATTTTTTTTTTTAATTAATTTTCCACCATCTTTCGTCTTCGATACAGATTTTTTCGGGATTCTTTGAAAGTTTTTTCGAACATTTATTCTCGTTTTTTTGTTGGAATTATATATCCTTTGTGACACTCCGCTCTGTCTCGAGAGAGTTCTGCCGCGTTAACCTCTTGCGCTGGGATGACGTACCATGCACGTCGAGAACTTTTTGTCCCAAACATTTTCTCAGTTTTAAGTATATTTAACCCAGGCAAAACAAGTGATATATTTATTGCTTCTTAATAATTTCTATCCAGTGATATCATACCGACATTTCTTCAGAAGAAAAAGAAACCGACAAATTATTGTATACAGTTCGGTCACTCGTTATGGTCCGCGAACCAGTTGCCAGCGCAATCGAAGAGATTGAATCTGTTACTTTCACATAATATACTATATATATAATAGGGTATATCCAAATATATATTTATAGTATTTCTAAATCTATAATATTTCTAAATTTCTACAGTCGTTCGTCGAAACACATTTCTTTTAATCACACCACTCGAATCAACGTGGCGTAGAGTTACTGGCGCGTGTCGCGCCATTTCATTTTATCTACTAACCTATTTACGCCGGCTGTTACTTTTTGCAAACATAACCTCGCCCGTGCGAACATTATCTGACTGGTTGGATTTAGGTCAGATTTGGATCAGAGTCAAAGCTCCGTTGGGGGAATAGCGAGTTACCATAGCGAGAATACATTAGTTGCCGCGCGGAGAGGGGTTGAAATCGACATTGGGGTCTCTCGAAACTGACGAATCGATCCGACACCGATTTTTCACCGATTCTCCCGGAGGACACGAGGAGGAGGATCGATCTCGATAATCAGGCGACAATGCATCTGGGCGACCTGAAATTTTTTTTTCGAGCCTTTCGAGGTAGAAAGCCGCTCGACACACAGGCCACGTACGCAGATGCTTTCGAGAAAGAGCCGGCGGCTAGGGGAGGGAGGGGGGAAAAAAGCGATACACATTTCATGGCGTTCGCGGATAAAAAGCGGCGACGTGCACGACTCGTTGACATGCGGCGCTCGTCCCCGCGGAAAATTGGAATGGACGTTTCCAGAGAAGAGTGTCCTCTCTTTCCTGCCCCTTCCATCCCTCTTCTCTCGCGCTTCTCCCTTTTCTAATCGCGATCTTTGAAAGCGGACCGATTCGAACAGGAACACGTTCCACTCTCGGACACTTTCTCTACGTACTCTACATACTCTTCGGTCATTTAGTTGGTTTCGAATCGTCCGAGCAAATTGTGGCTTCACGAGAGCTTGCCGCGTTTGTTTCGAACGTGGATCCGTTTTTTAATTTTCGAATTAATGTCGAACGAGCGTTTCGGGGAGCATCTTGTGCAGAAAGGAATGGAAAGGAACAAAGTAACGAGAGCGACGAGGTGAAGATCAAGGACATGTTATGACACGAGACGAAGATATTGATATTATTTATTACTTTCTTTTTTTAACTTAATTTGTTCCTTAACTTGGTAAAAAGTTCAAATTAATTTGTTCAGATAAATGGAGAAAATCTATTTTATAGTAATTTAGTACTGTCTTTTTGTATTCGGTAAAATTCTTTTATGGTAATATAATTCCTTGTATTAAGAAAAAAGGAAAAGTAACAAGATAAAAATCAAGAACAATATGATACAGAAGGTACTGATGTTACTTATTATTTTCCAACTCAAAGAGTTTTGATAAAGAGTTCATTTAATCTGTTTTATTCAAATAAGCAGGAAGAATCTATTTTATAATAATTTAATATTATAATTTATTTGTTTATATTAAAAAAAGAAAAAGTAACAATGTGAAAATGAAGGACAGTATATGATACAGAAATAAATGAGATGAGAGTATATATAAGTGTAACAATTACAATGATAGAAAATAATACAATATAATTTGAAGACAAATATATGTAATAGTTGCAGTAATAGATGAAAATAATGTAGATACTTAAAGATATTAAAAGATAATCGATTGAAAGAACAAATACGATACATAAATGCATTAAAGTAGTAAGTAGAGAAGAAAAAAAGCACTGGATAAGGTGTTCTAGTGGGTAAAGAGCATGAATTGTACAAAGATGTCGCTGAGAGGCTTCACACGCCTCTTTTCCAAAGCAGCAACTTGAGTTGAAAAAGAAGTTAATTTTCTCTCACAGTCTTGTTTTTTCTACTATTTTATTCATTTATCCGGATCCAATTTGAATCGAAGACAATGGTCGAAAGAGTTGGACAACTTTTATTTAAACTTTGGCGTAACTTTCCAAAGTTCAGATTTTTGTTTCTTGAAAAGTTTCACTGCATAGCTTCTGAAATTTTCCTCGTCGATGAGGCAACAGAAAATAAAATTAAAAAAAAAACCTATTTTCAAAATTTTTTCGAGAAATTTGCTGGTCGATCGTGCAGATTCTGACGGCTCGAAGGGTTGAATTCGTTAAAAAACCGGTGGTTTCTAGTTCATTTGAAGTTTGGCTGCGGTCTAATCAACAGTCCAAGAGGCGAGGCATAAATAAAGAAGAGGTGCTTTGTAGTCCGGAGCGCAGTTATCTAGATAGGGAAAAGGGGGGATTCGCAACCCACGGTTGTCTATCCACGGCGGCATAATTTATAGCGCGAGATCCCGCGCGTAAAATAGAAAATAGCTACTTTGCAGTCCGAAATCGAGGGAAAAAGGTGGATTTACAGTCCGTCCGTGGCGGAAAAAAACGTCGTCTAAAAATCGATCGGCGTAAAGTCGAGAACCGTAATTCGGTTGTTTCTCACGTACGTAGGAACAACGCGACGCATTGCACGGGTCTGCGCGTTAAAAAACGACGCGAGCGAATTCTCTCCTCGCACGTTCCGTGTTTGCGCCGTTAAAATCTCTCGCAGCCACGTGCAAGAGGAGGAGGAGGAGGAGGAGGAGGTGGAGGTACAGGGCTCGCAATTAGAATCGTGATCGATGTCCATTCTTCGGCAAGGGTGTTCTTATATACATCGAGGCGAATCGCGTGACGTAAGACAGTTTCGCATTGTTCGAGAAAATCAAGACTTTCGAGGTCTCTGCGAGCGTTTGCAATTAAAAGTTTGCACGCCTCCCCGTCCTTCGTCGATGCTGCATTAATCACCTGACGATCCGCAATTTATTTACCTGTGCTCCGTCTCGTAGAAAAAAAAAAAGAAAGAAAGAAGAAACACAGGATTTTCTATTAGTAATCGAGAATCAATCGGAACGAATGCTCGAGAGAGAGAGAGAGAATAGTTGTTGGAATTACGAGAGCTCAGCCTGTACTGTTTACCCGAACAGCGGCGAAACGGCCGATAATCGCGGCTCGTCGATACGCGATTAACCCTTTCGGTGAAAGGGGTCTCGTTCGACGGCGAGTGCCATCGAAAAAGCACGCCCCCTCCCTCGCTCGCTCGGGGCTAAAAAAAAATTTGTCGACCACGACGAAGAAGCAAAGAGGAGTTGGAAACGAGGAAGCCCATGGAGCTGTTCCTGTGGCCCAACGACTGGGCGATATGGTACACCCTTTTCCACCACCGAAAAACCGAGCAAAAAGGCGAAAAACGGGGAAAAAAGAGGGAAAAAGGAGCACGAACGGGGGGAGGGAGGTGGAAATTGTCAGAGGAGAAGGGTCCGAAGAGCGAAAAAAGAGAGGCAAGAAAAATTCTTGGACGGTAGAGTGAGAGTGGGGGGAGGGGGAGGTGGCAGAGCAAGGTCCGAGTCCGTCGTTTTCTCTTAATTTCGAGACAGGCCGCAGGACGATATCGACTACTTCAATTCTGGGGACGGGAGGAAGAGCGAGAAACTGAGGGTGGTCGCGAGGGGAGGGGTGAGGTCGTTGGGATTGCGAGAGAGGATCCTTCGGAAGACCAGCGAGAGAGAGAGAAAGAGAAGGCAGAGAGACGAAGACGACGACGAGTCGGGAACGAGGAGACAAAACGTGGCACCGAGAGTCCGAGAAACAGAGGGACCGCGAGGAGCGAGAGGGAGTGCGAGGGATTTCGAACGCGCGGGGTGGAAGAGAGGTGGAAGGATCGGTGGGCAGACGGGGATGGAGATATTGTAGGACGCGGAGAACGTGTACGAGCGGCGCTATCACGCGAGAACAGGGTGGCAGAGGAGGGGGAGGTTGGTGGGTGTAAAATGTGCGGGGGTGCAGAGAGTGCAGCACCAACACCCGCAAGAAGTATCCTAGTACACGAGTACACACGAGCTTTTCGGTAGGTAGCCAGAGAGAAAGCGGGACGGGAGAGATAGATCGGAGTGGGCAGGATGAGGGAAGGGGGCAGGGGGGAGGGAAGAGAGAGGAAAACAGAGAAAGACGAAGGAAGATGAAAAGGGTTGGGATATAGGGGCATGGCCAGGGTGGTTGGAGCAAGACGAAAACCGATAAGAGGAAGAGAGAGAGAGAGGGAGGGAGGGAGAGGAGGAGTGGGTGTGCAGTGGAGAGGAGAGGATGGAACGAGAGTAGTCGGCAGAGAGCGTAGACATGTAGCGCATACGCCGTCGCGACGGAGGCTGCGGCTACGCGGCGCCTACCAACCACCATCTATAATCTCTATGCGGATATCGATTTTCCACCCTGTATTTCCTAAATTTATGCAAACTAGCGGCCCGTCCTCTACTCTCCACCCTCATCCTCCGTCTGCCCTTCGGCCCAACCGCCAACTACCCTCGTATTCTGTGTCCTATGCCTTTCCCTCCTCCCTCTCTCCGCTTCTTCTCTCTCCTCGTTCATCCTGTGAACCCACCTATGAACCCTTTCCCTCCCCTTTGTTCCCCTTTGTCGTTGGCTCTCCGTCGCTCTCGCGACGTTTCTCTCTCTCCTTTTCGGACAGTTCTCGATGTCCGTCGGCCTCGCTCGCTCTGGCAACTACTATTCTCTCTGGCAACAACCCCCTCCCTTCGTAGGTTAACCCGGTGTCGGTTAGCTCGGTGTTGTTCGGTATGTGTGTCGGCCCCATTCATCTAACGAGCTCAAGCGGGCTATCGCATCACGATGCACCTCGCACCTCCTCGTCACGAGGAGGTGTGTATTCCAGTTTACGTTGGGGTTCGCCGGGGGTTCGATACACAGAGGCGTACGCCGACCCCTCTCTGCCCGCGACAGCCGGCTGCCCTACAACGGGAGCCTGTTTTCGGGCCGCTTGTTAATGTTGGATTATGTGTTTCGGCTTTCCGGTTATTAATTATATCGACGCGTTGTTATATCGTCGGCCGAGCGTCGGGAATTACCACTCGCTCTTCCTCGATCGCCTCTTCTCTTCTCTACTTGCCAATTTTTTTTTCTTCGTACTCTCCACCCCCACTCCCCTGTTGATTTTGGACACCGGGGTTGCAAACGGTGCGGCGGCACAGAGCGAAGAGGGGCTTAATGAGGTCGATGCACATCGGCCGCTGCCGCGAATCGATGAATAAATAAATGGCGCGATGCGGGGACAGGACACGCCGGATTCTACCCCTCGCCGCGAGGGCCGCGACGCTTCGGCCGAGTTTTCATTCTTCCGAGCGTTCTTTTTCTGCTCTTACAAACGACAAGTCTCGAAGTTTCTTCCCACTAAGGAGATATAAACTGACATATCTCGACTTTCGCAGAGGTATAGAAATTTTCTACTTTTGCAGAAATTTTATAGAAACGAGTATATTTTGAGTGTATCCTGACTTTTGTAGAAATTCTTTTTTCTAAAATATAAATTTGTAGAAACCGTGTATCTTAACTTTTGTAGAAATTTCTTCCTATAAAGTATAATAATTGTAGAAACGTAACTTTTGCAGAAATTCTTTTTTATAAAGTATAAATTGTAGAAAGTGTGTATCTTGACTTTTACAAAAATTTCTTCCTACAAAATAGAATTTGTAGGAATTGGGTATCCCGAAACGTGAAACCCAAGACATACTTATGCTTTCAACTTGCGTTACTTACTACCGTAATTGCGTTCTTCGATGCTCTCCGCATGTCGAAGGTACCCAAAGACCGCTCGCGAACCCTCTCTTGTTCGACTCGAATCGGCCGGTGTCGGAGCTAGCGGCGGTTTAATCGCGCGTGAGACTTTTTGCCGTGCTGGAGGCTGCGAAGACAAACGACCACGGAGAAGACGAGGCCTCCCCTCTGGCTTGGGGCGTCGTGACGGCAGGCATATCGTTGAGACGCGAAATAATCCACTTCCGCGTTTCCCTCTCTTCTTCTGTGTCTCTCCGCGCATCTCTCACCGTTGGCGAGATTTTATTGCCGACGAGGAAAAGAAAGAGAGTGTGTATCGCATACGTCTGCAAGGACGTAGGAGGAGGGAGAACCCTTTCGCGCGATCCTCCCCCCCCGAGGACCAAACGACTCGAGACGCCGCGCCGCGCCGGAAACAATGGCAATAAAATTTTCGGAACGGCCTCGTTTCACCCCGGCTATCGCCCATACCGCCTCCGCGATCGTTCCGCGCGTTTTTCTCGGCGCGCGAGCTGCTTTATGGCCGCGAATCGCTCACACTTCCGGCGTGTGATCCCGCTGGTGCGATGCAACCAGCAGGGTCAACTGTATGGGTACAACGCGGAGGCCTGTTCTTTGATGTCGCCGGATTAAACTTTGGTTCGGCGACTTCCGACTCTGGTCTGGTAATCCCTGTTTAACACATTCGCGACTTGCTGAGCCGTGACTTCACGTCAAGTATCGTGTCTATCTAAACGGAAGTCAATATTAAAATATCAGTATTTTTTAAGCAGTTGCAAAGAAAATATGGGATCCATGATGTTGAAACTATTTCCTAAATATTTTTTAGAGACTTCTCTGGCTGTTTGTCGAAACAGACAACACGTTTTATCGAGAATAAGAATTTTTCCCGAGATATTTAATTTCTCATTATTGTCCACTGTTAAAACTGTCCGGAGAAATATTTCTCACAGTCTTTTCGTACGTATTGCCGAAGCAAATACCGCATCCTGCGATTTTGCGAGCAAGTGGAAGATACTTGGGAAGTCGACGCGCGTGCCAGCAATCTGATTTGGCGAATTGATTGTTGGGTATACGGAACGGGCAGATTAAGGCACGGAGGGTGGTGAAAGAACTGCGAAATTCATCGCGGCTCGACAAGTCGATTGGATTCGTTAGGCCTCCAACTTTGGCCCAATTCCGGCGGTTTTTACTTTTTAAACGGGGTTTAATCGATATATCGGGGTTTTCCCCTTTAGATACCGTAGACGTACCTCGGTTCTTCACCGTTTTTTCAAAAATCCGCCACGTCGTTCCTAGCGTCGACATTTTCTTTTATTTTTAACAAACTGTTTGTCGTACTGTACTTTGTGAATCATCGTTTTTGAGTTTTCGAGTTCTCAAAATATCGCGGTGTTAAATTTCTGTTTTTGAAAAAATGGTCCACCATCGTTGTTTTACCATTAAAACACAATTATCGTCCATTTATCTGCACGCGAGAGTTCTTCGGCGGCCCCCTTTTCTCTCCCCCCGTCGGGGGGGGGGGGGGGAGGAGGAGAATTTACAGGGCGCCATTTTCGCGTTTCCTACCCGCTAGCTTCTTCATATTATTGCCATGGACGTCCATTAAATTAGAGTACAATCCGAGGACACCGTTGGCCATTTCCATTGTCGCGGTAACGATAAATAAAAGGGGGCTGGAGAGAGGGAGAGAAAACGCGTTTCTCCTCGTTCTAAATAAATCTGTCCGCCAGTAGTATTCCCATTCAGCGGCGCAAAGATACCCGCGAAAATAAACGGGTGGATCGAAGCAACCCCCCGAGGAGACTGACGCCGCCGCCCGGTGTCTGAGAAACGAATGAATTATGCCACCGGGAGGACTATCGTCTCGCGACCGTGCTCAGATTAGAAAAGTCTGCGTATATCAGCTCTTGGAATCGTCGTGGAGAAAATTCTTTTCCTTTTTTTTTCTCCTTCTTCTTTCGAGGGTATGAATCTTTCGTTTGACGCCAGTTTCCCTCTTACGATCGGAAAGATTTGGTTTCTTTTTTTTCGAATTGATTTCGTTTGTATTTTTTCGTCGAAACGAGGACACGCATTTAATAGTTCTTTGCTTCTTAACAAAGGCATTTAAATCTTTATTGTTTATCCTAAAGAAGTAGAATAATATTTTTATATTAATTCAGTAATCAGCAGCTGAAAACTGACATCTTCTTATCTGACTAAATAAAATTAACGTTTGTTAACCTTAAAACATTTCTCGAATTACACGAAAGAGTGATTTTATTTTTCGTCGAAACGAGGAAGGATGCGTATTTAATGCATCCTTTGCTTCCTAAAAAAGTTAGAAACTTGATAAGGTTTGCTTATCTGACTAAATGAAACCAACAACGTTTGTTAATCTTAAATAAAAATAGTAAAAAATCTAAAAATAACCTAAAAATATAAAAAATTTATGAAGTTTAGTGAGCGACAGAGGGAAAATTAACAAAAATCTCCCGCTAAAGTAACATGGCAAAGAACGTAATAGCGTTCAAGCATAATAATTCAATAAGCAGGAGCGATACAAAGAAGCAGTATGAATTAAGGGAGAAGGAAGTGGAGGACTTGCTGAAAGGTGGAATGAAAAATTCAATGTTTTATATACGAATCTCGGCGGAGATTTTTATCTCGTCCGAATTAATTTCATTCCCGCTCGTAACGTTCAAAGTTACTTTACATTTTCTCCATGCACGCTTCTTCTTCCAATCTACGCGGAACGAGAAATTTCTTGGAAACTTATCAACAACAAATCTTCGCTCTCGACTCGCTTCATCTCCGAGCGAAGTTTCCCTTAATTCTCCCTCACGAGTACAATCTAATATCGCGAATCATTCGCGAGCACCGAATGAAAAAAAAACCTAACCTAACCACGATGCTCGGAGAAGAACCCTAACCTAAACAGCCATTTCCCAAACCGAATCGTAAACCTCGTTTTAGAGCTGCGGTTCCTCCGTAAAGAAGCGGCCTCTCGCAAACAAATTAAGCGCGGCATTTCGCGAGTGTCTCGAGGATACCTCGTCGTCTTGCGTGAGCTCAAAGGCCGCGCGCGGAATGAAGCGCCTCAGGGGTTGAACGGATGGGGAGGGTGGGTTAAACTGGGGGCGGCTTGGGACGCTCGATCCTCCAGGTAGTTATACGTACGTACGTATATAACACGAGGCTGTCTCGGCTCTTTTTTTTTTTTCATTTTGTCTGGCACTCGATTTGTAAAAATCGTTATATAGAAATTTACAATGGATTGTTAATTGGTCGATTACAACGAAAAAAGAATTTGAATTAATTTTCCTTTTGGTAAATTCTATTATATGTACATACGAGTTATTTTCTTATTCTTTCTTGACTTCAATTTGTCATTATATTGTACGAATGAAAATATACAGGCTTAAAATTGATTGACAATGCAGTCGCGATTTTAAAAAGAATTTGAATTAATTTTTCTTTTGGTAAATTCTAGTATACGTGATTATACATATGTATATATAAACTGTTTCAGCTGCTTTTTTCATTTGTTACTATATTCTACGAATTTTGTAAATTCTATACTATACTGTACATAAATACAGGCTGTTTCAATCTATCGCTATATATTCCACGAATAAAATCGCACAGACTTATCAATCGATCGATCGACACATTTGCAATTTTAGAAAAATTTCAATTAATTTGTTTGTTTATAAATCCAATTTCACTATATACGTAAATTCACGGACAAGCGCATTTTCTTGCATTTTATCGCGATACGACACGAGAGATGAACCATATGAGGGTTAATCGAACATTGATAAACTCGTATTTTTTTCTCATTTTTTTGTTTCACGCGAAAATCCAGGACAAAATCCGCGCACGTACATACTGATTTATATACAAATATAAATTGAGATGGAAAGAGCGGCGGGAGGGGTTGTAATATTTACAACACTCTATGCAGAGGCCGGAATTGCCTATAAAGAAATCGCGGAGTCGCTTTGTTCGCGTCATAACGTAGTAACGTAAGGGGCCAGCAGCTATACGGTCGGGAAGCATGCCAAATTAATAAATATATTCCAGTCTATCCCAGCCTCTCGTTTCCCTCTCTCTCTCTCTCTCTCCCTTTCACCCCCCTCATACTCTCCTCTATGAAGCGCGTGTAGCCATCGCCATCGAGCGTTTGGAAGCGGCCCACCTATGGGCTTCCCATAAATTCTCGATCGACGCGTACCTCGACCCCATCCCTCCGCGCTATCCACTTTTCCTAGCCACGGACACTCGAGCTTTTTCCTCGTCGCGCGTACACGTGCATACGAGCCACTCCGAGTCTCGTATCCTCCGGTCTCCAAATTTATGGCGCGGCTTCCGAACTAACCTTCTTCCACTATCTCGATTTATGGAACTCGAACGAGCTTTTTACTTCTCGTTTTGTTTCCTTTTTTTTTCTCTATTTTTGAATTTCCATTTTTGAAGCTCTCCCGAGTGGAGGTTGGAGGACGTTTGAGTATGCAAGTGGCGATATCGTCAGATTTTTTTTTTTTACGAAGTAAATAAGCTGATAGACGTTTATATTTATTTGTTAATTAAGTGTTTAGAGTCACATCTACCTATTCGAGTTATTAGCGACCCTAATGTGTACTCATGAATAATGTGGTTTTCTTCAAATTTAATAAACGTTGCCATTTAGTGACAATACAATTTAACTTATTAAAATCTATAATCTACATTATATTAACTATATCTATATTAACTTGTTATAATCTATATTCTAGTTTTTACTGTGCTTATTGTTAAATTATATTACGGACTAAAACTCTATTAATTCTTAAATAAAATAAAATTTTGTACAGTGTCAAAAAACATTACTCATGGGTACCCCTAATATAACACCAAATGCACACGTTCATTATAACTATCAACAAATTATAAAAAGAGAAAATCCGAGCTGTTGGCTAGATTTAAGTACGATGTCCCCTCAGAAGGGATGGTCGAGTGCAAAATTAATACATGTTCAATGGAGTTAAGTAGATTGCACGTGTCACAGATATTTCTGTGTTTGCTATTAGATAGAAATGTATCCAGTTTGTGTAGCCTGTTCTTATTCTTGTCAGCGAGCTGATAGACATTGTTTTGCTTGTAAAATAGAATTCAAGAGTCCTGAGAGATTCTCTCTCTCCATCGTTGCGTCCGCAAAAAGTTTCCTCGTACACTTGAATCTCAGCTGGGTGAGATTCTCGCGGTGGGATACATCTTTCTTTGTGACAACAAGCGGGACGAAGTTTAAGAGCTCGAGCGGACGATTGTCCGGGAGAGAGTCTCTTTCGCGCCCACTTCTCTCACCAGATTGCTCTCCTCTCTGTCTCTAAAAAGAAAAAAGAAAAAAAAACCATAAAGTTTCGCAGAACAGAAATCAAGCCTCGCTTAACCTTTTGCACTACTAACTGGTTCGCGGACCATAACGAGTGACCAAACGTATACAACAATTCGTCTTTTCTTTTTAATTTATCGGTATATCACTAGATAGAAGTTACTACGAAATAATAAATTTATTATTTGTTTTGACTGGGTTATATCTCAATATACTTAAAACTGAGAAAATGTTGTAATTTTGGGCCAAATATTCTCGACGTGCATGGCACGTCATTCTAGCGCAAGAGGTTAAGCTTCGCTTAATCGTGCAGCGATTTCCCGACGTGGCGTGAAACAAACACGGTCCGCCGCGGGCCGGTCGAGCAGATCGATCATTTTGCAACATTTTTAGCCATGTTCGTTGGTAATGAACGAGCTTCCTGATGGAGCGGGGTGGCTCATTTGCCGGCTTAATTCCCGTGACACGCGTTACAACACGCGTGTGCGCAATTTTGATGGGATAAGCGCGCGTAAACACGCGTGGCGAACAGAGTCGCGACAGCCGGTTTCGCCCGGAGGCCGAAAAACCGAATCGATACACTCGCGCACACGTGCACCGCGGCGTTGGTGCCGTCGGTGTTTCCCTGCGAGGGAGGAATCACTATAGATTACGATCGCCAGGGGCTGGCCTGAATTTAACCCCTCGACGATTAAGCCCCTTTTGAACCAGCCAATCCAAGAGACAGAGATGTCTAATATTTCCATATCGAAGAGTATTGCTTTAAGTAGGTGCGATTCTTTTGTGCTGTGGTGTCGGTTTTTAACGACGCGCGATGACTATTACACTCGTCAAACACAGAGTGTAGTAGCAGCTATATAATTGAATTAAATTGGAAAGGAAATAACACTAGTTCTTTTTTTGAAAAATCAATAATTTTATTACAATGAGAGGGACGATGTGCCCCCTTTTCTTCCAGCTCTTAATAGCGCATCGTACAACGTGCAGTTTGTAACCTCATGCGCTGGGATGACGTGCCACGCACATCGACAATTTTTTGTCCCAAATTGCAACAGTTTCTCAGTATATTTAAATGTAACCCAAGCAAAATAAATGATAAGTTTATTACTTCTTAATAATTTCTATCCAGTGATTGTATACGGTACGGTCACTCGTTATGGTCCGCGAACCAGTTGCTAGCGCAAGGGATTTAAAAACGACGTACAATTTAAAAGTAAGAATTCGCGTAAGAATTCGAAGGCGAGACACGCGCGACGTAGCAACGTTCCGCGATTTCGCGACGCATAAAATTTCGGGAAGCGTAGAATCCCCGAGCGAGGATTCGAGACACGTCGCCGCCGTGATTCAAAAACGCGCGTGATCCACCGAATTCACGAATAATTCTACCAAATGATTCTCCCGCCGCTTTTTGAGTTGCGCTACGATTTCGAAATCGCATTCGGAGTGGTCTCGAAAATTTCGACGTTTCAACGTGTGTTGATCGTCTAATGCGATCGATCCGGCTCGAAAGACCAAATGTTAAGTCTAATTTGGGACAGACTCGTGCCCTCACGAATTGATTCCCTAAACTCCACTGATTCGCGAATGAAATTTGTGAAATTTGCTTATTTTTTTCTGTTTCAGTACTATTTCAGTAAATTTATTCTTGGTATTTTTAAATGTTTAGAAAATAATTTGTTCTTAAAATAAATTTGTTTGGTAAAAAAATACAAGAATAATAAAAAGTAAGTAGCGAGACAAAACCCATGCAGGAATACGTATGTAAGAAATTTATATTTCCTTTTAATATTTTCACTCATATTTTCATATATCGATGAAAAACATAAAGATGGTTTGTTGAAATAATCATCGCAAAATGTCGTGATTATTTCTTAATTCGTGTCGAAAAAAAACTGAACCTATTACGACGAAATCGGTACACGGCTTAAAAATATTTCAAACATCATTATAGATCACATAAAAGTGATATCAACAATCAAAATCGTTTACCTCTTTATGTCTCTAATGAGAAAAATATTTGGCGTGGAAATGAGTTTCAACGTGTACTGAAAGTGGTGGCACGTGGCAGAGAAATGAACGCGTTGAGAAATATAAAATTCTCAAAAAAAAACAGCCAACTCCCATCCTGTGCCATAAATTACGATTGTTGGCCTTAACAACGTGTGTCGTGGAAGAAGAAAGAAAGTGTGGGCACGTGAAGCAGCGTGCACATGGCCTGTTGGCGACCTGAACTCGCCTCGCCGGCTGCCAGAAGATTCGTAAACCCGTAATTCGTACGTAGGGGGCTCGTACGTTGTTGATTTGGCGTACGCCAACACGGCCTCGCCACGTGGCTTCGCGAGCCGAACACGCGCTTTTCTTTTCCGCGATCATGCGCCAACCGGCTCCAACCCGGCTCGAAAAATTCATCGAACCTCTTCCTCTTTGTTCCAACGATAGGTCCACGACCTCATGTCGACGCTTGCAACGGTGTTTTCATTCGGAATAATTTTCGGAAACACGTCCTTTCCCGGAAGACGAGATGTTTCGATTCCACCGTTCGATTCTCTTCGGGATTTGTTATTAATACCAAAAGTGGAAGCGTGAGTCTTTGTTTCGTGATTTGCGGCTCTTCACAACGGGAATGTCAAAGGTCGATTTGTCCGTATTTCGCGGAATTTAAGTCTGGAATTGAAACTGTAGCGCGCGGTGATGTTGCGGGTGTGAAATAATTCGTACGCTCTTTTGGACTTTCGTCTCGGTTTTTATTTTTATTTCTCGCGGATGCGTTATCGAAGACTCTATTCTCGACTGTATATCTCGAACCGAACTCAACTAAACTTCTCGAACACGACTTCTTCAAGTCGAACTAAAAGCTAGAAGCACGGACAATATTGTTACGACGCACTGAGAAAGAACGGAACTTGGCTTTCTCAGCTTCGTCGTAAATTCTCCTAACTTTCTCGTTCTAGGAAAAATAACTTTTTCTCACTGTTTTGTGGCTAGCCGCTACAAAACAGTTGCAAATCAGAGGAGTATCTTCTCTGCCTGAAGTTGAACGAATTCTTTCATTCTCCTCTCATTTTACAAGAAGAGAGAGAGAAAGAGAGAGAGAGAGAATGGGGAAAAAGGCTAGGAAAATCATTCGCAGACTTCACCGTCAATTACCACCCCAAAGGTGACCCGAAAAAAATCGGCGGGAATCTCCTTGGTCTGTACTCCGGCTCCAATAACAATAACTTTCCGCGAGGCGAAGTGGCCAGGCCAAGCCGGAGTAAGCCTCTCGAGGCGTCCATTATGCCGCGATATAACGCTGGTCTCGGCCGCCCCTTGCTTTCTTTTTTCCCCCCTTCGGCCGTCTACTATTGCCGAAACCACCCCCTCCTACGTTTCGCGGTCCAGCAGGCTGCGACAATTTGCCGCATAACGATGCCTTCTTTCTTCTCGTAATTGAATCTAAATATTAAAGCCCCGCCGGCTTTGGCGCCGCTTGCTCCTTGATTTTTCGTTCCTTAACGCGCCCACCCCCCGCCGGCGGCGTCGGAGGCTGCCACGCTGTCTGTAGCCCTCCTCAACCCCCGACCACCGTCGAAAAGTTTCGAGACCTCGCGTCCTCGTTGCCGCGGAGTATCGTTTAGAGGGTATCCTCCGCCCGGTGAAATTACATCGTAACGCGTGTTAAAGGGCTCGGCTCGTTGAGAAACTTGCCCCCCCTTTCCCCTTCTAAACGACCGGCTCTATCTTGTTTCCAGGGGTTCGTTCGAATTATATATTCGACCGCCGTGGTACAATTGCCTGGCGTTAGCAGGCGAGTTAGACGACGACGGTTATTATCGAGATATCGGGTTAGTCGGGCCGAAAGGGTTGAAATTCTGGTTCGTTTTAAGGGGAAATTAAACACGCTCGTCGCTAACTCGAACGGGAATTCAGACGTCAGCCGGGAAAACGGATGGGGATTTATCTCGTCATTTTATCTCGTCACGTAAATATCTTCGGGTATTTTATTCAAATTTCCAGTCTGGGTTTAGGTTAGGTTTGCAGAGGAAAAGTCTTAACAGGACAAATGCACGGGGAGCTCAGTAGCGAATTCTCGGCCTCCAGAGCTCCCTGATGTGCAGAGACTAGGTCACTGTGGATTCTAGTCGGTAAAAATCCGAAGATTTTTAGGAATTTCAAAGATTTCCTCTAGAAAAAAAGAAAGGTTTAGGTTAGGTTAGGTTTAAATTAGGTTTAAGTTAAGACAGATTTAGGTTAGGTTTACATTTTACGTTTGAACAATAGTGCCCAATAATTTTAGAGAAAGCGCAAGTTTAGTAGAAGCCTGGTGTTGCAAGTTTATTTAGAGTCAAGTGGTCTCGTCGTATATATTCGAAGACGAAGAACTTTCCAAATTTTCTTCATTGAAACTTCGACTGAATCAAGACAAAACAAAAGAACGTCTTAGATCACGTTCTTAAAGCCAGCAGGGCTCCGGGGAAAAAGGCGAACTAATAGAATCCAATGGAAAATAAAGAAAGAACGTCCCCGCAGCATCGATCCCCGCTGCCCACTCGATTACACAACTCCAATTAACCCCATCCGAGGAGACAGCAGTCCCTTTTCGCTCTTCTCACCCTCTTCCCTCGACTCTTCCGTGTAGCTTTCCGCCTTCGTCTCCAACCCCCCTCCCCTGGCCGCTGCGCTGGTCATGCTCGCGAGAATGGAAAGACGAAAACGAGCTGACCGTCGGCCGTTAGGCTAAAAATGCAGCCTCCGCTTTATTTCCCGCGCTTGAAAATAGCTCGTGAGCCTCCGCGGCCGTCGTAGTCGCTGCGACTACGGCGGTGGAGGGGGAAACTCGTGGCGAGGAGTGGGGGAACGGCGGGACGAGCGACAGCGAAGGCATAGAGCATTTTCGGAGTGGGGTTTTTGCCCCCTCTACGTCCCTCCGCGGAGGGTAGGCGGCGCCGAAGGGGGAGAGGGACGCGCTCGCGTTCCGCACACACTCGCACATCAGAACCGGAGTTCGCCAGGCCGATGCACATGGGGATTTTATACAGGGTGGTACGTGCGAGTAGAAGACAAGTCTACGTGAGAAAATGAGTCGAAGAGAAAGAGTAAATAAAAATATTTCTTTACGCGTTACGTATCTTTCAAGTTGTACACGTATCTGTTTTTACGATTGTTGCATCTTTTGTGAAATAATTAATTTAGAGCATCTTCTTGTTGGCACTTAATGGCGACAGATAGTCGAAACTTTGAGAAGAAAGTTTTTCTCGAAATGAATTTTGTAAAAAAATTGGAAATAATCGATAATTAATTTCGATACCTCTTTTTTTTTTATTAACAAAGAAGTTGAAAATTCACGACGAAAATTATTAATGTTCAAGTTTAAATAGCTGTTATTATTTTTTCTTCTTCTTTAAATTGATGTTTTAAATCAGCTTCGACAAATACTTCGGTTGTTCCATCCATCTTAAAAACATCTTATACAGGGTTGTTGCAATTATTTCTCGAAATTATCAACTACTTTACAGCTCACATCAATGGAGGAAAAACTCTCGAGAATTTTGAGAATCTTCGTTCTCCGTGGATTTTCTGGATCGACCAGGTAAAAGTGATTTCGGCGATAGATAAAGGTTAGCACAGAACAGTGGAAAGGGTGAAGTATTATGTGTTACACGAGAGGAGGGGGCACATAAAGAGGTAGTTTTAGCAAACTTCCCTCGCGAGAAACTTTCCATTCCACTCTGGTTCCTCGGGTCGCCTTATTTCCCGGATTTCAACTTTGACTGCCTTTTCAGCCTACTTTACCAGTAGACGGAGTGTTTGGGTGAATTGTGCGGGTGGTAATTAGATGAATGGAGATTGTGAAAGCGATTCCCGAGCCGCGATAGAGCCCCCCGTAACATTGTCGGACTTTCTAGAACAATGATTCAACTTCTTTCTGTAACGACTCGATTAAAAAGCTCGTTAATTGAAAATCGTTTTGTTAAAAAAAAAAAGAGTCACTGTAAAACAGTTTTCAAGGAAACTGTTAAAAGTCGATGGATCCTGGCCACCCGGTGTGCAGCAACGTGCGTACGTTTGCTAAATTCATTCGCGAGAAGTACGACCGTAATACGTAATTTCGGTGTGCGCGAAATTCGTGGATGCGCTTTAATGCAGCACACATACACACACATACACACACGTGGCGAGCACACTCGTAATTATGCACGTGGAATTTTAAAAGACCCTGTGCCGGGCAACGAAATTAAAAAGAGCACTGCCGCAAAAATAAAAAAAAAAAAAAAAATGGGGAAAAAGAGCGAAATTGCGGAACGACGTTCGGCTTTTGTGAACTACCGGTTTCGCCGTTTCGTTTGCGTTTAGATTGCATAGAGGGGTCTTTGACGAGTCGCCAATTGAGTCCTCCTGGCCAGTCGTTTATCCCCAGTCGGTAAACGCGTCGATTTTCGCAGGATATCATTTCGTACGTTTAACATTTACCGCCTCTTTCCACCTAGAATTGATTTCCGATGTTTCGTCGAGTTGAGGTGTCTGCTGATCTTTCTCGAAGCTTACTGTTAGTCCTTTGCACTCGACTGTGCCCTATAAGAGGACGTCATACTTAAATTTAGTCAGCAGGTAAAATTATAATTGCTGGCAATTATAATGAACGTAGGTGTGATGTTTTTGTAACAACGTAAGAGGAATTTCAACAAAATTTCAAAAGAAGAAATTCTTGAATTATTAGTTCGGAATAATTCACATAAATTAAATTTCTTATTGCTTCTTTATTAAAAATGAAAGTGAAGGAAATTTTTCAGGAGATTGAAATTACGCGCCATTAACTTCTGTATACTTGGTAATTGCTCTGAACCAAGTCACATATCAATCTTTCAGTGACCACCCTGTACAATGAAATAATACAAAATTTCATGCTAAATACCATTTAAACAGAATGACTATTTCCAATGCTACATAATGATACTTTACTTACCATTTCATAAGTAAATTATTGGTAAATGACACAAAAAATGTTTTCGAGGGCAGAGTCAATTAGTTTCTAGACTTCTAGGGACTTTTTCATTGAAGTTGAGAATCGGAAGAAGATGTTTCATCCTCGAATCTCGAGCCTAGATACATACAAAGTCGGTGATGATAGGGAGATCAAAGTGAATTTATAGTGATGTACGTGTGTACTCACAGTCTTTCGCGACCGTGGCAGGTATGAGCCGTGTCACACCGTGTCATATATTCAGGCTGGACGAAAGCTCGCGGCAAATCCAAAATAAATCGCCGCGCCTCAGCAGCTGTTACGTCCGTATCTGCTTCTTTACACACGGGACGAACGTTTTCCAACAACTCGGTGGTTTTCTTGATAAAACGTTCTGAAAATTTCGTCTCGAGAGAGTTCATCTCTCGAAAGTTACTGGCTCCGACAAGGAGTAATTGCGTTTTTTTTTTCCAATAGATGGACGTACACGCATATCTTGAAATGTAGCTAACTTCATTTTAAATCACTGATTTTGATATATATGTACATACCTAATTGTTCCGGCTTGTTTTAGAAAAACAAAATGTACGATACATATTAACAATTGAGTTGTTTTTTTTTTTTTTGGAAGTGACATAAGTAAGTTTATTCGTACATTTAGATATTTAAAGGTTTGAATTAAATAATTAAAAAATATTGGCGAACGTTAATAAATTTGGGTAATATTTTTGAAACTATAAGCATCGTTCAACGTACGCACGTGGCACGTACGAGAGCCATTGCGCGCCAATTTTGCTTCCAATCGTGTTTACAGCGTTCGAATCAATCGAATTCGAATCGTTTCGTTAACAATACCCAACGTCGTGTCGTAAAAGCGACAGTCGACACGGTGTCGACCGTCGTAAAAATTGACGGGAGGAGGACAAAATGGCGGACGTGGGGGGAAAAGGAAATGGCGCGTCGATGCGGAAAACGCGGCAACCTGTTTCCGTTTTGTTGGTCCGGTCCTCGGGAGGGCCACTGGTCGCGCGGAGGTGGGTCGGTGGGGGGAGGGGCGGATAGAAGGACTCGCGGCGAGACGTAAAACGGAAATAGAAACGGCTGAGAGCATCGATGCTCTCTTCCGCGTTCCAACAATCGCGTGGACCAACTTCTTCTACCTCCGTGTCTCTTCTCTCCACCTTCCCCCCGGTTTCGTGAACCGGTCTCTTTCGGTCGTTCTTTCGCCTTCCCCTTTCCTCCTCCTTCGGGCTTTGTTTCTCGTTGATATTGCGATTGAGGCTCCCTTACTTCCTCGGGATTACCTCTGGCTGGCTGGCCCCCTTTTCAAATCCACCTCAGCACGCCACTTCCGTTTCCGTGTGTCCCGCTCCCACATTCCGGGGATGTTTGCGCCCGAAATAGCTGCCGCTTTTGTGAATCTCCCGATCTTTTTCCTTTCTTTCTTCCTTCCCTCTCCCCTTTTTCTTCAGATGGATCCCTTCCCCGCGAAGGCTTGGGTTATTGTCTGGAGAAATCTGACTTGCGTCAGATGATTTTCCTCTCGAAGTCTCGCGAAACTTGCGATCTCGATTCGAGAGACTACGGTCGCCGTTGGAGAGTGTTCGATCGCGTTTGGAAGTTTAGAAATTCGACTCGGTATAGTCGGAGTACGAAGATCTCGAAGGCGAGGGAAACGACGAGTTTTCTCGAGAGCCAGGTTTTCGAAAAAAGAGAAGCAGCTAATGGCGTTTCGAGACGAGCTGTTTCGAATTGTCGAATCGCGCGAACGTCCCCTCAATTCCAAGGAGGAAGAGAGCTCCGAGGAGGGTCGTTCCGTTTGGAAATAATCATGCGGAACGCGACGAACCGGTCGGAGTCGGAGGCGGTCCCGGCCTCTCCTTCACGGTATTTACGTTCAATTTCACTGTGAGTCTAATGTAACGAGGGCTCGTTGGCTCTCGAAGTGAGACGAATTCGATTGCTCCGGCCCAAGCTGGATAGGCGGCGGCCCGAGGATCGAACGAGTCGTACGTGAATGTCCTACAGAGAAAGAGAGAGAAAAGCATAAAAATGAACCCGCTTCACCGAGATTTATTTACCCGAGGAGACTTACGACTTTTATTCAATACCTGACTCGTCGAGCCTCGAAGAATTCCACTGGCGATTGCGATCGGCGAGGTAATACGTCGGTGAGATTGTTCCTTACGTGTCTCGGAAGATTATGTCGACACGCAGCACCGAGTATTTGAGGTAGAATCTTTCTCTCTCTCTCTCTCTCTCTCCCTCTAGTGTAGCATAGATAATTTTTCGATCAAAGTTGGTACCACTTGAATGGTTCATTTTATTTTCTATTCCAAACAATTTATATACACAAATAAATATCGATAATCAAGTGTATATATATATTATAGATTATGAGTTATGATTATAGGATTATAAAATACATGCATACAAGAATATATAAAATATACATCGATATAGCTAATCAAATGTGTATATATTATAAATTATGAGTTTAGGTTATGATTATAGGTTATGAATAGATTATACATTTATAGAAAGTTTTATTATGAGTAGATTCAGACGTCTGAATTTTCACAATAATTTTCAAGAAGAAAAAGTATTCTCACTTTTTTCTCTACCCATCGCTGCACGATGTAAATTCATCTTCGAAGAAAATAAACTCACGACTCATAGTAGAAGCTTTGAAATAAGATTACGAGTTATGCGATCTTATGTTACAATAGTTAGAATTATCGACGATTTTTCACTGTCGTTGGACAGTTATACTCTTCACTGTAAACATCGGACTCGATTCGAAACGCGAATATCGAACGTTTCAGACTTAAGTTACGAGTTTAAAACTCGAAGCTGATAGATTCAAAAGATTCGACAATTTTGACGAATCTATCCGTGATGCAGAGTTGGACAGTAATTATATTACGTACTTTGTAATTAGTTTTGTGACCAATTACTAAATGTAATCATAGTAATCGTAATAATTAATCAATAAATAAAATAAATCATTCATTTATTAAAATAAGTCGGTAATCTTCATAAACTTTTGCAATTTGTAATCATTAATCGGTAATTTTTAAACGGACGTTGACTGATCAATTTATAGTTCACTATAATCTGTAACGTGTTACTTCTTTGCAGTGGACGCAGTAGTAAATCAAGAACTAGAGAGAACATCTACGCGTATTCTTTGCTAAATAATAGCCTCCGTATTGTGATAGATTTGAAAATTCAAAGGATTCGACAATTTTAATGTTAAAGAACGGTTGGAATAGCCACCGCGAGAAATCGGTGGCGTGAACGAGGTAAACTGCCGCGCCTAGACGTGCATACGTGCATACGCATGTCACGATATACCGTGGCCTTCCTTCACACTCGGCATACTTGATCGGGTTTATGCAGGATGCACCGTAACCGCGCGGCCTCTTCTCGGGTCTCTCCCACAGTTGAGCCACTGTCCGGGCTCACTGCGTGCCCGCGTCACATTTCTCCGCGCCGGAGAGACTCTCTGCCCGGCGGAGACGTGCTTGAAATTTTCTCCCGCGCGCGAGAAAACGCGCTCGCGATCGCGCGACCGCCGCTGTACTGGTATTAAGGACACGGGCTGAAGAACTAGGAAATGTTGGTTGCTGTCGTGAACGGCAACGACGTGTCTCCAACGCGTTTATGTAAATCAGCAACCGGTTGATCAGACCATCCGGCTAACGGTGCTCGCATTCGAATTCGCTCTTCGCGAATTAACACATTGAATTGTAGAGATTGAATCGAATCGAGTCATGGAGATGTTGATGCTCGAAGCATTTTTAGCTAACAGATAGTAGGAGTTATTAAGTTTGAAACTTGGATAATTTCAAATTTATTACGATATTATTTCATCAGAAATTATATATACATACGTAATTACAATTAATAGCAATTCTTTTTTCTTTTTTTGTCCTAAAGTATTCTAAAATTACGGACACATTTTTTGTTTTACCTATACTTTACTCTAATAGCAAATGCAATTTTTTTTTTTTCAATTCACACGACGAGTATACTTCGTCGTTAAACAACAAAGAAAAACCCATCTCTTCAAGACAATGCTCGCATATCTAATAAAAACATTGACAAGGTTAGAAAGCTCGAAACTGAGGATTGGAATAGTCATTGGAAGCTTAAATAATTGTCGAAACTGTGAATTTCGAAAAGAAACCTCGAGATCGTGCAGAAACACGGAAGCTCGATTCCGAAAATCGGTTGGGAGCGCGTGTCTCGAAGCTGAAAGAGCAGCGTCTTTGCGGACGCGCGGCAACGCGGCAGCGGTTTCCACGTTGCTCGGAAAAGTATCGGGGCTCGCACGTGCGTGGCAGAAAGGGGCTAGGCGGGATAGATCGACGTGGTCGTCGCCGCGTTCGATGCATTCCGCGCGCTTTCCACGCGCATTTCTCAGGGACCTTATGCACCCGCGCGCATTTGCTATTCCAGCGGGGGCCGCGTGGCCGTGAGGTGAATAACTGAGGCTGTAGAAGCCTCTGGGGCAGGTCGACGCGAGCTATGCCCCTGAACGCGACGCGACGCGACTCTGCCTCGCAGATTTCCACGCTGACTGAAAAACGAGCCTGCTCTAGGCTCGTACGCGCTCCCTGGAATTTTATTATTCGATATACACCAACAGAGAGAGAAAGAAAGAATTTTCATTCTTCCGCTTTTGATGCTGATTTATGTTGGTCATCGGTGTCCTTGTCTCGGGAAATTTTCTGCAGGCACGATTCCTCGTAATTTTCAGCATTCGACTATGAAAGTTTCACGACCTCCGCGTAGAACTTTCATAGTCATAATTCGTAAGACATTTTTGTTGCATTTTCCAATGAATTCTTTGGACAATTCGTTAGAACGTTTTGAACGTTTATGTTAAATGAAACCCCATTGTTAATTTTAAAATTAAAATTAAAAATACTTTTAACAAGCAAAATTATACAATACAGCAGAATACTTGAACTTTGAACTCAAATTTCAAATATAAAAAATTTTATAATACTGTATTAATGTTTCATGCCGCAAATTTCACAAAATACGCGCGGCTTTTACACTGTTCGTAATTCTCTACGCTGTTACAATACTTGTCGATGCAAAGTTTCCTTTGTTATTGATTACAAGAATTGGAGAATCGTTCAAAGATTTTGAGTTGAGCGAACAAAAAAAAAGAGAAAAAATTGGATAGCGCACCGATAAGGTTGCTTCGAGAGGGGGGTAGGAAAAAATTGAAAATTAAAATGGCGAAGGACGCGCGCCTCGCGACTCGAGGAAGGTCAAGATATGAGAAAGGCGAAGGAGAAGGGGACGCACGGGGACGTGATCCCGCATATCGTTCCCGACGAATAGTTTGAGGTCAGCCGTTGCTTTGGTCCCGAGCCATCGGACAGAGTTTGTAAACTGGCGGAACTTTCCAGATCAACAGCTGCCGCGGTGTATCGATGTACAACTTCTCTCTCGAATATGCTTTCTCAAACCATAGGTTGACAACTGTACGCGTGCTGTAGCTGCTAGAACGTACGTTTACTTGTCGAAGACGTGATACGGAACAAGAAAAAGAAAAGGAGAAAGAGAGAGACATTTTGCCAAGAGTTCGAACGATAGTCAGGTATCTTCGTGAAAGACACGAGCGGAAGTGGAGCTGTTTGTTTGCTAACTGTGCCCTTTCTATTTTCCCGAACAGAAAATCGGTATAAAAGTACGATCTAAACTCGGAGATTAGAACGATTAGTATGCTTCGAGGAATTTAGACTTCCAAGAGTTAATTGATGTGACGCGAAATACAGTATGCGAATTGGGTGAACGTCAACTGCCAGGCATCAGTATCTGTATCATGTACAGGGTGATTCACGTAACTTGCACACCTGAAATAACTTTTAAATTATGCGTCTAATGAAAAATTTGTTGTAATACAAAAGTCGTATGGTTTTAAGGAAGTATCAAACAATTTTTCATTAGACGCGCAATTTAAAAGTTATTTTAAGATAACGAGTTACGTGAATCATCCTGTATATTTCTTGTTTTGTGTATGCAAGTGTCACGTGTCACGCGTAAAATGACGTAGAGAAGGGGTAGTCCCAATTCCAAGAATTGGTGGGGACAGCGGCGGACGCTTAAGTGAGGACTATGTGTATTCAAACGAGGGGGAAATTTTTCTGGATTGCAGAACGAGAAACTGGAGGTGAAACAGAAATGGGCCTCGCGGCTTCTAGGCAAGTTACGAAAGGATATCACGCAGGAGTACAGGGAGGACTTCGTGCTGAGCATCACGGGGAAGAGGCCGGCCATGTGCGTCCTCAGTAATCCCGACCAGAAGGGTAAAATGCGTCGCATCGACTGCCTGCGCCAAGCCGATAAGGTAGGTCCTGCCATTTCCTTCCCGATCTACTTGCTACTCGTTCAATTCACAAAGTAAACTAATTACGATAGAATACCCTCCATAACGTTCTCCGTTACACGAATTTCGCGAAAAGTACTTTTTAATAGAACTAAATAAATATGCGAACATGTAATCTTAATTATGATAAATAAAAAAATCTTTTGGATAAATTATAATAAACGAATGAATACCAATTTCCAAGTATCTGATAGTATCCAAAAACTCGGTTATCTGATTCCTCAAAAAAAAAAAAAAAAGAAAGAGAATGGTTGAAACAGACAGAGTAGCTGGATCGAGAGAGTTTGATTCTAATTTCGCGCGAAGCGGTGAAATCGTTGAGACCACCACCATGAGGGTTCGGGGAGGATCGAGCTCGGCCCTCGGTGGTGTCGCTGCATCCGAGGCAGAGCCAATAACCGTTGGTCCTTGTCGTTATGTCGCACAGGTATGGAGGTTGGACCTGGTAATGGTGATCCTGTTCAAGGCAATTCCGCTGGAGTCGACGGACGGGGAACGGCTGGAGAAGACGGCGGAATGTGCTCAGCCGGGCCTCTGCGTCAACCCCTATCACATCAACGTCTCCGTCCGGGAACTCGATCTCTACCTCGCCAATTTTATCACCAGCCACGGTAAGGGATCGCCCATAGTTATACCAAGTTCGATCGCAACCAGACAACCTCTCTCTCCAACCACGAGAGAGAGAGAGAGAGAGTTTCCAACATCTGGATTCCCGAAATCTGTTGTCCGGAAATTTCACCTCAATCCTCTCTCTCTCCCTCTCTCTCTCTCTCGTTTGAGTCGTTCGACAACCACGGTCAATTACCGCGAACCATTTCAACCGAAACAATCGTCACAGGCACTAATCTTCCTTCCAAACGATCCAAACGATCCGCCTAATCGCTGCCGACTCCATTCCTGATCCCACCAGGAACCCAAAGAGAGATAGAGAAAAAGAGAGATGGTCTGATTCGAGCGTGGCAAGTTCATTCACTCGCACATCCGTCCATTCAAAGTGTCCATCCGACTCTCGGCTTCGATTCAAAGTTTCTTGGAACGGTCTGCCAATTTCAATGGCTCCCATGCGAGCAGCGACCGGGAGCTGGTCGTTCTCGCGGCCCGTGGCGGGCCTTTCGGTGTCGCGTGCGAGCTCGTTTTCCAAACGTAGGAAGAGTCTCGCTGATCCACGACGATCCGATTGGCCAAACTTTCGCCAAGGATCCGGATCTTCGACTTTAAGCGGTCGATCTTGCCCGCGGCATCCGGTCGTTTCACGTTCCACGGGCCGACGAATTTAACCTCGTGGATTCCAGAACGCGGATTCTACGACCTATAGCGATAGACAGGAGAAACGCGGATGTTTGGAAGATTCTAAAGGAAGCGATCCCTGGAAGGAAGGATTTTGGGGATGTTTCAAGAGTCGAGTGTGACTCTCGGAGCAGCTAAAATTCGCGACAGATCTCGAGGCTCGCGGAACTCGTCGAAGTGTTTACTACTTCCTGGGAGAGGGGACTTGAGAATCTCCCTCGAATTCAATTCTTTTCAATCTCCTTTCCCTCGATGGAGAACCCGATATCCTCGTTGACTCTCTCTCTCTCTCTCTCTCTTCCTCTCTCTCTCTCTCTGAAAATTCGGAAAATTCCCGATTTGCCACCGAGGCAGGCAACGTCCCAAAGAGAGATAACCCAGCGCCCAGGAAGGCTACACGCGGCCACGGTTTGATCGACGTGTTTCGATCGATCAGCTGGCAGGAGAGCCGGGACTGGCGCCCGTTCGCGCGCCTCTTCTTTCATTTCGGTTTCATCGAACTCACTGACTCAGCCGGGAAACACGTAATTTCCGCACGTTACGCGCGTAGCGTCCTGGCAGAGCCCCTGTGGCTCGCACGCGCGTAATCCCTCTCCCCTCTCGCCTTCTTCCTTTTCGCCTAGGCACCGCGAAACCCGCGTGGCACACACACATACACACGCGCCTTGGCAGCCGGCTTTCTACTGTTTACAGCCGCGGTTGACGCAAAAATTGGCCCGGGCCTACCACCGCGCAGCCACCTACGAGAACGAGAAAAAAAAATGCTCGGCTGCCAAGACATGGGGTAGGTGAGGCACTCTCCAGACCGTTCGTCGCCTAGCGTCTTCGTCGTTCCTCCTTCTGGACGGGCGCTCCCCACCCTCTTTCTCACCCGGATGTGCCAGAAATTTTAATCCGCTACTCTCTCGTCGAAACCGAGTTTGCGCTTCCGCTTCCGACCTTTTCTTTCTGACGAGGGCCTAGAATATTTTCTTTTTCTCTTTTTAAAGAACGAAAGGAAAACCTAACCTCAAACTTTTAAGAGAGTAACAATTGTAGCCAGTCTTTTCCGAATTACGATAGATTAAGAAAGATTTTTAGAATTATTAGAATGTTCCTGAACGTTTAGTTAAGTGTTTTCTTTAGGCTTCGTTAAGTTTCCTCGTGTCAGTCAGCTGTTTACCGACTCTGTGTAATTTAAGCAGAATCACGTTAATCCTTTCGTTGCGAACGCCGGGTATATATGTCATCTGTTGACGTATTGGACTAATCACATATCAACACTAGAGCTACCAAAGTGATAAAAATGACCAATTTATGTCATTTCTGTCAAATATTTTATATATGTGAAGCAGTGTGTTTTTAGAGATTTAAATGATTCTTCATGAGATATATAAATAACAACTTGTGTTCTTTATTGCGTCATAAAGTTTCACCTTTTTTTCTTTACTTTAATGTTTCTGATGGAAATTTTAGACTTTGGACAACGATAGTTCGAGTGTTAACACAAGAGCATAATATTCGTAGCAAAGAAATTAAAGTGCAAGATACAAGAAAAAATTAATAATAAAACAAAGAACACAAGCTTCTGTTAATATATTTTATTAAAAATCAATCGAATATCTAAAAATATACTGTTACAAATACATAAACTTTCCATACAAAATTATAAATTGGTCATTTCGATCACTTTGGTAGTTCTAATGTTAAAAATGCATAATACGCTTTAGCCATCAAGACGAGCTTTTCCTATTCTTTTCTATTCGACGGTGGAATATTTATACGATAAGAAATTATTCTAACAAAAAATCTTTCTTAATCTATCGCAATTCGAAAAAAAACCTACAGACACAACTGTTAACCTCTTAAAAGTTTGAGGTTAAATTTTCGTTTGAAAAATTAAAGTCTGCTTAACGCTAGAACTACCAAAACGATCAAAATGACCAGTTTGTAATTTTTGTTGAATATTTTACAGATGTAAAACAGCGTATTTTCAGAGATTTAAATAATTTTTCGTAAAATAAAACATATAAACAAAAACTCCATGGAAAAGCTCTCATAGAAATTTTACGTTTAAATCGCCGCTAGTGTTGAAACAAAACGTTCACTGTCAAAATGTTGCCAGAAAAATTCAAAGCAGATTCTATTTCAAAACAAATTGACGGACTCGGAAAATGCTTCGATCAATGTGTACACTTTTGGCATGGGGTGGCGCCTTGGCGGAGCGAAAAGGTTATGTTTTTCGAAGGTTGACAGGCATCTCCGATTTAGGATTCGAAAAACGCGCGTCGAGAATACCGTGATATAGGACCGGGTCGATTCTGGGTCGCTCGTTCTATAAATGACATCGATATGTGCTTGCAACTAGAACTTAATTCAATGTTTCCGTCTATATATACCCTCGTACGTGCAACGAGAACTTCGTTTAAGCGTGTCTACTTCGTTGATCGATTTCCATGAGACTGAATCGCGACAAGCGATGTGTATGCATTCATACTTTACCGTAGTTCAATTATTATTCATATTTTGTTTCTTCTGAACAGTTTTAACAACTATTAATTTTCCAAACAAAAACCTAACCTCAAATTTTCAACAATTATACCTGCAGTCCTGTCTTTTCCAAATTAAGAAAGATTTTTTATTATAATAATTTCTTGTCGTATAAATGTTCCACTGTCGACTAAAAAAAAATAGAAGAAGCTCGTCTTAATGGCTAAAGTTCGTGTTGTGTATGTCCAAAGTAATTGTCAAAATGATCAATTTGTAATTTTCGTTAGATATATTTATAGACGTAAAACGGTCTATTTTAGAGATTTTGTAAATGATTATTTATAAAAGATACATAAGTAAAAGCTTGTGTGTTCTATACTGTATTTCACAGTTTTTGGCAATCATTGTTGTGAAAATTGAACTTGCGAGATGATACGACAAAATAAAAACAACGTATGACCCATGTCTAAAATACGAAAAATACTTAACCTAACACATCTTTATTGGATTCGAGAGAAGAAGAAAGTTCGATGAAAAAGTGTCTGTAAACTCGAAATGTTAAACCTTTATCTTACGCGTGTTCCGTGGGGCTGTTTATCATCTGTGTTAATCGTAATTTTTTCGTCAGTTTCTCCACGTTGCAGAGGAGTCTGTGTCTCAAAAGGGGAAAATTGCCCGAAGAGCGATAGGCGAGAAGAACAGAGGCGACGAACGATCAACCTAACCTAATAAAAATTCTCGGCCCTCTGTAAATATACGTGGCAGCACAATAATATAAACTTGTCGGCCGACGCGTGGCGTGGCTACCGAGGGCTTCTTCGCTACTTGGGACCCCTTTCGGATTATCCGCCGCGTCGACGTACATATGCTAAAAGTAGACACTTGCTCCGTTCGTTTCGACTGACCTAATAGACTCACGTATTATTACCGAAGGAAAGTAAAGTAACCGGCCTTCCTCTGGCAGAAGGGAGAGGAAGGAGAACCAAGACAAGACGCCTAACGTTTCGATTTCCACTTCGCGTATCTTCGTTGCGATCGAGCCACGATTCGAACGATCTCGTCCGAACCGTGGAAAAGTCGAGCATCAACTGGTTACTCGAGATTATGGCGGACGATTAACCCGACGATGGCCGACTCGATGGTAGTTAATTGGTCACGTTGGCGGGAGATAGTTTCGAAAGTTGATAAGAGGTGCCCGGAGGGAAGGGTTTTCAATTAGGTCGATCTTGATTGGTCCGAGGATGAGCAAGTTATCTTTGGAATAGTCCTCGTGTTTTATTTGCGGGGAGCTGGATGAAAGAAACACCAAGCGGAATCCCGTTCTCTTTCGTCTCGAGATGAAACTCGTTCTCGTCTTTCGTCCAAAGAAAACTTTGACCTCGGCAAAATCCACGAAAACCGAGGTAGAAACCAAACTTCGAAATTGTTGAAACTTCGTCAATAGTCGAAAGAATCGATCGAGGGAAGACGAAATTTTAGGTTAGGTAAGAAATTTTAAGAGAGAAAATGAAATTTTAGGTTAGGACGAAGGGAACGAGGGAGGTTAGCCGCGTATTCGCCGTAAGAGCTAAATATCGCCCGGGGTTGCGTAAGTATCGTCGCTTCTTATGAAAGTGTTAGAGAAGAGGACAGGTGCCTCCGCGACGCGTGTCGTTCTCAGACAACTCGCATTTTCGCGGTGCCTCCGCGCCGCTAGCCCAAGGTGGTCCGTTTTAGACGGACCACGTCGAAAAGTCGGCGGCGAAAGCCACGCGTATGACTTCGATAATCCGGCAACAGCCGGAATAGACCGGGAGACCTTCCGTCGGACTTCCAACCGCGTTCACCGACCACGTTTCGTCACGCGAGGCCGTTATTAATTTCGTTCGCTTTTAAATAGTTTCTCCATTGCGCGTATGTTCGTCGGGGACTATCAGATTGGCCAAAAAGTAACTGCGTTTTTTTTTTCATGTGTACGTGTGTAAACAAAAGGCGAATTTTTTACGACAAACGAAAACTTTGCTAATACATTGATCAATTTTTTCGACTAGCTTCTGCCATCTTTCAGCTTTCAATTTTATTTCATGTTTAAAAGAGTTCTTAAGAGCTCTTCCTCGATAAGAAAAAATTCCAAAAACGATTTGATATCCTCGTCAACAGTGGATGTCATTATCAGGTGATTTATCAGACAATTTTTCATGGGTTTGCACAGCATTTTTTTTCCTTTTCGGAAGCAAGAATACGACGAAATTATATATTCGAGTAATTATTTAATATTTATTCGAAATCATTCGAATAACTTTGTTCCTCTTTCGCGTCGTTTGTTTTATTTAAAATTTTCGAGACATCAAAGAATTCAAAAATCCCTAGAGTGACTTTTAATATGCGATTAAACAACACATCCAGGATAAGGATTTTACATTGAACGTTTTAAAAACATTAAAAATGCTTTATTTTATATTGAATTCTACGATAGATCATGCCCACAAGCCGAACATGATAATTTCGTGCTGCTTCTCCCAAATTGTTGATTTATTCTCTGCCGCTTTTCGTCGTATTGTTTGTTCAAACAGCGAGGACAGTGTGTCCGCGTTGATAAACAGAAAAAGCACAAACCAAACGGCGCACTCGGTGGACTCTTCGATTAAGTTTCTCAGCTTGCGTGCGAGTACGCGTACTCTCTCTCGCGCGCGCGCTCGCGCGTTCCACGCCCACCCTTACGTTCGAAATCGGTGTGCCGTAGCGAGCATGTGACCATGCGTGCCGATGTGTGCTCGCTCTATAAATAAATAAGCGACGGACATCTTGTTGCGAGTTCTCTCTCTCTCTCTCTCACTCATCTTCCCAACACCGTACTCGCTCACACGCTTCAACAAATACCTGACACGAGTAAGTAGGTACTCTGCCACATTCTCTGTCGATCTTTCAATCCCTCGCTTTCAATTCGTGAAAATTGTGAAAATCGGCGAGCAGGCATATGACAGACAGACAGACAGACACACACACACACACACGGGGAAAACACGCAAGTTGGAGTTCCCGCAAGGGTGAACTCTGACGCAGAGTTCGGGAGAGATTGGATATTTCGGTGGGACGAACGTCGTTTGTTATAGACGGTTGTATTATGACGTCAGCAACAAATTCTGTCGCTATTTTTAATAATTCTTGGAAAGGTGGGCAAGGGTAGCCCGAGGAGTGGGGATCGCGTGTTTATTCGCGTTGCGCGATTATAATTAATGCTGATTTACAGCAACTGCAAGACACATACTACGTATCGATGTAGGAATTCTATCACCTCAGGAGTGGATTGTCAATCTGTTGCCAAAGTGTTTCGAATAATTAGAATAAGTGTTTTGAATAATTCATCCCTGATTACGGATATGCTGTTAATTTTTCTAGATTGACTCTAGTTTCCGAGCAAACGCGTATAACCTAAATATTCATAAAAAGGATAAAATTAACATAATGTATAAAAAAAAGAACATAAGCATATAATTTTTATTTGTTACTAGCGTAGCTGTAACTGTTTTAAAAACGGGAATTCTAGGTTTGTGTTTCAATTCTTTTTGTCTTATTGTCTTTTCTTTCCTTTCAATTTTTTAGTTTTATTTTCTCATGTGTCAAAATAACTTTCTTATGTATCTTCTTTCTTTCACAACAATGTATTTGTCAGAAATATAACAAAGTATCAGGATTATTTACACACTGTTGTTGCAAAGTACTCATTTTCGAGATGAAAAATGCTCGTATATTTACACAAATGAGGCCACCAGTTACACTAATGAAACAAGTTTTTGTTATTTTCTTAGAGGAGAGTAATCGAAAACGAATTGAACGTACGTCGTTAATGATACATAATTTCAATCTCCTGAAAAATTTCCTTCACTTTCATTTCATAAACTTTCGTAAGAAGCAATAAAAAGTTTATGTGAATTATCCTGAATTATTCGAATAATAATTCGATGATAATTAGTGTCAACTGACTCACTACTGCCTCTGTCCTCAAGAATTTCTTCTTTTAAAATTTTATCATTCCTCTTACGTCGTTACATTATATTATATTATATTACATTATATCATACAAACACTATGCCTACGTTCATTATAATTGTCAGTAATAATAAAAAATTTTATAATTTTAGCTGTAACTTCCAACGAGATACCATCGTTCGAAAAATACGTTCCTCACAAAACGAAGTTTTCGAGAAGCTTCTCGGAAAAGCCTGTAAAACGGTCGTCCTTGAATCGTCGCGTTGCGTCGCATCGTATCGCCGCGAAAATTCGCTCGCGCATCGCTCATGGATCACATGGTGTCAACAGAACAACTATTATTGTTCCAAGAGCGAGCGTATCTATCGGTGTCTGCTAAAGTTTCTGCGTCTCACACACGCACCTGTCGGATGGGCCGGCTAATTTTGCCGTTACGCCTCGGAAGTTCGAGAGAGGGTCCTCCTCGTTCGCGTGTCGCAATCGATTCTCCATTCTCGTCTCGTTAAATAAAAGTCAACTTGAAATTAAACCTCTTGACGAGTTAAATGAACTCGATATGACCAAAAAATGATATTCATCTTTCATTTTTAACATTTAACCTAAACTTGACAAAGACAATTTTCTTACTTAATATTATATTTATATTTATAATAAATACTCTTATGTCACAAACACAATACTTATAAATGATGAAAAATGTATTTACCTACGAACGTTAGAGACGTTATTGTATGTCGATTTTTAGGTTAGGAAACGCACGATGCGTCCAGAGGCTAAATTGTGATGAAAAATTTCCTTACTTCGTGGCGTGGTCTCTCTACAAGATACAATATGTATCTTGAAATTGCGAAATGAGGAGAAACAACGACCAAAGTTGAAGATGGTTCCTCCTTCGACCCAGGCAGGATTTTAACGCGACTAAACCGAAATAGACGGCGCGTTAAAATCACACGCGTTTCCCTGTCAGCCGGATAAATTCTGCGAGCGAGCGAGAAACAACACGATGCTCATGTTCTCAATATGTCCAATACTTCCTCAACCTTGAATCCTCCGCTCCATCAAATTTTCCAATTTCTCCTCTCTTCGGATTTTGCTAGTCGACCTTCATTTCGAACGACTCCCGCGGTCAGCCATGAAAGATGGGTTATCGGTGGCGCGGTGGACACCGACGTAAGGTTGACTCGCAATTAAAAATAACCCGGAGAGTGAACGTATATGTACGTTCGTTAACGTCTATTTATAAGCGGTGTGGTTACGGTTTAGGTTAGGTTCGTCGGTTTTTCAACGTTGACCGAGGGTGTCGCGACGATTGCGAAACGTTTTTCCGAATTTCCATTCCGCGCGGAAGGAATCCATCCTTCTCTCTCTTTCTCTCTTCCTCGTCACGACGCGCCACAACGCACGTACGCGCGGTTCGACTCCCTCTGTGTCTGTCTCCGTCTCTTTCGAGAAGTCGAACACACGTTCCGGGCTCTCGTGTATTTCGGTGATATGTTGCGCAATGAGATTTGCGTAAGGTCCCGCGATATAAAACACCGTGCGACAGCGAAGGTGAGATGGGATGCGTCGCTCTCGCAATTATTGCAGAAAATCCGAGCCTAGGGGGGGTTCCGAGTTCGTCGATTCCCCCTCGACGACGAAACGACGACGAAACGGTTTTACGACGGCGAAGTTTCGAAAGAACCTCGAACGAAAATAAGAAGTCAGAGAGAAAACGCGAAAAATTTCGAGTATTTTTGAAATTTTCAAGTTGCGTACTAATGTATCGATATTTTGATTAAACTTAGTTTAATTCTTTCCACAAGATGGCGTATAAATCTTATCCTATTGTGAAGGTTTAACCACTTGCGCTGGCAACTGGTTCGCGGACCATAACGAGTGACCGAACCGTATACAATAATTCGTCGTTTTCTTTTTCTTTTGAACTCGTCCGTATGATATCACTGGATAGAAACTATTAAGAAGTAATTAACTTATCGTTTGTTTTACCTGGGTTACGTTTAAATATACATAAAACTGAGAAAATGCAATTTAGGACAAAAAATTCTCAACGTGCGTGGCACGTCAGTCCAGCGCAAGAGGTAAATATATTGCGAAAATTAATAAGAATTACACAACAACTGCTATTTATTTTAATTTATGTATAACAAGATCTTAACGGCGATCGTTTGCTTTGCTCGATTCTCAACAATTGAAATTATGATATATTTTCTGTTCTTCTATTTTCCTCTTTCTTCTTTTGTAGTCGACAATTGCCGCTGTTGAACTCAAATGTTTCAAAAATGCGCGCGCCGCCACAATATGTCTTCTTACAATTAATAACCAATAACATTCTTGGTAAGGGTCAGCCCTAACCTGAAATGTCAAAGTAAGCAGACAGAAACTAAAGATACCCTCTTTTGCAATTATCATTATTTTTTCTTCTACCGGTGTTTGTTAAACAAGAAAAAGCGTGCATAATAGCATAATTGGTTTGTATATCTTATTTGACTATATTTCAACAATCATTTTGTTACTATTTCACTATTATGACGTAACTTTGTGATATTTTTCAAGTAACAGTGAGCTATAACAGTAGGATTCAGTGTATTTTATAACACTTGTGTTTTCTTTTAATTTTATATGTCAAAGGCCTAAAACGTGAATACAAAATCATAGAAAAATAAAAGAGCGATGAGAGTAAGAAGCATTAGCGGACTAACAGATCCGAAGATTCTTTGTTAGATTCTGACTTGGAGGAAGATCGTTCAATAGTGTTTATCCAACGACGCATAAATATTATTGACAGCGATGATGAATTTAGTGGCAAACTATCGTTATACGAGGATGCAAAGGGGTTCCAAAAATAAAATATGTTCGAAATGCAACGTATAGCCAAGCACAAACTGTTTTATGGAATTCCATACTAGCTCTTGGTTTGTATATCAATAATAACTTATTTTTCTGCATTTCAAGAATCATTTTGTTTACATATTTTCATTTGTGATTTTTCCAAGTCACAATGAGCTATAACGGCAAACATTGTAAGCCGCTGTTACTTCAAAGTTACAAAATGTATTCGTCGTAATAAAATCATTGAAATTGTTAAATTCATTGTCAATCCATATTTACAAGTTGACTTCACGTTACATAAATTTCTTTCACAGTTATGAGAAAAAGATTCGGCCCACAGAGGGTTAGAGAAATCGTTCGTCGAAACTGAGGAATATCAAATATCAAAGAAAAATTTCGCCGAAAATTCTCTTCTGAAAATAAAAGAAAGAAAGGAAACTAACTTGAAAATGCCCTTCGATTGTTACAGAGGTCCTAAACGGCATCTGCAACGCGAGCAAGGAGGAAGAGAGGCGGCGAAAAGGTAAACGTAAAACCAAAGTTTTGCCCTAGAACTAGCGCGGGTCCCGGGTGACCGTTTCTTCACCCGGTGCGTTCCCGTGAGTTCTCGCGCGTTGATCAAAATTAAACGAACGTGCGACGCTTTGTTCATGGTCGGCTGGGTTCTGTTCCCAGGTGCAGGCTACCACGAACTATATAACGGCGTTGTCTGCAATGACACGATCCTAGCGACAGGTGTCTTCAGCTCGAAGGAGCTCTGGATGCTTTCAAAAGGTACGACCGTAAGACATCCTCTCTCTCTCTCTCTCTTTCTCTCTCTCTCCATCCACTCTTATATAATACTGCATGCAGACTCGTTCTTTTCTTTTTTCGAGAGCCGATCTCTGGGATATCGAAAGTCTCCGATCGCCCGCGAAACGATACCAACGATCGTTCGAGAAACAAATGTCTGTCCAACTCGAGTCACGGGATCGTGGTCTCACGGATGCTTTCGAAAGGTGATCGACGAGTCCGGACACGTGGGAAAGCCTTTTGAAAGCATCCTTTCTCGATGAGGAGAGGGCCAGGAAGGAATTCGCTCCACGATTCTCGCGATCACTCGTTCCGTCGTTCGTTGCTCGTCGTCGAAACACGCCAGTTCATCGCCAGGAACACTGTTATTGTTCAGTGCGATGGTACCAGTTTCCGCGTGCTCCGCTGTTAGTGTAACTCGATCAGAAAGGGATTGTGCTCGCGGTGGACGCCACTTGTTAAACAACTCGACGCCACCACCCTCAACAACCGCGTCGCAGTCGGGCTCGGGGAATTCGCTCAAGTAAATTTAGACGCTAATCCACCGACTTTTTCGCGCCTTTCAAGGTTGCTTCGAAATTCCTCTGCTCGCGAGGGACATACTCGAGGGAAGGAAGGATCGAGGGCGACAAGAGGAGGGTCAAGGTTGTCAACGACCCCGTTCGTCAATAGAACGAACTCGGATAGAGCGAAACCGAGTGTTATTGCCCGACATTGTCTGCCAATTTCCGTCACGAGCGCCGTACAGAAGCTGCCAGTCTCTCTCTCTCTCTCTCTCTTTCTCTAGGCTCCTTCGCTATTAGTCACTGATAACCGCGCGGCCAAGTTTCTCTCGAACCCTCGAACTCTGGCAAGAGGACATCCCCTGAGGGGAAGTCGAACTTTGAAACGACACTGTTCGGACTCTGGTCCGAAGTTTCGATCCGAAATCTTGGATCTTTCTTGACCTAGAAAAACCTAGACGATGGAAATGACCGATGGATCGCCCAAATGGGGGTTTTCATCGAGTCCTCGTCGAAGGGAGCAACGTGGCACGCGCGCCTCGCCACTAAATGGAATAATAGGGCAGGGGAGCGCGTATTGAGAAGCGGCGCGAGCCTCGAAACGCCTCTACGTATGCATTTCTACGCTCCTCTATCCTTCTCCTCTCTCCTCCATTCCTCTCTCTCTCTCTCTCTCTCTTTCTCTCTCTCTCTGTCTCTCCCCTTGCCCGCGCCGCCTCTTGCGTTACTGTGGCAGGAGATTAGTATGCAACCCGGTGTATTAATAGACGGGGAACAATGCTCACGGCCTCAGAGGCTGCTGAGAGAGCTTCGCTGCCTCTCTATCTCTTGCCTCTGCCCTCCTCCCCCTCCCGTCCTCGTCTCATCTCTCGCCAGATCAGCCAGCAGCTCCCTTCTGTCGATCTTTGCAACTCGATCGAACTCACCTTTTTTTTTTTTTTTACCACACGCCTTTGGCTCTCTCTCGTGAGAAAGGGATTAATTCGGAATCTGATTGATTCCGTTTCGATCGGATTAGAATTTTTTTTTTCCACTCTTTGACTCGCGGATCGTGCACTTTGTCTTGTAACAACGTAACACAGGGGTAGTTCAACACGTTCCGTGGGGCGTATACGTGCTACAGTGAACTTCCAAGTCATTTGGAATCTTCATTGTGAAACGAAGAATTTTTTAAAAAATTTATCGTATTGTTATTTACATCTTAATGCCGCGTATTTGTCGTTATATAATTTTATAATTATACATATACAGACAATAATACTAAAAATATTTGGAATAAAATGTTTTACTTTAAATTAATTTCGACATCGTTGAAAGATATTATGTTGAAGCATGCGACTCGCGTGGTGGAGCAAATGTTCAACCATGCGTTTGTTAAAATAATTGGAAATTAATCTTGAAATTAAATTTACTACTTCGTTAATGCAAACTCTGCACACTTTTCTTGATAATTATGGTTTCTGCACTATTATAGAAACTACAAGAATACACCTTAATAGTAACGAAACTATCGTAATAGCGTGGGGCCTAAACGGAAAGTAATAAGAAATCGACCTAGCCAACGGAACGTGTTTACAATGGTTGAATCTTTAAAGAACTCTTTTTACGCCTTGACTTTTCAGCCACTTTAGAAACGGAAACGTTTTTCCAATCGAAGAAAAGAGCAACTGAGATTTAGCAGCGCTCTCTCCCGAAGCTCCCGCTGCAAATCCCACGGAAGAGGTTCTTCAAAACCTCGCCTCGACAAAAGACGCGAATCCAAAGACTCCGAGCGAGAGCGGCTCGTGAATCTCCCACCTCCCCCCCTGTTCGATCATCGTTCGACCCGTCAATCTCAATATCGCGTCAGCCGAGGACACAGGGCCGGTCCGGAGGGTTAACCGTCCGACAATACTCGGCCCCCTGACGCGGCTAGCCTAGCTGGAGGAATTTTTCTCGTTTTTTTTTTATTTTTTCAAAGTTCAACCAAGCTGGACCAGCCCGTGGAAAAACGGTGGAATCAACGGTCGAGGGGGAAAAGAGAGAGAGAAAGAAAAAGAGAAAAAAAGGAACGGTGAATCAGTGTCCCGACGCCGTGCGCGATTTTCGACGAATTTTTTTCCAACCCTCGGATACGTCACCGGTTTTTTCGTCAACAATGCGCCCTGCATACACAGACGCGCGCCCGCGCTGCAAACAGAAACGTGCACGTGCACACGAGCACGCGCACGCGAGCCGAGCACGGCGAAAAAATGGTAGGCCCGCAGGGGGGCCAGTATTTCCCAGGCATTTCCTTTTTGTTTCTCCTCTCTCGCCGATGTGAGAGCCACAGCACGTACGCTGGATAAAAAGGGGCGCAATTTCCACGAGGGTGAGGGGGGAGGGTAGGTGGAAGCCTGCCTCGACTGATGTGAAATAGAGAAGAATATCCTGTCGGCGACGACGTGCAAGATGGGACGTGATGGAACCCCCCCACCCCCCTCCCGCCACCGGGGGGAAACGGTTTTGGTTTTCGATTCGGCGAAATTTCGGTTAGTTCGAGGCGTGGCTAAATCCGTGGAGACTCGGATCTGGCGAAATTTTCCAATTGCCCGTAAACGGTTTCTCGGAGGAGAATCCATGGATCACGCGAAAAATTGGTCACTTGCGAGGTACCAAGCGTAACGTGTCTGAAATTGAAATTGAAATACAGTAGGACCCCTTATAAACTAAACTATACTATACCATACTAAATACGTATAATTAAACAATTTTCTGTTTTTTGTTAGTAAAAGATTTTTTATACAAGAGGATTTCTTTAAATCTAGTGATGCTCCAGCAGAAGCTCTAGCTCTTATTTTACTTTTGTTTTTCCAAATTGTTGTTTCATTTCTGTTAAATTTCTTGCAAAGGGACGTTAACTTATCATCAGATTTCAACCGATCAGGAATTCCTAATTTTTCTTCTATGGATATAAATCTTCTACTCGGCTTATCTTTTCTGGAGTTCTTTGGAATCACGGCTGGAGAATATTATTTCTTATTTCTGACGTTAAATATAGTGAAAAAAGATTGCCTTGCCTGTATAATCGATCAATATCTACTTTGTAATGAAGTTCTTTTTGAACTAACACGACTAATTCTGCAAGGAAATAACTGTTCCACAATACACTTTAAACAAGAGTTAATGCAAAACTGTGCTTTGAGTCGAATCAAAGCCTCACATGTTTTCATATCACATGTTTTCAAACGAGTCTTTTTCAACCACTTTTTAATCGCGTTACAGGGGGTCCTGTTGTAATCCTAAATAATCAGAGTACCAGACTCCAGTTTCACGTTTGCAGCCTTCTTTTCAAAATGGGAAATCCGAGTCTTACACCGGCGGAGAATCGGCAGAGAATCAGCGGGGAAATACCGGGTGGTGATCGACGGGGCAGGTTCGCGAGTGGATCGGCGTTTGCTCGTGCACGATGCAAATTCCACGGCAGTGGCAGTAGCTCAACCTAATTGGTCGTTGACCGTCGTGCCGCGGGGGTGATCCCTGTATTTACGCGTCGCCAACTGCGACAAACTGGAATCCTATTATTTTACGGTAGCGCTGATTCAGCGCAACGTGTAACTGGAGCGTATTCTAATGGCCGGCACCGCGATTAATTAACCGATCCCCCCTTTAGCGCCGTTTTCGTCCCTCCTTGGAACACGATTGTGTTTACGTGGGCCACCGGACGATCGTTCTCCCTCCCCCTCCCCCTCTCCGCTGAACTCGACTTCTCGACAACACGATTTAGAGAGGAACCGACGGATAATTGCAGCTATTAATCGTCGATCGGGAATCGTCTGATCGGTCGTCGGATCTTGGAAAGGATTAAAGCGGATTGTTTTCGGTGAGACGTTTCCGGCGGGCGAGTCGTAAAAGCGTGGAGCGAATTCGCACGGTCGGTAACGAAAATCGTGATCGCGAGAGATTTGCCTTCGCTCGATATCCTAGAAACATAGGCTAGCTTTCGTTATTTCATACCAAATAACAAAAGCATCGTTCTACGTTGAGAAAAGAACACATTGTGACGAACCAACTTAGTAGAAAGAAAAGACGTAAGAGTCTGGGGAGGGGAAGATTCTGGTAGGAAAAGGCACGGAAGTGCGATTTCCTCGGAGAATCGTGACCACAAGAGGACCGAGACGAATCGAGCAAAGCGACGAAGACGAAAGACGAAAGACGAAAGACGAAGACGAAGACGAAGACGAAGAATACGAGTTTAGGAGGAGGACGACAACTACGACAACTACTACGACGACGACGGCGACGACGACGACGACGACGACGACGACGACGACGACGAGGAGAAGCGGATGACGTACGAAACGCGCGAGGATCCGTAACCGCTAATGTGTGTCTGGTTTCAGCGTCCATACTGCATGACCTCAGCGACATGCAGCCTCAAATAAACGCGATCAAAATAGAGCACCCGCCGTACTACTGCAGCAGCTACACCCCTCCGTCCGCAGCCACGGCCGCGGATCATGCTCAGCCAGCGGCTAGCTTCAGTGAGTTTCAAAACCTCTACGTTCGTCCTTATTTTTAGTGGATGCACGCTGTCACCCGGTTCCGCCATGATCTCTGTCTCTCTCTCTCTCTTTCTCTCTCTCTCTCTCTCTCTCTCTCTTTCTCTCGTGTTCACAACAGCACTCGCCTGCTTAAAATCGGAACGTCATACAGATGCACAGCGCGAAGATCGAAGAGAGAGAGAGAAAGGTGTGATTGATCGAGAATTAATGGGTTAATAAAAGGGGGAAGAGGAATTTCAAGTAGACAGAATTGGGATATCGTGATTGAAAGCGTTTCGAATTAAGAGGTTGCGTCAATCGGGGCGTTGCGATTCGGCGGGCTGCTAATTGGGGACTTTGTGATCACCCGAGTGGCACGAATGGGACGCGTTGTAATTCGAAACGCCGCGAGCCACTGGCCGTTGTGACTCGTTGCACCGCGTGTATTTGAAATTTGAAATTTAATAATTCGAAACACCACGAGTCACAGGTCGTTGAAATTTGAGATTTGGTAAATTCGAAATGTCGCGTAGTTGTAATTTGAAATTTGATAAATCGAAACAATTCTAACAACGCGTGTTCTAACAATTCTTGAAATTTACACTTTCCTAAATTGCAACGCATTCGTTCGTTGCAGCAAACTACAAGTCGAACCACCTTGACTCGTCATTCTAAACGATATCTTGAACCAACGTATAAGATTGAGACAACGTTCTATATAAGTCAACATTCTTTCCTGTTCCTGAAAGCATCTCGCGGTGACGAGTTGTGATTCCAAGTGGCAGAGATCGGTAAAGCCTCACGTGAGTCACGTGGGTATCGGCGGATGGTAATCGAAATCGGCTGCGATCTTTCGTGGATCTTTCTTTTCAGAAAGCAAGCGTCGCGGTGCAATCGGTCGCGAAACGATGCGTCACGGTACGATGCACCGCCGCTTGTGCCTCTTCCCCCTCTTCTTTACCTACACACGGACCTTGTTTACCGACCGCCACGATCTCATGGTATTTTTTCTACGCGTTTCACTAAAATTAAACCTCTTTCGAGGACGCCAGGCGAGGTATGCGGAATCGTATACGTTTCACAGCCGCGTGCATCCTTTCGGCCGGTTTTGCGGGAACGCGTCGAACCGTCACGCAAAATACGAGATTTTTGCGTCACACGAAGACTTAAAAATGATCAAATCTCGATCTCCGAGATGTGAAAAATACTCTATGATTCTTCTTGTCAGTAAAAATCAGATTGGACTACGTGGGAACTCACAAGGGGACAATTCGAGGCTTTCGCGCGTTGTGCAGTGCATCATCAACTGTTCCCTAATTAATTTTTTTGTTCTGCGGTGACCGACGGAGCGAATTTAGTACACATGTATTAAAAATTGAAAAACTTTGAGATGACAAGAAATTCAAAGAAGAACATCTTCCTTATATTTTGCTGTCTAACTCAGAAAAGGGAAAAGAAACGCGAACTCTTAGAAAAAGAAACTGTTAGAATTGGTTTGCTAAATTTCACTGTTGACAATTAAATATCAAATCGTTCTTGGAATTGTTTTTTTGTCGAAAAAGATGAGAACTTTTTCGAATTTCCTAAAAAATAATCGGACAAAATGAAGGACAATATTTGCAAACAGAAGAACGTTATTAAAGTTACTTTTTAACCAATCTAGTGCTGTCAATACTCGTCGACAAATGGACCTTTATTCCCATTAGTAATAACGAATTCGTAAGACAAACTATTTCGCGGCGATGACCAAAATTGAATCGAATTCACCGGTTCTGGCTGTTCTCGAGTAACAACAAATTCCCAACGGTCATGGATCGAGATCCTTTCTTCTTCTTTTCTCTCTCTCTCTCTCTCTCTCCGTTCCACGGGTTCAATCTCATCCCGTCGGCTTATCGCACGGTCCTTTGTTATCGGGATCTACTTTGCTCAGCGTTCTATAGATCATTTTCCCCTATATATTTCTCTCTTTCCCGTTCTCTATTTTCTTTCTATTCTTCGCTCCAACCCGGCTTTATCGCGCCGCGGCCTTTCTCTCTCTCTCTCTCTCTCTTTCCGTTCTAGGGAGCTACACTCCCTCTCTTAACTCTTTCATCGATCAAACGATAACCACCACCCCCTCTCTCCTCTGTGCACACACGCCGTGAAACGGAAGTCACTGGATAGAGATGAAAAAGAGGAATAACTTCCGGCTGAAACCTTTTCGTACGAGAGAGAGAGAAAGAGAGAGAGAAAAGATAGAAAGGGTTGGGAACAATAGGAGAATTCGCAAGTGCAAAGTGTTTTTCTCGCCGAGTGCTAATTTCAGATTGATAAAAGAGTTACGTCTCCCTTTTGAGGATCCTTCTCTCAGCCTTTATCATTTCACGCCTCGCACGTCGTATGAATTGTCTCCGAATTCGAGTGTTCGCGCGTCCTCGTCTTTCAAAACTCACGAGGATCGAAACGAAAGACGATGTTTCTAACCTTTTAAAACACTTCTCCCTCTCTCTGTCCCTCTTCTGAAGCATCGTTCGCTCGCGAAGTAGGCCCGATTCGTCCCCGTGCTACCTCCAAAAGGGGTTGGAAGCCTCGAATTCATCACAACCGCCGCTGCTACTTACGTCCTGACCCCCCTCCCTCCCCCATCCTTCGGCCGAGGGCACGCGAAAGCGCAAGAAGTACAAATATTCGAGTCCGGACGGTACCAAGGCAAGAAATACGGACGTGTACGAGTCAGATGGCAAGAAGACGGACGCGTGGAAGGGGGGAACGTTAAGACTTTCCAGCAGCGAGAAGCACGCGGAAAGTTTCGGCTCTTTGCGCCGCGCCGGGGGAGGGTTTGGGGAGGGGGGGGGGGCGAGCGGCGGTGGATAGACGGAATTTACGGACGGAATAAAATGACCACTTTCTCAAGCAAAGTACATACACACGTATACACATATACAGAGGCGGACAGAGAGGCGGAGCGTGTGCACTTCGAGAGAGAGAGAGGGTTGGGGGTGCAGGAAAAATTCCGGCAATAAGCATAGCTGGACCAGGGCCAACCCCGTTTCCACCCTCCCTCCCTCCCCCCTCCTCCGCCGGTTGCTCCCTTTTTATCATACATACGTTGCCTTTATAGCGTTGCCGCGGGACGCTTGATTGACTGTATTGTCGTTAAATTAACGACCGGCGTAAATATCAGCCGATGCCCGAACGGTGAACGAAGCTAATTTTATTGCCGCCGAACGACCGCCTCCCCCCCGCCATTCGAACCTATATGCAAATCCGTTAACCAGAACATCGTCTACATATTCTTCTTCTTCTTCGTCTTCTTATTTCCTCTTTTTCGTTGTCGTCCGGAGGTTCTCCACTGGGGGTGTCTTTGGTGCCAAGGACGTTGCGGGGTGGCGAGGCGCGAGGTTCAAGGATTTCTCGAGGGAGTTTCTTCGAGTCGCGGAAGTAGAGTCGAATCAATCTAGTTCGCCGGGATTTATTGGATCCTTGAGCTCGCTTAGTATCACGTATCGTTGGAGTAATAATAATGATAATAATAGTAAGCGACTCGCTGGTTGGAATATTTAGATATTTCTTTGGACGAGAGGTCCATTTTTACCTTATTCGTTAGCTCGTTTCGATGCAGATGCGGAGGAATATAAAATAGGAGCTAGAGAGAAAAACTGAACTTTGCTCTTCTTTGTTGCAGTTGTAAATGTAACTTTTATTTACGTAGTCGCTAATCGTTACTTCTGCTCTGTTTCAAATTAGTCACGTTTGGTGTGCAAATGTCGTCCCAGAACAGTTGTCAACGTATGTACAGAAACAAAATTTGGTGAGAATAGAAAATTTATTTACCGAAACGAAAATTTTTGACGATTATTTAATTCTTGAGTAATATTTAATTTAGCGTTAATTACAGCTTCACGTGACAGTATGTTCTGTGCATTATCTGAGTTACTTTCAAATAACATCATTGTGTTTTCCACGCAGACTTAGAATTCTAGAAAATCCAACTTTTCTCCCTTTTCTCTCCGAAGATTCTACGCGAGGTTGATTTGGGCACAAAACTTCAAACTTCGGAGCGAACTTCCTTTGATTCAAGAGAGTATTTTTAACTTTCCCCAAATTTCGAGAAAAATCCTCTTTCCTTTCTCGTCTACGTTATTTCAATTTTTTGAAAGTTGAAACATTGAAAATTGAAGTGTCATAAACGGGATACAGTTCGATGATGCATATGAAATTTTTCCAATGTGGCACCGTGTTGTCCAGTTTATCACCTTTACAACGCTGTGACAAAAATTACAAAACAGCGCTGCTATCGTTATTCATTTCAGATCATTTTTTGACATAAACTTTCAATTATCACCCATGAAGCTTCAACTCTACGCACGAAAATGTCGAATCATTGTTGTTCTGGCACCAGGCCCACTTTGATAAATAAATGACGATCGAATGATTTTGTTTTAGCTATGAACATAGTCTATAACTAAAAGATAGTTTAGTAATAAACACGGTTATATAAACATAGTTTATTAAAACTATTTATATGTTTATCGCTGGACGATTTTTAGTAATAAACTGTGTTTGTAACTAAAATGTACTACAACTCTTACTTAGTTATAAACATAATTTATTATTAAAAAACAATTTACTGATAAACGTAGTTATAAATATAGTTTATAACTAAAAAATAGTTCAGTAATAAATATAGTTATGAACATAATTCATAATTAAATTATGACTATTAGTTATAAACATGGTTTAAAAAAATCAAAAAACTTTAGTAATAAACCTAGTAACTAATACACAGTCATCAAACGAAACAAATCGCGTCGATAATAGGAGAAATAAACAAACGCGACAACTGAGACTATTTGAGACGGCGAAAGTATCACGTACATTATTACTAATTACTGTGTATTATTGCAGATATAATGTTATAAAACGGTGCGTTTAGCTGTGCGTTTCTGTTCGACAGGCCCACCACCGGTGCATCAGCTGATAAGGAACGACAAGACTGAAAAGCCCCCCGCGGTTTCCGTGTCGAGCGCGCCAACGTTCTCGCCGGTGCTCAGGCCCGAAGATGGCCACCGTGGAATGGACTCTCCGCACTCGCAGACCGGTATGTGACCGATTGAGAGCGCAGCCTTGTCGAGATGATCTCGCACCTAAGGCCGCGATCGCCTTTCCAATCGTAAAGATGGCGGCTGGAGGCCCGGCTGCTGCCACGGCGCTCCAGTTGGAGGATCTCTCTCGCTTCGCTGAAACTTAACCTAAAATAACTTAACGAGAATTTAATGAGAGCGATTTAACGAGATCGATCGATCGAGCCAGTTTGAAATATCAGAAATGCTACAAGAAGGAAATTATAAATAAATTGGAATTTTATTTTTTTGTATGTTTACAGTTTGTTGTTTTACATTTTTACAGACAATATCACTATAACTATATAGAGTCGAGAGATCCTCCGTCAGCCACATAGCTAATAGAGTAAGCGCGTGGTAATTTTTACGCGGCGCGGACTTCGGTTTTGGGACTTAAGCGACAGAAAAAAGAATTGCAGAAACAGGTTCGAGCTGTTCTCGAATCAGTGTTTTTCACGTAATTTCATCTTTGTCTGAAACAACAGTCTGCCTCGACAAAACGACGGACAGAAGTTCGAAAAATCGATACTTTGAAAACAGTCCCAAAACGACGTCCACGCGTCGAAATTCACTCTTTGTCCGCAGAAAGGTATTCTCAGCGATTCCTTTGAGAAAAAAAGAAAAAGATATTAAAAGAATACAAATATATATCTTGGAAGCGAAGTTTTCTTTTAACATAGCGTTTGATTATGGGGAGTCCACTGTGTAAGTACTCTGCATATCGGAATGCACACTCGCTAGACCGGAAGTATTTACGACCAAAGACACAGAAAGAACACTGAAAGAGACTGTCCGACACGAGAATCGCCATTTCTCGCGCCTTCGACACCCCCTGAAACCTGTCTCACCCCCCAGCCCCACCTAACACGTATCTAACATTCCCTCGAATTGTTCTCTCACACTGTTTTTCTGTTCATCGTTCCCCCCCGTTGTGAAGTTGCGAAATCGCGCAACAGAAGAGATCCTCGGACGCGAGATCTCGCCTATCCCTCTGTCTCTCGCGCTGCAGCACTGTGCCCGCTTGTTTTTTCTTTTGCCTGACGAGTTCGCTAACTGACGTAACCCTAACTCGTGGCTATCACGACGCAGCAATCGTAAGAGAAAACGCGAGACGTCCCTCGGAAGAAAGGTGCGAACGATTTGGAACAATTGGTTCCATTGCCACGTTTTTCTGCTGGCTCGCGAGCGCCGGTCTTCGTTGAGCTCGGTGCCACGGTGTGACGACGCGACGATGTATTTTGGAATTGAAAACACGGTGACAGAGTATTTGGAAATTATCCTTTTCTGTTCTAGGTCTACTAGATCTACAGAATGGTCCGTCTAAATATTTTGTTGAATCGCGACGATGCAAAAGATATTTTTCATTTAACGTGAATGGTGCTGAGAGGCCAATAATTGGTAGGAATATTTTTTCTACAGTTTTTAAGATCATTGCTGTCTTTTTTTTTTCGTATAACTGTGTATTTTTTTTTTTATTACATCGTGTAACTGATAAAAAAGTACGTTCAAGGAATCATTTCGACGTCATGTTCTTTTTTACCAATTGCACTTTCATATGCAATAAAAAATAATACATAATTATATGACAAAAGAACTTGTCAATGACTTGTATGTCTACTTTCTAAACTATTTTTTTTTTTTGTTGCATCGTGTAATGTACTTTTTTACCAATTACACGCTGCGATAAAAAAATACGTAGTTGTGTTATGAAAAAAAGCATCAATATAAAATTCCGAGAAAAAGTTGTCTTTGAATTAGAAAAATATTAACAAAAATTACTGGCCTTAATACCACTCATTAGGCATTTTTCGCGTCATTATAATTTCTTGCCTCCCTTAAATGGACCATCCTGTACAGATTAGAATTATCCTTCAGCTGACAGCTGCAACTGTCAACGACTGAACTGAATTGATGAAACTCGATGTAGCGCAGGAAAAAAAAATGAAAGACACACAGTTCATCGGAATAATCGTCAGAAACCTCTAAATAAATTCACCCTGTGTCTATAAATGAATTAACACTTTCGCGATGGGAAACGTAGCCCTACCTCATTTCAAATTCTTTAGCTGAATACGAGCAACGTAGTCTTATGTCATTTCAAAATTGGCGCCATTCCTAACCTTAATGCTTACATATTTTGTGAGTGAAGTTTATGCGGATGTATTTTCCGGTTATGAATTAGAGTCTAATAATAATAATAATAATAAAGAGATGGACAGCGATGCCCCAGTACGCATTAATGTTTAATTTCTTAAAATTTTGAACAACAAACTATAAGTATCATACTGAGATGTATGAGTATTTGTTATATTCACATATACAAGGCCACTGAAAAACTAAAGGGTTTGAGAAAGCATAACTTGTTCATTTTCAATCTCTTTTATTTTCTTTTTTTTTTTGTAGGTTATAGGAAAAAATCCATTAATTATATTTCCAAAATAAAATAACAAAAAACTGAAAAACGTGTTTGTAAAAGTTATTTTGTTTCATATCACTCAGTCTTTCAGTGACCATCCTGTACCTACAAATAGCAGAACCTCGCAGTACTCAGCTACAGACTTTTGGATGTTATATGATGTATTCAGCTAAACGTATCGCCCGTCGCGAAAATGTTGAAAGTCTATAAAATTAGCGACACTCTGATTCTAGCAATGTTGAAACCGAATGTGAACAAGCGTAAGGGGGGAACGAAAATTATCGAGAAATGATTCGTCGTTCTCGGTTAGTTAGCAAGCATCATCGAGATGGTGTTGGTATCGAGAGGCGTCGGATTTATTTCGATTGCCCCGTCGCGCAGTATCCAGCGTGTTCAGTGTTGTCATCGATTCTTCGCGCGGCTTCCTCCACTTCATCCGTTCCGCCACTCCTCTCCCCCGACGGCGGAAGTGTTCTCCGCTTGGCAGTCAGGGGATGGGGAGGAGGACGGTTATGCGTTTTTAACGTGGGACCTCGTTGCACCGTGCGCCGGGCTCGAGTGCATCGTCGGCGATTTGGCGCCCCGAATGTCCAGTGTGCGATAGACCCAAACTGAGCTCAGCCCCCAGGCGTCGTGTAAGTAAAAATCGATCGGCGAGGATCGCTGGATCTCGATCCCCGGATCGAAGCCTCGGAGGCATCGCGACGCCCTCGCTAACCTACTTCGAGCAACCGCGACGCGATACGAAAATTGATGGGATATAATCCCCGCGGGAAACTGGGTTAATTGTGACTCGAAATTGCTTCTCCCTTTTTCTAATAAACTTTCTCTGTCTTCTTTTCTTTTTTTGAAAACATAAAGGTAAATCGATCTTTCGAAGAGATGTAAATTTTTGGAAACTTGAGAACCTTTCGTCCGTGCTCGTTCGAATTGGCATTGGCCGAACGACGAAACGACCACCGAGGACGAGTGCGATCGTCGTCCGGTTCGAGCGCTGGCGATTTTAAATTAGGGGGCTCGGAAACTAGGTTAGTGGGGCTCGGCGCGAAGCGAGAACCGTGTCCAAGAAACCAAACCGCCCGGTCCTTGGACGAAACGAAAAGTCCTCGAGGACTTTTTGTCTTTTCGACAAAAACAGAAAATCCAAGGGGAATTTGTGAAAGCTTCGAAATTTCAAGAATCGACTGGACTGTCGATGAAAATTTAGAAGGAGGTGGGGAAGCGAAAAAAAAGAAAAAGAAAACGAGGAAACGGTGGAGAGGGGATCGAGAGAAGGAGATCCGGAAGAGCAGCGAGCCGGAAGTTTCCGATACACCGGATCGATGGCCGCGTATGCAGCTGCGAACAGCCTTGCAAACCGCGTGCAAGCCAGGTGTGAGCCATGCTCGCGTGAAAATGACGCGTGTGATGATCTCTGTTTCAGTCTGAGCCCGAGCGTAGAGAGAAGCTCGCTAAAACTCGACTTTAAAAGGTACTTTGTGACTGGTTATTGACTGTTCTACATACGTAATCTATGCATATACATACACATATATACCCATATATATATATATCTGTCTATATTTATATATATGTGAGTGTGTGTGTGTGTGCGTGTTACATGTATCGATGTACATACATATAGACACGCGTGACACGCGGTGCACCCGTGTCGTGTGTGTGTGCGTAGGGCCACGTAGCTGTCGACGAGCGAACGTGCGTGAAATCTGCGTGCATCGATTCAGTTCCAGGAATCGTAAAAATTCGTTTTAATAGTTGTGACGATTCGAAGGTGTAAAGCTGAGCGGAGGGATTTTCTTTTTTTTCTTTGCTTAAAAATTTTTCAAATTTAAATTTTTTGCATTTCCTTTAGTTCTTCAATCATTAGACTGCGGAATTTTCTGATACAAGATCATACTTAAATTAAAAGAAGATATAATTAAAACAATCGAGCCTAGAATATTGTTTCTAATATCACAGAGAACACTATGCTTCGAATATTTTATACTTTTATGCTTTTATGTATTATATATACTTTATATTACTGTATAAACTTTATACATTACATATATTAGTATAATGATAGTAAATATTAGTATTGTAAATAAATATTAGTATAATATAGTAAAAGTATATATATAATTATATTATAGTTTTATATATATATATATACTTTTATATATTATATATTTTATACATTTTTTTAATACTTTTTTCTATTACACGCATGTGCAATTCTATATCTTGAAATTTCGCACAAACGAATAAGAAATCCGCAGTGTACTGATTGCTCAACAACCGGTCTGAAAATTCTCTTCGGTGGAAAAGAACGAAGCGACGTGAAGCGGTGGCGAGTTTAAACGAGCTGGAACGAACATCGGGTCACGATCCACGATCGACTCCCCTGTTCGATCGTCCCATTGGACAACCATGCACGCAGGTGAACGCGCACTCGTTCGTTCGTTCGTTATTTCATTCGTCCGTTCGCTCGAGCTCGTTTCCAAGAGCACGCGGTGCGAGACGAACGAACGACACGAATATATATATATATATATATATGTATATAACTATATACATATATATATATATATATATATATATATATATATATATAGTTCCGCCTTTCTCACCGCGTGTCCACCTACGCGTGTATGTATGCACATGCATCACGATGTCGTACATATATATAAATATATACGCTCGAATATTTTTCTATATTGCTGTCTCACATTTGTCATTTTTTTCTTCTTTCCAATGGTTGTTTCTTTTTTTCTTTCACTCTACATATACAATCTCTCTCTCTCTCTCTCTTTTTTTCTATTTTTCTGTCGTGTCTCTCCTTCCATTTTCTCTCTTTCTCTCTCTCTCTCTCTCTCTCTCTCTCTTTGTCACCAGTATGTACGTACACGAAAGAACACACGTACACGCAAGTGCACAGGGTGGTCCATTTAAGCGACACCTAACCTAAATTTTTTTAACTGTGACGATGGAAAAAAATATTTTTGGATTAACATGAATGGTATTGATAAGGCCAATGACTAAGAATATTTTATTAATAAGAATATCTTTCTTTCAAGGCCTTTTTTTTAGGAATTTTCAAGGTCATTGATGTTTTTTTTTCATGTTCTTTTATTGCGTATATTCATGTAGCTGTTTTTTATTGCAACATGATCTAAAATTTATGTTTTACGTATAAATTTATCTTTTTAAATGTAAATGTAAATAAAGATATTTACTATTTGTTAGATTGTCAATGATAATCTCTTTTGGCAGCTAGAAATCTCAAGCAGTGTATCGAAATTTGTCAGTAATTCATAATGGAATTGAACGCAAGAAAAGATCGATATGATATTCATTTATGAATATAATACAATGAAGTATTGTACAAAGATGCGTGTTGGCCAAGCTCTGTGATCACGATAGAGATAAATTTATACGTGAAACTTAAGATTTCAAAGTCATGTTCTTTACATATATTTTTACCAGCTACATGATGCGATAAAAAATATATATACATAGTCGTATGAAAAAAGAAAAAAAAAAAACATCAATGATCTTGAAAATTCCGACAAAAATGACCTTGAGAAAAAAATATTCTTACCAGTTATTGGTCTTCCAGTACCATTCGTGTTAGGCGAAAAATATTTCTTCCGTCGTCACACGTTTCGAAAGAGTAGTTAGGTTAGGTCTCGCTTAAATGAATCACCCTGTACACACACTCGTACACGGAGTGGCAACACTGGCAAATGCGTTGAAACGAGACGCACCCTCACACAGATCACGTAGGTCCTGTAGATGTTGTTGTGCTCTGCTATCGTCCGTCTCTCTGTTTCTCCTTATTGTTAGTATATTGCGTATCGTCGATCTCGACGATCCACATCCTTCGCGAGCGTCGCGCGGAAATTGCAACAGTTTCGTCTCTCGTGGATGAGAAGAATACAATTTTCACACGGTCGTTCACTTCCGATCGGCCCCTCTCTTTCTCTCTGGAAAAATTGGGAAAACTTTGCGAAGTTTCCGCGCGAAGGACGTTCACGTAGAATCCTCCGATCTCTCCGAGATCTTGTCGGATGTTCGACTGCCTGGTGGTGCATAGTTTCGTTCGTGTAAAAGATACACGATCGCGAGAGAAACGTTATCCGCGGCTGGATTTCTCGACGTTATCGCGAAGGAGCAATCGAAGTGAAGGGGCGAATCCCCCCATCCTCCGAGTGGCATCGAAATCCGCGAGCTTCTGTCGCAAAGTTTCCGGCCGAATATGCATCGGTTCGGCGCGAGGGTAAGGCGCGAATCGTCGACGCAGCTCGAAATTGCACAATCACGTCCCCATCCCCCGTGAACCAGCCTTCCACAGCACTACTATATATATGTGTATATATGTGTATGTGTGTCTGTGTGTGTACATTTATATATATATATAATGTATACTTAAGTGTATATTGGTGTCTCTGCAAGCATTACTCATACACACGCGTGTATACGTGTATATACCTATTTTCTCGTCAACCACCCACTGCACACACACTCACACACACACATACGCGCGCGTGTGCGCACACGCTCGATTTCAAGGGTGTCTTTCCTCGATGCGGCAGGAGACAAATTCGCCAGGCACACACTTCCTCCGAGCCCTCGCTCGCGAGTTATTGCAAATTGAAGATCGGCCGAAACGCTTCGAGTCCTTCGAATCGTCGAGTACTGCGACGATTCTAACCCTCTGGGCCGCGAGACTCCCCACGTTGTTCGTAGGATCCCGGCGACGAGAGACTGGTTACACTGCACTGCGAAAAATGAAAAATCTGCAGTTGCAGGCGATTCTTTAAACAATATTCTTGTAGCAAAATTACGTAACTCGCTGCTCGGGACCACGTGGATTGAGAAAGGGTGAGTTCTTCCTCCAAATAAAAAACAGTGAGGAGGAGGAGCTTTGCGGTGAAATTTGACATCCTGCCGATCGTTGGAGATCATGAAGGGACGAAGAGGAGAACGAGACGCGAGGGAAGGAAAAGAAGGAAAGAAAAAAGACAAGGAGGTACTGGTTCCTCGAGCAAAAGCCTCTCGAACGCCTTCGCTATCGATCTCCGCGATGTTCGGTTCTTCTTTCTCTCTCTCCCTCGGACGACCACCCCTCTCACACGTTCCCCCCTTGATTCAATAGAATCTATTCCCCAATCGCGCTAAGTGCAGTGCTTAATTTTCTCTCGACTCTCTAACCAGCCAGGGCTGCCGCCTCTTTTTAACGATTAATCATCTTCCCTGTCGTTCGGTTTATCCCGACGAAGTGAAAGCTTCTTACCCCCGCCCCCCAAAACCCCCCGGATTTGGGAGGACAAATTGGAGAAGGGGCGAACGCCGAGAAAATATCGAAATTGAGCACTGTCCTTTCCTTATTCGGTCTTGGTCTTGCATCTTGGTGGAAGCGAGATCTCGAATCTCTGAAATCCCGCGAAAATGGCAATGGCGTGTCTCTAGAATTTTGAAATATAACTTTCAAATATTACATAACTTACATTTTTTTACAAGCATTACATATTTCTAGAAATATTACACGAAAGAGAAGAGACAACGACAAAATAATTTTACTTACAAGAGGCTTTGTCTGCCCATCTTCCACCAAGAATACCAAGAGTGCGCGAGTAGCACACTCTCGTTTCGTTTGTCCCCTCTTTTTTTTCTTCTTCTTCTCCTCCTCTACTCTCTTCCCCCTGTACATTCAAATTTTCTTTCTCCGTATTTTTCACGAGCTCTGTAGTACTCGACGCTGTTGTTGTGGTAGTTGTTGTTGCACCGTGTTGACTCTGTCGTTGGTTACTAGTTGGTTTGATAAGTTTGGTCCACCAGTGGAAAGTGCTTGTTTCACGCGCGATACGAGCGTGTTCTATTTCCTTTTTTTTTCTTTTTTATTGTGCTGCATTCCCTCTATATGAACATTCGCGTTATCACGTATCCAACGATCGATTCAAGTGTCCACGAGTTTTGTGTTCCCCGCGCTGTATGACACCGCGCGAGTCCTCTGGGATTTATTATCCGTTTCCATTATTCGTTCTCTCCCCCCCCCCTCTCTCTCTCTCTTTCATTCCATTTTTTTTTCTTTGTCCGAGATGTACAAGTAATTCCATTTCTGCAGCGAAACACGTAGACGAGACGTAATTGTAATTAGGTAATTTTGTTTTTTTCAACTTCGGAACTTCCTTTAACTGAAGTTTCTTGAATTACGGCCCGAACGAGAAAATCGAATGAACGAATTTCCGACAATTTCGAAAGTAAAAAAGAATCTTTCCTCTTCGCGAGCAGCGAGACCTTCTCGAAGAAGTTAGCTAGAGATCGTAGTAGAAGCCTGGACGAACTTAGAGATGTAGAAAAGCTTTCCTCTCTCGACAAAAAATTCGCTTTCTCGTCGAAGAAAGCCTAATTATTTGGAGAAAAAAAAAAATTGATAACAGATTGGGAGGCACTCTTTCCACCCTCGATGATACGCGGAGGGATAAAGAGAGACCGCGAAGGGAGAGAGAGAGAGAGAGGGAGAGAGTGAGAGAGAGGGAAGAGAAAGGGAGAACAAACGAAGAAAGTGGACTAATCCGAGGGTCGTGTTTGTCCACCACAGGGGGATCCCCGAGAAATCCGCCTGACGTCTGATTGCGATACGGTAAACCGCTGCGTCACAAGGAACCGAGAGAGCAAGAATCTTCTGTGTTAGCCCCATTACTGAGAATTATACTGTGTACATATGTGTGTGTTAGCATTCGGTGTTGCATCTCACGTAACTGTTTTAAATCACGTCTGTGTGTACGATAACGAAAGGGAGAGTGCGAGAAATCGGCGAAAAAACGAGGTCCTCGAGGACGTTGAAAACGACAAAATCCTGCGCGAAGTTCGCGCTAACTAAACGAAAGCCGATAAACTGGTAAACGCGTATCTTCTCGCGTTTTCGTTCCATCGTACATAGAGATATATTGCACACGTGTACGCGTGCAACGATCACGTTACAAACACTGGCACGTACGTATGTGTATTTTTTTTTCCCCCTTTTCGATGGTAATCATCGACCACACCGTGCGCTGATAACTGTTGTTGCGATGAAAATCGATGTACGCACGTGTGTGGTTTGTTGTAATTGTTGCACAATTTTTTCTGTATAGCCGCCTGCAGCTGTGTGCACGATTGTTTGCGCAATGCTGTCGTTGGTAGGCGTGCTGACCGTTTCTTTATTTTTTTTCTTTTTTAATGTTTAGTTCTCTTTTTTTTTTTTTTCAACATACGTTCGTTGTTTCTTTACTTTGTTTTATTTTGGACATCGAGGCCTGGAAGGGCTGTGCCTAATTTAGTCGAATGATTCAATTTCTTCGATTTGAACACTGAAGGTCACAACCTGGTAAGAGAAAAATGGCAGAAAAGGTATTGAGGAAATTGAATCAGTTGAATGTCTGTTGTAGTTTCGATTTTCGCCGCCGCGGGATATAGATCTTTTTCGGTTCTAGTTGTTAATTTTTATTGTTGTTTGAACGATCGATGAAGCTTGCGCTTTCAGGCATAATATGTCAGTACTTACAATATATATATATATATATATATATATTTTTAGTTTCGAACCAGTGATTTAGATGCGAACGATTCTTTTCCAACGATCGCGCGCACGTGTCCGGATAAATTACAAACGTAAATGTCATTAGGACGTCGTTTCGATGGTATACAGACTAAAAGCACTCGCGCCCGACTCAACACGAACCTGTTTCACTGCCGATGCAAAGATCGTGATGTTATCTACACCCTTTAAGATTTTCCCAATGCTCCGCACATACACGTTGACAGGATGTCTCGTTATCAGAAAAATCTTGAACCGTTCGAATTGCCAAATACAAACGCAGAGAAATCGTCGACCACTTCCAAGAAAGTAACGTCGATTTACTTACCTGCTGTCGATAACAACGATTTCTCGCGTTTGAACGAGTAACAATTTTTTTTTTTTTAACACAAAGATTCACGATTCATGAGAACGTCACTTTCTCGTCCACGAAGCTTTGCGCTGCACCGGCGACTAAAATGCAACCACCACTCCTCCCCCCCCCCCCTTTACGATATGCATCCCTCGCGAAACTATAAACCAATTATCGACAATTCTCTAACCAGACTGGTTGTTTTTGTATGCCTCTATGTGGAAATAAGTACTACACTCTACGATATATATATATTCCTGTCTACCTGTGTATGTATAGTAAACGTATGTGTATAATATATCTGTATATGTATATTTTTCTAACACCCCTGTCTTTGCCTGTCCGTCTGACTGACTGACCTGTCTGTTGCCGATCCGTCGACCGAGAGAAAAGCAAAAAAAAGAGAAAGCAAAGATTTTAAAGGAATAAAACAAAGGACGAGGATGAACAGTTAGTCGGGCCAGCCCCTGTCCCCCGAGTATGTTTATTACAAATTCCACCTTCGAGAAATTGGTCGAGAAACATCGACTGGATTATCGCTCACTGAGTGATTACGAGATCCGGGGCTTGGAAACAAACGGATAGACAGACAGACAGACGGACGGACGGCATTTCTTGCTAACTGCGTAGTACCGGTCTACCTGGTAAGCTAGCTGTCGCTGTCTGTCTGTCTGTCTGTCTTTCTGTCTGTCTGTCTGTTTGTGTCTGTTCATCTGTGTCTGTCTGTTCGTCCGTCTGTCTCTGTCTGTCTGTCCGTTTGCCCACCCTGTTACACCCACCTGTTCACGTATTACTATTTTTATATATACGGGTACAGCCTCGAGCGTCGAGGACGAGGTCCTCACACGTTTGGAAATTTTCACTCGCACAAGACAAAAACAACATTTGGATCGTTAAACGAGGAATTCTTGAAAAAGAATCTTCTCACCTCGAGACTGTACCCCCGTTGAGTTGAACCGTGCACACCATTATATTATATATATATATATATATTTATATATATGTATATATATATCTCTTTCTCACTCACTGTCACACGGCCAATGCTCTGGGTATGTCGTATGCTGGATGGAATTAATTAATTCATTGATTGGTTAATTGACTTAATTGATTGACTTGATTGATTGATTCAATTAATTTTCAAACCTTGATTGAGACTTGACTTGTTTATTATTGCTCTATTCTCTTTCTCTCTCTCTCTGTTTCTCTCTCTCTCTCTCTATCTTTCTGTCACGCTCTGTCTCTCTCTCTCTCTCTCTCTTTCTCTCTCTCACTCTCCGTACGATACTACCTGTATACATTATATATATATATATATATATATACATACATATATATGTATAAATATGTACACGTTTATATATGTGTTTATATATATTCAATTGTTGTTGCGATGTTGGTGTTGTTGTTTAACATATACATATATATATATACATACATACATACATATATATCACAGCATATATGTGTATATCATTGTATTGATGTTGATGTTGTTGTTACCTTGATGTTTTTTGATGTGTTGTTTAATCGTTGTTATCTTGCTGTTTGATGTTTGTTGTTGCACTATATATCTATATATATCTCTCTATATATACCTATATATTCTCTGTCTCTCTTTCTATATATATACATATATACATATTATGTGTATATATACATACATGTATATAACCACACGGTGCGTGATATACATATGTAATACGCGTGCGCGCGTGCACGCCGAAAGAACCAAATTTATTTAAAATTATTTAAAATATGGCTAGAATATTGTTTAAAATATTGTTTAAAAAATTAGAATTATTTGAAAAAAAAACTTGGAATTTAAATGATAACGCGAGCACGCGTACTTACATCGGTATATGAATACATGTACATTTCAGCCAGCCAGCTTCGCGCTTGGACTGCTCTATATGTATATATATATATATGTATATATATGTGTATGTATATATATATATGTATATGTATATGTATATACATATATCGTGTATTTGTATGTGTATGTGTGTGTATATATATATATATATTTAACACGATCGTTATAGTTGGTCGACCACCTACCCACGAAAATACCACTAAAACCACCCCCTAACAGACTCGCAGCAGCAATCGTTACCTCTGTTTGCTCCCTCTTCTGCTAAGCCGCCGTTTCAGGGCGGGCTCCAACTTTACTAACACTCTCCGCAACTAACAATTACCATTACCGACCAGGAGGCGAGCAACAGCTCGTGCGATCTCCCGGTAGCTTTGCCTAATTTTCCGAATCGTGTTTTTCGCTCTTGCTGAACGCAAAACCTTCTTCGAAAGGAAGTAACACACAAACGAGGTGTATATTCGTGTGAATGTACACCTCGTCTGTGGCGGAAGTAACAAAGTAACCGGCGTGTGTCGAGTAAAGAAAGGGTCAAGTAAAGCAGAGAGAAGAAGTAAAAGAGAAAACGCCGTTAACGACGGAGCGACGTAACACGGCGTGAGAATAAAAGCACAGACGAGGTATATGAATAGACATTGCATCTTATGTGGCCTGTGGCCTGTGACCTAAGATACCATGCAGCAAGTCACTGGTTTTTTAGCGCACTCTACGTTTAAATAACGGTGAGTTGAGGAACTAGTGAGACCATTACAGTGTTGTCAAACTTTCAATACCAAAATGCGAAGCTAGTTAGTAGTTAGTAACTAACCGAAATCATTCTATTGTATCTATACAGATAGAGTTCCAACTTTTTTCAGTATATAGAAAATTAAAATTTTGAAATTATTAGTACATAGTTTTATGTATAAATGTTTTATATTGTATCAAACATTCTTAAAAACAATTTTCAACTATTTTAAATTATTATTAATATTAAAATATTAGAAAATATTAAAAAATTGTTACATATTACAAATACGTGAATTCTACAATTCATTAGTTAAAAATTACGCTTATTGATTAAAATATCATTCTTCTACTTTGCCTGACATTATTCATATACCTCGTCTATGATAAAAGAAAGAGACGACGGAAGGGGGAGATGCAGAACGGAGACGTAGACCTTCTACTTTGAGGAAAGTCGACTCGAGTCGATTTTAGGGGGTGGTTTTTACCGTGGCTCTGGTCAGCCAGTCGGAGGATGACAGTGGTGAATTGTGTTTCAGGATTGCACTCACCGCACGAAGGGCTGGCCGGTGGTTCCGGGCAAAGTATGTCCGGGCTGGCCTACTACCAACCGGAGCATCCCGCCTCCACCGGGGTGGTCAAGTACCCCGAGAACGGTCACGACACCCTGTCGGATTTCGTGACGTTCGTCTGCCAAGAGGCCGAGAATACTCAGCAACTGCCCCAGGTAGCTTCCGTATCCTTTTTCAAGCCGCCGCGTTGTCCCCCGTTACGTCCTGACGGGCAGGACAACGCGGGGGCGGTTCTTCTCCGACCTGCAACGTCATCCGTGTTCCAATCGCCCTGGATTTTTTCGAATTTCTGGATTTCGGTAGCCGAAAATCCGAGAATTTGTACGATCTTTTTTCTTTGCCTTCTCTTGAAATCGCATTCGATGAAATGTACAAATGATATTGTACAAATTGGGAAAGATATCGAGCGAACGGACAAACGAAGAGACACGAAAACAAAAGAAAAGAACGATTTCAACTTCGTGGAGTGTCAGAAAACGGGGTGAATGGATCACGCGCGGGTCGACGACGTTGATCGGTGGGTGTGTGGTATTTCCAGGCGCAGCTAGCCGGACCGCGCACTGGCATACAAAAGTTCTCACAGTATTACCCGAGCTCGATGCTGCCGCCGCCGCCGCCGGCACCGATGGCCAGGCCGGTCGCCATCATAAGGTCGACCGGCGAGCTGACCGCCACGAGCTCCAACTCGCCGCCCACTTCATCCACCTCGCCCACGGACCCAACCGAACTGGCGTCCAATCAGGAGCAAATGGCCGCCGCGGCAGCCGTCGGACTGGTCAGTTCCGGTTGCCAGAGCTCGGTCGACCCGACCGGAAGGAAAAGCCCCGCCAGGATCCTCGTCACCGCGCCGCACACCAGCCGAGAGTACACGTTTGCTCACTTTCACTCGCAACCTGGACAGGTAAGCTTTCGCCTCTCCTTTTTGCGGTGAAAAAATAATATGTTATATACTATGTTGTATGTTACTTGACTTTCTTCCTCTTTCTGTTGACAGCAAATATTCACGTATCCCACCATCAGCTCGATGTCCGGGGTGATCTCCCCGACGAACCTCTCGCTGTTCTCGTCGCCGGTCTCGGTGACGAGGCCGGTGGCCACTCAGAGATCCGTCTCTAACGTGCCGCCACGCTGGAACACCGCGCCGTTCATCAACCTCGAGGACGACTACAACATGATCGCACCGATCATCACCGGCACCGCCAGCGAGCCGCCTTCCACCATGGACGAAGGTCGATACACCAAATTCCCGATGATTGACACTTGACGATTCGGTTTCGATTCTAATCTGAGTCTTAATCTGGTCAATAAGTCCGTTTAAGGCGGTTTTTTCTAAGTGGAAATGACACAAAACTTTTTCATACTCTGTTGAACAATCTATTGACCAGTTTGATCCACTTTTGGCCATCTGAAATTCTAAACGAGAAACAAAGAGGATATCTAGAAATGACTAATATTAATCCTTTGCCCTTGAAAACTTATTTGATATCATCAATTTATTTATTTATTGGAAATAAATGGTATTTAATAAATAAATAAATTATTAATTATAAATAATAAATAAATAAATATTAAGAAATAAATGGTATTTAAGACGAAATTTTGACTACATCATTCTAACGTGTGATTAAGTTTAAAACAATCATCAATCTATGTTGCGTGTTTGCTAGAACAAGTATAATGTACAAGAGTCAATGATATCAATCTCTGGAAAAATAATATCCTTTGTCATCTTTTAAACTTTCCTAAGAAGCAATGAGAAGTCTAGTTTATGTAAATTATTCCAGCGAGTGTCAATTGACTCAGGACTGTCTTCAGAAATGTCTTCTTCTGAAATCCCTTTGTTCTTCCTTACGTCGTTATTATAGTTTTCACTCTATTCTAGGTCTCTGTTCAGATATTGTACTATATAAATGTATGTGGTCGTTATAATTATTAACAAATTATAAAAAGAGAAAGACCGACTGTTGGCTAGATTTAAGTATGCATGTCCCCTTAGAAGGGACAGTCAAGTGCAAAGGGTTAATGTTGAAACCAGAACCAAATTTGGCAAACCATTTTTTGTCTTTGCCATACATATCAAAAATCTCTTTTTCAAAGTGAAACTATAAAATACGCTGAAGATGCTCTCCCGTTTTAAAGCAAAACAGTAAAATATGCTGGAATGTTTTAACTAACGTGTAATGACTAATGAAAACACTTTTAATCAATTTTGTACAATTTTTTGAAGAAGTAAGCTTGAAACGTCCTCTGTCAAACAGACGAACGATCACCAGGATTGAACTGAAGGTTACTTACACTTTCTTCACAACGCCTACAGTGAACTGTACGGATTTATTGGCCTAACCTAATATATGATCCAATCGCGAGGTAAACGAGCTGTTCTGAAGAGGCATGTCGACTTGTTGCAGACCGATATTTTCATCCCGTGCACACGAGCAGCGTGGTGGACAAGAGCGGCGCTGGCAACCTGATGGGCACGGATCTTGGCGTGGCGACGGACCCAACCTCCCACCATCATCAGCAGCAGCAGCAACAGCAGCAGCCCCAACAACCTCAGCAACAACCTCCACCTCAACAACAACAACAACAACAGCAGCAGCAGCAGCAGCAACAGCAGCAACAACAGCAACAACAACAACCGCCACCTCAGCAACAGCAGCAGCAGCAGCAACAACAACAGCAACAGCAACAAGTAATGCAGGACAAGAGCGGCAGACCCAAATCTCCCCCGTGACACTGGAGGCTTAGAGGAGAAAGCGTCGAGAAGCTCGCGTGTTCCACGGGGTCGTTACTCACCGGCGCGTACGATAATTACCCCCCTGAGCCGGAGGGGAATCGCCAGGATTCCTCATGTCGTGTTCAGCTTCGCGACCTAAGCCTGTGGAGAATCGAGTGCCTGAGAGTCTGATCGTAGTTTAAGCGGGCCGCGTCGGGGGACCGTTCGACGCCGCTTCTGGCGAACCGGGCCTCCGCCATCTCTCCTTCTCTCTCTCTCTCTCTCTCTCTCTCTTTCTCTCTGTCCAGGGTGGCTCAATACCGGGGTTTAAATCACCCTCGGATCACCTTCTTATTCGCCCTCTGGGGCTCGACGGCCCCTTCACTTTTTCAATTCTTTCGATTTGGTTCTGGTTTTTTTCCTTGAAAGATTCTGAAATTCCACGAAGTTCAGTTTTAGCTTTCAGTGGAAATTTATTTGATTCGATCATAAAAAATTGGTTTGCGTTTTGCATTTTTGATTTAAAAATTAGTTTTTACGTCGACGAATTGCAATTTTAATTTCATTCTCGGTTGATTCTTTCTATTTGAAAAATTTCATCATCGATAAATCTCGCGAAGATTTCAGTTTCAGTGGAAATTTATTCGACTCGATGAAAAGATTGGTTTATTTTCTTTTCTATACGTTTCACATTTTCAATTAAAAAGGATTGGCCTCTTCTTTTTACATATAGTGTTACGTTTCATATATAATTCGACAAATTGCAAAATTTAATTTTCCGTCTCGGTTGATTCCTTTTCTTTGGAAAATTTCGTCGCCGGAGATTTCAGTTTCAGTGGAAATTTATTCGACGAAAAGATCGGTTTATTTTTTTTTTATATGTTTTCGATGTATGTTTTTTTTTTTATACAATTTTACGTTTTGACATAATTACGTACGAATTGTAAAGTTAAATTTTCCGTGAAGAACGCAAGGTAATTCTCAATCCTCAGAGGGTAAGCGTTTCGGTCAATTATTACTTCCGCGCCACCGGAAGCGTCGTTCTCCTCCCTCGACGCACTGTTAATTTCTAACTCTCTCTCTCTTTCTCTCTTTCTCCCTCTATCTCTCTCTCTTTCTCTCAAGTGTCCTCGGTGAACGTGAGTAAGGACCCCTCATCTCGTCTCCTAATCGAAACGTCAGCCGATCGTCGCCGATCGGTCCCGTCGACCGACAAAACTCAAAACTCGGAGCAGGGAAACGAAACGAAACAAGAAGAAGAGGACGAAACGAAAGAAGAAAACAAGAGGAGAAGCAAAGAAGGGATTTTGCCCCGTCTGTTTCCTGTTCTTCTCGCCTCGAAGCCCTTCCGGGAAACGTGCGGAATTTTTTTGTACATACACGCTCGTGGTATTTTGTAAAATCGTAGACGACGTTAGGATAGTTGCATCTGAACGACGAAACGACAAGGAACGGATAAAAATAAGGTGGACGAGACGAAACGAAAGAAACGAAACGAGAAAAGAGAAAAACAAAAGGAGTATAAACGAGTGGATTAAGAAAAACAAAAAAACCAAAAAAAAAAGAAAGAAAAAAAAAGAAAGAAATTTCTAGTGCCAATCTCGTAGTTTATAAATATTATAACGAAATTATAATTTTCTATTATATTTTTTTATAATATTTATGAAGGAACACAAACACGTACGCACGTACGCACGCGCGCACGTACACATGCTTGACTTAGACGACACGTGAAAAGAAAGCTTCTTCTTCCTCGATGCGATTACCGGAAGAAACGAACATTTTTTAAAAGTAATCGAATCGAATCGAGCGAGTTTCGCGCACGAAAGGGAAAAACAAGGGCAGAAAAGGGGGGAGGGGATGGAGGGGTCGAGGGGACGAGCGATCGGTCTAGACTAAAAGCTATACGCCCACGGACGATGATATTAATTATAATATTGATAATAATGGTAAAAAACGGTAACTGATAACTTTGTAACTGTAACTACGATTACGTTGATTATAATCGCCTAAACGCTCAGGCCCTAGTGCTGACACTAGTGAAAAAAAAAAAAAAGAAACACAGAGAGGAAGAAACGTAGAGGAAAAGGGGACTGGTCATGCTAGGGAGCCAGTCACCCAGAGGCTGCTAGTTAGAAACAAAGTGAATATTTAATACTGACTACTATCGAATATAAAAATAAGGAAAAAAAAAAGTAAGCGGTTAACTAAGTAACGAAACAAAAAAAATATAAATAAATAAATAAATATACGAGTTATTTATCACGATTAGTGATCACGATGACGATTAGCGTGTGAATGAGAGGACGACGACGATGGACGAGAAGCGGAAGAGGAAGAAGAAGAGGAGGAGGAGAAAGTCAAAGAAAAACTAAAAAGAAAGAAAAGAAAGGAAAAAGAAACGAGACTTATGTAGAAAGAAACTTTGGAGAAGAGAGGACGATGTTTCGAGATAGTGAGAAATCCGTATAGTTATTATATACTACTTAGGAATTTAGTGTTAACTGAAGTCGCGCAACGAGAATAACGCGAACATCGAACTCGACGACAACGAAGGTCCTAAACTATAACGTTGTATAATTGTCCAAAAGTGCTTTCCGTCGACTGTAAAACGTTAAAAACGAGGGTGTCTGACGATGCGGGGGCGAATCTTTTTTTTCTTTTCCCTCTTTCTTTTTTCTTTTTTTTTTTCGTTTCTTTCTTCTGGAGCTTGACTCTTTCGCTGCCAGCTTTCACGACCACCAATGAACTTGTAATTACTCGAAATGAACCGTGTATGTTAACTGCGATTATTGTCGTCTAAACGAGGTACAGTTAGACACGAAAGAAACAGAAACCCGATTCTGGCGGCGTGAGGGTCGAAGAGGAGCGACTTGTTCATTTCTGAGACGACGAGGAACCCTTTTACGTAAATAATGCGCTTAATATGCTCGCTAGGCGACTTAGGGTAGTTTCTCGATACGGTCTTCCTTTTCGCGAGAACCCCCGTTTGTTTTTTTCTTTTTCTCTCTCTTTCTCTCTCTCTCTCTCTCTCTCTCTCTTCGAGTAAGATTGAAAGGGTGCATGTTAGCGATTACTGGATCCAACTGGATCGTGGAACTCGATTGACTCGCGCCCCATTCGTAAAAAAAAGAAAAAGGAAGAAAGAGAAGAAGAAAAAAAAATAGTTCTATACTAAAGTAAAGTCACGAGGTGGTTGCTTCTAAAGTGCTAGTTTTCGGTTCTGTTCCGTTGATCGACGCGAGAAATAAGATCGTTCAAAGCCACTTGTTTCACCTTTTTTTTTTTTCATTCTGTCATCTCCTTTCCTTCGCGCGACCTTTCGTCAGCCACTTTCCCGTTTTTTTTTTTTTTTAATTCCGACCTTTGAAACCGAGGAGGGAGGAAGGAAAGAAGGAAGGGTCCAGGATCGAGTCAAAATCGCGGTCGAATGGGAAGAATGGAGGCACCCTGTCAATCGGTTCGTAGTGATAGTACAAAGAACTTTGAGACTAGCGATATCGAACTATAAACTAGCGTTAAATTAAATTGAAGAAAAAAAAAAAGAAAAGGAAAAAAAAGAAGAAGGAAGCGCGCGTAAGGTTTGCACAGACTCGAGTTAAAGAGAAAAAACGAGGGCGATACGATGCTACTACTATTCCTATAAAGAGAAAAAAAAATTGCTTCTTACCGCTACTAATATTATTACGAGGCGACGATAAACACTATACGCAGCAACTATATTGTTAATAACTAAAAGGGGAGGAAGAACTACTACTACTATTATTAATGTAACTATTACTGTACGACAATTACCACCACCACCACCACCACCACTACCATCGCCATCGCCATCAGTACCGCCACTGAAAGAAGAAGAAGAAGAAAATGGAAAATGTCACTTACCATCACAGCACCATCACCATCGCTCTAATACTAATACTATTACTACAACTACTACTACTATTACTATTACTATTACTATTACTACTATTACTATTGCTACTATTACTACTACTACTATTACACGACTACTACTACTATTATTACACTACTATTGCTACTATTACTACTACTACTACTACTACTACTACTAATACTAATAACAGCGCTATCGTAAGCTAAGCTAACACACTATGTTACCGCTACTCGTAACTATTAATTAATTTGTAAAACGGAGGTTTGCGAGACCGCACACACACACACACACACACAGCTGTTAAACTATTAAAACCGCCTGTGTTTCGACCTATTTGGGGCACGCCATGTGTGCTACGGGAGAGGATGGGCGCTGCTATTGCTGACTACTATTAAACTCACACACTAACTAACTAAATTAAACTAAACTAAACTAAACTACTAATCGCTTTAACTACGGGAGAAGAACGAAGATTCGTTAGTGTAAAAAAATATATATATATACATATAATATATATTGATTGAACGCGAAGCGAATAGGGTACGTAAGAAACGCATGCTCAGGGGTGGATCATCCTTTGCGCTCAAACGAAAATAATTGGCACTACGAGCCGCTTGATCGAAATCTTTTCAACTCTCTTTTTTTTCGAAAGCAAGGATTTTTGAAAAAGCAAATTAATGTGTAAAGCGAACGAGAGGCGCGAGGGGATGAAACAACCCTGGCAACAATTCGTAGTTGTTACATCACGCACAGGGACAGCCGAATTCGTCGATCCTTGGAATCCTAGATCCGATTCATCGATCGGGGATTTTGCACACAGGTCCCGGCTCGAACCTCTTCGCCGCCGGCCATCCTCCGCGATTTCGTTTATTTTCTCGAAAACAGGGAGATTCTTTCGATCTCAAAAGGAAACAAAAATTCGAGTCGTTGAGTAGATTAAAAGTAAATCCCTTTTGGGGGGATTTTTTCCTTTCCTCGAGGATGGCGTTCGCGCCGAAGTGGCCGAGGGGATCGCGATAGATGTATAAGGGATTTTAATACTTTCCTCGATGCCAATAGGGATTTGCAACGAGACACCGGTGTTCTTATTTCGTTAAGGGGGAGAAAAACGCGCGGGCACTCGACGCCGATTATTAATTAATTGTAATTGTAAAAAAAAGAGGAGGATGAAACATTTGAAGGAAAAAAAAAAAAAAAAGAATTCACGGCAAACAAAATCCCAAAGGGTGGTTCGGGATACGCGTATATGTATATATACCGCGGACATCTTACTTCTTACACGACGATTGTTCAATTCAGTTTCACTCGTCTGGAAATTGACGAACGAGAATCACGTATCGACAGCAACCACTTTGACTTTAAAGAGCAGGTCGAAGCGAGGAAATTGGATTGCCGGACTGTTTCTCGACAAGTTCCTCTTTAGCTAAACGTTTGACATTTTTCTATTCCAAAAAAAAAAACCAAAGGCTAACACTTAGTGAAGTAATTTCGTAAGAGGGATAACCGCGTTGACCTTCAGACTTCGGAGAATACGTGATTCGAGGATCGTCAACGATTCGACGATTTCGAGGATGCGAAAATAGAGTTAGAGTGCCAATTAGGGTAGAACGGTTACAAAGTTAGCGTTAGGTCTTCCCAGTTTGGGGGTGAAAAGTCGCGGTTTAATCGGCGTCCGAAGAAAGAATACGCGAGGAAAGATTCGTCTCGAAGTCGAGGAAGTCTCAAAGAATCGAAAATGTGAAATTTCTAAATTCGAGAGATTCCGAACGAGCTGAATTCTTCTCGATCTCGACGTGGATCGAAAGATTTACTTTCAGCTCGATTGAATTTTTCTGCTACCAAAAGAATTGGTGCAAGGGAGATCTTTCCTCGCGTCGCCTCCGCGGTTGTGCCGATTCGAGAGTCGCAGCAGCCGACCGCGTTCCCGCTCAACACGACGACGCGTCGCGCCGCGCCGAATTTTTCTCTCGGGGCATCCGCAGAAACATTTTCTATAGCGTCTCGAGCTGCCTTGAACCGAAAGTGCATTAAAAACAATCGTCCGCACGACAGCCGGTCGAAATTCATTGCGGCTGGGATCACGTTTCCAAACGAACAAACAAACAAGGAGAATTTAAAGAGAACAACGGCCCTTAATTCTAAACATGACGTTAGTTACCATAGGTATTTTGTATTTTATAGCGATTGTTGTGATATCGACGAGGATCGAAACGATAGCAATTATTACGTTACGGGTTACGGTATTCGGGTATAACCTAGAAATAATAAATTACCTAACCTAATCTAAAAAAACCCACTTCGCTTGATCGTAGCTGGTAGATGGAGTTGTCTTTAACCTCTTAGCTGTGGTGCCGCTTTTGAAAGAGTGTGTATCTACTTTTTTTGTCGCTAGAACGACTCGTCAGACTGCAATAGAATATCTGCAGCTGTTAATTGTACAATTGAATTAAATTGTAAGGAAATGACACTAGCTTTTTCTTTTGAAAAATCAGTATTTTATCGTTTGACTTGATTAATATTATTTGCAAAACTTGGTCATTCGTGATTTTCTTGTTAGACAAAAAAAGATCAAATATTTGGAAGGAATAAAAAGAAATTGGAAATTTGATTTATTCTTTCAGAATATTTGTTGAAGCAAGGTACGATGCATAATGGCACTTCGCGTATCCAGATTCTTTTTGTATATTATTTTTTGAACATAGAAATCATCATCGTCAAAAACATGTCAGTTTGACATGAAGACACAGAAATTGTATACGTATCTAAATTGACTTTCACACGATGCAATAAGTCGCAAGAAATCGCGCAAGATGGCGCACACAAGCGAGTGTAAATATTTTCCAGATCATACCTAGAAAATATTTAGAAACGACGTAGAAAGAACTCGTCGAATTTCAAAATATTCTAAAACATCTCAATTGTCGTTTTATTTTCCATGTGATTTGATGTGAAGTAACAAATTGTAATTGCTTTTCTCACGCAGCTAAGAGGTTAATTATTTCAGTTTGTAATTTTGTCACTCACGCTAGCAATTTAGTAATTTATTAAGAGAGTGATATTTAGCAATAACGATCGTCTTTCAGCGTGTCTGCTCGAATTTAAACGCGATTTTCCAAATGCTCGATTCCATCCTGTGTATATTGCACAATTAACCTTCGAGCGATATTAACTGGTACAGTGGTCCCCATTTAAGCGTCCGTCGCTGTGCCCCCCAATTCTTGGAATTGGGACCATCTCGACGAAGGCCGCGTAAAACATGACACTTGCAGGATACAAAGCCAGTGATACCCGATACCGATATTTAGCCAGAATTCGTAAAATACACCTTCCTACTTAGCGACCGCTTTTGATCCCGACTGTGGGACTACTAAAGTGGAGACTGCTGTATTAAACTTTTTCACGCTATTTCTCTGCGAGACTCTCTCTCTTTCTCTCTCTCAACGATCGAACCTTCACACTCCGTATTTGACCGGGTTGTCCCTTCCAAAATTATCCCCATGCGTACCATTGACGGAAGTGATCCTCAGCCGCAACCGCAAGTTCCCTCCGGCACGACAGTGCGCACGAGGACTTTTTCTACATAAGATAGACTATTTCTCTAGTAGATTCTGGTGGGACAGGTAGGAGGGGAGGAGCAAAAGGGGGGTTGCTTAATTACGCGACTAGTAGTCGCGCGTCTCGATCCGGAAAAGGAAAATATCCGGCTTCGAGGGGAGGGGGTTGAAAAAAACATGGATACTGGATATATCCCGGGCCACCCGCTCTGTGGCTGTTCCACCACGATGGTGGAACGAAAAGGGGGAAGGGAGGACACCCTACGTGGAGAGAACAGATTCGAGAAAGTCGAGACGTCGTTGATTCTGCGTGCAATTAAGCAGAGTGTGAAAGAGTGGGGAAGGGGTGGGGGTTGGGTCGTTTAGCGTAGTACTTAAGCTTACCGAGAGGGGGACTGAAGACGCGTAACGTTGTATTACGCGTGTACATGTACATTATTAAACGCGTTAGTTAACGAACGGTTGATTAAAATTGGAGAGCACGGATCAACGAAAAGGGGGGACGAAAGGAAAGGAAGATTTTTCTTTCTTTTTCTTTCTTCCGTTATCGTTGCTGGATCGTCAGAGGGGGAAGGGGGTTCAATAGAACGTAGAAACGCACGAGCATGCGAGGTGCGAGTTCAGCTACGAAAATAACGGTAACAATAATATTACTAATGATAAATAATAATAATAATAATATATATATATATAAATATAAAGTTTAACGGTACTTAACGACACACTGGTAATTGTAAAACAACGAAAGAGAAAAAAAAGAAACGGCGACGAATAACGAATAGTGCGATTATTACTACCTATTATTACTACGGCAATACGACGATATACATATGCATATACATATATATATATACATATATATATGTATGTATGTATGTATGTATGTATGTATGTATGTATATATATATTACAGCGATGAAATACAATGATATATTTATCGAATATTTATTAAGCAAACGAAAATAGCACACACACTGTGTAGTGTCGGTTGTACAAAGTAGGCGGCGAGGCGAAAACACGCGAGCGAACTGTTTTGTTTTTCTTTTTTTGGAGGGGGGAGAAAAGCGCGGGAACGCTCCTCGTCGCGGGGGTTGTCGAGAGGCTTGGTGCCTGTCGAGAGCATCGCCGGATCGTTTTCCAGTTTGACGTCCTCCGTCGGTATTCCTCAAAAATTCGAAAATTCGAGAATTCGACAATTCCAGAATTCGGAAATTCGTCCCTCCCTCGGGATCTCCCCCCGATTTTTCTCCTCCATTTGCCAAACGCGCACAAAAGGTGACTGTTCAACGCGCAGGAAAAGTGATCTTTCGCGAAGAGGAGCAAAAATTTCGCGCGATCCTCGACTTCGCTCCAAATCCCCCGAAGACCCCCGAAAGAGCGAGCAAACCGAAGAAGAAGAAACGGAAAAAGAAGCGCGAAAGACGCTTCGGACACGTGTCGGAAGGAAGAAAAAAGGGATGAAGGAGGAAAAACCGAGGACGCGAACGTTCGGCGAACCCCATCCTGTGAAATTGGGTGGCCGGAGGTTCGCGTATATTTTCGTCTCACGATCCTTTTTTTTTTTTTTACGATTGTGAACGAGGTTCATGTTATATATCAGGGATTAGATTAAATAGTGTAACAACGCGCTGCGAGAGAGGTGGCAAAAAAAAAAAGATAAAACAAACGCGACGAAAGAGAACACGTGAGGAACGGGGCTGAGTACGGGCGAAAGAGTAGAGAGGAAATGAAATGAAATGAACCCTCGAGAGGTGAAAGAAACGTTGAAAATTGAAGAATAGAAAAGAAAAGAAAGGGGGAAGAGACCGAAGGTGGTTAGCCTTTTGGAGAGGCGGAACGAAGAGGGGGAGGGCTGTGACAAAGGTGGTGATAGTGGTAACTGGAGGGGGCTGAGACGCGTTAAATTAGGTTTCTCCGTTAAAAGAGCGACAAGAGCGATCCGTAAGTAGAGATAATTCTTCCTTTTTAAAAAACGGCAAACTTCAGGTGCTTTGCTTTGTCCAGTTGACACGGAGATGTATTAATGTATCATTGATAGCAATACATTTTTCGATACATTGCTATTGTTTCAATGTTTTTTTCATAAAGATAAATCTCATAGATCTGTGTAGCGTTGACAGGAAAAAAAAAACAGTCGTCGATACTTGCATACCGAGAAGTATTTCGCGTTGCGTTTGTTTCGTCACGAAGAGACACGTTGTTCTCGTTTGTGATTTTTGTAATTGTATTTCCGAAGGACACTCTGTTTCTCTCTCTCTCTCTCTCTCTCTCTCTCTCAAGAGAGGGAGAGATGACAAGTATGTACGATCATCCAGCCCTCCATAGAGACTATCCATCGTCGAACTTACCTTAATGCTTAAGAAAAAACCAAAGTTGTGATAAGCGTGGCGAGACCCAAGGTCGCGGATGATTTCGGGAGGGCAATGTTCTTGGAGGAGTGAGAAAGGAAGGAGAGGAGGAAAAGAAAACGTGGAAACGAGCGACGCGAGGCCTCGACCTCGAGCGAAACGAGCTGGCAACCCTTCGACGAAGGGACACTGACAAGGGAGAGGCTTCTTTGTCACCTTACCGCGCCAATTATACGTTGTGTCCATACTGTCTCAATTAATATAATGTATTATATTATATATATAATATATATATATATTATATATATATATCCGACAATATTGATTATTAAAAATTCTTAATATATAAAAGAGGAGAAAAAAAGAAAAAAAGAAAAAGAGTGAATGTGAATGTTGGCCGAAAAAAAGATTCATCCCCTCTTTCAGTTTGTGTTTCGAATTTCATTTTCACGCGTGTACAATTCCGGGCAAGCCGAACTGTAGTAGTTTGATATTAAAGAAAAAGAAAAACGTCGACGAGAATGCATTTGAAGTTCTTTCGCGTGTTCTTGTTAATTTTGTGCTTTTCTCGCTTCTTTTTCTCTTTTTAATTCAAAAACTTTGTTCTTCCCATCGAGCGGAATTTCAGGACTTCGAGGAAAGAAAGAAGAACTCGGGATGAAAAAATGAAGTACAATTTATTAATGATACGCGCAGCCATTCTCGACATTCGGTGCACCATCGCGAGGATGATCGGAAACAATCGCGTTATAGCACGCTTGGTTACAGCCGTTACAGACAGGAGGCGACTCCATCGCCCCGCCTGTCTTCTTTTCGCTCTCCATGTATATAAATATCTCGTAATTAAAATATAGATATATACATATGAATATCCATGTCATTTGTATATATACATATATCTGTACAACCCGAGCATACGCGTCTACAAAATAATCCTCCATCTAGTAGCTAACCTCTCTCTTTCGAGTCAATCGATCGATCAACCCCTCGCGGTCCGCCATTTTATTCTTCATTAAATTGAGGTTAAGTTAAGCAACTTTTTTCTCTTTTTTTTTCTAATTTTCGTTATTTAAAGTCGCTTACGTGGATTATTAGCGACTTGTAACCTTAAAATTGATCTTGCAATTTATTATACTGGTAGGTTCGTTGTTAGAAAAGAAAAAATATTAAGATCGAAGAATCGGACCGCGGAAGGTTAAAGAATCGGACCGCGGAAGGTTAAAGAATCGAACGAGCACGTGGTCTCAAATCTTCGAACGAGCTAGCGAACACTGACGCAAAAAAGGAGAAGAAAAAAGAAATGCAATTTGGATGAAATTTGAAAGCTGGCTAGTTGAACGTCGTTCTTTCTCTCCGTGATATGTCGGTTCTTGAAACCGAAACGTTCAAGAGATCAGAGGGAAAAGGAAAGAGAAGATCGAACGTATCACAGAAGCAAAATACCGAAATTACGAAAAAAAATTTCAACGACGCTGGTTTCTGTTAACGCAAAACACAAAGTCAAACATTGATCCTCGAGAGAAATCGTTGATCGTATCGAAAAATCGAAAAATAGCTTCTTTTTTCTTTCTTTTCGCGCATTTTTTTTACATTCGAACGAGAGAAACTTTCGCCCCTTGTAAGTCGACGAGGCTGCAGAAAGTGGTAACCAAGGACGGAAGCGAACTGTGTTTTGATTCAAACGCAACGCAGACTAGAAAAGACCGAGCGAAAGTTTCCACTCGTCGCTCGCAAGCTTCGTTCAGCAAACGAACCGTTTCGTTTCGGAAATAGTTCTCTTTCTCTTCAAGGTTTCAAGATTCGCTGCGTCAAATCTTCGCAAATTCTCTCTTAATCGCTCAAATAGACGCATTGTCGTCGAATTTTCAAAAAAAAGAAAGAAACTCGAAATTTTAACAATGTCCACGCACTATCTATACTCTAGTCGTTCATATTGCACGCATTCGTGGCATTTAAAATAAATAAAAAAAAAATAAAAATAAAAAGAAAAAGACGCAGCAGAAAGTTCGTATCGGAATTTCGCGATCCACCGATCGTAAACAGGTCGAAATACTTGTCTCGGTAAAGTAAATGCTGCTAGATATTCTCCCTTAAAGTACTTCTAAGCTTAATCGCTAACAACCATGGCTCCTTAGACACCATTTTTCTCTACTTTGTCTGTGGACTCGGTTTTTTTTTTTTTACAATCATGCTCGTTCCACGAAAATACATGTTTTTCTTTCTTTTGTTCTTCGTCTGTACAGCCATCTTGCGGGGGTCAGTCGTAACGAAAATAGTCGCTAGTCTACCGTTATCGAAGACGAAACGCTTGAACTGCCAAGGTATCGGTCTAGTCAAAGTGCCTTCGTTACTTCGTTCGATGTCTCAAAACGTTTGTTGTTGTTCGCGGTTTGTTTGAAAAATTAAAAAAAAAGAAAAAAAGAAAGGCGAATCGTTCGTTGTTGAAAATGCAGAATTGTCACAGTCGGTTGAATTTGACGAGTCAATCCCGAAACTAATCGAAATCTTGTCAGGCTCCACTGAATTCTATAGGGTGGGCCAGAAGTTTTTCCCTGCTTATTTTTTTCGATGAAACATCGAAATATAAGAGAAAACTAATTTTATTGATTTTGTTATTAAATTTAAGTTTCAATTTCTTTTCGTTACGTTTTGAAAATTATTTCTTTCAAATGTTGTAATAAATCAATAATATATTAGTAAATTAATAAAAAGAATAATAGAAAAAAGTTACGGATTTATTTTCGTAGGAAGTAACTTTTGGCCCATCCTGTAATTTCAACTCGTCAAAAATCAATTAACTACGCCGATACCTCAGAGAACTCGATACTTTGTCAGTTCTCTCACGTTTTCGCTGCTTTTTTCCTCAATTACGAACTCCTAGCGTCCCTCTGGCCCGTCCTCCGACTGAAAAATATATAATCGGGAGTCTCGCCAGGACGATGCACTATCGAGAAAATCGTCCTAAATTGGTGATATCCTAAACGAAAAACATCGTATAGGGAAGAGTCCATTCGTGCACCGAATCTACAGTAATCGCGTTTACAAGTGTGTGTGTGTATGTGTTGTGTGTGTGTGTGTCTGTGTGTTCTATCTCTTTAAGTACGAAAAAACTTGCGCAACCAGTGCAGCAACGTCGACGGGGGAGAAAAAAGGCCGGAAAATGCCGGTCGTCGTTATACAAAATTCTGTAAGTACGTACGTCCTTATCGACTGAGCCGCCTGTGGTGGAGACGATTCCACGATGGAATGTGTAATTCGACGATTACGGATTGCAATTTAAGAGTAAGAAGAGGAAACCAAGAAAAAAGGGAAAACATCGCTGTGCAAAACGTAGGATCCCCGCGTTCTTCGAGGCCTCGACGAACGTTTGACGCGATTCTCGATGTTGTTCAGAGTCTGAGTTCGAAGAAATATCGAACAGATTCGCGGTCAGATGTTTCGAACGACGACGATATCTTGCGAATTAGCAGCGTCCACGGGTCATCAATTTTTAACAAATGTCCTCGTTTGTCTCTGGTTCCAAATCAGTCGGAGTTCGAAGTATAAATTTAATAAAATAACGCCTTTCGACATTTGGTTTCTTGTTATTTTCCAATGACTTTTCGTGGCGGTGTAGAACGAAGATGACGAAGGTAACGAAGCAGAGATATCGTCGTCGCGCGGGACAGTTGCTCGCGGTTGTGTAATCACGGTAACGATTACGTTAGGGCAAGTCGAAGGAACTATGCAATTCGTGTGTCCCGCGGCGTTCGTCGTTCTTTTGTTTCCAAGCATCGGTGAGCAGCAGACAGGATCGGTGGCAACACTGGCCACTAACAGAAGCAGGTCCGGTCATGGACTGGTTCCTGGGCTCGTCTCGTGAATACGTTCACTAGTTGGCAGTGTACCCTGTCGACAAATCGTCGCGTTTGAATCTTAGTTAAGAATAAAACGTCGACGAGATGTCATAAATGTTATAATATAACAATACATAATACATATAAATAATATAATATAACAAAGAGATAATGAAAAGTTATGTGCAAAGTCATGAAACTGTCTATAATAACTGTCTAACTAAACTAAAGAAAAAATTATGAAATTGAAGAAATAATAACTAACTGAAGAAGAAATATATGATTAATAATATATAACAAAAAATATAATATACAATATTTGATAAAAAATATAACTAATGGGAAACTAAAGAAATAACAACTAACTAAAGTGTAGGCAGAGTGTTTACCTGATTTTCACATTGGAGCTGTCGATCACCTCGCCGTCGCAGTTCCACACGCTCAGGCTCGATTTTAGATAGCGATTGCTGATCTCGTTACTGGACTGCATGTGCAGAGTGGGCAGAGCGCGGAACGTAAACTCCCTCGCTCTGTACACTTCGACAAACGGCAGATCGTACTATGAAAACAAACCGAATCAGATCAATGAACAATAATCATCCCACGCTGTTGGCTATCGGGGGATTCTTTTTGCTTTTTTCATCGTCGAGAAGGAATATTCCGAAATATAGCGATTCAATTTTTTGGAAATTTAGCGATTTCAATTTGTTTCATCTATACGCGTATATTAATCCTTTCACTACTGTTGGCGCCTAAAGGCATTTAGTAAATTTGCGCTCGTGATACTGTAGTCAAAAGGTTAATAATAATAATAATAATGATAATTGTGCAGTCATACCAGAGTTTTTTGCTTGCTGGACAATCTCAACAACATTCTAATGTTGTTGAAGAACGAGGTATGTCGAACTAGGATCACATCCACACAACCGTCACCGACGTGACAATGGGGACTAAAGCCCATGGGACTCCTGGAGCAGCCACACGAGAGATTCGCCCCATTCACCATGAAGAATTTCCCTCTGACAGTCAACCATCCTGAAATGCAAATTCAAGTAGATTATAGTAAAGATGTAGGGTTCAAGAAATTAGTAAATAATAGTTAATTATAATTAATAACGGGCAACTAACTGGATATTTCCTTGTCTGGAATACTGTTGTGCATGTGCTGGAGACATCTGGTGCAATTTTTTATACACCTCGTGCTAGTCGCTGGATGACAAGGGTCCGACAGAAGGTGAATCTCTCCCTCGTATCCTTTGTTCGCGACGATCTTCTTGAAACCTGAATTAAGGTCGAATTAAACGCTGATATTTTAACTTTTAATAATTAATAAAAAATGGCATCGGATTCTACACAAAAAATTCGGTTCTTCAAATACAAAATCGTTCTCGTAAAATTTTTTTCAATAAAATTCTGATATTTTAATTTTCAATAATTCCTAAAGATGGCGTCGGATTCTAAGAATTTAGTGATCTATCTGTTTCGTTATCGTGTACTCGTAATACAAAATTGTTTCAGTTTAGTTTTTTTTTAGAAAAATCCTAATAATGCCTGAAAGATCGGTTGTATGATTTCCGTGGTTTATCCCTTTCGCTATTGCTCTATTTTTTTTTTATAAAATTCTAAGATTTATAACTTTCAAAAATTCCTGAGAAATGGCATTGAGTTCTAAGAAATCTCCTTTCATGTTCTCCTGTTATTTTCCAATTCTAGCAAGAATTCGTTCCAGGGAGTGGGAAAAGTAGGCATTTAAATATGTTTAATAGATTTATTTCACTCTCATTTGCAACAAATACATTGCTGTATACAATATGTTTACAAATATATTTACAAGCAAATTCTTATAGTAAACAATATAACATTATCTTCAAAATTTTCCTTTTTCGGTTTCTCTGCAATAAAAAATCAATGTATCTTTTAAGTTAAAACCAATTTTAATAATCACTCGATAATTCTAACTAATTCTAATTCAACTCAATTCTAACAACTCCAACCTGATTAGTAAAACAAAGTCTCATACTCATTACATACAATCTTAAGTTAAATACACAACGGGAAACAGGTACTTACCTGCACGAACAATAGAGTTTACTGCGGTCTCATTCTATTCTTTCACTTTTCCCCGTAAGAGTGCGCTGCAGAGCGCGCTGTTAACTAGCGCCATCCTCGATTATTTCGTCCCTGTATTCGTAAAAATCTCTTCGTACACTTTCGCGATACGCTTCACCTCGAGACCTCTCTCGCGTGACATTCTCCGTTCTCTTTTATCTTTTTTTGTTACGTGTTCTCTCGGTGGTTCAGTGATTTGTCACTGGCTCTATGAAAGAGAGGCGTGCCTTCTCACCAGCCGATACAACAATTTGTACAAGAAACGTTATCCAAGCGAGACACTGACTATAGAATACACGCTCGCACACGCTCTCTCTTTTTCTGCAATTTGCACTACCACGAGAAACTAGATCGAAACTAGTCGGCTTTTCGACTGGAAGAAACTGGTAAATCTCTTTCTAAGGCCGTAGATCCTACTTCCTACGTTCATACTTTCAAATACGTACACAAGGTATCTCTATACAAATTTTATTCTTTCTTTCACTTATTGGCCTCGTTCTGACATCCGTTGCAGATATATCCCCGTCTGGCGTTAACTGACAGTTTGCAACTATAGAACCACCTTCACCACTGAACACGTTCCTATATTATCGCTTTTTCCTCCAACTTTTCCCATCGTGTCAAACGCATACATATGTAATGAAATTGCTACAAGTTCGTGAGGAGGAGCGTTTATCGATCAAATTTTTTTTCTAGATTACGGTAAATTAACCCTAATAAATCGCACATTTCACAAGAAGATAAAACACACAGTCTAATTCGTTAAAAAAAAACGTTTAGTCATAAAGATAGCCAATTTCCTTCACCAGACTATGAAACAGACAAATATAAAGATCCATATAACTACCACGAACGTGCAAACACAATGCAACGTACGTATAATTTGCTTACTCGTTCTCTAGCCTCTTGCGCTAGTAACTGGTTCACGGACCATAACGAGTGACCAAACCGTGCACTACATAATTCGTCATTTTCCTCATCGATATATCACTGGATAGAAATTACTAAGAAGTAATAAATTTATTATTTGTTTTCCCTGGGTTATATTTCAATATACTTAAAACCGACAAAATATTGGGCAATTTTGGGCCAAATATTCTCGACGTGCGTGGCACGTCATTCCAGCGCAAGAGGTTAAGAAAGAATGTCTCTTTCTACTTACCCGAATAATCGTATCTCTGGGGTCCCATCCAGCGAAATTTTTCACTGTCCCGTATCACGTCGCCCAGGTAGCCGTAACTGAGCATGCTGGCGTACAGCCTGAGCAACCTGCGATCGCTGTGCACGGAGGAGATATCGAGGCCGGTGTTGTCGCCAAAAATGATATGTATCGCCGCGGTTTGCACGTCGGTAGTACCGTGAAGGCTGTACGCCACCGTGTCGGTGCTTCCGCTGGGTATCACCCCGATCGGAAGTCTCGGAGTCGGTAGATCCGCCTCCGAGTTGTTCGGATCAATTTGTCGGTCCCTCGAGGCTCTCAGTACCAGACCGTTGATCACCTCCGCGAGAGTGCCGTCTCCGCCGATGCATACTACCGCCTAGGGAGTAGAGAGGAAGTTGAAAGATGAGATGAAAATAAAAAAGTGCCTTTGTAAAAAAATTCCGTAGATTTCTAGTTTACCGGCTTTTGATGTTCTGCAGTTTTTAATGAAATTTCTAGATCTCGTATATTTGTCAGTGTGAAAGATCGGAGATGAAGAAACAGCGAAAATTGCAAAAACTGGAAGAAGCCGGTAAAGTAAAAATTTATCCAAACATGTCGCGAAAAATGAAAGAGACTGCGAACGCTCCAAGAACGAAACGAAGGATGAAACTTGCATGAAAGTCGCTCAGATCGGCGCTCAGCAGGGTGTCACGAGCGTGGCCAACCCTCTCCGTAACTAGCATCTTCGTATCGATGCCAGCGATGGTCATTAGAGGCTGCACGTCTTTCTCCCAAATCTTCAGGCCCTTCTTCTTCCCTCCAAACGGATTGACGAACAACAAAATCTTTCTAGGACGATGGGACAACCCTGCGAATCGATAATTTGGAATTCTTAACACGCTGAACGCCACGTGTCAGTCATCGATATAAAACGAGAGAAACGATGGTATTCTGATGTTAGAAATTAAAATTTTAAGATTAATTGATTTTTTTTAATTACAATTTATATAATTCTTGAAACAATTGATTCTTCTTTTTAGAAACTAGAGAATATAATAAGAAGAATGTCTGAAAGTTTTGGAAACCAAATTTAGTTGTTCGCGGTGGACGAATATCCTTTTCTGAAGAAACGCAACGCAGCAAACAGGGAACAGGATCAATACCGTCTCTCTGTCGACAGGATACATACACAAGGGAAAGATCACGTTACACGCGCGGCGACAAGTCGTTCTGTTCTTTCGTTTCACTTCCACGTTTCCTCCTGAGAGAGCGTAATTGATTGGTGGCATTTTGATTGATAGGAAAACCGATAAGTTTGTATACATAGTATTTGGAATATTACGTGATGGATATCCACTCGACGATCATTTAATAGTTATAACAATAAGTTATCTTTAACCCTCGATACTTCATTCTATAACACCTGCGCAAGTGTTCCGTTAGTACACTGCTCACAAAAATTAGAAAATATTTGAAAGTGAATATGAAGCGATAAGAAAAAGAAGCATTTGATTTTGCTTTTCTACTTTTTTGTTTTTCTGATGTTCTTGTTTAATGCTTCTTGCAATATCCAATGCAAATATCCCCTAATTTTTGTAAGCAGTATATTTCAAATAAATTTGACGTTTGAAATAGTCTTGGGATTTCATTTCGATAAAGATTTTGTAAAGCACGAACGAGAAATACAAATTTCTAAAAGGAGAGAGAGATTGTTGAGAGATATAAACTGATAACATACTAATAATATGTATCTGTACTAATAATGTACTAGCAATAGGTTAACGTTTCGCTTTGCTTACGTTTATAACGACACTCCTTCATGTGTTCCTTTATGCAATAAAGGAAAAATGTCAGCGTGGGTTGAAAAGTTTCTCACGTTCGGCAAACCATTTCTAGTTCATCTATTCTACCGAGTAGGGCACAGACCAAGTGACCCACGATGAAAGTGTACCGGTGAACTTTTACAATTTCTTCCTTATTATCCATTCGCAACATGTTCGCGCGTTTTCCTCGAAAATACAACTAAATGTAACAAATTCGAAATAAATTAATAATTTTCTGCCGCCGGTTTGTACCGTGTGTGCGAAGATTTTGAAAAATCGCCAGCCGTAAGCCGTTGCTCGCGTTGGAAACCGGTTTCTCCGGAATAATTACAAAGTCTTATTATTATTCATTATTTTTCCTGAAAGCCTTGGACTTTGAATGAAGTGACGTAAGAAACATGGAAAATAAAATCTTGAAGAATAAAAACCTCGACATTTGTTTTTTCGACACGATTGTTTTTAACCACTTGTGCTGGCAACTGATTGCGGACCATAACGAGTGACCAAACCGTATACAATAATTCGTCGCTTTCTTTTTGAACTCGTCGGTATATCACTGAATAAAAATGACTGAGAAGTAATAAATTTATTATTTGTTTTGCCTGTGCATTTGGTTATACTTAAATATATTTAAAACTGAGAAAATATTGCAATTTTGGGACAAAAAATTCTCGGCGTGCGTACAACGTCATTCAGCGCAAGAGATTAACGGCAGCGTGACAATTGATCCGCGAGAGAACCAACTTTCTATAATTCGAAAAAAAGGACAAGATACAATACTTTGCCAGAAACCAAACCCAAATACGATGATTCCGATAAACTTGACTTTTCATCGAACCTCAACTCCAACGAAGATACGAGCAAATTAGAATTCTGAAAATATATTAAATCGATCTCGTAGAAACTTGGGAACTTTTTGCCTACTCCGCGATTATCCTAAAATTTGAATCGAGAGATAAACTCGAGTTAAACCCGAACCTTGTCGGCCATTAACTATAAATCGAGTGTAAACTGTTCGGTGTCGCGGCGAGGCTAAAATTACCCAGATGAGATACTTATTTCGAGCATCGGTTATTAATAACTGGAAACACCATGAGAAATAACCCTGCGCTCCGTGCGTCAATCGCCGTTTCCAGACGCTCTTGAAATATGCAACGGGTAAAGCAAGGACCGACGAAGTCTGCGAAAGAGCCCTGTTTATTCAGCCCGGGGAAATTACACGCGCACCATCCTCCAGCTTTTTATTCCGTTGAATGAGCATGACGCAAAAGCCTGGGGGGACGTAGATACGCGCAAGAAGGGCAAAATGTATGTACATCGGTAGGTGGGCGCGAGAAACTACAGAGTTTCGCAAAGTAAAATGTCGTTTTCCCTCCCGCGAGGTGTCATGGCGTGCTGGTCGATAAAACGTCACCGACTTCCTGCGGTTTCCCTTCCTGCCTGTAGAAACGCAGCCTAAACCCAACTTCAACGCCTGGCCTCTCCCCCTCTGAGCAGTTCGAGTCGGATTCGAGTTTGAATTTTCTCGCGTTTTCCCGCGCTTCGACTCCTTCCGGAGTCGAATAACCTTTTCGGTCCTTCGGAGGTTATTTCGACGCTAGAATTGCCAAAGTGTTTAAATTAAATTTAAACACTTTCTTTGAGATTCTTCGACAGTTCTCAAATTTCTTTTACTTAAAATTCTCCAATTCTTTTATATTTGTAGAAAAAAGTGGAGGGTATCGGAAAAGATTTTAAATAAACGAATATAAATAAAGAGAGATATTGACACAGAATTGTCTCGTGACAACAGGACAACAACTCTCTGCGTTTAGTGACAGAAAAATTACGAAAAGAAAACGGAAAAGCGAAAGCAAAACTCGAGAAAATCACGACGAGAAATAGAAAGAAGGTAATTTCAGTCGTCTTTAACGGTTAGTAGTTACAGTTATTTTTAATCCGTCGTAAAAACATTTTACAATCCTTATTACTCGATCTCTCACGTCTGCTGATTTTTATCTTTCTTTCTTTTTATTCTCTGTAGACTGGCGAAAGAACGTGCCTTAATTACGCAGCCTTGATCCGTAACCGGCGACCCAGTTCCACCGTGCGCCGTGTTTAATCCTTCCTACTCGTCGGCGGGGAAACGCAACGTCGGTTTACGAGATCAAATTTTTCCAGTGAAAACGTGTCGAACATAGATCGACCCTACGTTCGTGAATTATTTCACGAAGACTCTTTCCCGCCGAGAAGATTAATCGTTAAATCGTTCTTAAGCAACAGGGGTGGCTCGACCGATCGATACTCGTTCAATTATTTAAGCCGCTCGAATCGAAAATGAAATGTATAATGTGATAGCGCATGCGAGCTGCACGAGGTTCAACTTTCACCTACTTTTCCTCTATTTCGTGTTTTCGCGCACGATATTATTAGCGCCGATCGATCGATCACGCGCAGGTTGAGGTTGTTTCCCCACTTTCGTTTTTTTTCTTTTTTTTTTTGGTTTCTCCTCTTTTTCTTTTCCGATATTTATAGTCGAATACACTGCAATTGAGTAGGCTGCTGTAGAAATAGGGGAGTTTTCGAACGAAATTTCGAACCACTCTTCCGACTCGCAAATTGTATATCGTATCGTCGAACGACTCTATCGAGGCGTCAACGATCCGCGAAATGGCTTCGGTTGTTACTGATCCGAGCAACAGCCTCTTCAGATTACGTTGCGTTCTCGAGATATACAGTGTGTCCCGAAAATTCAGTGTTCAAACCTTGCCAGTGCATTCTACAGGCACGACGTGAGACTAAAATTTCTAGAATTTTCCAAGAATGACAAAAAACAAGAACCAAACGAGGGGACCAAAATAGAGGACTAAATGCTTCGTCGAAAAGTTGTAATCTTACGTGATCAAAAGTTATGTGAAAGGTACAAAAATTACAAAAATACAAAATGTTATTATAAATATTTTTTAATATTATTTTAATATTATTTTATTATTTCATATTCTTTAATATTGTTTCAATATTTTAATATTTTTTAATATCATTTTAATATGTTTTTTAATATTACTATATGATATTAAGAAACGCATCGTTAAAAAGTCGTAATTTACACGAGTCAAGTAAACATTATAAAAATGACAAAATACGGTATATATATATATATATAGTTAGGATAGTATATATTATCTATATACAGTTGAAATGGTAGTTATACAGTTATAATAGTAATTATTCGAATAAGACAATGAAAAAGAAGAAAAGTATAGTTAGCTTACCCATGAGGTAATTCCGGATGGTCTTGACCCAGGATGCCACTTGTCTAGGATCGGTGTGGCTCATAGTGACGCTGTGGTGGCTCCATTTGTTCTTTGGTCCTGGTACAGCGTAGTGGAGAATGAAATTCGTCGGGCAGACGGTGGGCGAGGTGGGCGACGTTGGCGGCTGTTTCTCCTTCACGTTCACCTCGTGTATCCAGTCGTCCCCATAACGAACAGCGAGCACGTCGGTCATCGGCAGCGTCCATCTTGCTGGAAATATCGGAAATTTTCGTTTCAAGTCGAAATTGGAAATTGTCTTTTCTTTTTTTTCTTTTTTTGCAAGTTTGCCAACTGCTCGCTTCACTTTTCGACAAAATTCGTAACTCGCAACTGTAACACTTCTTTCTACGAAAATTCTAGTTCGTAAAAACGAACAAATTTTTTATACGAAATACACGAGTTCGAGGAGAATTTGTTTTTTAAATCGAAAAGAATCGTCAGTTAATTCCTTTGTGTTATACTTACTGATCGCGAAACAATGCAATTATAGATTGCAAGATCTATTTTTAATGTCGATAAGAGTAATCTAATCTGTTCTATTCTTCTCAACCTTGCACGAGCATAAACAACAACGACGAAATTAAAATTTGAGAGAGAATGAATTTGCATGATTTTTCCCTGTAAACTCGTTCGACGAGTCAGAGTTGGATAATGGATCAGAATGAAACGAAAGAACGTGCTTGGACAGATGCAAAGGCAAGAAACAAAGAGACTCATGATTCACCGTTCTCTAAACAATTATCGTCTAACGATAACAATTACAACAAAGATAGTATAGATGCACACAGACGTGTACACGTTCAATTGTTTCGCATAATCGATAACAGAGCATAATCTAACTGCACACTACGCTGCAGTTACACGACACCTAATAATCTGAAATCTAATCGAAAAAGGAAGGAGCCAGCCAGCGATCGATCAAACGAAAATCTAGACGATCCGATCGATCGCGATGTTTTCGTTGAAAAACGCGAAACTGCAAAAATGCACTTTTCGTCCACACTTATCGTCGATCGATCTTTAAAAATGAGCAAACAAAGAACTTCAAAGAGCTGTTTATTCTGTTCTCGAGTGGAGGCAAGGTAGCGACGATCAGGCTAGATAATCGAAAGATAGTCGAAAGAGCCACGATGCCGGTTCAGGGAAGATCGAAGATCCACCATTGTATTCTACTCGTCAATTTTTCCAAGGAACCATAAGTCACAAATTAATTGTTCTTTTGAAAAATAGCGAAAAAGTTTCTCAATCATTTAACACTGCGCACGCGTGAGTTCTAACAGCGACTTTATGATTTCAGACACGTGGATGTCTATTTTACATAATTTTCGTATCAAGTTTCACTAACATTTGATTTATCATAGTCGTAGCATCAGTGTGAGTCTACATAATCAAATGATAAAACTAACTGTTAACGTTATTCGAAATATAAAATCTACGCGTCTGAAACCGTAAAGTCGCTGTTAGAACGCATGCGACGGCAGTGTTCAGTGGAACATAGAATAATATTTCTGATAATACTTCCAAGCTTTTTCAAACCACAAAATAGAATTCACCGACAATATTTCATCATTTATATTATATTATATTATATTATATTATATTAGCTTATATTACATTATATTAAATTATATTAGCTATATTATTTATATTAAATTATATTAGCTTCGTGTGTGAAACCAGGATTTTTTTTCGCGAAACAGCCCAAATGTGACTATCGACGAACGGGACAGGCTGTCGATCGCAACGACCATGCATATTCTGCATATGTAATCAGCTAGAAAAGCACGACGATAAACTTGAAGCGTACAGATAATGAAATTACGTAAAAGATAACAGGAGCAATACTGCAACGATAATGCACTCGTCTTACGTGAGATAATGGATTAACTCGTCGTAAAGCAGAAACTTGTCGAAAGAAAAAAACCTAATCTAACCTAAACCTAACCAAAAAAACTTAAATCTAAACCTAACTTAAACCTAATCGAAACGTTGCTTGTTAAAAACTTAAAAAAATTCCTCCGTTTAAAAATAAACGAAATTAACGCTCGAACTCGGTGGAAAAAGTAGTTTCGAAAACATTTCAACGTTGCAGAACAACACACATGGTAGTTCGGTTGTTGTATGATTGATTTACGATATTTTCGCGAGCGTCGAAATTTCAGTAATCTAATCGGTCGCTGGATCGATCGATCACAACGTGAAACAATTCGAAATTTTCCACGATTCGAAATATTCCGTGGATTCTTCATGAAATAACAAAAATTGTTCGTATTCCTTAAAAAATCATGTTTTACGCGTTGTTTTCGCGATTCTTTCATCTCGCAATGATTCTTTCACCAAGGTTTCAATTCATTTACCAATACGTACTTCGTCCAGACGTATAAATCAGACCTGGGTGTTTTGAAAAGTTTTCAATTACTTTTCAAAATTATTTAAAAAATAATCCATTTTATAACGAGATTATATTATTAAGTGTTTCGTGAAATTAAATAAATGATTTATTTGTTACTTCGTAAAAAAAATTTTTTATTATTTACCAGGATCTTTATTTGTTGTTCGATTTTGATAGAAATAACTTTCTCAAAGTATAATGTCCAATGCTTGTATTTATTATTTCTTATTCTGCGACTACGGCATTTACTACGCTTATCTACAGATACAAATTGAAATGGATATCGCTCGATTTTTTGATGACGATAGAAGAAATTTAGATATGCTCCGTGACCGTGTATTAATAAAACAAGTATTTGTAAAATACAACACTCCCCTCCCGACTTCGTTATCAGTAAAGAGACTACTCTCATTTGCAACTTTAACAAATTTTGTTTTCCATATTTTGTTCATTAACAGACAAATTTCTGCCATGACAACACACACTAATAAATTATATATTTGGTTTTCATTGATTATTCTTATCTTCGTTTGAGCATGTTATCCACTGATATTTATTTCGAATGTTATTTTAAAGATTAACTGTCAATAAATTTTTCAATTTATTATTTTCCCTTTTCAATTGAGGCCAAATGAGCTACGTCCATTATTTGCCAGATACTAGAAAATATTACTTCAAAAATATATTTACAAATTATCATTTGAAATAAATTTCGCCCAAGTCTGGTTAATAAACGTTTGTTAAACAGTGGTCAACGTTCACTTTTTCCTTTTTCTCGTCATCGACGCCAAAATAGTCCCTCCGCCGGTTAATTTCATCGTCTGCGAGGATTTAAGAAATTATCTGCTCGTTATCGCGTCGTTGTATTGTCACGTTGTATTGATAAAAATAATTAGACGTAATAATAACTTTCGTGTTGCAAAAAAGACACGAATAACCCTGATAGTCGATGTGAGGTTAGGTTAGACAAGAAGCTAAGATTTTTAATAAGATTGTAAACTCTCTGAGTTGATGGAATTCGCTCGATTTGATTCGAGATTTAATTCAAGAACCATTCTTCGAAGCCTCTATAATTGGAATCTCAATCAGAATTCTTGTAAACTGCGCGGAGATACGATATTTGGAAGTTGAGTTTAGTCACGAAAGAACGAAATTTATTTTGCTGATAAAAATACATATTCGTAACAATGAAACAAAGTGGATTAAACTGATATCGCCTAACAATAACAAGTTTATTTCGAAGGCGCCAGTAAGTAAGACTTTTTCAAAAATTCAGAAAGACTAACAATTATACGTAATCTTTAATATTTTAACTCTAACACGAAACAGGGTTAAAACAGTCTGCAGTCAATACGTTGAGAACCACTGACAGATGAGTTCAGTTGACAGAAGTCTACACGAGTAACGGAATGACGTAAAACTCGAAACTTAAAAATACACACCTCGATTTAGTGAATTCGAAATAAATACGGCTCGACTGTCAGAATCTGTCAACCTAGGCCTGCCAGTTTATCCAGCATTTCTAATCTGTTAGCTCTCGTATCGCCCTCGAACAGGACCGGCAAATATAAATCCGCGCTAAAAATATGGCGCACATGGCCTATTCGAACGAGGAGGATCTAGCGAGAGTATCTTCCACTCTTCTCGCGAGTGCACTCGCATCGATTCGTTCCACTTTCCCGCTCGGCTTATCGTCTCGCATGTACCAGTCACCGAACGAGGAACACCTTTTGCTTTTCCTCCTTTTCTTTGCTCTGCACGTTTCGTTCCTCTTTACTCGAGCTTACACGCACAGCAAAGTTCGATTCGAGGAAAGTGAAACGTTCCAAGTGTAAGATAAGTGAAATGTTGGTTTGTAATGTTACTTTTGCAAAGCAATTTATTGCAAAGTCGATGCGAGAGTTGATGCATTTCTTTCAAACATCCGTCGCAGGAATAACCTGCTTTAGTTTCATTTCTGCATGATGAGTTTTGAGAAAATTGCCGAAGAATTTTAATACAATAAAATACACGCGTGACTATTTACTAGAGTCAAATTAATTCAAAACTCTAGTAAATAGAACTACGAAACGAACAATTTGTCTGATAAATTTGTTTATAAAATTAACGAAACAGCGATTAAACAATCATAAAATATACCATACTGTATATCACTGAAAATATCTACGTCAAATTTCAATGTGATCGATTTGCTCTACTGTGGAGCAGCTTGCACAAACGATTTATCCAAAGAGCTACGCATGTTGGGAAATGTTCAAGAAACGCGTATTTCGAGAAACGTTCGCGGGTGTAGTGCGACTGTGACCCAGAAACGTATCGAGCCTTTGTTCCGTTCGTCGGAGGACTCTTCGCGCGAAGGTCGTTTCCCGTGGAAATTACCTTTCCCGAGGTGGGAAGTCATCTCGCGAGAATGATTGCCTTTTCCGAAAGATAGCTAAAGAAGAGAACTCGCGTACATGTGTACTTGGACGTGCGTGTACTCGACGTAGATTGTGGAACGAAGCGATATGGACAAAAAAAAAAAAAGGTTTGTCCGTGGCTATCGTAGATAAATTCTACACCATCGATTTGATGTAAATACATGTCGCAAAATTGATCTTGACTTGGAATTTCAAAGTCAAAAGGTAAAATTTTCCCAAGGAATCTATGATTGTTAAGAAGAAATTCAAATTTCGAATTGTTCTTTTTTTCTCTCCCATACGCCTTGATTAGGTTTTTCATTCGTCGAATGAAAGTTACAAAATTACGCAATTCAGAATCGTACAGAATTGTACAATTATTTACAAAACTTCTGCAACGATAGTCCTAATAAGCAATAAATATTTCTTCATAGTTGTCATTTGAAACATCCCATCGAGGAAGCTTGTTAACGAAGCTGCGTCCACGATCGTGGCCGTGATCGACAGAGTGAAAACGATGTTTGAAAAAATCCTACAGCCAACAGGAGTCAATGTCCATAACGATCGGTATTGAAGGCACGGCCGTGTTATTCACGGTCGAACTTTGATTGCAGTAGTCATACTGGAGGAATCCGTAATTCCGGCTAGCGCTCGTTCGCAGTTCGCGCCGCAGCCTGAGTTTCAGGTAAATTTAGGCAGCCGTCTGTCCGGTCGTTCACACTGATTCACTCCAGTCTGAAACCTCCGTCTCACATCAGCCGAACTGGTTTCGGAAGGTCGCTTACTTTTCAACGAACGGCGAAAACCTTCGCTCTCCCGCGCTCACCTCGAGACCACGTGACTCCGCGCTTCGCTTCCTGCTCTCTAGAACAAGGCATATTGTCCTCGAGATCTCCTCGAATCTTCGAATTTCTCACGGTTCTCGGTTTTCACGCGCTCGAGGTCCGAAACGAACCGATCGGGCCAGCTCGTTCGAAGAAAGAGAGCAAACAATTGAACTGTTTCGAAAATAATCCAAGGTCCGGACAAACGCGATGCACGCATGGGAGAAGGGGGGTGATGGCCGAAAAGAAAGCAGGCGACAGGCTTATGATCGCACGATTACGTCAATTCCGCGGCTGGTCGAGAGGAAAAAGAAAAAAAAGAGACGTGACGCGCGGAGGCATTTAATTGAAACGTTTCGCAATAAGCTACCTGCAGTCGTGAGACGCGGATTTTGCTCGGTTTTACATAAGCGAGCGTGCAACCGTCCAGCCGACGAAACGGGACAACAATTAATTCTAAATTAACGGCAATTACAATTATAATTCGCTGCTGAAGAAATCGATCGGTCGATCGTGACTGCGTGACTCTTGTCGTTAGCGTTACACGGAGTGTAAAGTCCGTGAGTGTAAAGTCCCCGGAAATTCTACGAACTGGTCGAAAATTAACGACCAATCGAGCACCTTACACGCTTCAAATTAAGGAAAATACTCGTAAAGAGTATTAATATTAATATAAATAATAATAATAATAATATTAATATTAATATAAGTTAATATTCGCATAAACAGGTGAACAACCTTACGCTAGAAGCTGAAATATTTTCGAAACGATCAATTATATTGAAAAATATTTTAGTATAAAATTACCCAATATAAAAGTATCAATTATATACACGGTATGCAATGTACAATATAAATCGTTGTATTTACAATAAACATAATACAATTAAACACAACAAATATAAAACATACTTCATATACATATATGTATTCCATATAATAAAACGTGCATACACGATAAGTACTGAATATCAAGAATAAAAGTCCTGAGACTTTTACACGTACAACGTATCGCTGTTATTTTAACAAAGAAACGCGAAACATACACTTTTACCGAAAGTTCACCCCTTTCACTTTGAAGGTTCGTTTCAAAGTCAAATTCCGCGGGTTAACCTTAAAAGGCACCTTAAGAGTTTCTCGCGACAACCGCAAGAGGATGAACAACATAACGTGTACTGAATAACATGTAAAATTCCGCGAAGCGGAGGAAATGAAGCGATATAGGAAGTCGGCGAAAAAAGGACGATCGACATCGAAGATATGGCAGAAATGGTATGCGCAGCAACGTCATCAAGATAATTGAAACGTGTTGGCGAAGCGTGGTCGTGACTGCTCGTCGAAAAACACGCGAATCAATACAACCGAAAAGAGATCCCTCAGGCCGGGTAAAACGGGGTTGGGTCATTTTCTTTTTTTTCTTTTCTTTTCTTTGGATTTCTCGACTGTCCAAAGCCATAAAAGTGGAAAGGCACTTTGACCAGCCAAGAGAACGTAAACGCAGCAGCCGCATAAATTATGCCGAGGACGCGTGTAGTACATACACGCTGCGATACAGTACAACCTGCGAGTTTTCCTTTCGCGTGTTTACGTAACACGCTCTATTGTCGATAATTGCATTTCACTGTTTGCGAAATCGGTGGTCACGGATCAAAAAGCGGGATCTGCGGCTCGGAGAAGTCGAGAACCCACAACCGGCAGGTAAGAACGAGGTAAGAACAAGCGGAGAAAACAGAGAAAAGCTGGTGACCAAAAGAAACGAAGTGGAGATCGGATCAGATTTTATTCCAAATTATACAAAAAATAAATAAATTAGGTTTGTTTAGGTTGTTCCCAGTACTGTTACTTGAGAATGCAAGTAACGAGTATTTCATTTAAAAAACATAACCTCACAATTTATTTATTTCTACTAACACGAAAGATATAATAATGATACAACTATACAAAAATCAAGCGAGTAAGTAATGGTAACATCACTAATAATGGCGGAAATTCTATCTGGAAAACGAGATAATTGCAGCGTAAAACAACGTTTCAATGTTGTCTCCAACAGTGGAAGTATCAGAGAGTGGTTACGTAATTGTAGGAACGACGTCAATTGTGATATATCTGTATTGTCATTATAGCAATTAAAACCCGATTAACAACCGAAGATCGAGATCACGCGGTTGTCCATGTTCGTTTTACCCCGCAGAGACATAATTTGTCGAAAAATTGTCAAAGGAATTGTCGAGTTGACGACCACACTTTCACTGTTTTTCAACGACGACGCAGGTTGTTGATCCAGCTCCGGAAGCGAAACGTTCTGGAAGCCACCGTCGGGGCGAAGAAGGGGAAATAAAACAGTGAAACCGGTCGGGTTCTGAGCGAGGGGAATGCGGTTTGACCTTGACGGATTGGATAACGCGGATCGAGATGAAAACGTGTTTGTATCAATTTGGTCCACCACGTGACGAATCAGAAAACTTCGAATCGAGTCCAAAACTTCGAAGCTTTGTTCGATATCGATGATTCTCAACCCTAATAGTTGATTAGTCTACGTTGATTTTGTCAGAACAACTGTGAGTCGCGAAATATTCACAACTTTACGAACTCAACACTCATGAACGAATAACTATGATTTAAACAACTAAGCCTTAATGTTAGCCAACTATTTAAATAACTAAGCAGATGATTTAAAGCAAAATACATGTATTGATGGTTGAAGTGATGACGTCACTCGTCTCATCTCGAATTCCATACAAAACATAGAGAACTACGGCACTACGAGAAAAAAAATCTCTCGAAACAACATATTCGAAACGTGTTGTCGAACCACACTCGATGCAGGACCGATAGGAAAAAGGTTAAATCTCGAAGTTCGTCGAGAAACAAGAAGGAATCGAACGAGGAAGGCAAACAGATTAATAGTCGTATGTAAATGGGGATCGCTGTGTAGCATACGGACCCGGAATACCAAATGAAAAATAACACTACAAGGAAGAACAGTAATTTATTCCATCTTCGATGTCTCGAAGTGATCTATCCTCCACGCTTCGACTCGACTATTTCTCACCGACTTCAATGCGTCAACTATGTGTTGGAAAAGTATGTACAGAGACGGACAAAGATATGAAAGCACACTCGATGAGTATCAACCTTGAATTCTTTTTTTCGCAAATTTACAATTACTCGTGCGATTTTTCTTCGCCAATTTATCGAACCTTGATCGAATCAGAGTTAAATAAATTTTAAACATTCAAAAAATCCTTACCCTGACGTTAAGGCTTAAAGTTTAACAAAAATAAAGAAAGAAGGAGGAAGGAGAAACAAATCTCGTAAGTGGAGATGATTCACAGTTGTCCAAGGAAAGTTCAAGGTTGGATGGTGAGACGAGAGGCAAGGAAAGCCCCTCGAGATTCGCGCGGCTCTTTCTTTAATATTCAACGTCCACAACGAAGACAAGGAAACGGAATCACACGCGGGCATGGGAGTGAAGGACACGCCATCGCTTTACCGATACGTCGCTGCTGTTTTACCGATCACCGAAAATCTATCGATATTCCGTACCAGTTCTCCGGTTGAACCTTTGCGAGGCCGCACGTAGACTTGAAATCGTAACTAGTCCGAGACTATCGAGAGAACGAAAGAAGGTATTATTTCGTATTTTTATATAATAATCTACTTGGTCTGACATTAAATTGTAGATTCTACTACAACAGCCGCGAACCACAGTCTTCGTTCTTTTTTTTTTTATCACTGAAAGTGATTTTAGCGGGGGTAACCCAGAAAATTGGGCCTCTTCAGGTGCAACGCTAATGCAACGAAAATTAGCGATTGGTTGATTTGGGTCACGGGATTCGCAAGGGGGCGTGGGGGCGTAGACCTCGAGTAGGAGTGGCGCCTGTAATTTGTTTTTTATCGATTCAAATGTTTGCATATCAATAAAATTTTATGGCAAAAAAGGCGTCTTTCAGTAAGATGAATCGTACTGGGGTACAAGTCGTGCAGTTTTTCGAATATGACCTTACATCACGTAGAAAAGTGAGGATACTTTTTTCTCGAAAATTGTCAAAATTCAAACTTTTCGAGAAAATTTCTTTTTCGTAACTAGATCCACCATCATTTCGAAAACTGAAATTTTCCTCTTTACAACGATCCCTTGAATCTAAATCGTTGTACACATTAATATACGCAAATCCACAGTGCTCGACTGCATCATTATTAAACCCTGGCAACAAATTTTCAAAAAAAGACTTTCAAAATTTTCGCGTTGTTGGAAAATGAAAATTGAACGAAAAATTTTGCATCGTGATCCAGTGATTGGTCTCTCCCTCTCTTTGATGCAATGGCTATCGCAGCTAAATTCAAAGAAACGAAAAATACGTCGACACGTTGAATTCCGTTCGATAACACATTGTTCGTTATTATGATCAAAATTACATGCACCATCGAATGCACCGTGTACACGCAGCCATTGTATAGCTAGTGAACTGTGAAACTATCGGAATGAAGTTCTTCTCGTTCGTTACTACCGCCGATCTCAATAACTGTATTAACCATAGATCGACACGGGACAGTATTTGCTGCCTCGTTTATCGAGGATCGCGTGTTTAAAAATTAGAATGAGAACTTTGTTATCACGTTTCAACGTGATCGACGAGCCTATCGTACCTGTCAATCATTTTCTCGATTAAGTAAACGAGCGGCAATCAACCGGTCTATCATTTATGGTTTCGAACGGCCCACGATCGGATCCTCGATCGATCGTTGGCAATTTCGTGTGGTTCCGGTGTTCTAACTTCTCAAATAATTAAATCGAAATTCAATATCCTAGCATTGACGCAGATTTATTGACCGAGTTTGAATAAAGAGAAAAGAATTGTGCAGATCCTTTCCCAGTAAGAACAGCGCAGAAATAAATACAAAAATAATAAATAATAATAAAAATAATACAAAATAACAAGTAAAGAGAAATAAAAAAAAAGAAATGTTAATTGATTTCAGTCAATAAAATATCTTATGGCGATGATAAGCATAATCCGAAAATAGAAAACATCGTTCACAACGATGAATATTTTATAAAAGAGTCCTATTATTTATTTATCGAAATGTTGCATCTCTAGAAACGATACTAACGCCAACGATCGATAAAGATTCTAAACCGCGATATAATCAACGGCCGAAGTATACTCGATTTAAGAAAAACAAAACGAAAAAAAAAAACAATTTTCTCAAGTAGACCTTTTTTTTATTATCAATTCTATCGAAGATTAGTCTCGCTTGCAGTTGAAAGAATGTTTCTGAAATTTACAATAATAGCCACAAAGAGAGTTATTACGAATGAAATCACCGATAAATTACGAACGTTAAAATCGCGAAACGCGGAGGAAAAACTGCGAGTTACTCCTCGTTTCCTGTCATTCCATCTACAGGGTGGTCTACTAGGAAAATCACTTCTCACTAAAATAAATCCGTAATTTTTTTCTAATTTTTGGTTTCTATAGATTAAAGTACGCTAATTTAGGTTCATGCTTGAACTTAAATTCAATTTAAAATTAATAAAACTAGTTTTTTCCTGTATTTTGATGTTTTATTAAAAAAAAAAAAAAGAAATGGGTGGGAAGAAAGTTTTGGCACACCCTGTAGACGCGACGCGCGCCGCCTATCGAAATCATCCGATCATATTTCAATCTGAATTTCGGGGAAATAAGTTTCTCAGCGGAAGACAGTTTCGAATAACGCGCGCCTAGCTTTTCGATAATTTCGACTGCGATACTCGAACGAACGATCCGATACTCGAAGCAAAAATACAAATGTCCAACACTTGCCTGCTAAGAATATTATTCAAGAATAAACACCTTGAGTAACTGTTTCGATGGAATTGTGAAAATAACTAAAACACACTGATTAATTTTATTTAAACGAGAATCCCACAGCCATTTTGATGGGCAAGTATTTTTTAATTCAATTCGTTGAGAAGAATTTAAAATTAATTATATAGTTATGTTTTGCATAACTGTATTTTTATATTATATAATTATATAATAATATTTATATTTATATTATATTATATATTATATTTAATTATATGATAATATTATATTTATATTTATATTATATAGCTATATTATAATTATAAAGTTATTTCACAGTCTTTTTCGATTTGTCTCGTTTTCGTTGTAAGTGTCTTAACCCTTCGTATGTTAAGTATTTATTTCATTAAGAGAACGGGCTTAATTATTTCTAAGCTACGACGAGTACAGAATAAATGCATCTGCTGTAAAACCGAAATGAATTATAAACGACAAAATTTTTCAGCTGTAAAAATTCATAGTTTATTATGAATACTCACTGTAAAATTGTATTATTTCACATGTAATTACAATTGACATCAGTTTTTCTTTTTCTATTCTAAAGTATTCTAAAACACGTTAAAATTATGAATATGTCTTTGTGTTTCGCTCAAATTTCACTTTTATAGCAAATGCAAATTTTACTATACTCGTCATCAAAGAAAAGAAAAACATTTTTCCGTGACGAGAAATACTCGACGTAAACATCTCGAGAGGGTTAATATTTGTACAGAGAAGCACGTATACAGGGAAAACGGACTGTGAGTGCGAGTCCTGCGCACGATACCGCGACAACAACGCGACATTAAAGCGGAGGCAACGAGATCGTATCCTAGCGTGTCTGTCGCTCTATTGTCTTCTCCACTTTGTAAAGTCATCAGACAATCATCATTAATGCAGCACAAACGCGTGCATCATCGTACAATTTAATATCCTTGCAAATGTAACTAAAGAAATGTAATTAAGTACAAGATGTAATTAAATGTAACGTGTAAATACACAACAGAGATTTGCGTTTTAAATCTGCTGAATGTTACGAGTGTGTTTGCCTTGGACATTTCGCGTGTGTGTTTCGCATACACACACACAATCGCGAAACTCGTCGCGTCCTTTTCGATGCGTTTTCAAAAAAAAACCACTCGATCGATCGACGACAAAAACACACTCGCATCGAGAAATCTCGATTTTACTTACTGTACGGAGGCTTCTCCGTTTCCCAGATGAGAGTGCCACGATGAAAGTAAACTCTGCATCGTTTCTTCTTCACCACGAACGTGTTCAGGAGCACAGTCCTGGAGGACTGGTCCGTGATCTCCTGCATCATACCGACCGCTGATTTTGGCTGCCTTTCCATGCGAGTTTGTTCAACGATAGAGCCGCAGCAGAGTCATTTCCACGCCGATTGATCAAGCGACACGCGAACGACAATCGACGCGGAAATCGGAAACGATTTCGAGCTCGCGAATGGAACACGGACGAAAATAAAACACCTCACAACCTTGCTCGCTCGTTAGCTGGAGCACGACTGCGGCACACGATCGACTCAACGAGATTCGTGTTAGGCCGTGAGCGCTCGGCTTTCGCGACCACTGGCGTCACCGGACAGCCGTTGCTCTAATTATGGAAATAAAACTCGCTCGATCTTATCCATCTCCTTTCGACTGTGTAGAAAGTACGATATTTTCTTCTCACTTGAAATAGGACAAAAACTAGAAAGATAAAATGGAAAATAAATCTATTGTTATATTCGACTTCCGTGTCTGTTCAATTAGTAAATTGAAATATCTATAAAAATTTTGCCGCACCTTCTACACGTGTATTCAAAAACTGTCTGCGATCTTAACCGCAGTAGATAAAGCAGATGTCACTTTCAACGTGTTACCAATTCAGCGTGGATTGAAAGGACCACCACAGGCCAACACACGGTATCTCACGAGCTTTCGTGGCCTCTGCCTTGAAATACCGACATATTAAAAAATCACTGCTTTTTAACGTATTCAACGTTTAAACAACGGAAAGCTGGGAAATATTATTTTTGAGACTCATTACAGTGTCGTCAAACTTTCAATACTGAAATGTAAAGCCCGTCTGTCATTACGCCAAGTAAAATGATACGAGCAAAATTAAATTTAATTGTATCTCCAGATTCCAAAACATGAGATATGTTTGACTACTGAGATGTGATAACTGAGTTATAATTGATTTAAAATGCTTAACATATTTAAAGAAAAAATAAAAATTGTTTCACATACATGATAGCAATAAGTGTATCTTTCTACAGAACGAGCTTACATTGAATTTACAGACATTAACTATCTTATGATTAACTAAAATTACACGCACGCAACTTAAAGCTAAGACGCACGCATCCCACGACGTCCCTGCGAAATCCCACGACGTCCCCGCGAGATCCCTCGTCGTCCCTCGGTGCCCCACTGGGGGGTCTAATAGTTTACTTATCAACTAATTGTCCCTACAGTTCAGTTTAGACGGTGAAATAAAGAAAGGAAAAAAATTTGCACAGTCTAAACTGAACTGTAGGTTGCGTAGTTCTTAGCTTGATATCGTTTTACAAACATTGAAGTTTGTAAAACGATACCAATTACCAGGTCTCACCACGAGGAGGTGACTACGCACGAGACCCGGCCCGGGCCCTAATCCCAACCACCCTCCATTACATACGAGCAACTCGGCATTCAACTTAATGAATGCCGAGTTTTTACTCTACTTGGCCCGGGGTTACGTAAAAAGGAGACAGACGTTCCATAGTTCAATCTCAAACTTAAGTCTAAATCTTAACTCTAAAGCGCATATATGAGATTGAACTATGGAACTCTGTCTCCTGAACAACAATTGCGCTAACAATAGTTCATCTCTCACGCAATCATACAATACATTGAATACATACAATCATACAACCATGCAATATCATACAATCATACAATCATACAATACATGAAATTACATACAAACATACAATACATACAATACACTCTCGCACAGTCATACAATGCATACAATACATACATTACATTCGAATGCAAATCATACAATTTATCGCAATCACTCGCAGCCTTTCATACTAACGACACACTTGTCTAACATAAAAGTTACACAATAATAGTACAATAATTCGCAGTCCTAACAGCGCATTCTGTATCAAAGACACATTTATTGGACTTTGAACGAAATAAGGGAAACGAAACTATCGACACGTTTCAATATCGTGCCATACAAGGGGTGTAACGCGAAATGAAACCGCGGTTTGTCAGTGTGCCAAATCGAGGTTCGAGCATTTAGAGATAAATAGTCCAGCGCTATCCCCAACGAAACAGTGGGGTTCCGAAGAACCGCTGAGTCGGATTACGAAGGACGCTGGACTACAAGTACCTCACCTCGTCCTTTCGGACGAGGCTGCAGTTCCCCGACTTGACACACTGACAACGAAAGTTGGAAACTCTAATCTAGTGCAATGACAGCAACAATAGTAACAACGAACGAAAGAAGAGAGGGGAGGACAGATTCCTAATTTCGTCAAAAGTTAAATAAACGTGTCTTTGTACAGAATGCGCTCACAGTGAAGTTACAAATATCAACTATCTTATAATTAACTAAAACTAAACGCACGCAACTTAAAGCTAAGACGCACGCATCCCTCGTCGTCCCACGACGTCCCCGCGAGATCCCTCGTCGTCCCACGACGTCCCCGCGGGATCCCTCGTCGTCCCTCGGTGCCCCGGGGGGTCTAATAGTTTACTTATCAACTAATTGTCCCTACAGTTCAGTTTAGACGGTGAAATAAAGAAAGGAAAAAAATTTGCACAGTCTAAACTGAACTGTAGGTTGCGTAGTTCTTAGCTTGATATCGTTTTACAAACATTGAAGTTTGTAAAACGATACCAATTACCAGGTCTCACCACGAGGAGGTGACTACGCACGAGACCCGGCCCGGGCCCTAATCCCAACCACCCTCCATTACATACGAGCAACTCGGCATTCAACTTAATGAATACCGAGTTTTTACTCTACTTGGCCCGGGGTTACGTAAAAAGGAGACAGACGTTCCATAGTTCAATCTCAAACTTAAATCTAAATCTTAACTCTAAAGCGCATATATGAGATTGAACCATGGAACTCTGTCTCCCAAACAATACACGCAATACATACAATCATACACTCATACAATACATACAATGCATACAATCATATGATACATGCGTGCATTCATACAATACATACAGTACATACGCATTCAAATCATACAATTTGTCGCAATCACTCGCAGCCTTTCATACTAACGACACACTTGTCTACACAATAATTGTACAACAATTCGCAGCGCTACCAGCGCATTTTGTATCAAAGACACGTTTATTGAACTTTGAAACGAAATCGTGGGAATGAAGCTATTAACACGCTTCAATATTGTGTCAAGCAAGGGATATAACGCGAAATGAAGCCGCGAATTGTCAGTGTGTCAAATCGGGGTTCGAGCATTTAGAGATAAATAGTCCAGCGCTATCCCCAACGAAACAGTGGGGTTCCGAAGAACCGCTGAGTCGGATTACAAAGGACGCTGGACTACAAATACCTCACCTCGTCCTTTCGGACGAGGCTGCAGTTCCCCGACTCGACACACTGACAACGAAAGTTGGAAACTCTAATCTAGTGCAATGACAGCAACAACAGTAATAGCGAACGAAAGAAGAGACGAGAAAAGGGATCCCTGATTTCGTCTCAAGTTAAATAAACGTGTCTTTGTACAGAATACGCTCACAGTGAATTTACAAATATTAACTATCTTATGATTAACTAAAACTAAACGCACGCAACTTAAAGCTAAGACGCACGCATCCCACGACGTCCCTGCGAGATCCCTGCGAGATCCCTCGTCGTCCCACGGTGCCCCGGGGGGTCTAATAGTTTACTTATCAACTAATTATTCCTACAGTTCAGTTTAGATCGTGAAATAAAGAATGTGAAGTAATTTTCACGATCTAAACTGAACTGTAGGTTGCGTAGTTCTTAGCTTGATATCGTTTTACTAACATTAAGTTAGTAAAACGATATCAATTACCAAGACCCACCACGTGGAGGTGACTACGCACAGGTCTCATTGTAATATGTTGTAAATCAGTATTGTTTTATATATTTATCACACGAATCATGACTTGTATTGAATTTAAGTAATTTGTTGCAAAGAGAAAAAATATTCGTAAAATAAGGCATAATTGTTTGATCAATCTAATAACTATTTTAAGATATTGAATAACTTGAAATATTCTTGTTTGACAAATTAATAGTAAAAGACTAAATTATTTTCCTGATTATAGATTCAAAGAGAAATAGAATTCAAGAGAAAGTATCTAATAATATTTAAATAGCAATAGTATTGTTAGACTAATATTATCTATTTACGTGCAGAAATATAACGTATATTATGGTAATTATTAAAGAATGGTAACTATCGAAGTATATTTTATACGACTACGATGCAAGTCATAGCAATTGAGCTGGTATTCAAGTTGAAATAATCATGATGATAATGAAAATAATTAAATAATTATAAAAGTAATTAAAATAATTCGTTAATGATGCGAGACAATTGAAATTTTTTAGAAATGTATTAGTGGCTCGATTATTACAAATGATTAATTAAAAATTTTAAATAGTACTTAGAAATGTTATAGAAGAGACTTTATTGTTTAATTGTTACAAATAAATTATTAGAAATATTAAATAATGTTTAAACAATTACAAAAAAGAATTTATTGTTTAATTGTTGCAAATAAATTATTAGAAATATTAGATAATGTTTAAACAATTAGAATATTCAGAAATATTATTTGAAAATTTGCTTCGATGCGTACACAACGAAAGTCCGATTTGTACTGAGCTCTTATTTCCGTACCGATCAAAATATACCTGACCGCGTTAATCGATCGACGGGAAACAGTTTATTAAAATTTCTTAGAAACGTATTAGTGACTCGATCGCTACAAGTGATCAATTAAAAAAATTTTAAATAGTTGGAAACGTTATAAAAGAGAATTTATTGTTTAATTGATACAAGTAAGTTATTAGAAATATTAGTTAATGTTTAAACAATTATAAAAAAGAATTTATTGTTTAATTGTTGCAAATAAATTATTAGAAATATTAGATAATGTTTAAACAATTATAAAAAAGAATTTATTGTTTAATTGTTGCAAATAAATTATTAGAAATATTAGATAATGTTTAAACAATTAAAATATTCAGAAATATTATTTGAAAATTTGCTTCGATGCGTACACAACGAAAGTCCGATTTGTACTGAGCTCTTATTTCCGTACCGATCAAAATATACCTGACCGCGTTAATCGATCGACGGGAAACAGTTTATTAAAATTTCTTAGAAACGTATTAGTGACTCGATCGCTACAAGTGATCAATTAAAAAAATTTTAAATAGTTGGAAACGTTATAAAAGAGAATTTATTGTTTAATTGATACAAGTAAGTTATTAGAAATATTAGTTAATGTTTAAACAATTAGAATATTCAGAAATATTATTTAAAAATTCACTTCGAAAGTTTAGTCGATGTGTACACGATGAAGGTTCGACTTATAATGATCTTTTTCCTGCTTAACCTTCAGATAAAGTCAGTAGTGCACAGCAGGTGATAATCCTTGTCAATACTCCCGAAAACACTTTCTCTATTCAGTAATCAGTAATTTTATAGTTTTATTGTTTTTTTATAGTCTCCATTAATTTATGGCAATAATAAATACTGTAATCTCTATATTTTTTACAAAGTGAAATTACGTTTGCACGGTTAGTTTTTAACTTATAATTCTGTTGATATATATTAAATACTAATTTATAAGTCTGTAACATATGATATTAATTTATGTAAAAAATGATCATATTCGAGACGAAAACTAAATTGGTCGTTTTTTAAGAATAGCTGTGCAAAAAAGAAAGCGTTAATTCAATAATTTTCAAGGTCTCACCGAGTGGAGGAGGCGGTGACATTATCATCGCAAATCAATTTTTTTTCACATATTGTCGCGATTTATGCTTGTATTGAATTTAAACAAAGAATTTTCTTTGAAAGGTTCATTTAGTGTAGGTCGAATTTTAGGCAAATACATTTAAACTTTCAGAATGTTCATTAATTCAGGATGGTTATTGTTGAACCTCACACTCTTTTAACTAAATCATAATTTATCACTATCTCTACTTGTTAGTTGATAATTATTTCATTTAATGTATACAGAAATATATAATTGCATAAATTGCATTCAATCATAATCAAAAGTCAATAAAAAAAATCATTTGGTCCATGGGGGGATCGAACCCACGACCTTCGCGTTATTAGCACGACGCTCTAACCAACTGAGCTAATGGACCTTGTGAATGCTTGGGCTTTTTACGACTTATAGAGTAAATTATATTTAATAATTTAGTGAAACAATAACAACTTGCGTTTTTAAATCTGTATTCTAATTCTCAAAAGGTCATACTAAATATCAATTATTTCCCAGACATGTACACTAACTTTTTCATATGTTTCTTCATGAAGACATTTTACAATTTTCCCCCTTTTTAACAAAAATATTCGGCATGTCGATAGAGATGAAAGAAGATCCGTGAATTCTACATCAACTTCCCTCTTTTTAAAGCGAATGAGAAACAATCAACGAATTGTAAATTTATGTACATAGATGGGGTCTACTTCTTTTATCTTGTCCACTTTACGTATTCGTAGATTACAAATTTTACGATGCTTCTATTTCAATATGTAAATGTAATCTTAATCATATGTAAAATGTAGAGACAATGTCAACGATAATTATTGTTATGGTATGAAAGCCGTAAGTATGCAAATGTATTAAATAAATATTCCCTCATGTAAACGTTTATGTAACATACTACACTCAGTACTAATAAAATTACAAAAAATTCTTATTAATTGACATTCTTGTCAATAATGTCTTCACAGAAAACAGAAACAAGCTTTATCTCTGATGCTAAGTGGCATTACGAAGGCAATGAAATCGCAAAATGTAAATCTACGAACAAGTAAAAAATGTCAAAAACATTTGAATTGTATTTCTGCTTCAAAACTGACTGGAATAGTCGCTGATACGTTTGGAAATGTTCTTTCTGAATTTTACAGAATTCTCGCTAAACATGATGTAGCCCGAAAGAAACTGTTCACAAATAAATGAAATAGGCAGAAGAGATACATGTGTCAAAATGAACGTTATTTAATTCAGAACGACGACTATTGTGATTCATAATTTTTCACCCTTAAGGTCAAGGTTTTCGTGCTCGTGTTTTCTTCATCGAGCCGAAGGTGAGAAGATGAGCAACTTCGATAACTCGACCGTTTCAAAAATCAGTTGATCATCAACGAAATGATAAACTTAAAAAAATAAAACTATAATAAAGGGAGCGATCTCGTATACATTATTTTAAATAATGCGTCTGAATCCGAGAACGATCTCCCAAAGTCTAGAATGTATTTCTTCGCTATATAATTTATAATATTTCATTCACCGAACAATAAACTGACAATAGTTAATTATCCTTTTCTATCAGTAACATGTATATTTAAAGATACATGAAAAGTATGTTTATAGAAAGTATAAATATACAATATTATGGAAGAAAAGAAAGGTTTTAAATTCTTGTCAGCATAATAGTTTTTCGTTAAAACGCAAGGTTTTACATAATAATATGCAGTTTTACGAATGAAATATTTATTATATATTTTTTTATTCGTTATAAAAGTAGTTATCAAGACGAGATCAGCCAATATACCTATCATTCACAGTACAGTCGAGAAATGTACACATAAAATTAGAAACAAAAGAAATAATCTGAATATTTTTCATAACGTTAGATTTACATATTGTATTAGCATTTTGTGTATGTTTTTATTTTTAGAATGACTAATTATTATTTAATCCATATCGGTCACCTGCAGCTGAAAAAAGATAAACACAGTGTACAGTGATGAGTCAGGTAGTCGTCAAATAGATACGAATGATACTAAAGTTGCTAAACCGAATGAGTCGAGTATTTTTCGCAAGAAATTCGTCTATTTCGTCCAACAACTTTTCATTACTAACATCATTGGTAAGTAACTTTCGCCGCATGGTTTCGCATTGTTTCTTTAATTCATTGCACTCTTCGTCATATTAGTTTGATACCTAAAAGTTGCAACTTTTCATCATATTGGTGAAGTTGATATCTAAACTCTTGATATCTACTAGTTGCAACTTTTCATCATATTGGTGAAGTTGATATCTAAACTCTTTTTGATATCTAAAAGTTGATATCTAAACTCTTCATTACATTGGTTTAACATCTAAGGAAATGATTGTAAAGACTAACAGAATCCGACACTTTTTTATTGGAGGAGAAATTTGTTCAAAATATTTTATAACATATTTCCATAACAGATTTCTATAACGTAGAAGTGAATCTGATGTATTGAGGAAAAGAATCTGTAAATTCATAATATAAATATTGGAATAGTAGAATGAAAATAAGAAGTGTGTAAGTTATGCTAAAGTAATAAGTTCACTGTTCGATTTTTCATATTCCCGTATTGAACAACATTTAATATAACAAAACAAGACGCTCTAGAGATTATATTTCTCTTCCTTCCCTGTTACATATGTGTGTATGACCTTCTACGCCAATATTAACGATAATTTGTTTACCAGTTAGCGATTAGAATTTGTTATTTAAATGATGTAGAGTTTTACAGATAAACTCGCGTAATTACACATAATGAATCCATGACTGCTTTATATAGAATATCATTTGAAGAAATCATGATCAAGACATACGGAATTCTACTAATCGACGTATTGCTGCTTCTTTCGGCGATACTTTGTGATATTGCCAAAGGAATCTATAGACTATGTGTACCAGTTGCAGAAAAAAATGTAACTGGTGAAGTCATCCTGGTAAATTACACATAAATTTAAATAAAATTCAATGAATCGATCAAATTATGGTCGTGATGCATAAACATTAGAAATAGAAAAACAATGTAATTTCAAGAAAATCCTTAATTATTACACCATGACCTCGTACTGTACATAAATAATTTGTATAGATTACAGGCACTAGTCATGGCATTGGTAAAGAATTGGCATTAAAATATGCCTCATTAAGGGCGACCGTTGTCTGTTGGGACATAAATGAAGAAGGAAACAATGAAACTGTAGAAGAAATCAAACAAAACGGCGTTTCGAAAGCTTACGGTTATAAGTATGTTAGAATCTTACAATTTATTTTTCGATATAAAATTAAATATTTGTATCTTTTCACACGATCCATAGATGCGACGTATCAAACAGAGAAGAGGTCATTAAAACAGCAGAGAAAGTGAAAAAGGAAGTGGGAGATGTAACAATCTTGATTAACAATGCTGGTATAATGCCCTGTTACCATTTAATGGATCATACACCCGAACATATTAAACGAATATTTGACATCAATGTATTGGCACATTGCTGGGTAATTTGTACCACGGTTTTTTTTTTTAAGATTTCGTTGCTACTGTTGTACTGGTGAACTAAATAATTTGTCTGTAGATTCTTCAAGCTTTCTTGCCTAATATGATACAAAACGACTACGGTCATATCGTTTCTATTTCGTCAATAGCTGGAATTTTTGGTCTACCCAATATAGTTCCTTATTGTTCTTCAAAGTTTGCAGTAAGAGGTAAAACTGATACATATTCGTGTTTTTTTCTTATTGCTTAATGTGTTTTTATGTTATTACTTCTTTTTTATGAAGGATTAATGGAGGCACTGTGCGAAGAGCTCCGAGCACAAAACGGAGGAAAATCATCAAATATCAAATTCACGACAATTTATCCATACATGGTAAACACAGGACTCTGTAAAAAACCATTGTATAGGTAAAATATCTTGTAGAAATAATTGAAAAATTAGAAAATTTCGAATAATGGGACTATTAAATAATTTAACAATATAGAAAATTACGTACTGTCAAATATTTTTATGTTTTAATGAATGATCAATTGTCATGCCATCACTGAATTTATAATTTACATGCAGATTTGATACATAGTGGTCTCCATGATAGATACATAGAATGAACATGTACTGATGAAATATAAAAGAATAATTGCTAAAAAAACAATTTAAATTGCCATATAAATTATCATATAAATATTATATTATATACACTATATATAACACTTAATACTTATATAACGTCTGCTCTAATCAGGTTCCAGAGCATGCAATTGATTTCAATAAAAGAGGCAGTTGATGCAATAGTTAAAGCGCAACGGCAAAATATCAGAGAAGTTTCCATTCCCACATATTGGTTTTATATTAACTCTCTCATGAGGTATATAGATAATACAATATTGCAAATCTCTCATTTAATAATATTTTTCTTCATTTCAGGTGTTTGCCACCTTCATGCAGAGAACATCTGGGCGATTTTCTAAAGGTTGGTGTTGATGTAGCAGATTAAATATGTAATAAGTTCTTGTAATAAGTTATGTAAAAAAAAATGTTTATAATTCATAATGATACTTTTAAAATGATATCTTATAATAGTTAATCTTCAATTATGTACTTATGGATCTTAAATTTGTATTATTTATTATTGGTAATTTGTACAGATCTAATCATAATGATAATATAATGGTAATATAATAATGATAATAATAAATGCAAGTGCGAAGATATTTCTAAATATTTATATATAAAATATACAAATGTTAAGTAAATAAAATATTCTGAATTTTAATATTTACAAAATTTTTCAAATTTTTTCCCTAAAAGACCAATAGTGTCATTCAAGTACAATTTATTTTCTATAAGATTTATATACAATGTAACGCAGTACCTTAATTTACTTTTTGACATACATCCTTAAAAATTTCATCCAGTTTATTGTACCCTTTCAAACCAACTTTAGCACCAGCTACTTGGCAAGCAAAACTTACAGCTGCTTCCAAAACATTTTGTGTTATAAATTCTGTATGGCTGCATTCTAAACTTTCAATATTATAATTCATTTTAATATTGCGCTTTATTTCTACATCCTTTTGTAAGGCACTATTCATTTCACATGATTTTAACTTTCCTCGTTTAATAAATTCCAATTTTGCTTTATTTAAGAAATGCATTACTGCAGCATTGAAGGTATCTCCAGCACCTAAGGTGTCTACAACTTTCTGTGGTGGAAATGCAGGAGATTGTACTATAATATTATCTGGAGTTCTTGCCATAGCACCTCTGTCGCCCCAAGCACATATAAGAGTTGCTCTAGAAAAAAAATTTATTTTAGTACCTGAATTTTCCACTCATAAAAGTTCAAAATGATTTTTTTATATACACTCATACCCTGATTTGGCATCTTCGCTAATGTTCTTTAATGTTTCACTCATATTATCATACCCTCTGCTTTGTGCAAAATCTTTAGATATAAATGCTACATCAGCATAAGGTAGTAAATCTAACAATTCCTGTCGTGGACGTTCTAATTCTACGCTAATAGTAATGGGTGCTCGACTTGATTTAGTTTCTTTGCTATTAGTATCTTGACTATAATTCAACATGTTATTATAGTTTTCCACACACTGCATCATAGATAATACCTCGGTCAAATTTCTACCTTCAAAGTGAATCCAACTGTAGTCTTCCAAATGTAACTGTTCAAAATTCTTCAACGTTAACTCTGGCAAATTTGGATTGTGATGTAAAATTGTACGAGAACCAGATCTTAGACTCAGAATAACAATAGATGTTGGGCATCCTATATTTTTTATCATAGGACAATGAGAATAGTCAATGTTGTAATTTTGCATATCATTTTGCAAAAAGCTTAAATGTTCTTCGGCACTTAAAGTACCAAAAAATTCGCATGAGCTTCCCAACTGAGAAAGAACTGTGCAAGTGTTAGATGCGTTTCCTCCTCTTTGCCACCTACAGTCTACAGACCTGTAAATCACGAAGGAAAAGTTGATACATACTACATATTAGTGTACTACTATTGCAATTACTAAAAGATATATTTCTATTCGTTACAAAGATCAAAGTTATTATAAGTACGAGAACGGTATTGAAAAATAAATACACGTTGTTTACGTCTTCATTAATATCAGCTGATTTATATAAGCAGTGAATCAATAATAATGCACAATCACGCGTGTAAAGATACGTCTTACCTTTGATCGGAATCTTCCGCAGGATATTGTTTGCACGTTTGTACAATATCCAAGCAGGTTAATCCAACACAAAGAATTTTTTGCTGACTTGACGCCACGGTAGAAGACGTACCGACAATCTTTTCATAAAAGCTTGAAATCATGTCACTTGGCAGCGTGAATACACAAGTTACGCTCATTCGCGAAATGGAAATAAACTTCGAACGATTAACACAATGATTAATAATTAATACATACGTACAAATAAATCCCACGATAGCAAGTTACGTTTTCTCGTTTAATCAAAACAATTTTATCATCTACATGATTAACTAAAGTATACGTATATTGATCTATATTTGATCTTTGACATTTTGAGTTTAAATATAATTTTTAATCTTATCTGGTTTTATATCTCAAGTAAGAATAAATTTCATCAATATCAAAACTTCTCGTAAACAATATCATTTCTCTGAAATTTCATTCTACACTAATCTATACATACCTGCTAGTTTTCCTTGTTGCGTATACATACATATACATACATATATACAGAGTGCCTCGAAATTGCAAGAGCTTGATTTACACACGAAAAGAAGAAAACGTTATATAAAATTCGACACGAAACATTTTGTTATAGAGTTATGAACAATGAATTTTCCATTATAGTACACAGATGACATTGTTAAGTATATGTCTTTTTTCATGTCATTAATTACAATGATAAAAATAATTTTATTTCCATTAAAATTGATATCGGTGAATAATAGAATTAATAACACTGTAAAGTTCCTAAAAATTACGCTTTTAATTCTTTGCGCCAGTTCTCTATGCAACGTTACTTCTATTATTGAGTCGATCTTTTGTTTCAAAGTATTCCATAAGTGAAAAATCAAATGACAAAAAAAAATACTATAGCTATTTTATACATACAATACTTGTTTATAACTTTGGTTATAACTCTGTTTCCTGGCAAACTTTCTACAACATTTTTTCTTTCTTTCTATGCGTAGATCAAACCGTCGCAGTTTGGCTATTTAAGTTCGGGACACCCTGTCGGACACCCTGTCGGACACCCTGTTGGAAAGACACTGTAAAAAATCGGATTTGTTTATAAGCTTTCAATTCATTTAAGTATTTTACTTCAAACTATTATTTGTGCTTACACTTAAATGTATTGTGTTTAAAAATTATATTGGCACGATATTGTCACCTAACCAACAGTAATAGAGAAATTAATAAAAGATGCAATGAAATCTTAAAATTCCCGCTCCAATCGTCAACGATTATAGAAACGATTATAGCGCCAGAGAAAAATGCCAAGATGGCGACGTAAACGATTTCGTTCGATTTTGGGACAGCTTTTATCGTTTATTGATTGAAATTTTCAATACAATACTCGAAAAAACGATTTCGTAAAAAAATACAAACTCTTTGCTAGATTATTAAGGACATAGATTATCTACTTTTTAGTAGATGAAATTTCCCTTAGTAGGGAGAAATCTGCAAAAGGAACGAACATATACATATATTAGCATATCGAAATTTTGGCTAATTATTTTCGGGCAACATTTTTTTTTTTTTTTTTGAATAATCATTGCCTGCATTTAGCTTTAGATGATTTGTTTATCGGTATAGAATGGATCCTCGAATACATAGAAGAACAGAGCCAGAAAAAGGACCGGGTGATTTGGTCAGTGCATTAACCTTATTTCACAGATGTATTTTATGATTACAAAATAAGCATTTACAGTACACCATATACGTATATGAACATAATACTTATGACAGTTATTCGAGCAATATTTCAATTACAAGAAGCTGAGAAATTTCTAGTTATAAAATATTGTATAAAATTGCCTTTGCTATATAAACAAAAAATGAGGATTATCTTGCAGATAGTTGAATGGTTGAACGAGGCTTCATTAAGCCCGGGAGAAGATGTAAAAGTTGCAAATTTATGCAAAGTTCAAGAAATATTGATAAACAAGGAACCACAATTACTTCCATTATATTTGGACGAAGCGTTGCAGTTCTCTTTAGATAGAAATGCAGAAGTTAGGAAAACAATTACAGGTTTCATAGAAGAAGCTGGGTAATAATCATTACTGAAATTTATAATATAGTATGTTGTAATATTGTTTTTATCATGGATAAGACATTTATACTTTATTTGCAGAGTAAAACAGCCAGAGGTAATTCCACGTGTAGTTCAAACACTTTTACGATTAGTTTCTGATGAATCATCAGCCGTTGCTAAAAGAGCTCTTAGAGCTAGCGGTAGGATATTGAGAGCTGCATTGAAATGGATATCTATTGCCATCACAGTCACACCAGAGATGGAAGTAGCATGGAATCATCTTAGCGCTCTCAAAATTCAAATTATAGATATGATTGACAGCGATAACGATGGGTATGAGAAGTTTTAATTTCATGTTCGTTAATTAAATGTTAATTTCTAATGCTTTTCATTACATTTAGTATTAGGACGCAAGCTGTGAAATTTCTTGAAGGTGTTGTTTTGATACAAACGTATCCTGATCCAGATATCCCCAAAAAACCAGATGATTTTTCTTTAGAAGATATTCCATTAACATTAAAAATAGCACGCCGACGGAAATTAGAGGAAGAAGCTAACGACGTGATGGATTTATTAATCAAATTTCACGGGTCTCCACATGTCAGTAGCGTTAATTTAATGACATGTATGGGATCTTTAGCATTGATTGCTAAAACAAGACCTCAGTTCATGCCGGGTGTAATACAAGGTACACAAAACGTTCAGCAATATAATTCATTACATTAATCACATCAAATTTAAAGACATCAATTTATAGCTTTGCAAAGGTTACAACATGATCTACCGCCTACATTGTCTGATTCTCAAGTAACTAGTGTTCAGAAACAATTAAAATTAACTCTATTAGGGTTGATGAAGCATCCAGCTAGCATAGAATTTGCACCTGCAATAGCTAAGCAATTGACTCAACTAGGAGCGAAAGAACAAGAGATTGTTAAAGCTTATCCAAAACCAGAGGATATTCGACGTATGAAGAAACGGCAACAAGTAAATATACAATTAATTTTTATCATAAAAACTAATGATAATTCTATTATTCGAAATTCCACATGACTTTTAGGAGGCTGCTGCATCCTCCGCTGCAAAGCGTGTTAAAATCGAAACTTCCTTAATACCAGATGAATCGGAAATTGTATCCAGTTTAGTACTTACCTCAAAATTACCAGAATTGGTCGAACTTTCAGAAAGTTTCATTGCTGAGAGATTAAGTGTGGAAATTGCCACAGATTTAGTCATGGATAGCATGGTCGATATATTTTTATATAAAATTAGCGGCATTCAATACTTTGATTTTTTCTTATTAAATGTATTTCATTAACAGGCGTGGGTCCCAGATACAATGACAACAATTTTTCAAAGAGAATATCAACCTTCTTCAACGACCGATATAAATATTCAACGACATACGATTGCTAAATTACTAGCGACACAAATAAGGCAAGCTAAAACAAAGAAGAAAAAAGATACTAAAGATGAAGATGCTGTGATGGAAGATTTAGTGAAAAATCCAACTATCAGCGTAGCGGAAGCAAAACGAGAGCGAAAGCGTGAAAAAGACAGAGAGAAAGAGAAAGAGGCAAAAGCATCTCTAGAGGCACATGAAAAATCGCTCGCAAAAACGAGAACTCGTTTGAAAGCTTTAAAATTGTCTGAAGTTACGAAACCATTGTCAAAAGAAATTAAAGAAAAAATGTTACTGATGGCTGTAAATCGAATTTTACTTTCTGAGAAAACAGCTGTATTTGGTGGTGTAGCAGCCATAAGGTACGTCAATTTATGAATTATTTATTTGAAAATATCTTCAATCGAAATAAAATATTTTTTATCGTTTCTCTTTAGATCAAAAATTCTAACTACCCTAGCTGCAACGTTTAACCCATACATTAAAGAAGCAGTATTACGTTATATTACTGACGATATGAGAAATCGTTTAGACTTAGCTTTAGGTTGGTTGTACGAAGAATACGCATTGCTTCAGGGTTTCCAAAGACGAACTACATTGTGTACGAAGCCCCAAGAAGCTCCGCATCAAGCGTACAATTTTTTGTTATGTACTTTAGTATCTGCAATAGATTTAGTTCAAGGCAAAGACCGTGACACATTGCTGTACAGGTAATATGTAATTTCGGCGTATTTAATAACAGAATATGTAATGTTAATATGTGTATTTTAAAAAGGCTTTACTTGGAAGCTCCTTTAATCACTGAAGATGCAGTTGAGGCTTTGAAAATGGTATCCTCGGACGAAACTAGAGGATTGATGCCATTACAATTATTAAAAGAAATGGTTATTCGTAGACCAACAAAACAATTGGTTTTCCTGAATGTATTATTATGTCATACTGGTCATGAAAACAATACAGTAAGTTGTAATTAGATGTATTTTGTAATCCAGACATATCTGATACACGTACGTCTTCAATACTTTAATTTTCTGTTCATAAATAGATAAGGGAAGCTGCTATACAATTAGTTTGTCAACTATATAGTCGTCCCGAATTAAGCAAACTCATAGAAGAGTACGCGGTACTTTATTTAGGTTTTTTACGATTGCATACACCACCTGAGATTGTTTTCGGACAAGATCGAGGTAGACCGCAAGTGGAAACTCAATGGACTGAGTCAACTACAAGAGCTTGCCTTGGATTATATCTTGCTCTGTTGAGTGAACATCAAGATTTAATTCACGAGTAAATATTACTTACTTAGTAAATGCTTACGTTAAACACAAATTCTTATTAATCCTGTTTTGCTAGATTGGCGAGAGTTTATACATCGATGAGTGCCGATGTAAAACGTATAGTTCTTCGACTGGTGGAAGGACCTGTACGATCCTTAGGAATGGGCAGTCCACAATTATTGGCATTAGTTGAAAATTGTCCTAAAGGCGCTGAAACGCTAGTTACGAGAATTATTCATATCCTTACAGAAAAATGTATGTATATTTACACTTTTAATCATTTTACATTTTTCGAAACGTTAATGTAAGATACAACATTTCTTTTATTTTCAGCCGCACCGAGTGCAGAATTAGTAGCAAGGGTGCGAGAACTTTATCAAACCAGAGTTTCCGATGTCCGATTCTTAATACCAGTGTTAAATGGTTTAACGAAAAAAGAAGTTATAGCCGCTCTTCCAAAACTCATAAAGTTAAATCCCATTGTTGTTAAAGAGGTGAAAAATAAGGAATAATATTACCTAAATTTAAAATAAAGTTCGTAATGTTGTATGACAATGATTCCTTTTTTACAGGTATTTAATAGACTATTGGGCACCCATAATAATGAAAGCGGCGTACCTCATACGTCTCCTATCACACCTGCTGAATTGTTAATAGCTTTACATAATATAGATCCAAGCAAAGCAGAATTAAAAACGGTTATAAAAGGTACAGTATATAAAATTCCCTAATAGTTTATTTTAAAATGATCTCCAATAGTCTATTCAATGTTTATATTTTATAACATTAATTTACAGCTACGTCTCTATGTTTCGCGGAAAAACAGATATATACGCAAGAAACTGTTGCTGTTGTGATGCAACATCTCATGGAGATGACACCGCTTCCTACATTACTCATGCGTACAGTGATACAAAGTTTAGCATTATATCCTAGGTTAAGTGGATTCGTTATGAATATACTTCAACGATTAATTCTCAAGCAAGTTTGGAAACAACCAAAAGTCTGGGAGGGTTTTGTAAAATGTTGCGAACGTACGCAACCGCAGAGTTTCGCGGTTATTTTACAGCTTCCGCCAACACAATTGGCCGAAGCATTAAAAATGGCGAGTAACTTACGAGCACCCTTATTGGCGCATGTCGAAGCCTTTGCCGAAAATCAGGTATATTTATTATCAATATACTTTATGTGCTTGTTTTCTGTTTTGTATTTTATTAAAAGTGCAAACAATTTAATACAAAAATGATGTAACATTTCAGAAAGCACACATTCCGCAATCAATAATGGATGTAATCCAGGGTAAATCACCTTGCGACATGCATGATGAATTTGATATTGTGAGTAAAAATACTTGTATATAAAGAGTTGATTTTTATATCATCACGAAAAAAAAAATAAATATATGAACTGATCCAAATAGTTTTTCCTTGAATTTCTTGCAGGCACCACCCGGTGATTATCCGATCGAACAAAAACCAGATACTATGGAAACTGATGTTTCAGAACCAGCTCCGCCTGGCTTAGATTAGCATAAACTCATTCCAGTGTTGGGATTTGAATCATCATCAACAGATTGTCCCAACTTTAATGAATTTACTTTGTAAATTATAAATTTTTTTTTTTTTTTTTGTATCCAATCATGTCTGAAATATCTAGTAATCTGAAACGTTAGATCCACATCTTTATCAAGTCAAACATTACATGTAAATATTTCTTAAATTTTAATGAAAATTTAATTAATCTTTATGACAAATCTCTATTTGATTCTATTTTGTAAATAGAATTTTTCTGCGTATAAATGTGTGTGTATATATATATACATGTATGTGTATGTATGTATGTATGTGTATGTATGTGTGTATATATATATATATATATATATATATATATTATTTTCACTACACAGTATATTTTTATTTATATTTCAACAAGTGTAGTTCAATTCCAATCCTACGAGATATAGATTGAGTTTTTTTCGTTACTTTTGTTTTCATAAAAATAACATTACTATTAATAGTTGAATATTCATATCTATTTATTAATATCCGAGTAATTTTATAAAACATGCACATAATTGAGGACAAAAATTTCAGGAAATAATACGTAGCTACAAATTTGTGTATATATAAATTATGTACAATATTAAAAACTGGACTATATAAAATATAGTTTCCTGTATATTTTGCTATTCATCATAATACCAATACCGTGTACATAACTTATTTTTACACTGTGAATAGCACTTGCTAATACAGATTTTATTCATTTTAAACCTTGTATTTACATATGTATATTGTACGCAAAACGTAAGTATAAAATCTATTTTAAATATTACTTGATACTTCTTCAGTTGTGCCACAAATACACAATATCTTATACCCGGCTCATATAATTATTTATTCATTAACTAAGATATTTCGTTTTATATAAATGTAAGAATATGTAAAAATAAGGTAAAAATACATGTCAAATTTTGTACCAAACAATATGAAACAAATTACAAGTTAAGTATCGAGAGATATTTTATAAATCATACAAAAAGTAAATAAAATATTCATTTCTCATTATAAAGACAGTTTCTTACGCATATCTTGCAACATATATTATAGCTAATATTGTAAAAATGTTATAATAAAAATATATTCTAATACTTGATCGAAAAAATTGAACATCACCCAAAATCAATACCAGTATGTAGCAACTCACTCACCATAAATGATACCTCTTTTGGAAATATTCTAAAAGTGTAAAATATTAATTATTAACCAAATTATATGCACTTGGTGATATTAACATTCAATTTACCTAGAAATATTGCCTAAGTAAAGAATAAAGCCAGGCACACTAAATTCCAAATAATTCCGACGGACTCCATCTAAAATTTGTTTAGCTACTTCTTTGGCAGGTATTGCGCCAAAGTAACTCGGTATTCTGCCAGAATTGTGAAAAATAAATTTTGGATCAAACCAAAGATCATTGTTTTATTGCTTACCTAAAACGAATATCACTGTATACTTCTGCGCTCAAAACGAATGGATAAATATGAACTAGAGTAACTATAATATTATTATTTGAACGTCTGAATTCAGTTTGTAACGATTTAGCTAATCCTTGAACTGCAAATTGTGCAGCGGATAAAGGAATTCTGTTCTGTCCTACGGTAGTAGAAAAGGCAGCCACTGATGACAGAATTACTACATGTCCTTTACCAGCAAGTTCCATAGATGGTAAAACCATTTCCAATAACTGAAAGCAAAATTTAAAATGAAAATTTGTAATTATTATAACAAACTATATCACATAAAAAATATTTACCCATAAATAACTTAAAATCGCCAAATCAACTGTATTTTTTACTTCAGGTTGATCCTCTTGACTCCGAGATAATACTTTAGAACTTACTGCTGGTATACTGCAGCAATGGAAAAACATTGTAATTTCACCTAATTCTGATCGAATAGACTTCACTGTCTGAGTTACCTATTATATTTTATTTACAATCAAATCAATACCACACTCGTGCAATGAAAACGCATATTTTATAAATATTGTGCTCACTTCATTCTTATCTGTTATATTACAAATGTACGTTCTTGTAATTCCTACTGCTGAAACTTGAGCCAACTCTACGGTAGTATTACAAGCTGCTTTGTTAATGTCGATACAAGCAACTTTAGCATAAAATTTAGCCAAATGAATTACCATTTCTCTACCTATGCCTTGACCTGCTCCGACAACCTAAAATCAGGAGATTAATGTTGGATATCGAACGATTCTTTATAAACACAACTGTGAAATTTTATTACCACTGCAACTTCGCGATTAAGACTTTTCAATGGAGGAGGTCTAGATATTCTGTATAATGCAATTATAACAGCAAAAAATATTTTAAATGACAGTATCACCAGATCCAGTATTAGAATAAACAGGGAATACAGTTGCAGCATCTTTGGTGGTTTGAAGATTTTTCTTAAACTCTCCTAAAATATATGAAATTATGTTTATTTTTGGATTATTAAATCAACTTAAAACACTATTTTGTTATTGCCATAAAAGTTAAATAATTTAATGTTCTTTTTTTTCTTCATTAAAAAGAAATGTTTGCCATGGCACTTACCATTTTAATGCACAAGTAATTAAATACTATCGAGAACGTGATCGTTGTCACGAAACAATTTGATTAAACGGGTGAAAGGAAATTTATTAAATCTATAGATATATTATATCAAATTACGAATATGTTGTCATACGTAAATCTACGTTGTAAACTTTGTGATAACATATCATGACGTTACGAAAAGGGAAGGCGAAATTGCTTAAAATTTGTTTAAAGTAATATATAAAGATATTCAGAGACATCGATATGAATTTTAATATAATAAATATTTTCTCAAACTCTCATTAACATCATTAATGCTTTCCATACTATTCTAAGCAAATTAAAGTAAAGTAACTCAGATATTTGTCGCATTTCATTAATTAAAAACTACATTGATGACTGAAAAAAATAAATTTAATGTTTAGTCTTTTATTTGTTTCAAATAATTGCAGTCATCTGTATTCATCATGTGATTGCTTTCTAACTTTAATAATCATATGCTTAATTAGTGTAAATTATTTATAATTCTTGGTATTAAGTTGTCATTAAAAGTTACATTTACTTCATATTTTGTTTTACAAATTTCTAACTAGATAATTGAGCCTATCTACACACATATATTAATCAATAATAAAAACGAATAAAAGAAATTTAATGTAAAATTATAAAAAGCGGAATTTGATTTATTATCAGACTACTTGAAATTTATTGCAATAATAAAATTTTTTCAATAAGTCAAACAATTTGACTATTTTTATATTTCAAACCCATTGGTTTCAACAATTCTCGTTAGTTTAATATCCAAACCGAAGATAAAAAAATTATGTGAACGTGATATTTTTTTAATCAGTAAATGTATAATAAATACAATTAAAGCTATTTAAATAGTTCATAAGCGTAAGTTACTTCTGCGCTTTAACGCGTATTATATTCACAACACTAGATAGTCACGTAACTGCCTAGGAAACTTAAACACATATTATACACATTAAACAATTTCCTGAAGATGTGGCTTAACATCTTTCCACCGTTACTGATAATAGGAACGTTATTATCAATACCAGCTTATGTTTCACCGTACATAAATTTATATTCAGTAGGAAAAGTAAGTAATGTTTGTAACATAACCTCAATATTACATTTGTATAAGAAATACAATTGAACATTGCGACGAGATGCCAGTTTATATGATTATTTCCTCTCTGAAGCAAGAATTTAAAATAAATTGTGAAATCGTTGGTAGCTATTGTAGCAACTAGTTTTATAAATGCATTACTTGATATTATTCTGTACTTGTTTTAATGTATATAGAACAAATTGTATCTTATACATGTTAGGTTCTAATTTCTTTATATTTTGCTATTACAGAAACATAGAAGAATTTACAATACTGACATGGAGAAATTAGGATTGGCTAGAGATTTAACATTAAACCAGGAGGAGTGGAAGTTGAATGTAAGTAATTTTACAACATTCTCCCTGTGTAATGATTTGTTACTTATATTATTATATAATATCATATTAATGAATTAAAATCTGATTTATACAATGTCGATTTGATATAATTTTTATCAATTTTCAGGGTTTGGAAGTTATTTCTGATTAATAAAATCATACATTTGTCTGTTATCTAATAGATAATTTGTATTACTTAGTAAAGATGTTATGTAAATGTAATATTATAATATATATAATGAAAGAATGATATTTAGTGTTACTTTTACATCATACCCCCCCCCCCCAAAAAAAAACATATTTAACAGAAACAATACTATTTTGATGTTTTTACCACGTTTTGTTATGCAAACGTCATAAAAATGTTAATGTAAACTAAAATCACAAATGTATTTACTTTGAGAACATAATTTCAGTTGCTGTAATAAGAAATATATTAAGAAAATGTATTGTTGTAATTAAAAAAGAAAATTATTGGAACAAGTGATTGTATATTTAAAGTATGAGAAAAAAAATCATTTAAGGTATATACAAATATATTATTCAAGATTTTGCATTTTTATCGGAGAAAACAAATGCTTCCTATATATAATTTATATAACAATATAACTTTATATTATTATAAATTTTATAATTAATAATCCCGTATTTTGTGTGTTTTCAATCATCAAATATTTTAAAAAGTAATAATTGCTTAATCGAATAATTAAAAAGTGATAGTTTTCTTGAAAGAAGTACTATTTAGTTTCGTGCATAGTCGTAATCAAACTAAGAAATCTATGGTCGTTAACTTTTCGAAAAGGGAGAAAGTATTCGTCGGTTTCGTAGAAATTCTTATTTTCCCCGTGTGAAACGTACAATTTCCAACACATTGAGAGCATGTATTTTATGACGTATTGAAATTCTTACTATCTCGGATAAATTTCAAATCGTGTTATGAAAAAAGTTCCAGGTGTTCTGGATGGCAATGTCTTTTGTTTCCACGTTATTATAGTTTGGAACCCCTAAAAAGTACGTAAGATCGACCCCTATGCGTAGATAACGGACAATAGTCAGCCGAAGGGAACGGACTTTTCAAACGGTACATAAAAGGCGTCACAGGTATGCGTGCGTACGAATGCGCGCGCGCGCGTGCGCATATTTCTATACACTTTTTCATTCAAAACAGCGATGAAAAAAAAGACGGAACAACAATTATTACCGGTCTAATTAAACCTTGACATTCGAATTAATAAATACGTTAATTTTGAAAAAGATTTGACCAATAAAGACGCAAAGGCGCAAAAGAAAAAGAAACGACAATGTATCAACGCCGATCTTTTTTTTGAAATACGTTATTCGAGAAATACGAAAAATTACGACAAATATGAAACAAAGGCAAACACAGGTTGAAATAATTGCCGTTGCGCCGAGATATCGATTGCAAGAACACGACATAGGATATAATCCTCCTCCGAAAGTGGAAGCACTTAAAGTGACTGGGTACTTTTTCGAGGGGTCTAATGTACCTTCGAAAACGTTTCCCGAGTCGATATACATCGGATCCAGTCACGAAATCGGAATTCGTCGAATTCTGCTGTTCGTTTATACGGTGAAGAACCTCCGGCTGATCGACATTGATTTTTCAATTTCGAAAATTAATCACCCCGCTCTACGATCTCCGACGCGCGAAGTAATTGCGATTGCTTTTGTCCCGCACCAGAAAGAGGGTTAATTACCTGTCAATTTTTATCCGTGGCGCGTGGTGTACCTTCAATTTCAGCAGCAATCACGGAAAAACTGGTGAGAAAATCGGTCTGACTCGAGATATCGGCCGGCAGCCTTTGGCTTAGCTTTAAATCGGTCTTCAGTCTGAACGGGCGACCTGGCAGTCCAGTGCGAGACGCCGCACAAGCAACATCGTGCTCTATGCCGCGTTCTTTTGCTTTTATAATCTACCTTCCCCCACACGATTCTTCGATCGTTGTCCTTTGAAATCACAATTTCATTACACCTTGAGACTAATTCGGGAAACGATTGAAAAAGTGCACAACAAACAAAACGGGCGACGAGCTTTTGTTTACACGGAAATTGTCAAGAAACCTGTAGTCTCTCTGCTCGGTGTATTAGACCCTCCGAGCCCCAAGGGCGAATACTCGAACAAGAAACGACAACACGGTTGACATCGAGAAAGTTGCGGAATATTTTCAAACTGTTCCTCTTCTGCTCCTCAATTGCTAAGAAGCGTGGTAGACGTCGCAACAAGTCATCGGACAATGTCGGTTGCCGCCGTTTTCTTCTTCCCTCCTGCGTGCATTGTCCTTTTCCGGTTCGGTTGATCGTTCCGTTACTCGTTACGAGAAGAGGACAGTCGACTACCGCGGTCAGTGAAAAGTGTATCGGCGAAGGTTTCGGTCGTAGCCTGGCGTTTACGGCCAACCTGTTAGTCATGTGGGAACGGTAAAAACCGCTCGGGCAGGAACTGTGGAAGAGCAGTTTCTCGGAAACGGCCGTCGGAATAAATAACGATGTTGGCGAAGCTCATCTCTCGTCGCTGAGCAAGGATACTGACGCGCCGTTTTTTTCGACAATCGTCCATTTAATCGTTGGTGATGTTTGCCTGCCGATTTCCCAAACGGTGCGTCCTTGCCTGTATACACGAGATGATATCACGCTGGGAAACGTGTTCTCGTGATCTTTTCATCTAAGGACTGTTGCGGATCGAAGCTGAGGTGAAGCGAAGAAAGAGGAAATCGCTAACAAATTTGTTTGTTGATCACGGAATCATGATTTTCGGAAGATGGCGCTATAGAGAATCAGGTAAGGAAAACGACACTTACCAAGTATCGTTCGTTTGTTTTCTTCCTCTTAGTTATACTACTTTTTGCGCAAAGATCGACGTCATTCTATCGGTACTCGAGACAAAGCGCGTCGCGACGCGAAAGGAGTCCGCGAATCGTCGTTTCGTGAAAAATCGATCGGCCTTCCCCGCGTAATCACGCTACGGTTTCGCAATCGGTTCGAATATCGTTCGTGTTCTTTCGCGACACCGGCTCCTCCAATATCGACAGATATTTTCGGTCCAAGGCTACAAGTTTACCCATTTACATCAGGAGGAAGAATGAATAATGTCGCCAATTTCTCTTTTATTACATTTTTAAGTAGGAAATTTTCAAAAAGTAAAAAAAAAAAAACTTCATATTTCAGTAATTTGTACGATACATAAGAGTTTAGTGCTCTATAATAAAAAATAAGAAGATGTTATTACGTTCGTGTAGATTATTGGAATAACGATAGAAATGTAGACTAAACTGTTTTATTCAGTATGATGATATTTGAAGTGGTCGACGCGTAAAGCTACTTTGCAGTTATCACGCTGATAAATTGTTTCTCTTTTTTTTTTTTTTTTTTTGAGATGAACACGACGCTTTTGAGCCTTTCTTGATGAAGTTATTTCCATAACAATATTATTTAAAAATGCAACGCGCTTTGGTAATAATGGCCAAAAATTACGCGTATATAAATATTCTCGTAAGAATTGAAGAAAATGTTCTGGAAAATATATATACCTTAATGATGCAAATGGGTTAAATATCATGCATTTTTCGTTGCAGCTTCGATACGTGTAATTATGTCTCTTCTTAGACGATGCCTTCTTCGCGAGTCCAATTTTTTCACCCATTTTTTGCCAAAATTGCACGCGGATCGGTCATTGCATCGGCACGGTCGAATGTCGATAGTCCGTGAGAGAGTCCTACGAAGAGGAGATCGGGTTGAAACCGAGTTTAAATTACGTGCTTTTCCTCGAACGGTAAGCGGAGGAGTCCTCTCTCGCGTTATCGGCGAGAAAGCTAATCTCCGTTCTTGAACGTTGATAAATCGTATCCGCGGCGCCGTCGTCTCTCATCCAACTGTTTTTCCAACCGCAGCCGACGACTGTTGTCTTCTTCCAAAGATGGTCGTTTGTTACATAAGCAAACGGTCGTTTCGTGGACAGGCTGAGGGCAAATGTAACGTCGGGAGAACTCGGACGATAAAAATGGGGAAAATATCGCAAGAAAAAGTTGACACGCGTGAGTTAGACAAGTATATACCTGGTGGATAAAGCGCTGCTGACGACGGGGTGAAGTGATGGAGGTTGATGTTTCGCCCCCCCCCCCCCAAGTTCGAGCCGGTTCGAACGAAGAACACGAGAGACAACCTTTTAATTAAAATAACATTCGGGCGTGAATCGCGTTCACACGTTCTCGTGCTATTCGTCGGACTCGCGCGCGTAATTAAAATTTTCATCGCTTTGAATTCATGCGTGCACGCGCCCCTCCTCTCCCCTACCTCTTATGTGTGTTAAATATTAAATTCGCGGCACGCGTAAGCGCCGAGGGGAAAAAAAGGGATTCGTTAATTTTTATCCAGCGTCAAGCCGACCAATCTGCCGCGGTGAATGAGATTTGTGCAGCTTTTTCGGAAAAAGGAGAAAAAAGGAGAGAGCAAAAAAAAAAAGAAAAAGAAAAAAAATTAGACACGACTTGGCTAGTCGGGGTGGGTTTTTCAGTTTCACCAAAGCGGAAAGATACGCGCGCGAGCGATTATTTTTCCATCGTTTACGTAATGACGAGAGCGAAACAGGCCACACAACGTATCGTTATCAGGTTGTTCGAGTGCTCTCTCTCAAAGCTTTTCTAATCTTCGTGGAGCGCGAGAGGAAACGGTGGAAAATCGACGCTACCGCTACGCCACGCGAACGCCGAGCCCATTAAGTCGTCGTGGTTAAGTACACGTGTCAAGAGCGGTAAGAACTCGGCGCATCCGTCGTCGGAACGTCGGAACGTCGTTGGAATTGCTCGGTTGGTTTACTCGCGCCGTTCGCGTATCGTTCACTCGAAAAAAAGAGGGTTTCCCAGCGTATCGGGCGCACGCACGGCCACGCACCGCGGCAACGTATTTAAGCACATAATTAAACGACGTTGCATCATGGATAAATGCAATAATCCTGGCGCATTGGCCGGTTTCCCAACGCATTCACGGGGAGAGAGAGCCAGCCCGCTTCGCGAATAATTGCTTTTGCTTCATTGTGCAACGCGATCGGCTCGCGTTCCGAGCTCCGCTGATCTCTCCCTCCCCCCTTCCTCCATTGTCTTTGGCCGCGCTCGCACAACCGGACCTCTATACTTTTCCTTCTCCGAACCCGGCGTTTCTTCCTTTTCAGAAACGATTCGACCTCTCGCAACCGTGCTACCCTGCGTGATCCTTCTCTCTTCCTGTGACTGTTATTGCTGCCCGCCTCTATTCTTCTCGTCTTCTCGATTCTTCCTTCCTTCCTTCCTTCCTTCCAGTGGCCAGTAATTTTAGCGCACCTGGAAGCGAGCTGTGGAGCAGATGTGCATCTTGAATCCTTGCTGGGTCAGAAACCAAAGTGTCGTTGGGTTTTTTTCCATCTCGGGGCTCTCTCTCCCTCTTGCTCGCTCCTCTTCTTTCACTGTCGTGGAAACAGGGAGGGCGGGGCGAATTCCGAGTCGACTCCGGCTTAGTTAGCAACGATGCGACGGTTGAATAAGATCGGAACAATCGGGGATAACGTTTTCGTTCGCTTAGGTGTACATTTTCTCGAGGATAAGCGCGAAATCGCGCTTCCATTGGAGAGAGCTTCCATTCCTTTGCCGTGATTAATCGAACGCGTTATTGTTCGCTTTCAAATTTGCGATTGTCGTCTGGTTTTATTATTTTCTCCGGATAACTGAGTGGGAGGGAGGGGGCAACGGATATAAATTTTCGACGTGCACGGTGTTTTATCGTGGACCGTGAAATTCGTGGTTCTTTTGTGGACTATCGCGAGTCCGAACAAATTGTCTACCACGGTGGCCTCGTTTTAAATCGCAACGCTCGATACTTTCGAGTCCACGGCTAAAAGGACGTTTGGTAATTTCGTTTTCAGAAACGAGATAAAGTTTTTTTTTTCTCTCGCTCGTCTTTCGGCCCGTTCTCGTTCGATTCATTCGCCGAACGTTTTCGACTACGTGGATGTCCTTTTTAATTGCGTACCGTTGATCGATCGGGAACATCTGTTGATCTGCTACCACCGACGTGTCCAACCTTTTGAATCTTCTGAGCCTCATTGGCCAACAAAAATTTGTCGAGGACCGCGCATAGTTTACATATTTTTTTATCAATTCAATGCAATTTATGAAAATATTAAAACAACTTTTTTAATGAAACGATATATTAGTTAGAAAATATCTACTTTCTGTATATCTATTTTAATTAAAAAAATATGAAAATTTTTAATGAGAATATCGAGCTTGTTTCTTTTAGATACCAGTTTGTTAATATCTGGTTTGATACAGGTAGTGGCAATCAACGGGGAGAGTATTTTCTAGATGCTCGTCTAAAATTTTTTATTTTATTTTTTGCGTGCTTCATATGGGAAAAAATCTGTTCGCAAAAATATGAAAAAGTACTATATAATGTTCGTGAAATGCTGAATATTTTTCTTTGGGCAGGTGTAGTTTATAAAAGTGTAATAAAGACGCTTGGATAAATTTTTTCTCGAGTTATATATCTGATTGCAATTCCATACATCTCACTTGCATGTTCGTTAGCTGCATATTGATATCAACTCAGAATAAAGTAGCAAACCATGCCAAGCGTTTGAAATAAAAAATATTTCGCTAGCTCTTAGAAATTATTCGTAATTGGTCACTCTGACACTGAATTTAAAAAAAAGAGGTATTTATGGTTAAAATTATTATAGATGATAAAATTCTTATTCAGTTGTTCCAATTTTGATTATACAGCGTGGATCGCACGAACACATAGGGTCCTACTGACTCTCAGCCAAGTCATACTCGATGGAATAACGCGTTGATGGAATAACAGTCGATTATGGATCGACAATTAACGTTGTTACAACCAGTCTCGCTTGTCGCACGAGAGATTTTCCAACGCGCATTTTTCTCCTTTCTTAAACGAATCGGCAAGGTTAAAAAGAAATCATCGTTCTGTATACATTCGGGTTAATTACCAACCTATTAACTCGTCCTATTAAAATTTCATCGACGAATCGAGAAAAACTCTCGACTCGGCGTAAAATTGAATCGCTGCCTCTCTCGGTTCGTTGAATGAAAACGATTTCCTCCTGGGGATTTTCAACCGGAAGCCGGCTCCCCGATATGATATCATCTCGCCGCAATTTGCACAACAAATACAAACGTTCTAAATACATGGTAACCTGCAACCTCGCAAAAAAATCCACCCTCGAGTTTCACGTTCTCCTCTGTTTTATCGTCGATTCGACCGGTTTTCCAGTTTCGAATACTCGCTCGTTTTGCTCGCAACGAGAGGAGGGGGGAAGAGACAAGGTTGCGCAACCTGCAACTTGTAATCGATTTCAAAAGGACGACCGTGGAGGATCCTCGATCGCGACCCGCCGCTTGTCTGATAATTACCGGCCGTTAATTTCAGAGCAACGGCCTGTGGCTCCCCCCCTCTCCTCCTCTCGTTCCAATTAATCGTCGTTATTAGCCGATCGAAAAATGAAATCCGGGGGAGCGATCGAGCCGCTTTCTCCGACGATCTCCACCGGCAAAAGTGCTGCTGCCCCCGCCGCTTATTACCAGAATGTGTTGGGCTTCGACGTTAATTTCGTCAACCCGTGGCGCGTGTATTTAGGCGATAAACGAGTTTACTGCCATTATAACCGACCGTGTCGTTAAACCGGCGAGAATCTGCGAGCCGTGGGCCCCGCGCTCGGGGGGTACGGCTAACGATTTTCCAAAAGCCGTAAATTTAATCTCACCGAATGGGCTCGCGCCGAGAATTAAGCCGTACCGTGCCAAAATCACCTTTCGTGTTTTACTTCGCCCTTTGTTTACCTTTTCCAGGCCGCGTCCCAAGCCCGTCTTCGATTCGACCGCGACCACCCTCCCCGTGCAAAATTGGGGGAAAGTAGGGTAAAACATATTTAGCTTCGTAACGGTTTATTTGGGTTAACACGTTTAGCAAAAAATGGGATGGTAAAAGAAAAAATTCGCTCAAGGCTAACTAAATCTCTCGATTGGACCTTGTACAATGAGGAAATGATTAAACAATTTTTGGCAAAAATAAAATTTTCTGGAAAATATACAAAAACTCAGTTTTGTCTCATGAGTGAAAGCGGGTACCATGCAAACGAATTTTATTTTTATTGTTTGAAAAATAGTGAAAACAATTTTTAACAAGTATAAAGTTACTCTATTTGATCTGTCTTATAAAAAATTATGTTAATTACTATTTTGGGAACTTTTACCATATTTATAAAAAGTTTGAATTATTTTAACGTATAAATATAATTGTAATTAATAGAACAAAAATCGCAAACAAAATTCGTCGCCCTCTTCAATACTTGTTCAAGGTGGAAAGAAAAGTTTGTCCGTAGATGAATTCTACAAAATGGCAAAAAAGTTTCCTGATCATTTAACACTGCGGACGCATGCGTTCTAACAGTGACTTTATGAACGCGTGGATGTCTATTTTACGTAATTTATCCTCACCAAGTTTTGAAATTGGGACTACCCCCGCTCATCCCCACTCTTTCTTTCGATGCCAATTTGCAGAATAATAATAATAATAAATATACATCCCTCTGCAATAATCTAAATGCATACATCCCTCTTGAATACGCTTTATCCTGTAATGCATCAGTTTTTATCGGATCATAGAAACTATACGAAACGAGTGCTGCGTTCGCTAAGAGATTCCAAGCGGGCTTTCTCTGTTCGTATCCAAACAATGACTTTTGAAAGTGCTGCTGAATTTTTATACAAGCCTCCGAAATTTGTTAGAAAGTGGACGAAACGTTTCTAAGAGGCAAAAAATGTCGACGACATTTCCATATCGTGGTTTGAAGCGAAGCACTGCGAAGAAAGCAAGACAAAAGGGTAATTCAACTCTTTGAGAAACATCCAACATTTTCACTTCGTAAGGGCCAAGCTTTTATTAGCGAAAAAAGGTATAAACATTGGTATAATGATCTTTGGAGGGAAAAAATATGAAATGGCAAATGGTACAAAAACTCTTACTGTCCAAAAAAAAGCAGAGAATGGCATCACAATTATCTGGAGAGGAAAACATTATGTATTTTATATATTAATGTATCGTTGTTTGCTAAATTAGTTTACTCTCCTTTTATTTCTCAATACGTCCTTTTTCAATTTCGTAATTATCATTTTTTACAGAATTCTTATACTTTTTTTTCAAACATAACCAAACTGCTTATCAACTTGAGTCGGTATTTTTTCGCTCAAATATGTACAACTTTTTTAATCGGCACTGGAAGGGTTAACACTAGAACTACCAACGAGATTGAGGTTTAAAATTTCCATCAGAGACAAGAAAATAGAGAAACTTTGTAATACAATGGAGTATAGCTTTTATTCATATATTTTACAAAAAATTATTTAAATCTTAAAAATACACTGTTTTTACGTCTACAAAATGTCTAACAAAAATTATAAATTGGTCACTTTGGTGACATTATATATATTGACAGAATAGATCAAAAGTTTCTTCCTTTCTATTCTTTTTTTAGTAAAACACCAAAATGTAAGAAAAAACTAATTTTATGTTTAAAAAGTCATTCCTTACAAATGTAGACCGCCATGTATAACAAAATAATTACGGATTTATTTTAGTAGGAAATGATTTTTGGTCTATCCTCCTATATTAAGAAGAAATATATAATATATTTTCAAGACTTTTGAAGACTTTAATGCATCCCGTTCGAAAGATGTAAAGAGCATTGCTTCCTATCATACGCGGAAAAACCGATTTGAAAGCATGCCAAAAAGGTGTTAAAAAATGATCGATAACACAGGGGATTGGATTCATCATTAAGTAACAGCGTATAGTGTTTTACTTTCGATCCGTACTAAATTTCTCGCGAGTGTATTAATCCTTTGTAGAGATATGTATCGACAGTACGCTCCTACGCGAGACTGTATGTACCTTTGACGAGCCATTTCAGTTTCGCCTTCAGTTGAAAAAAGAGAAGACACAGTCGAAACGCGAGAACGTGAAACGTAGAAATCAATTATTTCGCAGGTGTGCCGTCGGCATATTTAAACGATGAATCTAGATTATTGGGAGACAAAAGGGCAGAGTCGATTCGATGCCGAGCTAGATTTTTCTCTTAACGATGGGGTAGCGAAAAAAACGACGAAAGGGGGATAGAAACGAAGGGTGGCCGAGGGGTTATAGCTGCTACGAGGGCGGTTGGGATGCACGTAGAGGGCGCTGAGATCGAGGATGGGAGGAAGGGGGGTTACGCGGAGTCGAAGTAGCGCGCATTTTCTAGTCGTTGCCCCGCGCGTTGCCTCGTTTAGAAACACATCGAGAGATAGGAGAAGAGGGAGGCTTCGCCGTTCGTCGGAATCGATGTTCCAGTTAAAACTGCACACGGCATGTTAATGAGCGTTAATGGAAGACTAACGCGGCCACCGAGAGAGCTACGGGTAACAAGAGCGACGGGCGCAAAAGGGCAAAAAAGAAGCAAAAAAAACCAAGAGAAGGAGAAAACTGTTAGGGGCGACGCGACACGGGAACGAAGGAATAATTACGTGTAGTCCGCCTCTCTGGACGACGGTAGTCCTGCCACTCCCTCGCTCCGAAGTTGCATTCTTTCTGAAATTAGCAGGAAATTTCATTGCGGAAGTTACGGATATACGCGCGCGTTCCGCGCCGGGGCGAGAAGCAGCAACTTGTGTATCGAGTTAGCGAAGACTCTCCGGCAAAGCCCAGACACCCGGCGCGAAACCAGGCCAGACGTGATCGTTACCGATTTCCTTTCCTAACGCTCCCTTTTTCACGCTGCACACGCTGGGATTTCCCGTCGTTTCGTGATTTTTATTCCCGGGGCTCGCTGCAAAAGAAACACACGGCCGAAATTCGAGCCGAGTCGGTACCAGTTCTCTCGCAGAGAAAACGCCCGGATGTACGCGGCATCGAGACGAATCGCAAACGAGACACAGAGGCGAAATCCTGAGCCTCTTTTCGAAAACAAGCCGGAAGGAATCGAGTTACCTTCGAAAAATGCTGCGAGATCTCTCTCTCTCTTTCTCTCTCTCTCTCGCATAGTATATATTTAAGTGCTTATCTGGCCGAATAGAGGAGCCGAACTGGCTCTGTTTGTAGAGACGTTTCGTAAATACGAGCCCCGACTCTGTACTTCGGTGGCCAACTTTCGCTATATTATTTTTATTGAAGTAAATAGCCAACGGTGGAAAAGCCGGATTTTCTTCTTCCGGCTTTTTCGTCCGAGGGTAAACGCGCAGCGCGCGGGGGAAGGGGGGACGCGTCCTAGTCGAAACACGATGAAAAACGAGCGCACGCCGTTGCCAATCAGTGGCGTACTGTTCCTCTCCGGCGCTCTCTCGATCAAAGTAACGAACGCAATAAGTTTCTCAGAAAAGTCCCCCCCTCTCTCTCTCTCTCTCTCTCGTTTGCCTAACTGCGCCTCCAGCGAAGCTGCATCACCACCGGTTTCTTGAATACATATGTACGTGATTGCGCTGCGTGTTTCAAGGCTGCTGTTCCGTGTTTTGCGATTGTCAATAACGTCATCTTACACCGCGATACATCTCGATCGTTCGGCCGACCGAATGCAAAACAATGGAAACGCCCCGTTACCTGATATCCTCTGGTAGACCTTTTTCTGGCAACTGTTGTCTGATCCTCGACCTGTAAACGTCCAACTCACCTTTTTTTTGTTAGACGATACGAACCAACGAACCACCGTTGGCGATAATTTCCATCGGGATCGGTTAAACTGCCTCTCTTGGCTTTCGCTTTATACATCGAGAGAGGAACAACTTTTCTCTCACAGACCCTCGCAACGTTCCTTTGCCTCTCTGTGTTCTCCCCCCCTCTCCCCTTCCCTCCCCCGAGGCAGAGCACGTAAGGAAGCGCTTTCGTCTAGGCGAACGGATCTTCTTTTGCATTTACTTTGCACGATCAGGTAGTAATAGTTCTTCCGTCGTTAGACCGACGAACTCGAACCGTTCCTCGGGGATCGACCATGGGTCTTTCAGCGGCCATGACTCAATGTTTCAACCTGTGACGAATTACAAACCGGAGAACAAATAAGTGACAATTTCCCTAGCGCGCTTTTGCAATGCCAGATTATCAAACGATGCTCGAGATTCCATTACTTTCTCGGTATGAGTAATCCGAAGCCAGGACTTTGTACTTTGTCTTCGTCATAGCTCGCAGCTAGAATCGTTCGCATAATGGAATTATATTTTGCAGTTAATCGGAAGTAACGACATCGTTGATTAAAGATAAAGAATCGCGAGCCACATGCACACATACACAGCCTCGGTCACAAGTGTACTATATACTTGTTTTAAAAGCGGGGAAAATTAAACGATATTTTATACAACAAAGAGTCTGTCGAGCGTTAATACATAGTGAATGCGGAAAGTATTCGTGCGCTGGATGAAAAATTGTCGATATTCTTGCGGCTCTTATAATCTCGCAAGAAGAGTTGTACGATAAATTTTATGGGATTCTTTGTAAATGGAAGATCCGCGATCTTCTTCCAGACCCCGTGGTGGATTTTGTTGCGAAAACAATTTTTCAAGGGAGAAAATGTCCTTGCCTTGCCCTTTTCGAAATAACGTGGAATCATCTTTGGAAGAAACGAACTGTTTCACGCTTGAAAATGAATTCAGCACTTTTGTATATTAACACTTTACAGATTCTTTTGAGCTTAAATTTTAGGAATGAGAATTTAAGGAATTTAAGGAATTTGAATATGAAGTGTACGATTTTATAAAATATATTATATCACCAATTTCTCTGCCCTTTTTTTCTGCGCAGTTAATCGATTTGATAAACGCGCGGTTCAAATATGGAATATTAAAACCAAAAAATGTTTCAAAGGGGAATTCTCGTGTAACAGGTAGGAAAAAAACGATTGATCGATAATGAAATTGGAGATCGTTTAGCGAGTCACGTTTTTAAGTGAGTAACATAACTACTGTTTTATCTGTCCAAGATGGAACTTGAAATCATTATTTATCTGTGAAGTTTATAATGATCTTCGACGATTAGCAAATGCAAAGATCGATCTCCCGACATTGTTTCGAGAGTTAATGAAATTGGACCTCCAGAAAACAAATTTAAGCCGCAAGTATTTTGAAATTTCAAAATCGCATTTTTCTCGAAACCAGTTTCTCAAACTGATGTGCCAGGATAACTCAATTAACTTCGAACAAAATTTATTTTCTTTATTACACGTTCTTTTAGTGATTATATTTTCGATCTGTATTCTATATTTTTATTCATAATATTTACTTATATCATAATCTAAACTTGTCTATCGAAACTAGTTAATTCTCAGGCGAAATCGTACAATTAGCCTAATTTTTTACAATTTTTATTAAAAACGGTTGCACAATAAAATTCTCCTGTCCTCCCTTAAGACTTGAGAAAGAGAGAGAAAAGAATATGATGTTCGCGAGAATATCTACGTATCTACGTGTTTGTCTAATCGGTAATGGAAATTCAAAGAAATTCGAATTACGCGAGATGCTCGGTCGGTGTGCCGCGGTGGTAATGCAGGCGGAAGAACTCGGGCTCGATTTCTTTTACCTTGCCTAAATTTAGCCTACCGAGCGTCCTTCAATTTAATCCGCTCTTCTTGACCCAAAAGCGTTCTCATCCTCGCGTTAAGACCACGAAGGAACAGGTTACACGGCGCAAAAATTATTAATGGCCCGTTAGAGAGATGAAATTCCCTTTTGGCCTCGGCAATCTTGTTACTTCAATTGTAGGGAAAAGAAGCGAGGGGGCATACCTTAACGTTCGCTTTTGTTCCTTGCGGCGTATTTCGAAAGGCGCGTTCTCAGCCTCTTCGTGAGTTGCTTAACGCGCATGTTTAGCGGCTGTGCGTAATTCCTGCGATTCTTAGCACTTTCTAGTCGATTCGAGATCTTTATATATGATGTCTTTAGAAATCTCACGGTTTCTCTCTGATCGTGGAATCAAAGAGCGCGAAATTTAAAATTATAATTGTAAATCGTTATCATCGTTGACCCGGTTCTTCTTTGTTCTCTATGCTCGCCTGTTTGTGCAATTTTGAATAAACAGAAATATCGGATCAGGGGTTTTGTCGTCGCGAGCAGGTAGGTAGAGTGGAGGGGGGAGAGGCGTATTGGACGAAGATAGAACGAGAAGCCACGGCCGCGCATGGTAGCCATGCCAACAAGGAAGAAACCTTTCCGTTGCGTTGCATTCTGTCCTCGTCTATCTGATCCGATTGATTCCGCTCCGACATGGAATACGTTATTAATATCGAATGTCATCGCGGCATCTCGATGTATCGAGTGTCTTGCCGCTGCGTCAGCGGGACGTCTCTCCGTCATTAGTTTTGCGATAGTTTCTCTGTTTTTTTCCTCTGCTCTGCCTGCTGGCTATTAGCTAGTATTTGTTTATTATGCACTGGTAATAATTCGAGGAAGGAATATTCCTTCGCATAATGCGACGATACCCAAGGTGATTTCTAGCCACGATATATCATGCACAGATGTATTTTATCGAGGTATAATAGACGAAATGTAACACTCTTCGGTATCTCTTTCCTTTTCATTCCCACAGGAATACGTGACGTACCAGAGGGTTTATTTTTTTTCGCTACTGCCAAGTAATCACACGCAACTTACTTTCCTTGTCGATGCACGTAAATCGATCGATTATATATATTTTTAACTGTATATGATTATATTATATTTTCAACTGTATGATCATGTACATTTTAACTGTAAATACATTAAATAAATCTCGTAGTAACGCACGCGGTCGATCAAACAGACCGTGTAATGTAAAAGTTTGAGTCAACGCAACGTGACATTTCAAATACGCGAAATCGATCGATTATGTACATTTTTAACTGTACATGACAGTATACGATCGTATACATTTTAACTGTAAATGTACATTTATATCTTGTAATCACACACACGGTTGATCGGACCGTGTAACATGGAAGTTTGAGTTGACGCGACGCAACCGTCTCAAATACGCGAAATCGAGTCGTCGAGATGTGTTGGTACATATATACGTACGTCCGGAAGGCTCGAGGGAGACTGGATCCATAACGCGATGCATAAACTATCGGTAGCAATCGAGCGCATCGTGTCGAACGAATTTCGAAAAGCGACGAGTATCACGCAGGGTCGAATAGAGCTTTTAAGGGTAGCCTTTGGCTCACGCGTGTGTGTATATATGTGTATAGAGGAGAAAAGAACGAACACAGGGAGGGGGGAGAGCCGTCGGTGGCACGAAATTCCGCCGGTTCATTTGTCCAAGTCGAATGAGAACTCGGCGATGGATACACACATACATACTCGCGCATGGTATCCACCGAGCTTCGGAATATTTATGAAGCCTCGCCGAAGATGAATGAGAAATCACTCGTGAAAGCTTTGTGATCCTCTGTACTACGGTTTTGTGTGCCGGCGGTTCATCGGAAACACGTCAAACGCTTCTCCAGAGACGCTGTTTCGTCACCGTTTCTTTCTAATGACGCGGCTAGCCTTCAGCTATGTCATCGGTGACACCTAACCTCTCCACTCTTGGTGCGTCTCTCAGAATTCAAGAAAAGTTTCTTATCTCGTCCGATGATATTTCTTAACACGTACCTTTTCGGTTGGCTATTTTTTGGTTAGAAATTTACGGGAACTTCTTTGCAAAACGCAGCCGTTAACCTCTTGCGCTGGAATGACGTACCACGCACGTCGAGAATATTTGGCCTAAAATTGCAATATTTTTTCATTTTTAAGTATATTGAAATATAACTCAGGCAAAACAAATAATAAATTTATTACTTCTTAGTAATTTCTATCCAGTGATGTACCAATGAATTCAAAAAGGAGACGAATTATTGTATACGGTTTGGTCACTCGTTATGGTCCGTCAACCAGTTACTTATTAGTGCAAGAAGTTAAAACTCGATATATAAATAGATAATTATATTTGTAATAATCGTACTCTGTCATAAGTAATGCACATTTTTATTAATTTTTAAAACGTCTTGCAATAACATCGCTTTCTTCATTGTCTTCATCACTATCAACCGTCGAAATTCAACAAAGAGTCCTCAAATGGATTCTCTTACTTCTGCGCGCCATTTTTAGATATCAGCGGAAGAAAATGTTATTTAGAATGAAACTAGTTTCATAATGTGACATTTGAATTAAATAAACGTTGTTTTAAAATGGAAAGAATTGCACTTACAATTAGCGACAGAATTGGTTTTTCGTACTTGAAATAAACTCAACCTCTTAGGATCTGAATATATAGTGATGTAATCGCATGAAACTCTCACTGAAAAGTGTTGACAGTTAAAGTCACGCATACGTGACGTCGAAAAAGTATTTTAACACTTGAGTGCCGCGTGTACCAAATTTGGTACACGGTAAACGTCATTTACACGCTGATGCCTCTACTTTATGCCTCAACTTCTTCGTTATTTTTGTATATTTCCAATACGAATAAGTTATCTTTTTGTTACACAGTGTATTTCCTGGTTTCAATGGGTTATTGTAATAACATATAATTTTTACGTATTTCTCAAACTCAACCATTTTTGAGTTAAACAGAGATAGTCTACAAAAAAAAATTAGATTTCTCCAAGAAATGAGTAATTTTTTATGCGGTTTTGTTGTGTAGATATCACTTTGTACATTCGAATATCTATTTGTCTGTATTGATGATCTCTCTTTACGAGTCTAGATGAACAGGTCTTTTACACGTATGAACACGATTGTGGTATTTATTTCTACATGTAAATTTGAAAATTGCTACGATTCGTATGTTTTTATGCTAATACATCGATAGAAACACGCTCCCTTATCTAAACCACGAGATTTTCAAATTGTATATCTGCATAATTAACAGTCGGGAAACTAGTTTCCGTGTAATTGGGGATTTACATAATTGATGCCCGGATAATTTAGTGTTTTACGATTAATCTGTTCTACACGAAGAATTATTTCGAAAACGATCTTCAGAAGCGAAAAAAAGTTATTTTTCGTTTATGTTAAACAGGAAAAATTTCTGAGCGATGAGAAATTAACGTTGCAAATATTTTTCGTACAAATAAGATGGTGGCACACCGAGTGTGTAATTTACTCTTCAGAATATTTTTATTACGAGTGTGTGTTATTTGACCGGGCGTTGGTACGTTTAAATTTGTTAAAAAAAGTGGATAAACGTCTCTCGATCTCAGCCTGTTCTTTTTTTTTTTTTTTTGCCGGTAAAAGAAGATTTCAAAACAATTAATTTCAATCGTGAATCGATTGTTTAAGTAAAGCGCGCACAGTTCTCGACGAATAGGAAGAAACCGTAAGTTTCTTACGGCCGTTCGTCTCTGTCGAGAGTTCTCGAGACGCGTCGCGTCCCGCCCCGCCCCGCGTAATATCGCAATTATCGTAAAGCGGGCGAACGCATCGCAGCTTTTTTTTCCAACGAGGGTGGGAGGAAACTCTTGCAAGAAAAATCAGATCGGTAGTTGAACGTTGTTGCAACCGGCGGAGCAATTTCGCCGCGCAAAATGAAAGCAGCGAAGAAGCTCTTATTAGATTCTTCGAGTAGTTGCCAAGCAGTTCTGAAACGTAAGAACGAATCTCGCCAATATGGGGGAAGCATGTTCTCATCTCGCTTGGGCCAAAAATTTCGTACCACGTTTTCACCTCGAGCTGCGCGAGGTTTAAATTGTTCGCTAATTAAACAAAGCGAAATGTGTATTCGATTCGACGTTTTTGTTCGTTCAATCTCTTCTTCTCACTCTTTGTTCAAGTTAATTGTTTTCATTCCCCTCCTTTTTCTTTTTTTCTTTGCTAGCGACTTTTCAAACTACTAGTCGAAAGAACTAGTCTAATTGCTCGTTATTCTTTTCCACCTGTTTGATTTATTAATCCGGGTAACTGCGTGTCTATTACGTGTGTAGTTAGAAAATTCTCTCTCTCTCTCTTTCTCGTATATGTATTGGAAATCAGCCGTAAGAATTTCCAGGGATCGAAATATCTCTATTAGAGTGGAGAGGATCGAGGCTCGCTTCGACAGACTTGGCGAAACTTATGCGCGCTTTTTCTTCGTCAGTGGCTTTTAAACTTTTGAGGATCGAACTTTGTAGCATTATTCGCGACTCGGTGATTCTTATTAATTCTCTGTGCCGCTCGCCGACTGAACTTTTTTGTCTCCCTTCGGGTCGGCCATCAGCCGAGAACAATTTCATTACGCTTTTGTTTCCTTTTTTTTTCTTTTTCATCGAACTCTGGATGGAAGAAACTCGGAAGGCTTTGACACGACAAATCGGGTCGTCATTAAAAACACAGCTTTACTTAACGAGGACCGAGAGTTTCTCAAACGCGATCGACAGCTTTAGCAAACTTTTTTCGCAGCTGTGTTTGCACACGTATTCGTTTCCATCGTTCATGCTACGATCATGTTAAATACAGCGCGTAGGAAAAGGAACGAGAAAGCGAAACAGAAACAGAATTGTTTTTTTAACGCTTGACACGATGTTTGATCGAATGAGTGTCGCCGATGCGATTCCGCGCGCGAGATTTCGCTTCGAAACGCGAGACAAAAGAAATTTCGGACAAAAGCATGTCGAAACGCGTCGATATCCAGCGTGGAAAGTGATATCTTTCTCGAATTACAAATAGTATTAACACAAATAAATAAATGAAAATATTTACAGTAGTGCCCTCTCGAGCGCTCACAGTCGGGACCAGAAGCTGAAGAGAGGTAGTATATTTTGCGAGTAGGCACCGAAAGAAAGAGCGAGGATGAGCGTCAACTGTTATACCGATTCTACTGTTGTTTACTGCATTATTTGATTGTAAAAGAAATTCAACATTTTAACATTTTGTCTAAACCGAATACATTTAAACTATTTTAAATTTAATACACACGTACTTTTAAACTGAATAAAGCAATAATCATCAAATGATTGTAAATTATGATCTAATCTGAATTTCTCGAAAATTTATAGAGATTCTTATAAAAGTAGTTGTTAATCGATAATTATCAATAAATAATTGAACTGAATACATTTTCATAGACATTTATATAGATATTTATAGGTTAGAATCTAACCTATTCGATAGTCTCTATTTCTGCGGCATTTAACATTTAATTCTCTTTTATAACCTTATATAATAACCTATGTAATAGTAATAATAGTATAATAATCTATATAACTTATGTAATTTATATAAAACCTCTCTTATAACCTGAATATAATGAAAGTATTTTGGAACGGAGGGAGTACATGTTTTATAAATCGCGCGCTGTGATTTTAAATATCCTGGCAGGAAAGTGTTAACAGACATTACGTTGGTTCAAAAATATTCTTTCTAAGTATAACAAATCGAACGTACAATATTTTAGAAACGAGCTCCTAAAGTCTTCTACTTAAGCGGTAAAAATAATAAAGTTGTTATTAATAGTTTTTCATAAAACGCGTTTTACGCGAATAATATTTCTCGTCGTTTCAAACATCCTGTGCAAGTGGCAAACAAACCGAGTTTGTGCCGATCTTTCAGTCGGGATACCTGATCTCCGGGGAAACGGTTCTCGCGAAATTTATGGAAAAGAATAAATTATTATTCGTTCGGTATACGCAGTTGAATTACACCCGTTACAAACCACGCGTACTTCATGCAGATTTTATGCAGGCCCCATTTCGTTAAAGGATTTAGACATTCTCCCCTTTCACAACTTTCGTCCGCTGCATTTCTCCTTTTTTTTAGCGACACACACACATTCTCTCTCTCTCTCTCTCTCTCAAACGTAATCATTCGTCACGGATTCGAATAATTTCGTCCACTGAATGGACAAGAATTAGTAGAATTCTCGCGTGTCATTAATTCTTTGAGGTTAGGTAGGTTTTAAATTGTCCCACATTTTTTTTTTTTTTTTTTGACAGTTAATGCATGGTGGGATATTTTTTAACCCACCTAAAAACACCATTCCAGCACAAGAGGTTAAAATTGCGTGCCCCTAAGGGTTAAACTCAGCATCAACGTTTAAACTCGCGTTGTGAATATCGGAAAGGAAGTCGAATTTTTGTGGGACTTTTAAACAAAACGTTTTGTTTCTCTTCTTAATCGTGGCGATCGGTTGTTTTTTTTTTTTTTTGTAGAAAACGATCGAGAAACGTCGACGCGGGTTGTTTATAATTAGCGGGTTTGGGAAAGGGTGGGAGGGCGCGCGTGCGCCTGCGCGGTACATACAGCTGAAACACACAAGTAAGAACAATGCTTGGTTCTCGTCAAAGTGACGGGCCCACTCTATAAATCGACGGTTAAAATAATATTTGCCGTTTCACCATTATTTCCGGACGAAGTAGCCGGCCCACCGCCGTCGTTCTCTTCTCTCTTCTCCCTCTCTCTTTTCCAGCAATTCCAACGAACTCGTCGCCCTCCTGATAATGGGATTTTCCATCGCAATCGCGGCGGAAAGAAAAATCTCGAGAAGCTGTTGCGCTTCGCGGGTGAAAAATCGGCGGAAATGAACTCTATTCGGTTCGGGCGAGACAGTGGTATGAGAGCGCGTTCCTTGAAAAAAATTTCCAAGTTTTTCCTCGAACCTTCCTCGTGTGTTTAGGTCATTGCTGAATTTTGATGAGTTTTCTTCAGTAAAAAAGGAAGCAAAAAAAAGAAACAAAAATCGAGAAATTGATTAATGAACAAAAGAAATAACAATGAATGTACAATTTTAAATTTTATTTCAAACTGGTCATTTGACCGGGCCTGGTACAGGTTCAAACGTTCAAATGCTACAACGTTCTCCGATAAACAACTAACACATTCGCGACCGGCAAATTTCACGCTTTTCTAATACTTCGGTGGTGAAAATAAAGAGAATGAAGAAAACTTGCCGCAAATTTTAGACGTTAAGACAGGGACAAAAGTTCGAAAATTTGTATTGAAATATTAACCTTCAACGATTTGTTGCTCGAAATGAAGAACTTTCCGTTGAAGAAGTCATAATCTGTTGAATAATCGTTATATTTCAGGGCTCTGTAAATAAACTCGATGTGGCTCTGTTTATATTCTATTCTAGGTAATTATCAAACTGAATTCACGTCAACGGTCGCGAATGTGTTGAAACATTGATTTTGCCTCGCGAAAGAAACAGATATTGCCTGGCGAAAGATTCGAGAAGAATCGTCTCGAGTTCGAGAGAGAAGGGGGCGGAGTCAGTGGCACGCATCTCGATTTCTAGTCTCGCCTGTTGTATCTAGTCGATCGTAAAGAGAACGCAAAGAGAAACGCGGCTACCTCGGTGTATCGCGATTGTATCGCGATTTCTCTGGATCGAGGACAACAGGACCCGTATTCCCCCTGGTATCTGGAGCACAGAACTAGTTTCTGTAGACCGGAATCGCGAGCTAATTGTTACGTAATCGATATGAAAGTCAGTGTCACAGCAGCGGAGCAGAGAGAGAGTTACGTAGGTGAGCTAGTTCGATCACACACAGTATCGAGAGACCAGCCAAGATCTCCAGTTACGGATCACCTACTTCCTCCTACGAGAGGATTTGGCCTCGAGATATACCGATCGTGTACAACCGCACGCCAACGAAAGCAAAAAAAGGAAGAAAAAAGAGTTTATAACTGTCCGGCCTATTCTCGGCACTTCCCGATACCGGGAATGTCGATTCTTTCGATCTCGAGGATGACCGTTTCACGTTTCAACTGTTCCGCGATAAGAATCGTTCAACCGACCCACGTGTCTATATTTCTACGAGCATACGGAGGTCTGGGAATCGCGTTTTCGTGGCCAAAGTTGTTTCAACGTTATTTCGAGATTTAAAATATAAATAGTGCAGCATGTCGTCGAATTCGTTTTGGACGTATAATTTTAAATAATGGCAAAAATATATAAAAAATAGAGATAATCCGTGTCTGTTTAACCTCTTGCGCTGGAATGATGTGCCACGCACGTCGAGAATTTTTTGTCCCAAATTGCAACATTTTCTCGGTTTTATGTATATTTAAATGTAACCCAGGCAAAACAAATGATAATTTGGTTACTTCTTAATATTTTCTATCCAGTGATATACGGACGAGATGAAAAGAAAAAGAAAGCGACGAGTTATTGTATACGGTTCGGTCACTCGTTATGGTCCGCGAACCAGTTGCCAGCGCAAGGGATGAAAGATTGCAGAAGATTGCGCGTTAAATTTGCATGCTCTTCCTAATAATTGTTTCGCGTGACACAAGTCTGACGTCAATCGCTCGTAATTATTTCTATTTTCAAAATTCGAATTGCTATATACGAGTGTTCTGCTCGTACGTGGATTAATATACAATTGAATAATCGAAACACGTTTCGATCGACGTGCATAAAACTCTATAAACTTGCCGTTTTATAGTTAGTAAATTGAAAGAATTACTTTCACTTCGATTTTTAGAATTTCGACTCGATATAAATTGCGCCAATTATCTGAAGTGAATAACATTTTAGATTCCAGAGTTTTAAAGGGTCCTTGTTTCACAGAAAGGAAAATTTCATCGAAATATCGAAGTCCCGAGAAATGTAAACTACTTTTCGCTGTAAAAACGTAGTTTTCAGCCAGCTCCACCGTAAGGGAGCGTTACGTATCAATTTGACACAACGAACAGAATTTTTTTTTCTTTCTCCGTCGTCAGGAGCCTCGATGACTTCGTCGAGTCGATCATCGCGAGTCAAACGGGGTTCGTAAATGATGCCTGTTATCCAGCTGGCAACGAGAACGCGTCTTCGGGTGAAACAATGGTCCGAAAAAAAAAAAAAAAACAGGAACGCCCGAATCGACGAATGTCCGACCCGTGCCTCGAGCAACCGTCGAAACTTACCCTCGGGAATCCGACTCGATATAAATCGCGCCAAGTATCGACGCGTCGCGCGATCAACGTCGTCCTCGTCTACGCCAGCTCGCGAGAGTTAAAAAGCCCGGGAGGGAGAAAAAAACCTCGCGAGAGACGCCTCCTTCGATTTATCATCGGCGTTGTTCGTAATTTGCGCAGCGTGACGCGTCGTTCGTTATCGAATGTCATTCGAATTACACCTGTCTCGTCGCGTCGATGTAATTCCAGTTTGTTGTTTCATTTTTATTTAAACGAAAGGGCGTTGCAGAAAAATTGCAAATTCTTGTCTCGCGAGCAGAAAAAAGAAACGAGAGAAATCGCGAGAACGATTTTTCGATAACTGGCTCGAAAGCCAGCCGGTGTTGTTAACGTGTTTCGTTCGAACGCGCGACGTCATATCCACGAAAAATGCGATTCACGCGCAGCTAGACACGACATGGTGCCAATTCGGGGGGAGGAAAGCTGTTTCGAGGCCGTGGTACCCACCTTTAAAGCCCCGATTAACGGATTCCATCGTGCAGCTTCCCTCGTCTTCGGGATTCCGAACGCAAATTCGCACGAACGTCTCGCTAGATTCCCGGAAGGACGTACGTGGTGTCGCCGGATGTTGGAATTTGGATGAGAAACAGGCACGCACCGACTCTATTTCTATACCGTGCGTACATGGTCTGGCAAGTTTAGAGTTTTCGAGTTTAGAGGCTTCGAATTGGGCGCTGTTTGATAGCACACGATGATCTTTTAGTGGTCTTTGCAATTAGCAGGGCTCCTGACCAGAAAAGTATTTTTGTTTATAACAAAACATTTTGACACATTGTAAAGTTTTATTACATTTTATGATATGTGTTTTTAAATCATATAAAAATAAAATATATATATATATTTTTTTTGGTTTAAAATAATTGCATAAAGGGTGTTCCATACACAGTGGTCACTGCTACGCACAAATATAATCATCCTGTATAAAATCTAATATTTTCTGTTAATGGTATTAAATGGTAAATTAAATTATGAATCTAAATCTAAATCTTGGAGTCAAGAATATAAAGTCAAGGAGTTAAGTAGTCTAACCAGATCAATGTCTGGTTTTTTGCACAAATAGTAAAAAAAGTAAAAAGTAAAATATTTTGAATTTTTTTTCATAAACAAATCCGTGTACCGAAACGTATATGTACGCAAACAGTACGTAATTAAATAATCTGGAAGAAAAAACGAAATTGTAAAGTTGTAATGAGTCACAATTACGGCCATACTTTTATGTTTAACCACGCTTTTCATAACTTTCTCATCGTTATTGGGAAAAATAATAATTACACTTTTTATCTCATAGAATACGTATCATGCTGTGATGAAATTTTTCAAAAATTTACGTAGTTTTCACGTGCTCACATTTTTATTTTAAAATGCCAATTATTTGTAGTTTAGGTTAGGTTCTCCAAGGATTATGTAATCCAATGGGTTCTTTAATCCAATTCTTTAAGAATTATGTATTCAAGTGTCAAAAATAACCCAAAATAAATGAAGCATTTTGGGACGTAAAAAGATATTTGAATGTTACATGTTTAATTTTCTGAAAAAAAAAAAGTTGTTGAATTGCTTCATATATTTACCTTTATATCCTACAATTACTTTTATAGCAGTTCTGATACACTATATACTTGTAAAAATTTATTTTATAATATATATTTTAATAATATAATACAAATTAATTAAATTTAAATTAAAAAAATTTAATATAAGTTTTTCGACTCCTTCTTTTAAAACACGAAAATTATTAAAATTGAAGCTTAAATTTCTTACTAAATCCCGTATTATTCTCGAAAGAAAGACTTCGTAGTTTACTTTTGCCTACATGCTATAGTGACAAAATATTACTAAAAAAAAAAAAAAAATTCGGATCAAATGCTGTTGCCTCTATTTTTTATACGACGAAAAATACAAAAAAATACTCAACCGAGTAGCAAGATATTTTTGGACGTAGCGATCGAGCGAAACATCATTTTTATGAGATTGGTTATTTAAAGGCGATACGTTTGGGATACGCGTACTAACGTGGATCTGCTACTTTCGGTCAGATATAACGCTTTACACACAAGGATTTCTCCACTGGGGACAGACGCTTGTATGCCAATACGCCCGAGAAGCTTGATTTAAACGATTTTCTGTCGCATTTGTGTCAGACACGTGCACCTTAACGCGGTATGTGGCGCATAACTCGAGCCGTGAAATTTCAGCGCCGTGATCCTAAACAGATCCGAGGATCCACCGTGTTCGCGTAGAAATTTTATCCGTGGTGAATTATTACGCTTAACGTATTACGTTGCACCATGTATTATCCAGGAATTATCACGTAAAGCGCAGATCTCTTAATTAATGTAAAGGGAATCGAAACTCTCTTCGTTAACACATTGCACGCGGACCATTTTTTAGTAGCCACACATTGCCTCAGCCCACGTGTTAGTAGCCACCACCAGGTTATTTTTGTCACGATTTGTTGACACTTTTGGAAGAGGATGTTAAAAAACCGCTCTGATCACTAATATAATATATCGTGAGTATTTTTTTTATTTCTCGCCTTTTCTCGTTGCTTTCTTACGACAAAAAAAAACAATTTTGTAAAATACTATCTTATTTTTTCATAAATTCCGGTGAGAAAGCGATTTTTTTTCATGGTCAGTCGGTCAGTTCCCTTGAAAAAAGTTATGCGATCAAAAATACGTTAAAAACGTATTAACCCAATCCACGAAAAAATACTATAGTATGTTACATAAATAGTATATATAGCAGTATAATATGTTACTACAGTTACCGACGGCCATAACACAAAGTTTGTAGCAGAGAAATTACAATACAATAAAAAAAACACAAGCTTCTATCGGCGTATTTTACTAAAAGTCATTCAATTTGCCAGTTTTCCCAAAAACACGCTATTGCAAATACATAAAATCTCTGTGGAAAGTTACAAATTGGTCATTCTGACCGTTTTGTTGATATTTTCCAGCGTTAACTGTCGAATCGACGACGTATCGCATACGGTTTTCGACGTCGGTTTTTCGACAAAGCGCGATTTGCCGTTCTAACAGCCCGTTAACCCAGCTTGGTTACCTCGTGGATCGCCGAGGATTTTCTCGGTGCATCGACCCGAAGTAAATCCTCGGCGCGCTCACCGGTATCATCTCTCGCTATCGGGTCTCGTTCTTCTTGCGAGCACGTTCGCAACCGAATACTCTTCGGTCTACCCTCCTTGCATTCTGCAAACAAGCACATTGTATCACGGCGAGTAAACGCGCAAGTTTGTTTGGAAGTTGGTAACGACGCGACGCGACGCGACGAACCCTCCCCTTCCCTCCCTTCGCCCTTGTCGATTCTTCGCGTCTGCTTTTGGGGGAACGAGACCGAGGGGCAAAGGAACGCGAGGACGACGAGGTCTTGTCCCCCTCCCGAATTTATAGCAATGGCGGCGGCGGCAGAACGAGCGTTAAACTACCGTTAAACTTGACCCACTCCTGAAATATCGTTCTTTGATAACCCACCCTCGAAGTCGCGTGTTGTTCGCGTCGGTGACGATGTTGGCGAGTCAACGAAGAGCTCCCCCGAGAGAGGTCCGTCTGACGAAATTACGAGGAAAGAAGAAGAAGAGGAAGAGACAACGAGAAGAGAGAGGGGAGTCTCGTGCCACGCCACGTTCTTCGCGATGGTTGTTGTTTTCTCTCCGTGAGTCAGAGAACTAGGGTGGTCCATAAATTCCGCTGAACGATTCCGGGACAGGTGCAGGTTGCTCTGGCTTCTGTAAAATCGCCGAAGAACGTTCTTTTTTTTTTCTTTTTTCCTTTTTTTTTTTTTTTCTCTTCCTTTCGCAGCCTCCGTCGTCGTCCATCTGTTTCCCGGACATCGCTCGGTGATTAATCGCGTTTAATTCCTCGCGTGATCCAACCTTTTTTTCTTTTTCGTTTCGACGAGCTTCGCGTTATTTCGCTTCCCTGTTTCCTTACGGATTTGTCCTAGCAGTCTCGCGACAAATTTTCCCCCGGATTCCACGCGATGAAATACCTTGGATCTATTGCATCTCTCTCTCTCTCCCTCTTTCTCTCTCGTTCTTTTTCGCCTTTTTCCTTTGAATTTCAACGGACGAGCATTCTTACCTACAAAGATACCTTTAAACGTGCCTTTCGAAGATAATTGAAAATCCTCCGCGTAACGTTGCAGCTCCCAAAGAGTTTCAAATCGTGTGAATGGCAAAGGAAAGAAGTGGGGAGAAAAAGGAACGAGCTGCTGACGCTCGTTCCTCTCCTCAGGCGTGAAGTAAGTTTCGATGCTTTCGGATGGTACGGATCAAATAAATAAAATCATCGGAGCCCCGTGGTCCGCGTTGAGGAACGAAGAGAAGTGGTTGTTATTTTTAGTAAGATATGCGTGGCGTGAGGACGTATCAGGGGCGGCGCGTGCTTCGTTTCCGGGCTGAGTGCGCAATCGACGGTGTGGGAGATGCGCGACTTAGACGAGAAGGAAAACCACTTTGAGAGAAAACGGTCGGAAAACATGGGGGAGGATTTCGAAACCGAGGCGTAGGTCGGTCGTGAGAGATCGAGCGAGTCAACGAGTTGGTTCAGGTGATCTCTCGTTGCGTTAGGCAGAATATGTTAATACATGGCAAACATCGCACAAGTATATATACTTGACTTTGTCAACAAAAATATTAATGTAAATAAACAAATGAAAATATCTGTTCAACAATCTATCAAAATATAAGTCATTATAACTTCTATTATATTCTAATGTAATATATATAATTTTTATCGTTGTAATTTAAATGCTAATAAAAATTTTGAACAGATTTTACATAGATGCAATTGTGTCTCTGTCCAAATTAATGTCAATTTCGACAAGAATAACCTTTTAAGCACTGGTAAAATGAAAGTCTGAAATCAGTCGTATTGATCGGGTTCCATAACTTTAAAATAATAAAATTACACGATTATTCACGAAATTTTCGTAACGATAGAAACAGAAGTCTAAAATCGGTCATATTAACTAGTTCGATTGTTATAGTGTATTATGAAATAACAAAATGGTATGATTATTTGTAAATGATTTCTTACACGCAACTACGGTGTTTCAAATATCCCGCCAAGGAAGTGTTAACAAACACTTTACGTTGATTCAAAGTTCTTTTAAAAAAAAGTATACTTTTATCAAGGATTTTTGTAAAATATATTATATTGTCAATTTCTCTATTTCTTTTTTGTGCAAACTATCCAATTTTAAATAAAAGTAAACTTTTTTACTTTTAGGTTCTGACAATTGTAACAAATTGTCTACATTGCATATCAACAATGGTTACACTGTCAAAGAGAATAGCAATAATTGCGTACGATTTCGTACGACACAAAATATTTTGTGCCCATAAAATATTATTTATTTTTTATTTTATTTTATTATTATTAATAATTTTCTGAAAGAAAGATTTAGGAAAATTGTTCAATTTCATTGCCGTTGTACGAGATGATCCCATACCCTCTTGACGAGACCTCCAAGAAGTACGGAAAACGGACGAAAGATTGGGATCCACATTCCGGGAATTCTAGTTCTCTTCCTGGCATTCACGACAGATGTTAGAAGGAAGAAAATCGCAGAGCTAGGAAGCTGTGCAACGGTCGTTTCGCAAAGCGGATTGGCGAGTTACCACCGAGCTGGCTGGCTACCGTGACCGATCGCACGAATCGCGAAACTTCTCGAGCGGAAAGTGCCAAGAGACGCTCGTTAAGGAACACGAAACGTCCGATAAAAATTTCAATTTATACGCAAAAAAGTGCTCGGAACTTAGATGAAGAAAGTTCATAACTGGCCATTAACTCGTTTGGCCCGGCTGCAGCAGGAGCGGCTGTGTTTCCCGCTCATTTTCCTCCCTTGCCGAACGAGAGCTCTCTCTCTTTCTTTTTCTCGTCTCGAGAATGAGACGAGCCCTTCGCTTTTGCTGCCGTCCTTGCTATTATGCGTCCTTTGAAGCATCAACCTTCGAACACTCTTTGAAAAATCGATTTCGATTTGTTTTACCCTGTTCGTGCATTTAACCTTCTGCGCTGGAATGACGTGCCACGCACGTCGAGAATATTTGACCCAAAATTGCAATATTTTCTCAGTTTTAAGTATATTGAAATATATCCTAGGCAAAACAAATAATAAATTTAGTAATTTCTATATAGATGAATTCAAAAAGAAGACTAGTTATTGTATGACGGTTTGGTCACTCGTTATGGTCCGTGAAAACCAGCTACTAGCGCAAGAGGTTAACGTGTATTTCACGTTGTTTTCACGTGACTTGCTCAAAACGCTGTTCTGTTATTATGATTGATATTTATTGCAACAGATAAGTTGAAATATACAACCATGTTTGTTGAATTTATCTTACTGAGGAGAGGGGGTGTCACGGCGCTGAAATGTCTCTTCGATTTTTACGATATAGTTCAGGATTGCATTCTATCTTGTACAAAACATTTCTTCATCTACGCCATGAAATGAAAGAAATGGCAGGAAAAGCCAGTATTCGCGCGAAGATTTTGTAGATGTTACGAAAAGAATTCGAAACAAGTAAAGGTCGTCATATATTATGAAGACTGTACTGATTCACCTCCTCTTCGCTTGCAGTGCTTTAATACTAGTAACAATAATATTTACGCATAACATTCACACAAAACTATTTTTATATGTTGGCCATTATCCACTATTGGTCGATCATCGATAATCGACCATTTAACGTTTTGATAAAGTTTGACGTATTTGGTCCAATTTCCAGCTCGCAAGCTAAAAGTAAAATGAAAGTTGAACGCATTTCAGGGAAATTCGCCCCCGAAATTCTCACACAAACTCATCCGCAAACGGATCTCGCATTGTTCCGAAACGCTTCTGCTATTTACGTGCACGTCCACGCATGGACACGTTCGTTGAATCGGCTAGAGCACGTACGCAGTTCAATGAGAAATAGTAAATTCCCCGAGCAACGTGTCACTTGACAAAGACCATACTATTATTCTACTCTCTGTGCTGATTTTTCTAACGCTCTTCTGACGTGTTTTATCTTGTCGTGTCCTAACCGAGCCAAGGACGCGAAGAACTGCGAGATTGAGAACAGAGAGAGAAAGAGCGAGTGCTTAGGCGTTCTCATAAATATTCAATGGATCTCGCGCAATCGGCGCTCGATGGATCATTAGTAATAGCCAACCTGTTTTCGACGATGTTTTCGAGGTTATAACCACGTTCGATTTCGCGCGTTGCGAAAAACGTACGCGTCCCCCTTTTCAAGAGGCTAGGAAAGATTTGATTCTGCCATCTGCCGTTAGAGGGCTTTCGTAATCCTTTCAAGTTCTGCGTCATCCTTTCAACTGTGAGAGCTCGAGAGCCGTCCAATCCCCTTTTAAACTTACCTGTCGAACGAATATAACGAGCTAACGAATACAAAGTTGTTCGAAAACGCCCCCATTCTCTCTGTCCGTTTCTTCAATCTTCCACGAATTACCTAAACTTTCGTCTGCCTGGCCTTTAAAGAAGAAAAGTTGGCGGAGCGAAATGGACCGACTTGATAATCGACGCCAACGCGACGTTGGAAAATTTGTTATATGTATGTATGTTAAATCGGTTTTGGATAGCTGGCGCATACATCTTGTTCGAAGACATTTTCAGACTGTTTATCACGATCGGTTGGAAACGCTGTGATAGGTTATGTGCACGTGGTCCTCGGCGAATGTGTGGTACACTGCCATTCAAAAGTCTTGAGGCACCGTTTGGTTTTGATATTCGGTATTTGACCCGATCGATTAACTGTACAAAAAAAAAGATAAAAAAAATTGATAACACAATGTACTTGATAAAACAGTATAATTTTTTAAAAATTATACTATATATAAAATATATATAATTTTTTAAAATTCCTTGTAAAACTTGAACTCAAAGGAATCTGTGAAGTGTTAATACATAGTAGATAAAAAACTGCACAACTCGTACCCTATATATATAAACATATATAATGAATTACATCATATTAATATATAAATAATAAATTGTTTTAAAATAATTTTTTCCGTTTTTATATCATATTGTATTATATTAAACAAATATCAGTACTCGTCCTAAGACTTTTGAGCAAGGGTGTACATAATATATCGATGCCTCGTGACGAACGACGACCACCCAGCGATCGAGCCGTCGTTAGTAATTTACGCAATGGAATTCGAAATGTTCTTCGTGAAATATCAAATTGTAATATTCTCGCTGTTGTTGGTAGGATGACTTAGCGCGAACGTACGTTCGCGCTTACGTTATCCGCGTTAAGATAACATCGTCGGTTTTGAGAAACAGAGAGCCTGGCAAGGACAAAACGCGAGTTCACACGGTAGCTTTGAATTATGGTACGTACGTACGCCAGCGGGGTAAACGCGTGTACAGTGTGTGCCGTTCCACTCAGCGGTTGGCAATCGGACGAATTTTCTCATTGCAGCGAGGGAACGATGCTTCATCTTCCCCCTTTTATACTCTTTTTCGTGTACTGCTAACACGCCTCTGTAATAGTCACAGTCACAGACCTGGACAAATATTATTTCAATTTGTTATAAAGGTGGGCTAAAAATCACTTCCTACTAAAATAAATGCTAAAGTAATTTTTTTACTATATATTTTAACATCATATAATGATTATTATTATTTTAATATTGTACATTATATAATTTATTATATAAATTAATAAAATTAGTTTTTCTTATATTTCGATGTTTTATTAAAAAAAAAAATAGATGGGAAGGAACCTATTTGGTCCAACCTATGTTATTTCAATGTTAATTATAATATTATAATTATTATAATATTATATCTGACATGTCATTTCAGCATATTCTCAATATCGTTACTTGAAAATGCAAGAAATAACAACTTATTTTGAAGTATAATGTACCATGCTCGTAGTAATATAATCGTTTCAAATGAGAAACGACCTCGTAGCATACAATAATTACAAAAGGGCTAATTTACAGTGCAAAAATGAATTTATAGTGAATATAATTTGCAAAAGGATTAATTTAGAGTTCAAAGCCTGTCTAACACAGACTAAAGTAACCGTGCTGTAGAGTGGCTGACTGTGTTATTTCGGTGATCGATATTTATTCTGGTCCAGCAACAAGGAACAATCTGCTCTTTCTTAGATTCATTTTAGCGACGAAATTGAGCTCCTCTCGTCCAGAGATGAAGATGAATCATAACTGTGAAATTAACAAACAACATCGTAGGAAAGAGACAGAGAACGCTTTAAAGCGAAGTGGAATCGAACTGCAGAGGTGTAACACGACCTGTAGGAGCAATGGAGGCTCAATATGGCGGACCTAATTGAGCCGTCTCGCGTCGAACGCGCGCGACCAAGGTTCGCCCGCGGGTAAAAAATCGCTTTATAATCGATACAGCTCGCGCTCGTTACCATCTCCAAAGGAACGCATCCGCGGAAGTTTGATTCTTTATTAGGGAGTTTATCTTCTCGCGAGAAACTCTTTTCTCCCTCCGGGGAAAAAGGCGAGAGAGGATAATGGGTATGAGGCGCAAAGAGGCAAAAGACGAACTCGCCTTGCATCTCTCTCTTGAACGGGAGAAAAACTTTGGTTACTTCTCGGTGCGTCGTGGCGAAGATTATAATGAGGAGATTGGAGATATCTTTAATCGTCGAGAAAATTCCACTCGGAGTGATACGTCTGGCACTGGCTTCGACAAACAGTTCGATTGGCGTCGACGTAACGCGTCCGAGATATATTCCCCCCTTTTCTCATTCTTCTGCCTCTTTTTTTCTTTGTTTTGCCCGATTGGCAACTAGTTATTATCCATATTCATCGCTTATTGTGTAAAGAATATACATATATATAATTATACAATTATATACTTGTATTATATATTATAATATATAATAATTATATATTATACACTTGTACAGAATCCAATTGTACTTCCGAGTGTCATTTATGGTCTACTAGCGTCCTTATTCCTTCTAAGGACCTGTGTATCTATTTTATGACCTTAAGTGCGAATTTTAGTGTACTATCGACTTTCTTTACACTTGTTTTTCCTTCGCGATGCCTTCTCGTAATTACTTGCCTCGATTCCGATCGAACGTCTTCCCTCTGTTCGACACGGTATGCCGAGGGAAAAAACGTGCGCCCCCTCCACTTCCCCAGCATTCCGGGTGTCTCTCGAGGACCGCCAACACCTGACAAGGGGTCAGAAACGCGACACGACGCAATAAACTACGAAGACTAGCGGAATAGCAAGCCGGTGCAAATATTTCAGTTACGTGGTCCTCCCGGGAAGGTGGCGAGAATTTCGAGGACCTCCCAAGGGGAAATGGGCGCGCGAAAAACTTTGGCGGAAGAAAGACGACGCGTGCCGTGGGTGTATTCCAGCGGAAGAGAGGATAGCGCGACACTCGCCTCGCTCGCGTTTAATTTATTTTCTCTAAAAGCTACAGCTACAGCTACAGCTACCGGAAAGAACCGGCCGGTTAATGGGAGGACTACGGCTGTTTGCTTGGAAAATATCTATTCCCGATGTTTGCACGAAAACGGAAAGAAGAGAGGAAACGGATGGGTCACTGGTAGCTGAATTTTTGACGAAATACCAATTACCCGTCCTTTTCTCCTCGTTACCTTCTTTCAGCCCTGCTCTCTACAGCCCTATTCTGTCCTCGTCCGTTTCTCTCTCTCTCTCTCTCTCTCTCTCTCTCTCTAGTTTTCTTCCTTCCTTCCATTTTGGAGAGAAAGGAATCTCCGGACGAAACTCGAGGGCCAATCGAGAGCAGTCCTCCTCCCGCTTTCACAACTGCTTCAAGGTTGCAAGCGTGCTCGCAACCTTTTGTCATTTGCGTCCACAAATTGGAGATTTCTCTCTTTCTCTCTCTCTCGCAGAGAGATTACACGGATTTTTCGAAACCAAAGTGGACTGCACGTTGGACTGAAATCGGTATCGACACGCGTGTTACACTCGCTCGGCAAATTTCCAGAGGGAAAAACTGTTTTCGCGATCGATGGGTAGAAACGCCGTTGAGTACGAATGCACCGACGAATACGAGTGGGTTTCCCCTGAAAACGAAGCGGCACGAGTGCCACGGTAAATTTCACGAGAGATTGCTTCGGCGAATGATATATTAACGAAACGCGACCGCCGATCAACGATCGCCGGTTAATAAACTCCGGCGTGCGTGCGGTGGTTCTCGTTTAGTTTCAAATCCCCCTCTCTCTTCCGCACTTCGGATTTTCCTGTCTTCCGCGCGCGCTTGTCCGACACCGTTGCGACGCCGCTCGCAAATTGAAACTGTTTGATCACGTTGAATTCGCGTACGACCTTTTGATACAGTCCCAGTTATTAACCATTTCGATATGGCTTCGTCTTTGACCATCATGCGTCCGTTGAACAGATAGTTTAATAGCGAATACGCTGCCAGAGTGTGGGACAATCTACCTCCAACACTACTTCATCGAATAAGGAGCGCAACAGTTAAATTTTGTAACGAATTGGTGGGAAAAAAATCATACTTTAACACGTTTTATAGCGGACCCGGCTAACTAGCGGCCCCTGCTTTCCTGATCGCCAGCGCTACCCCCTCCACTGCATCGAAATTTCAACGTAGTGGAAAGATCGATGCAGTGGAGGGGGTAGCGCTAGCGATCAGGAAAGTAGGGGCAGGGGCCGCCAGTCAGCCAGCTCTGTTTTATAGTAACAGCGCTTTGTAAAATTGTTTAATGATATAATTTTGTACGAAATATTTCAATACGGGGGTAGACACATGATTACGTCGCAAATTTTACAACAGTGACTTCCTCGTCGTCTGTTATTTTTGGAACAAACAACGCACTTTCTTGCCACGGTTTTTCGATCACTACCACCGGTACAAATCGAAGGGAAATGTCTAGCAGACATCCCGAGACGATTTTCATCCAAAGACTTGGTAATAATTTTAACAAAATTAGTCTCTGCGATACTTTTATAAAATTTATGTCATCAACGTTGGGTGAATAGTCGGCGATCGAAATGTCTTTCTTTGTTTCGAACTGATACGTCTAACGTACGAAAGAAAAATTTTTTGTACCATTTGATGGTACATTCATCGTAGGCTTTGAATTTTTTTTCAGTACCACACGTATTTGTTAGATATTGATGCAACTGATTAAAAAGAACAGGACTGATATAATTATAATTATGAACGTATAGTGGATAACTATAATCGTCGTTAATATCGAAAGGGTTAGCCAAATAATCCGGGAAATTCGACGGGGCACTGTTGAATCCTGCTATTCACGCAGGCGATTCCGCGAGGTTCTCGAGTGAAACGAAAGGTTCTCAGGCACGCTCGATAAACGGCTATTTCTGGGAAAATTGCCTGCTCGCGACAAAGCTCGCCTTTTCACCCTCTTCCTTCTCCCCTCCCCCTTCTCCACCTCTTTCTCAGATGTTTTTGTTCCCGTCGCGGGACGCCCGGTCGCGCGCCGTTATTTTCGGTAGTTTTCTCTTCTCCTGGCTGTTTTATTTCCAAACGCGCGTCTACGCCATTCGCCGTGTCGCGTCGTGGATTTCGTCCGCCGATTTCCAAAGCCGACTTCGTCCGTCGTTTCGTATCGTCGCGCTGCGTATTTCCCTGATCCGCGGAAAAATACGTTCCGTCGTTTGAGATTTCAATTTCAAATACCGTGAGAGCTGCGGCGGTGATCCACCACAGCCGTGCGTGCGCGCGCGCGCGCGCCCCCCTTCGAATCCTCGCGCAAAACTGGAAATGTTTCGTTTATTCGGCGCTCATTGATAGTTCGAGGGGGGAAAATCGGCGGTCTGTCGGGCGTTGGAAAGGAATGGCAAGCAGTGACTGAGCGACTTTTTATCCGCATATTGTGCAAGCTGCTGCGAGCACCAAACGCTGAGATACCTTGAAAAGACACAGAGGAATGTCGCCTAATATGAGAAGGTTCTGTGTTTGACAAATATAATCGTCATTGCGTCGTTTTAGCGACACAGTGTAGATACACATTTTTAACGCTTAGGGGCACGCAATCTTAAAGAAAAAAAAAAAAACTCTACCTGCACGGAATTTTTTTTAATATAAAAAAAGGAGAAAAACGTTTATTTCAATTATTAAACATAAAATATTTCTTAAAATGAAAAAAAGTAATATTTAAATAAATTCTTTATTACAGAGTAGGGCATGAGTAACCATGCAACTAACGTTTTAAGTGAAATTCATTAAAACACATCTTTAGGTGGGTTAAAAAATATCCCACCATGCATTAATTGTCAAAAAAAGAAAAAAGAAAAAAAATGTGGGACAATTTTAAACCCACCTAACCTCAAAGAGTTAAAAGCTGCACCACAGCTAAGAAATTGAGAGTTGTTCGGCTCGCTTGAAGAATAAAACTCGTTCTACACGAAAGACCATACTTCAATTATTCTCGAGCTTTGATTGGAAGAAAATAAGACGTTTTTCATTGGGCGTATTCGTTGAAATCGAACGCCCGGTGAATTTTAAAAGGAGCGCGCTGTACTGCAGGATGGATAACGAAGTCGGAGATTTAATTTCAGTCGTGTCCCGATGGCGCATTCGCCTTGATACTTTATTCGATTATACCTGTAATCCTTAATAACCTTGAGCCGCCGAGTCTCTTTCAGGAGAACGTCTTGCGGACTTTTCGCGATGTCGATTTCTTAAGAGCTTCTCGAAATTAGACGCGGTGTACGTTCTTCGACGACTTACGTCCTTCAATTCCCCTATTCGAGGTTGTCACTACTCCTCCTTCTCCCTCGCCACTCTCTCTCGCTTCGAGTCCGTCCGCTTTTGATCGATTTGAGGAGGGAAACGCGCGCAGCGAGGGAACGAGGAACGGTTAACGGTCGAAAACAAACATCAATTACCTAACCTAAAAGTTCGATGAGCTCTGGCGGTCCGTCGACTTTTGGACTACCTTCTCCTGCAAACAGATCGTGCAGAATTTCATACAGTTTTGCTCGTTGAATGTTTAAACCGTTGTAGTTTCACGAAATGAAATCTCGCAACAATAAACCGAAGTTTTAAACTCTGAAACTTCTACTTTCAAAGTGTGCGCCCTTCGTTTTATTCCAATGTGTCTTTACATTGCGCAGCGAGTGGAATAAGCGAAGACACTTTTCTTGTCTTGTAAAAGTATTGTAAATTGCGATAGTGTAAAAAGAACTTCTGAAAAATTCTTTTCTTTTTAAAATAGTCATTATCAATATTTAAGTATCCATAGTAAATCTACAGGGTGTCTTAAATTTAAGTATCAAAACTTGAGGAAGACTGATAAACTAAGAAAAAATGTCGTTTTTGCTCCACTTTAAAGAAAGACACGAAGAAAAAGTTTTCATCTTTCCACTTTATTTGTTTACACTTGTTTAGATCATTATCTACTTTATCATCCGTGTTGTTTTATAACATCTATTATCATTTATTATCATCCGTCTATATCGTCTATTTAACGAAGATAGTGTTCAAAATGTTAGCCTTTCGCAGCAACATAAGCATCACATCGAACCACTCTGATTGCAGCTAGACATTGTTCTAACGATGTTTGATATACCAAACTACTAGGTTTGGTCTCTCGGTTGTTCTCTTCAGTTGATTGGCATCGAACAAACTTATTGAACAACTAAGAAGATACAAACTTTCTCTGTCACTTTCTCAAATGGAATGAGAAAACGAGAAAAGTTTGCGAAGGATTTTGTTTTTCTTGGTTTATCAACTTTCTACGCACTTGCGAAGTTTCGACATTTAACACTTTTCTGGCGGGATATTTGAAATCACAGTTGCGTGTAAGAAACGTGTATCACTTGTTAGAACTATATCATTACAGAAGCTTCGTAAATAATCGTACAATTTTATTATTTTAAAACACTGTAACGATCGAACTCGTCAATATGATTTCAGACTCCATTTTTTACAAGTTGGTCACGTGTGAGTGCTTCGAACAATTAAAATAAAACGAATATCGTCGACTAAAAAATTTTGAACGTCCTAGCAAACCAGATAATATGAAATAAAATACGTGTCATTCAACAATTAAAGAGTTTAATTGAAACATTAATTAAAATGAATAGATTTGTAGAATTATATTTCCCTTATCTAAACCTAAACCTAATCCAACTAAAGTCAAGTATTTGTATGATGCCCGTTGCAAATTAGTTATTGGTTAAAATCGGGACACTCTGTATGTACACACATCGGCAGTATATCGATGACTCGTTAAAATCTCGAAGCCAGTTAAGCCAACAGCTTGGAATTGTGTCGAAATCAGAGACAAACACGTTATCGCGATAACGTTATTCACGTACTTGTCCGTCGTTATTATATAATATTATCTGAAAGCGACAAATTACAGTCGCAAAGCACGCGGTGACACGTGATAATCTATCAGGGCATCACCTGCTAAACCTTCGCTTCGTTTGTTAGCGAACAAATACGATCGAAACACCTCGCTTTGACCAATCGAGATAGATAAGGCCAGAATAGAAACTACGAGTAAACTACTCGAACTGCTAACGAGAACTTCCCCCTTAATTCGATCAAAGTTCAGTGAATGCTGCGGAGAATAATCGACGTTTCCACGATTTCTTTATTTTCGTCGGCAGTTCTCGCTGCACAGATATCGCGGATGACCGCGTGTTTCTTCGAAGAGCGCGATACTCGCGCCATTTTCCAAGCCATCTCGTCCGAACTAGTGTCGCCCTCTGAGAAGTTTATCTCGTCGAAAGTTAGGCGATCGTTTGTTAGCCAAACACAGGACAATTGCGATCGAACGTGCTTTTCACGTAGGGAAAAGTAGGATAAATGCGGATTAAATCTCTTAATTGAACCTCGTACGATAAGAAACGTGACCAAACTTTTTGGAAAAAAATTGTTTGGCTCACTTTGGAAAAGTAAAATTTTCTGTCGTTTTTTGATACTGTACAACATTTCATTTCATATAAGAGTTAATACAATTTTGATCTGTAATATATTAATTTAATGAGCACACCAAATGTCAGTATATTTAACTAGAATAAATGAAATTATTGCAACTAGATGGGGCAATGTTTATTAAATTTGAAAAAAAACGACATTACTCATGGGTATCCTTATTAGTTATAAAATTTTTGTTTTTATTAATTGAAAAATCGTGAAAACAATTATTTTTAACAATTTTAACAAGCATAAAGTTATTCTGTTTGGTCTGTTTTACAAAAAATTATGTCAATTACTAGTTTAGGAACTTTCACCATATTTATTATAAAAAGTTTGAATTATTTTTAACACAAATATATATGTATCTTAATTAATAACAAAAATCGCAAATAAAATATTCGTCGCACTCTTCAACACTTGTACATGTCACACGGACATGTTACTCATCCGTAAACACATAGTGCATTGAATCCTGTTCTGCTCCATAGCCGAATAAAATGGCTTTGTCCCAAATGCATAAATTTACTAAACATTAAATATTTATACTTCAGTATGAGATAGAAAGCGTTATATTACTTACCTGAATGGATTCCTGAATTGTGAAAACACTTCACACACACAGAACATTGAAATTGTTCAAACTTTTTGAAATTTTTAACTCTGCACGGAACGCTAGGATGTTGTTTGCCCTGAAACTTCAAAAAATGTCACGGAGTTCACTGGAATGTTCACGCCACAGTTTGGTTGCGTGTCGAAGCTATTATTTTTAAAAAACAACGGTACCCCGGAGTTTACCTTCCTCTACCGTCACGGATGCGAAAATACACGCGTAAAGTTTCAGTTAGGAAGATCCGAAGGCCAAAAATGGTCGGCTGCAAACGTTTCTTCGAAACGAAACTCGCCTTTGATTCAGTCTCGGATCGAGAGCCGAGAAACTCGAATATTAACCGGAGGAACGGAAAGGTTCGTTGTCCCGGATTTTGTTCCGCTTTAAAGCTTACAGGTTCGCCGATTGATTCGCGATCGGAAGAGAAAGGAGAGAGAAAGGCAGAGAGGGATGGCTGGCGACATGTCGATCGGACAGGCTCGTAAAGTGCGTTTACCAGTCTTGTTGCGAACCGGCAGAGGGGAAACAAGTGACGAGCGAAATGCGAATTCGTTCGCGGGGATCAAACGGATCCGATTCAGGATCAATCCCATCAAACACCAAACGTGGTATAACGATCCTGCCAAACTTTCGCCCGCCTTTACCGTACGAAGGTTATCGTTCAAATGCACGAAAACACAAACTCGCCCGATCAAAGTAAACTGTACGCTTACCAAACATATAGGTTTCGTTTCGTTTCGTTTCGTTTCGTTTCGAAGGAAACGAATGGGGGAGGGGGGGTAGCGCACAACGAGATAGATCGTTTTCAAAAACATTCGCGCGATCCTGAATGTTTCGCTTCGCAAACAACCAGTTTTTTTCTTTTCTTTTCATATATTTGGACGCAGTGCGCTGTAGGGGAGAACCGAGTGTCCGATTACGGTTGTTCTAGCAGGCTAATGGCGACGCCGAGGTCGCGTTGTCCGAGGTCGGACAAAAATTGAGAACCGAGAAAACTGAAAAAAAACTCGCGGATTTTTTGTGTTACGTTGGCTGCACTCTCCCCGCCTCCCGCTCTGACTTCAATTATTACGAACGATCGCGTCCCGCGACCATTGTCGCAGAACGCGCGCGTTGCAAACTGAATTCCAAAGTTCGTGACCGGGAGTGTGAAAAAGTGAGAAGGGTGAAGTACACAGGGGAAAGCGCGAGAATTGGCTACGAAACGACTGGTATATCTAGTGGACAAAATTATAAGACACCTTGCAAAACTATTAGTGCAATTATTATTATTATGTAAACAATACTACGTTATACAGTTGCAATTAACATTTTCATAAATTGGACGAATGTTTCAACAAATTCTTAATTTAAACAAAAATGATACTGTAACAGGTATAATAACAAAATAACTATAATAAAATAAAATACTATAATAAATACATAAGAATTTCACTTTTAAATTAGACCTGTACGAAATTCAAATTGGATAACTTTGATTTGTATGTGGTATCGTTTACAACAAATATAACGTAATTTTGGCAAAGGTGTCTTATAATTTTATAACCAGTAGATAGAAAATTTTATAATTTTATAATTAACTAGATTAGGGCTTCTCAAACTTTTCCACCTGGCGAGATCTCCTTTACCCGAGCAAATATTTTCACGACACTGGATATATAAACTAGGAATCACAAAGGAAATTTATCCGAAAGCAAGTTTTTTTATGCCAAACTGGTTTCGAATTAATTTTCAGTCGCATGTACAGGAATTTCTTTAGTTTTACTGAAATTTCTGCGACCCCCAAATTTAGTTACGCGACCCAAACTTTAAGAAACTTTGATCTAGACGAAATACACGGATCGTCGTTTCGTTGGTTTATATGTACCTACAATCTAATACACACGATGGCTCGCGTCTACGCGAACGCTAGTGATTTTTTCAAGTCAGGACGGAAGAGTGAATTAACGGGCCATTTATCGGGTTCGAAACGTTCCTCCGGCAAACGTCGAGGCTCGTTACGCTCCAGTTTACGTTCCCGAGCGGCAGGAAACGCGGCGTATACAGACAATATTTATCGAGTTGCACGAACAGTGTCTCGCGTGCTCTGGCAGATTCGTATCTCATCCTGTAGGAGATATGTGCGTTGTTGGAAACGGTAGTTGGAACGTTCCCGTTTCTACGGGACACACGCATACACACACATACACAGACAGTGTGTCCTGAAAGAAAAAGTGCTCAGATAGCAAGAACGTTTCGTTAGTCGAGTACATATTTGGATAATACTTGGAACAACAGGCAGAGACGACAACTTATACTCGCCAAATTTATTTCCGAGTATACGAGTTTGTGATCCGCCTGTCTTGCGGTTAGTCCCGTATTTTATCGCCTCTCTACAAAAGATATCGATCTCCTCTCTCTAATTAACGCGTCCGTTTCAGCTCCTTTGTTTACCTTTCGAGCGAAACATCGGAACCGTATCGTTTATGCGCGCCACGAATAACTGCGATCTAACTCTCTCTTTCTCAGCTTCCTCGATACATTTCGCAGACCTGTTGCCGCGTGCACGCACCTTCTCGACAAATAACACACACACCGTCTATTTCGGTTCGCGGACCGATTCTCCTTCGAGCATCCCCTTCGTTATTTCAAATCGTTTGCGCGTTATATCGCAAACGAAGGTTCTTCAAACGAGCAGCAGCAGCGGATCCCTCGAAAAATCGTGGAATTCGAACGGCTGCTGTCGTCGTCTCAATATTTCGAGTTTCGGTCGTCTTTGTTCACGGTGGAGCTACTCGCACGTTCTACGAAAACCGTTGGTCGAACGAACGAAACAGTTACAGTGATTCCCACTCACTCGTCCACGGTGAGATCGAAAACGCGTAACACATTAAGTGAGAGCTAATCGAGCGTTGGATTATCTCTTTAGGGTTAGGTGGGTTTAAAATTGTTTCACATTTTTTTTGACAGTTAATGCATAGTGGGATTATTTATGCCCCACTCTGTAATAAAGAATTTATTTAAATATTACTTTTTTTTCATTTTAAGAAATATTTTATGTTTAATGAACGTTTTTCCCCTTCTTTTATGTTAAAAAAAATTCCCTGTAGGTAGAGCTTTTTTCTTTTCTTTAAAATTGCGTGCCCCTAAGGGCTATGGGGTATAAACAGACGACAAGAAACATGTATGTACATCGCAGTGACGACATTTTTTCACTTTTCGTTTGGGAATGACGCAGCCAATGCAAAAATATACGAACTATAAACTAAAAGTGAAATTGGAAGTATTAGAAGGCTTCCTTCAAAATTAACCGTTAAATAAAGACGCGAAACACTAAAGAAAAATGCAAAACCATATTCGGCTGCAATACAGTCAGAAAGTTGACTAAACAGGTTGTCACTTTTCGTAATATTTGTAAAACCAAATTATATTTTGCTTAGAATATTTTAATAAATATTTCCATTAAAATTACAACATATATTTTTTAATCTTATGATATTGCCGGTCCTATAGACAGACAAAAGTTCACTGTCAGTCCCTAGGGACTGACGCCGCGTTTAACGTGTCGAGCTTTGTACAATAGCGTCCTCGTAAGCGTCCACAGTTGGGACCAACAATCGACGCTTAAGAAAGGTGTATTTACGAATTGACATCGCGGATAGTTCCAATTCCAAAAATTGGTGGAGACGTTTAAGCGAGGACTGCTGTACACCTCGGTGTATGCTCAACCAACCGAGGAGGAACACACACCCCGGGTCTCCCAATTTCGCAAACGATGCAGAAAATGTATCCGCCGAGCGCGCGCTCTCCTCCCTCTTCGTCTGGTCTCTGTCTGTCGGCGAGAGAATATAGTCGCTTGGCTTACGTTAGCCTGGTTCTGCAGTTCATCAAAGCTTGGTACAATAAACACTCGGGCCACCGCGATTCTCTCGCCTCCTCCGAGCGTGTGAACCGATTCCTTCGGGCACGTGCCCGAAATTTCTCCGTGAAACAGGAGAGAGAGAGAGAGAGAGAGAGAGAGAGAGAGAGAGAGAGAAATTCTCGCCAGCTCCGGCGATAACCGTCTTCCGGTGGCTGGCTGGCTTTCCGCCATCTCCGGCTGGGAAACGTTGATCGATCAATTTCCGCGATAAGGAGCCGGGCGCGACAATGCTCCCACCGAGTTCCCCTTCTCGATGCTTCCTCGACATCCGGGGCAACCGGCTCCCGGAAATCTAGCAGAAAAACCGGAAAACGGGATCTCGTTTGCGGTTCGCAACGCGCGGTCGATCGGTTGAATTTTTGAAACCAGCTCGGCTCGAAACGGGGGTGGAGAGAACGTTCTAGTAGGCACGGATTTCGAGCTATGCGAGAGATTCGCAGGAGATTTACGGTGTTCGCGTTCCTCCCGGAACCCGCGTGTATCGAGAAGGCCTCTCGCGAAATTCTCTCCACCGGGGAGAACAACCGGCTGAAAATCTGCTGTAACTTTGCATACCTCTCGGCCCTGTTCCTCGAGTTCTTCGCGTTTTTTCGCCGGGAAAGGTATTCCGAACGCGATCTTTTCTCGTTACGAAGCGAAGCTAGCTTCAACAGCTAGTTTCTCGCCAGTGTCCAAGCACCCGCCATGATACTTTCGAGAACTCTCGAAGGCCCGAACCCAACTGTGACGAAGTTTCGCGAAATGGAGGCAAACGCGGACGTGACGTTTCAACGAGGAAATCTCTCCTCTCTGTTGCAGGGATGAACGGGCTGCTGGCGAACGGTTTGCTAACGCTGGTCCTCGCGGCGGTGACCATGCGTGGCACCACGGTGCTCGGATTTTCCGGCCCGACGCTGGTTATGGATCAGGACATCCCATCGAGGACCTGCAAGTACAGCAGAGCGTACTCGATGATTCAGGTCCGTTGCGCGAATCTGGGCCTCGAGTGGATTCCCTCGAATCTGAAGACGGAAATTCAGGTGAGTCTCTTTCCACTATCGTCTTCTCCCTTTTCGCGCCTTCTCATTGACCAGTTGCTTCCCTCAGATCATGGACGCGTCGGTGAACAGAGTGCGAGTGTTGACGAACGACAGCCTGGCGGCGTACACGAACCTCGCCTACCTCTACTTAGGCGACAATTTCATCCAGGAGATCCAGGAGGGGGCGTTCGACAGTCTTCGATATCTGAAGGTGATCGATCTGTCCACGAACGGCTGCGACACTTTGCCCAAAAGTCTGTTCCAGTTGCCCTATCTGCAGAAAGTCTACCTGTCGAAGAACAGGCTGGGCGACGACCTGTTCAAGGACGTGCAGGTGAGGTCTCCGCTCATCTTCCTGCAGCTGTCGAAGAACAAACTCGGCAAGATACCGCAGCTGGGCCCGGTGCCGACGTTGATGCACCTGAACGTCTCGGACAATAACATCGGCTCCGTCACCACGGAGGACCTGGCACCCTATTGCTCCCTCAAGATCCTCGATCTGTCCAAGAACCCGATCAAATTCGACGCGAGCAGCTGCGAGTGCGAGACGCTGAACGCGTGGCTCCGCTTACGCGAGATTCGCGCGCGACCGGTTTACAATTGCACGGAGGAGCAGGAGAGAGGCGGATGCGCCAGCAGTCCGGAGTTCAGCAACAGAACGATGGAACTGTACCATCGGTGCTTGGAGATTCTGCGGGTGCAAGCGGAGACGGAGAAGGCGAGGAACACGTGGATATTGATCGCCTGTTGCATCTCTGGCTTCCTCGCTTGCCTGTTCGTCGGCTTGTTTTGCGTGCACAAGAGAAACAAACGGAGGAAGAAGAAGCTGAAGGAACAGCAGCGGCTGAACGCCAACAACGCCAACACCGAGCTGCTGAACAGCAATTTGAATCAGCCGGAGAATACCTGAAGCCACTTGGCTGTGCAAGCGTAGCTTTCAAGCAGAGGCAGCCACGATCGTTTTTCGACTACGTGAAAAAGAAAAGGAAAAAAAAAAAAGAAAAAAAAACAGCGAGACGAGAAGCGGATACGCTGAGCTCATCTGAACGAGAAAATAACATACAATTTTTCCCCGAGGATGTTTGTACGTTGACACGCGATGTGTACACATGTTACGCGGAACCATCTTTCGGCGAACGCGACAGTAAAAACACAGAAGCGGTAGGATGGATCGAACACGCAGGAAAAAATTTTACGAGACTTCGCCTTGCTCGGGGCGATCGATACACGTTTAACGAATGAGAACTTACTTATCGACGCAAGTGCACCGCGCTTATGCATAGGGGTTTAAACGAACGTCGTCCACTGTCGTCTGTGCAGGATATGACACGAGTTCTATGTCGTAGGAATATTAGGTTGCAGAAACCCGATCGAAACGCATCCGCCTACGAATTTCTGGTACATCATTCCCCCCTCGTTTCTATCAATTTCACTCGAAATTCGCTGGTCGATTTGATGAAACCGGTTGAAGCGGAAACGGAGGAAGGCCTGTACACGTACTTACTGAAATGGAATTGCAACGAAGAGATTGGAGGCGATAGAGCAAAGTGTAAAAGTCGTAGCAATGCTCGGCGCGATCACGAATTATTTTCGACCGAGATTACGGTCCGATTTTATCGGCAATCTGCCGAGTTTAATTGAAAACCGATATCCCAAATATTTTCGTCGCTCCTCCTCCTGTTTCTACGAGCGTCGAATGCGCAACGCGATATCGAAATTTCGATAAACGCACGTGTTATCCCGCAATCATTGGAATCGGCACGATGTATGTATGTACGTACCCAATGCCGTAACCAATCAAATGCGTAATAAATGTCTTGAAATGAAATTCGCGAAGATCGATCGAAAACGTACTTTTAATCCAGACGTCTGATTTACGTCTTATCGATATATAATATATATATATATATATATATATACGAGTACGATGATATAAGTAATTCCCATTAAATTAAATACGTCGTTTGAACGATTTCGTTTTATCCAGTGGGGAACGATCGTTTGAAAAACCGCGGCCATCGGTTCGATCGAATTTTGAGCAGAATATTCCTTTTCTTGCATCGCGTGAAACCGTGTTTTGTAGATATGTGTATCCATAAGCTATACTACGTGTGTATATATGTATATACTTAATATATATGCATATATATACGTATATATTTGCGCAAGCAATCGCACACACACGCACATGTATGTATGTATGTATGTATGTATACTCGTGTTAAATATTTATTGATATTTAATGAAAACAAAGAAAACATTTTTTTTGTTACTTTTGCGTCCAAATTTTCAGAGGCATTTGTACTTTTTTTAACACACACACACACACACACACACATATATATCGCAATCATCAAAAATTTAAATCTAACGTAGCTTTGTGCGTTTTTTTTTTAAATAAAAAGTGCCAAATGTTGTTAGCCCAATTGTAAGAGCTCACGTGGTTCCGTGAGTTTCTAATTTGAAATCCAAGGAAAAATGGAAACGACAAAAACGCCGCTGCACCAATGTCCGAATATTATTATGTACAAGATACTAGTTCCTAACATTTGTACAATTCCCTTAGTTACCTTTTTTTTAAAACAGTAGATAATTTGTTACTTAAATTAGAGATTACTTAAACTCGCTCTTTCCGAAAGAGGCAAAAAGCTACGAAACGAGACAAACAGTAAGTTTTAAACTAACAGTAAGTAAGTAAATAAGTAAGTAAGTAAGTAAGAAATAAAGCCACAACCTGCCGTTCGACAAAGATTCTTTGTATACATATACGCGTTATGTACTTAAATTGTATCTTTAATGCATTCTCATTGAATTTTCTTTAACTTTTAATACGTACGATAACATATTGTACACAAAAATGTTACCGACAATTCGAAGAATTTCACGAAATAAATCTTAACTCTAGTCCATTATAGTTTTACTGAAACAAACACCCCGAAATTGTTTTAACTTGACTACTCGTCTTGAAGAACCGAACTTACCTCTGTTCTGACTCGTCGGTAACGAGGATACCGCCTATAAAACTAATCGGTAAGTTAAAGTTCTGCCTGCTAGATGACGACACGTCTCATTCAGCCATTGAGATTTTACTGTTTGCAATAAATGTACTTAAATGTGACAAGAACTAATATGAAAACGTAAAATAAATTTCACGTTTATGTATAATTAAACGCTTTCCTTCATGATATATTTCAAATTAAAGTCCTGACGTATTTGCCGCCGTATTTTTCTTCATCGATGTCGCTGCTGTTCCACTTGGTTAAAAAGGTACACGCGTTGCTACACAGCGTGACGGAAATCATGAGCAACAGTTTATTGAGAACAACATTTCGTTCAACGTTATGTGTGATTAGTTACGGTTATCGATTTGTCAGAACCCATCTCGACAAATTTTTATTTCTGTACCGAAGATAAGTTAATAAACAGACCCTCCTCTTCGCAGGCCCGCCAAAAATGCCGCCCCGATCTCGACACTGCTGGCAACGGAGTGACACGCAAAGGAGATCTATATCTACAGAGCGATATCAGATATTAGTATTAGTTGAAGGTTAACCAATAACTCGTCGAGCGCTAGACCAGAGCGAGGAGGCACAGTCAGGTAAGGGTTTTCCGATCGAGTGGACGTCGTTGTCAGTCGAAAGTAACGTTGAGCAAGCGGAAAGTAATGGGACGTGCGAACGCCGGGAGATAGACGCATCTGCCCACGTAAGTCACGTGGTACATCTGACTTTAGATTTATTTGCATCGCCCAGTTATCGCTATTTCCCAATTTAACATTTTCCGCATTGATTCGACCCATCCCACTGTCTTGAAGTTGTTACGCTGAGGAAGCTTAACGCGATTGTGTCACGACGGCTCATCCTATCGATCATTTTTCAAATCGTGAATGATTTGATCAACATTGCCGATTTTTTGAAGATTCCAATTCCAATTCCGCGCTATCACGCGCACGTACATCAAATCGAACTCACTTTCTGACCAGTCAGATTTCCTCGAACGAAGTTCCCTCGGAATAAGCACGTGTACGTGTAGATTAAATCGAATGAGCGAAGTCCAATGCGATAAATAACTCTTTTAGTGATTCTGAGGTATTTTCTCAAGTGTAGTTTTAATCACGTACGTTGTATCTATTATGTAAGACAATTAAAATAAAATACTGTGTGTAAAAGCTGTCTAAATGCACGATACTATTAAGTGTCGCAGTCTTAACGTTTCACCGTCGTTTTTTTGTTGTTTAACACATTAACACCAATCGTTGAAACATTGAAATGTTAAAAATAGAACGCGTTTAAAATTGAGAACAACAGTATCTATTAATATATACGTGTTAATGCCGATTAGAAATCTGATAAGCCCTCGTTGATATTTAAAGATATTTGATTTGTCAACTTGTCAGTGTTTATTCATTATTTGTATATGTCTGTAGTGAAGTGGCATGGATTCATCTTTTTAAAAAATTGTAATCTTTTGCAGGAGAAATTAATTAACAAAAAATCATCATGGATGGAAAGGCAAAGGCAGAAAGGAAAAAAAATCCCAGGGAAGGAGCGAATCCTCTCAGTATTCTAACATTTGCGTAAGTTTCAAGTATCATTCAGTGATACGTTCATTTTTTTTCATTATCATTGGCTGCTAATAAAAATATCAGATTAGTGATAAAGAGCCAGCCTCTTGTAAATATCTCTAAATCAAATATAAGAAAGTCTTGTGTAAACTGATGTAACCAAGTTATCTTCAACTTCATTATTGAATTAGTAGACAGCACTTTGAATGATCTATGTTATCTGTTACTATTCTAAGGTAGAATTTGTTGAAGGAACGTTTTTATTATCTTTAATCCATTAGTCAGGTGACGTTGATATTAGCCGCTCAAAGCTAGAGCGGCTAATTGTGCCTTGTAGTATTTACCTCGGTCATTGATTGATAAAGATAATGAAATGCTAATACACTGTTTATACTTTATCGCTGAAATAACATTGAATTAAAACGTTCGTCTTAATAATGTGAATTTCATTTCTGTTGATAGCTATACATTGCCCACATTTTGGAGTGGTTATCGCAAAGACTTGGAAGTAAGTGATTTGTATAAGCCTCTGAAAGAACATTCCAGCGGCTACTTAGGTACAAAGATATCGAGAATATGGCAAAAGGAATGCGAGCAAAAATTATCGAACGAAGGAAAGGACAGCGATGATAGAAAACACGCTGGGAAAAAGAAGTTAAAGCAGCCTAGTTTAGTAAAGGTCCTTATGAAATGTTTTGGAGTTCAGTTAATATTGTATGGAGTAATTTTAGCTGTTTCGGATATTGTGTTTAGGTACATGATCGTTTAATTTCATTTATTTATTATTTATTACAATTATAGAAAATCCACCGAATTTATGAATCTGATTGTTTATTCAGATTGTCACAACCCTTGTTTCTTGGTCTTTTGATTCGTTACTACAATAAGACGAACCTTGAATCTATGCCATTGAATACCGTAACGACCAGATTGTACAATTCTTCCAATTCGCAAGTTCGTGAAATCGACGAAACGATGAAACCGTTAAGTCCCATAGCCCGTTTGCATTTCTTGCACTTAGTAATCCTTTCCTCATATCTATTTTGGATGGCTTAACCTTTTTTTTCCACCTAGAATCTGACACAAAGTTAGTTGCTAGTTAGTTAACGTTGAATTAATACTTGCTAGTGTATCTAATGCAGTGTATCTAATATAAATATGCAGTTTACTCGATATTACTTCATGTTTCATTAATAGCAACTTTTTCTGTTTCATGTACACAGGATACTGCAGCCAATATTGATTGGTCGACTTTTGCGATATTACAGTAACATTCCGAGTATGACAAAAGAAGATGCCTATTTATGCGCAGGTGGTATCGTATTGTGTTCAGCATTCTTGATATTTATTACTCATCCGTATATGTTGGGAGTTCTTCACATTGGAATGAAGATGCGTGTAGCTTGTTGCACGTTGATTTATAGAAAAGTGTTGAGACTGTCAAGAACTGCCTTGGGTGAAACAACAATAGGACAAGCAGTGAATCTCTTATCGAACGATGTTAACAGATTTGATATAGCACTTGTGCAAGTACATTACCTATGGATTGGACCGCTTGAAACTTTCATCATAGCATATTTGATGTACAACGAGGTTGAACTATCTGCCTTTGTCGGAATTGTGATACTCCTCTTGTTTATTCCTTTACAAGGTAATGAATATCAATCATTTTTTCCCCGTTACCTATACGTGTATACAACATTTGTTATATTTTACATTTTACTGATTTTTCTTTGCGTTTTTAAACACGCAGGATACTTAGGTAAAAAATCTTCGCAATTCAGATTGAAAACTGCCCTTAGAACAGATGAAAGAGTTCGATTAACCAATGAAATTATTACCGGTATTCAAGCAATCAAAATGTACACCTGGGAGAAACCGTTTAGTCAATTGATCGAAAGGGCAAGAAGGTATTTCTTTTCTGAACAAGAATTTTCGTCTCTCTATACGTTATGTTATATCGTTGATATTGTTGCAGGAGAGAAATCAGTGTTATACGAGCTATGTCTTTAATTAGAGGTGTTACTATGTCTTTCATTTTATTCACGACGAGGATGTCACTTTTCGCTACTATAGTAGCTTATATAATGTTAGGACATAGAATAACTGCCGATAAAGTGTTCATGTTGCAAGCATTTTATAATATTTTACGGTTGAATATGACTGTGTATTTTCCACAAGGTAAGTAGAATTGAATAGACAACTATATTATCAATTAATCAAATCTAACAAAACAATCGATTTCGTAGGAATAACGCAATTAGCTGAATTGATGGTCTCTGTGAAACGTTTGCAAAAATTTATGTTGTACGAAGAAATCAACAAAACGAGTGGAAAAACGAAGTCCACGAAGAAAGAATCAAACGATGGCAGGAATAAAAATGACGCGGACAACATAGAAAATGATACGAGCGATAAAAAAGGCGAAACAGCCAATTATCAAGAAGAATATATTATATCGTTAAAGAATGCCAACGCCAAATGGTTTTCCTATGAGCAGGAAAATACGTTAAAAAATATGAACATCAGCGTGAAACCAGGTGAATTAGTCGCCGTTGTTGGTCAGGTTGGATCTGGCAAAAGTAGTTTACTTAATGTATTGTTGAAAGAATTACCTGTAAACTCGGGTACCGTAGAGGTTCGTGTTGTTTCTTGGATAACTATTCTTTTTCGTATTGAACAACGAAGTAATTGCAACCATTTCATTTTGTTTTATAGATTAATGGAAAGATAACGTACGCTAGTCAAGAGCCGTGGTTATTTGCTGGTCCCGTTAGACAAAATATCCTGTTCGGTCGAAAGCTAGATCAATTTCGGTACGATCGTGTAGTTAAAGCTTGCCAATTGAGACGAGACTTTAGTTTGTTGCCGTACGGCGACAAAACGATTGTCGGCGAACGAGGTATTAGTTTGTCAGGTGGGCAACGTGCCAGGTGAGTAATTATATATTTATATATGCATCTCGTTAGAAAGAATATCAGGTTACGGTGTAATTGATCGATCAATTTACATGCGTAGAATCAATTTGGCAAGAGCGGTTTATACGGAAAGCAACATTTACTTGTTGGACGATCCGTTAAGCGCCGTAGATGCGCACGTGGGCAAGCATATATTCGAGGAGTGCATTGTGAAGTATTTGAAGGGAAAGACTAGAATTCTCGTCACACATCAGTTACAGTATCTGCCAAATGTCGATAGGATAATCGTTTTGAAAGACGGGAGAATCGAGGCTGACGGGTATGATTCGTGAACGTCGTAGTTTTCTCTTTCAAATTATCAAAGCGAAGCGCGTAATTTTTATTTCAGTTCTTACAACGAGCTCGTCGCGATGGGAATGGACTTTGGAAGATTGTTGGAAAACGATCCCGCCAAGGAAGAAGAGCGATCAGGCTCTGGCCCTCCCAGCAGGTCTAATTCTCAAAACGCCAGTAGTACGTCGTTGAGCTCTATGAAGAGTAACATTACTGAGAGGACAGAGCCGGTTGAAGTGAGTAAACGTGTTCACCGAAATGAACAGAGTTCCGAAACGGAAACTAGAAACATATGTGACGAATTGCAGGTAGCCGAGATGCGTTCAAAAGGCACAGTTTCCGGCAAAGTGTATGCAGGATATTTCCACGCAGGCGGAAATTGGTGCGTCATAGCTACGGTTGTTTTGCTTTGCGTGTTCGCGCAGATGTTTGCTACCTGTAGCGATTTCTTCATCTCTCAGTGGGTCAACATGGAAGAGAAATACGTAATTATGCTATCCTGTTTTGTCTATCTTTCGTAATATCGAGACGACGTATTATCACGTAAACTATTCGTTTTAAAGGTGAACGAGACGGATATCGATTCAAAGTGGGACGAGCCGATAAGCCGCAATGTTTGCATGTACGTGTATACCGGCTTGATCGTTGCCACGGTCGTCGTTACTCTAACACGTTCCATCGCATTCTTTGTGACGTGTATGAAAGCGTCCACCAGATTACACGATCACATGTTCCAATGTATAAGTCGAGCAACGATGAGATTCTTCAATACCAACACGTCCGGTCGAATTCTCAATAGATTCTCGAAAGATATGGGCGCCATCGACGAATTGTTACCGCTAGCTCTGATTGATTGCTTCCAAATCGGCTTGTCTCTTCTTGCCATCATAGTCGTCGTTGCAATAGCCAACTATTGGCTGTTAATACCCACCGTGGTCATCGGAGTGATCTTTTTCTATCTTCGTATTTTCTATCTGGCAACTAGTCGCAGCGTCAAACGATTGGAAGGAGTTAGTAAGTAGTTGTTTTCTTTTAACAGGATCGTTCTCCTCGCATCTTTTTCCGGCAAATTGGAAAATGCTAGGAAGATCCGCCCCCTCACCTCCCCCATCTACATGATATTCTCGTTATGGAACGAGAGATTAAACAATTTGTAATAACAAACGCTTAGCTCGATCACCGGTGTTCGCACACCTGAACGCAACTTTGCAAGGGCTGCCAACCGTACGAGCCTTCGAAGCGGAAGAGATACTAACGAAAGAATTCGATCAACACCAAGACTTACACTCGTCGGCGTGGTACATATTCATCTCCTGTTCGAGGTCGTTCGGATTCTGGCTGGATTTCTTTTGCGTCATTTACATCATGTTCGTCACTTTGAGCTTTTTGGTGCTAAACGACGATGCGCAGGGTGGCAACGTGGGTTTGGCTATAACGCAAAGCATTGGATTAACCGGCATGTTCCAATGGGGCATGCGGCAGAGTACCGAGATGGAAAATCAAATGACTTCGGTGGAACGTGTGTTGGAGTACAGGTAAGTGCTTCGAGGGAACTGTTATTGGCACGATTTTTCATGCAAAGACTCTCACGAATTCTACTTCTTTTTTTTTTAGCAAAGTGGAGAGCGAACCACCGCTCGAAAGCAAGCCAGATAAAAAACCCAAGGGAAATTGGCCCGAGGAGGGTAAAGTTGAATTTAAGAATGTAGTGATGAGATACGACCCGAACGAGCCTCCGGTACTGAAAAATCTCAACCTCGTGATTTATCCGCAAGAGAAGATCGGCATCGTCGGGCGAACAGGTGCAGGAAAGTCGTCTTTGATCTCGGCGCTGTTCCGCTTCGCGTATCTCGATGGTGTTGTGGAAATCGATGGGGTGAAAGTCAACGAGATCGGACTTCACGACCTACGTTCGAAAATCAGTATAATCCCTCAGGAACCTTTCCTGTTTTCCGGTACGTTGAGAAAGAATCTAGATCCCTTCGACGACTACAGCGACCATCTGCTGTGGCAAGCGTTGGAGGAAGTCGAACTGAAGGAGATGGGGCTGGAGGCTCACGTCAACGAGGGTGGTTCCAATCTGAGTGTCGGCCAACGTCAGCTCGTCTGCCTGGCACGCGCGATCATCAAAAATAATCGGATCCTCATTCTCGACGAAGCCACCGCGAACGTCGATCCGCAGACCGACGAGCTCATTCAGAAAACCATCCGCATGAAATTCGCCAAGTGCACGGTGTTGACTATCGCGCATCGTCTCAACACCGTGATGGACAGCGATCGAATTTTGGTGATGGACGCCGGTAACGCCGTGGTAAGTTGTGGCACGACTCGAATTGACAGAGTTGGACGAAGAACGATTTAACAAACTTGTTTATTCCCGTAGGAATTTGATGCTCCGTACGTTTTGATCGAAAGAAATGGATATTTCAAGAGTATGATGAATGAGACCGGACCGGCAATGGCAGAGGCTCTGAAGCAAATCGCTCGTGAAAGCTACGAGAATCGCACGTCGACGGCGCTTTGAAACTCCGAATGAAACCCCCCACTTGTTTATAGGATAGAAACGATTATACTTTGTACGATTCGGCGGGGTTATTAGTCAACTTGATCTTGAAGCATACGCCATTTCTCACCGAACCTCACGCTCATCAGTATTATTATTACTAGTAGATTTTTATAAACTTGACACTATCCCATCTCGATTGCCTTAAAGAAACCGTGACAAGACTTGAAAGTACTTAAACTTAAATACGTGATACGATGCTATTTTTGTATAAGTCATATGTACAATTAGGAACTAAAGTTTTACCTCACTGTTGCGATTTTTCTCTTGTTACTGCACGTTGGTGCTACGATAGTAAATCTAGTAAAAGAGCTATTCGCGTCAAAGGGACAGATGTCTGTTCGGTTTTTTTTTTTTTTTTTTTTTTTTTTTTTGTAACGTGTTACGTTGAAACAGTCTTTTTGAAGTCTGTTTGAAAGTTTTCATATTCACGTGACAACCATTTCGCGTATGAAATACGTCGAGTTCGCACGACGAAACACAAGCGAGAGAAACGCGTCTTTGTTAATCGAAACAAAATTTTCCAGTTTCTGCTGTGTGCAATTCTTCCTAGATTCAAGATTCTAAAACATTCGTACACTTCACGTCAAAGTGTCGTTTGTCGTACAAGTTAATATAATTGTACTTTTAGGTGAAATCAATTTGCTTTATGTACAAGTGGTTATATAATTTAATTATATTATAAATGAAAAATATAAATGCAGGGAATCGTTTGTCTTGCCAAGAAAAAAAAAATGCGCATCATGTCTGTTTCATTTAACTTTGAGAGGATGTTCCCAATACCGTCTCTTCTGCAGGGAAAAAATGCAGAGTTGGACGACGATCGAAAGACAGCGGTGATTTTTCCAGCAAGGTTGCGAAAACGTAACGCGCGTTGCGTTTCGTACGTTAGTAAGAGAAGTTGGTAAGTTTTTTTTTCTTTTTTTTTTTGGAAATATAAATACTCTTTGTTTATTATCGAATTCTCGAACAACAATTTCCGTTTATACTCCTTAATTACGTTGTCGCGAATAGAGAAAAACGGATGTCCGATATTTGGTACGTATAGAGCCTTGTGTACATCATCGCCAAACGATAACGAGAAGCAATGGTTTTTCGTCGTACCGTTTTCTCCGCCAAGGAGAGTTTTCTCGTAAGAATGGCGGTTATGGGTGCTTGTCGTGACCATGCGATGTACATACATACATACACATGCGTGCATACACACATACGCATATACATATATCTATACACACATATGTACATACATATATGCACCTTTATCAAAGAATAAAAGAAAGGAAAAATAAAAGGAAGAGAAAGAAACGCGACAAACTATTAATAGAGAGATAGCCGTCGCTATGTCGCCCTCTGTATCGCTAAAATAAACAAGTATACCTCCTAATGTCTATATACTCTGCTTATACTCGGCTCACAATAATTGGCCACGGTGCGAGTCGATCGCCCAGGCGCATTTCTCGCGAGACAAGTACACTAGTGTATCGTAATACTGACAGTAAAGAGATTACTATGACGTTAAAATTAAGCTCACGTTGGTGATCCGCGCGTGTGCGTGACAATTCCAAGTACAATTACGCGGGTATAAACGGCTAGGCTATATGCATATCATAGTAGAACGTGTATATCGTAGTATGTATTATAGTTGCGCACGATCGTTACCCTAGAATTAAAATTACAGGATTATTCGATTGACGTGTTACGTTCGCAGATACATCTTTCTAAGTGCCTCGGTAGTCGTTGGACTATGCAATGATAATTCTGAACGAATGGTGAAAAAAAACAAAAAAAAAAAGAGAAAGAAACTGATATAAAATATAATACACATATACACACGCATACACGCACTTATCTCTTCCTCTTACACGTATGTACAAACCAGTATAAAATACCTATGTTCATTATTATAGTCTTATCGCGTGCGTAAATTTGTTCGCTAAGAGTCCGCGCGTTAAAATCCGCTTAGAAAAGTGTGCCCGAAAACGTAAACGCGAGAGCATTCACACGTGGTAAACGCGTGACTTCGACACCGATCCGAGATATCGCTACGAAATCTAAATCCTCGTATAAATAATACCGGCCTAGCTAAGTAATAAATAAGAGGACAGTGGAGCACCGATTTTGTCCCGGTATATATATATACAAACAGAGAAAACGAGAAATCTACGCGACAAGCGATTACATACGTATTATATTACGTACGTACGCGAGCAACGAGGAATTCCGCTTTCTTCTCTTTTTTTTTTTTTTTTTTTTTTTTTTTGATCATCGTTTCGTCGTCACTCCTCTTTTTCTTTTTTTTTTTTTTTGTATTTTTTCGCCAAGAAAGGTGACGTGCTCGCGCGAAAAGGAAGACTGCGCGCCGCTCGTTTTCTCCCCTCTTTTTCCTCTCTCTTCGAATTTCGACCGGATCCGTTCGTCAGCAAAAGACGAAACAGAACAAAATTGGAACTCGTGGAATTCGAGACTCGATAAATGCAAGTTTCGATTCTCACGTACAGTTTTAAGTCGAAAATTTGCGCCCGCTGTGTACAATCGATCTCTTTCCAAGGTGAAATTAAAAGTGATTCGATTCACGTGGCAGCTTTCCCCGCAGACACATGAAGACGAAATCTAAGGAGCGCGCGAGATGTTAATACTTTATCGACTGGGTACGGCAATTGGCGTCTTAACATACACAGGTTGCAGATTTTACAGCCCGGTCGATAAAGTGTTAAAACGAGACAACGTAAGAAACGATACACGTGAAGGTTTCACGGTCCGACTGCTCTCGAGTGTCGATGCGATTATACATTTGCGAGATTCGACGAGAAAGCGGTGTTTATCGTGTCACCCGTTGGCGAACGAGGCGTCTTAACACTGGAAATTCGGACGACAGAAAACGCGAACGAAATGGTTTTCGATTCGGTGGTCTCTTCGCTCGGTCAATCGTCTTCGTTTCTCATTTAACTCTTTCGATACCAACGACTATGGTTGTTCATCGTTGGACGCTCGCTATGTCCTCTATGAAGAATTCGTAACTTGGACTGACAATGAGCAGAGCGTAGCTAACACAAACAAGAAGAATTTCCAAACTCGAGAAATAATAACTAACTGGCGGCCCCTGGCCCTAATTTTCTGATTGCTAGCGCTACCCCTTCCACTGCATCGATCAGGAAAGTAGGGGACGCCAGTTAGCCGGGTCCGCTATAAAACGTGTTAAAGTATGATTTTTCCCACCAATTCGTTACAAAATTTAACTGTTACGCTCCTTATTCGATGAAGTAGTGTTCGCGTGGTGGTTGTCCCACACTCTGGCAGCGTATTCGCTATTAAACTGTCCGTTCAACGGAGGCATAGTGGTCAAAGGCGAAACTGTATCGAAAGGGTTAAACGAGAACTTCGAGACTTTCACGCGACCGAGCCTTCTGCTGTCCACACTTTCCGTTCGCCTGAACGATCATGGCGACCGATTGGCAACCGCTCTCGGAGCTGATCGGTCGAACCGGCGGCATCGCGAGCCGCAGCTTGTACCAGAATTTCTGGCTACCGGAGCCGGATGTGCCGTGATTCTCGTTCCAGCGCAAAATCTTCAAACGATAGAGGGAGAACTCGCTGCTGTCGTTGCATCCCCGATTCGATCGTTTCGCGATCGTGCTCGTATTGGACAGATCCTTGGTGGCGATCACTATGGTTGGCACGGTCAACGACGACAGCTGATTCAGGACGGTCCCCACGCTCGTTTCGTTCCAAACGTTTCCCAGAGACGCCGGGCTCAGGATCACGATGACTCTTCGGCTGGAAACGGCGTGCGACCCGATCTCCGCGCCCCCTGAAATCAAGTTTTCTGTATTTTTTCCGTGGAAATAACTCTCTCCCTCTTCGCGAAAAATGATTAACACTAATCGTATCGTGCTCGGTCAATTAGCCAGTTTCAAAATTTAATTCGAAATTATACACTCCTTGTTACATTTCTTTCGTTTATCTCTATAAAAATTCTTGCATTACCTGATCAATCAATTTTTCATCTAGCTTTTTTTTTTTTAATAAGAAAAATTCATCGTCGTTTGATAAATTTACGTGTTTTTATGAAATTCTCTGTTTGGAATGCTAGATTTGAATTCAACTAATATGTTTCATCGCGTCCAAGCAATAATCGTTAGTTACAGATTGGACATATTATTAATTGATTGTTAATAGTATTCTTTGTAAAAGTATTTTTTCTCAGAGAAATGGCGTCCACGTTCTTATTAAACACACTGTATATACTTATTCTTACCATAACTGATTAAATGATTAATTACGATAAATAAACATTGTTTTTTCGAAAGAAATAAATGTCAATTTACTGTAAGAAACAATGCACAACGTGTGTAAAGCGGCAACGAACGATAAACAATAAACGATGGAAAATTCCTTGATATCGACGGCCGTTATTGCTACAGGGATCTGTTAACACGCGTGCTGCCGCTTGTTCGCCTCGATGTTTCACGAATTACGAACAAAGTCGATCACTGGTCAAAGGATCAATCGAATTCCGTTGGTATGCAAATCAATTATTCTCATTCTGTTCTGGCTCGTCACGTGATCGTTTATTATAACCTAAAATTCAAACTTCCTTCGAAATCACACAAAATTCGAACGAAGCTAGCGATAATGTTTTTTTTTATTTTTCCAATTTGTACGTTAGCAACAATGACTCTGGCGACTCGACTCCGTTGTGTTTCAATTATCACCTCGGTTATCGGAAACGCGGGGGAGAGAAACGGTTCTGTGTGCGCTCAATTCGAAACCGCGAGGTTAGAATCCCGGAGACAAACGAAACGCCCGACAGAGAGAAGTCGGTTGTCCCCCCAACTTGCTAATTCAATTTGCAAACTTCCACGTTCCGGCTGGTGATTCCGCGATCCCGAAGGATCGCCCCTTTCTCGCTATCTTCCTGTTATCCATCGCCCGGAGGGACGCCATTTTCTCGACTGCGACGCCGGTGGTTCACGGTCGGTAAAATAGCAAATCGGAAGCGAATGAGAGAAAGAGAGAGAGAGGGTAACAAAATTTTTGCACAAATCGGATCGAGGTTGGAATTAAACATAATAATAATAAAAAGTGTCTGATAAATTAGCTAAAAAATTAGAAAAAAATTGGCGTCTGAATATACAGTAGTGTCATCATAACTGATCACAATTTGGACCTCGTAACTGACCATCGCTCATCCCCACCAATTCTTAGAATTGGGACTCTATCCTCACTTTACGTTATCTTACGTTATCGCGTGAAACATAACACTCGCACAACACAAAACAAATGATACCATAATATCGATATTTCCGCGCATTATGACTGTTTCTAATCAATGTTATAATTTAGTTTTTTATTTAGTTTTATTCAGTCTATGTATGTATTAAGTTTAAAACAGTTTAAACGTATTCAACTTAAAAAAAAAAGTTAAAACATTAAATTCCTTTGCAATAGAATAATAGAGTAAATAATACTGAAATTTGCCGTCTGTGCCTGGTATCATATAACAGTTGACACTCATCTCCATTCTTTCTTTCGATGCCAATTCCTTCGAATACACTATCCCTCTTTAACTCCTTGCGCTGGCAACTGGTTCGCGGACCATAACGAGTGACCGAACCGTATACAATATTCGTCGCTTTCTTTTTCTTTTGAACTCGATATGATATCACTGGATAGAAATTATTAAGAAGTAATAAACTTATCATTTGTTTTGCCTGGGTTATATTTAAATATACTTAAAACTGAAAAAATGTTGCAATTTGGGACAAAAAATTCTCGACATGCGTGCACGTCGTTTCAGCGCAAGAGGTTAACTGTCCAGTTTCGCTCCCGATTGTTGGTCAGTTATGAGACTGTATTAACACCGAGCACCGGTGTCATTTCATGCTGTGCACTTAGATATTCATAAGATTATCTTGATATTTATTAGATTATCTAATCTAGTTTCTGATCTAGGTATTGATTTAAGGAGTTTAGTCGTGAGGAGGCCTCAAGAGGCGACAGTCTTGTCGACGGCTGCGATTCGAAAGACAATAAGGGATTCCAGCCAGTCCTCCAGACGACTCGGAACCTCGGAACAGTTCGACCACGCGACTCGGGGAAACTTAATAACGTCGTCGAAACGAACAGCATCGCCCTCCGGAGTGCTCGAAGGACTCGGTGGTGCCGCGTTTAATTAAACTCGAGACTTACAATTCTGATTCAGCTGGGAGAGCTCCAACGCCGTGCACTTGTACCGATGCCTCGACTCTAGCGTCGGGATCATTATACCGATGACCAGGTTCGAGTCCTTCTCATGGTAGCACACCAGGGCGTCGCATTCCTTTCCATCTGCAATTTGCGTCGATCGTTATATCGTGGTTAGTATGGATGCGTGTGGCTAATGACAGATACGCGTTACAGCGGAATGGCCGGAAACGTTTACGGAAACGTTTACGGTAGAGGTGGGAAATGAGGCAAAGGGATCGCGGTGGCTCGAAACGAGACCTTGTCGCGGCGCGTTGCAACGTCGAAGATTCACGATCTCAGGCGATTCAGAGGCCAGTCCCGCTGGGACAAATATAATTTTCGAAATTACATTTGTTCAAGTTCTGTAAACAGTGGTCGTGGACGTGTTAACGTTTGAAAAATCAAGATGACCTTGAGTTTTTATCGAAAAGAAATTTTTCTTGAAATTGAGATTTGTAGACGTGATATCGATTGACTTTTGTCGGAAACATTTTTCTTCTTTGACGATCGGAACCAGGATTGAAAAATCTCTACAATTGTTGAGTACTCGCACCGAAAAGCTGGAAGAAATGATATTTGTATGTAAATTACATTGAAACGATTTGAATTATTATTTTAACACGAAATATGTAGATTTTGATTTTTTTAAAAATAACAACTAGATGTTTTAAGAAAAAAACGTTAACACGGATTCGCAACTGCCGATTGTAAGACGTTTGATCTATGAAAATTACATATAATTTCCAAAGATGTGTGTAGCTGAGTACCGCAAGAATGCTCAGTATCCAAGTAAGAAGTTCATCTTCATTACCGACAGAATACGGGCCTACGTTATCGATCACGAATGTGTTAAAATCAATTTTTTCATTACGACTTGATGCATGTAGCTGACGTTAATTCAGTAACCTATATACAGAGTGTCTCATTTTAATCTATAAATTCAATTATCTTCGAAATTTCTATTCGTTATTTAAAAAAGTGTCTCAGTGCAATTTTCTGTTTTAAGAAGGCAGTAATTTGGTACACTTGGTTTGTCTCTAGATAGACGTGTGTAGGAAGATAATTGCATCTTATAAATTAAGATGAAACATCTGTACATTATATTATAATATTGAACGTAATATTATAAGTAACGTTAAAATAATTTTTCTTCGGGTTTTCAAATCAAATATTCTCATTACTATCGCATAGCCTTTTCGAAACGAAACGAAACGAAACGAAAATTTTCGACGAATCCGGAACCGTGCGTTAGCCATCTACAGCGGTCCAACCTCGACCACGGAGAAAGAGACGTAGAAAGCAAGCAAAAGAAAAAAAAAAAAGAAAAAAAATCGTTCCGGGCCCTTATGCATTGTGGTTCGCTGGAAACGAACAAATTCCTCGCAGAGACGGGAAAATCAAAGGCGGAACCGGGGGAGAAATTGTATCGGCGGTGGCTGGTTTGTTTCGTTCGATCGGCCCCGAGCGAGGAAGTTGCTATTTTCTCTGTCGAGGCAGAACTTTGATTACCACCGCGTTGGAACGCGTGGGTCACTCGCGTTTTCTCTCGAAATCGTTGTCTCCGCCGCGACTTACTTTCGTTGAATCGGATCGGATCGGATGGGGGGACTGGCCCCCCTTCAGTCGGCTGACAAAGAGAAACGGTAATGGACGATGGCGCGCCGTTTCCGAGAAGCGTCCTTAATCGCGGCAATTTTCCAGCTTCCGTATTAGGAACGGAGACCTTATCGACCAGAGATCTTGTCCGAACGAGACGCGACTGCATCACCTTCCGTAACGGGCTCCCTCGTACACGTGTAACCGGCCACCCGAGGGGGCCGGGGGTTGGGACGCGATCTCGCGATTTATCGCCGAGAGATCTCTCGAGAGCCGATTTTTCCTTTCCCTCCAACGCCAACGACGACAAGCTTCCTGCTGACAAGAAACGACAAAAAAAAGCCGAAACGCGGATCGTCCGAGGCGATAACGCGGCGGGGCTTTATCGAGCGGAAGTTCGAAAGGCGGGGGACGACGATCTCTCGACTCTCGGCAAGAGCGCATAAGGAGCCCCTGGAACGAGGCGAGAAACGTTCTCCTACGAAGAGGTAAAAGGCTCTTGCCCACTCAGGCGGGCTCTTGCGCCCCTCCTCTTTACTTTTCCGCTTCGTTCGCGATTATTTCGAGCAGTGATTATTTCCGCTATCGGAGCGAACGTTGGGAGAGTCGTTACCGCTCGTACAAAATAAAAGGTGAGAAAATAAAGGGGGGACGAAGTCGAGGAGAAAATGATAAACGCGGCTGGCGAACGATCGCCGGGGGTGGATTAAACGAGGATCAAGTCAGCGTAGGGCACGGCGCGCGTCGCGAGCATCACGCGCGCCAATGGGGTTGCTATTGCGGAGCACTCGGGATATTAGACTGATTCAGAGAGAAAGAGAGAAGACCGAGCTTCTTGCGAGTATCGAGCGGCGCCACCGTTACTGCGTCGTCTTTCCGCTGAACGGTACGTAAAACTCGCACGAAATGGAAATTCGATAAGTTAATTTCGCACCGATACGAGAAACTTCTGTATGTACCTTGAAACACAGCTTCCCTTAAAAATCTCTACCGCGAGCAAGTACGTACCCATCTCCGCTGAAACTTTACGACGAGGAATTAAAGATACACTGGAAGATACAGGGTGGTCACTGAAAGACCGAATGACGATATAAAACAAAAATAACTTTTGCAAACACGCGTTTTTTTTAAATTTTTTATTATTTTATTTGGAAATGTAATTAATGGATTTTTTTCAGTATGCGTGAAAACTACAAAAAAAGAAAATGAAAAAGTTATGACTTTTTCAAACCTTTCAGTTTTTCAGTGAAATATTTGAATAATAGTCACTGACTAATTTCAAGAATATTTCATCTCAATAAGAAATCGAATTTCAATAGTTATATTTTACTTCTTGTAATATTTCAATTACTTATTTCGTTTTATTTTATTTCTTATAACATGCTAATTAGTTATTTTATTTTGTTTCTTACAACGTTTCAATTACTACATTTCATTTCTTATTTTATTTCGATAAGAAACAGAATTTCAATTACCATTTCAAATTTTATTTCTCAAATAAAAGCGCGAGACGATGGAGTATATATCGATAGCTTGGCGTTCGAGGAACCGTTTAACGAACGAATTAAAGCGCGCGAGTTTTCGATCGTTGGCAAAGCCATCATTTCGTCGAAAACGAAATAGTGGGATCGCCGTACGAAGCAAACGTGAACGCGGAAACGTGAAACGTCATTGCAGTGGCCAGGCGTCGGGGAAAAAGAGAGAGAGAGAGAGAGAGAGAGAGACGCGAGCAAGCAAGAGCGGGGGAAAAAACTAGAGAGCGCGGGATAATTACCATTCTGCTCGAGGGGGGCGAATTTGTCGCGGCAGAGCAGCACCAGGGGTAGCCAGCAGCGCGCGTAGAACGCTCCGGCCGAGATCAGCAGAACCAGCACCAACACGCCCACCAGGAACGATCTCCTCCAGGATCCGTTTTGTAGACCCAGCGCGAACTGTGGCTCTGCAAAGCAAACGTCCGCTTTATTTCCCTACCGCGCGTTGGTTAGAAACCGGGGTGAGGGGAGGGAGAGGCGAAAGGCGGACTAGAAACGACGGAAAAGTGGAAAACAGAGTTTCTTCTCCTCTCGGCCGTTCTCGTACACGGCGCGTTACGAATTTCGCTTAATTGGCTGGAATTAATTGGGCCAAGGGGGGCTGCCGATCGGTAACGAGCGGCGAATTAAATCGGACGCGATTGAAATCGCTAGCAGACGTCCATTTAAAGTTGAACGGATCTCAGACGGTTAATTAACCGCGCGGTTAAAGGGATCATCCCCCGTTCATTTTTCTTTTCCTTCTGCTTCCTTCGTTTCTCGGGGACACGGGGATGCCGATTTCTCCTCTCGAAACAACGGCGAGATGTATGAATAGACAGTGCCTCTTACGTTTATGATTTTTCAATTCCAATTTTCATCAATCGCTGTTTTAAATCCTTTGATGAAGTACCACTACGTGATATCAATTTAATGAATAATTTTCGAAACAAAATCTCTGGCAATGCTGATCAGATTTTTTAATTTTGATTTTCACCACTAGTAGCGCTGCGGTGCAAAATCTGCCTGAATCGGTACGACAGGATGTGACACAAAAATGGTAACGAGGTTATGACAGCCTCAGAATCGTGGCCGAAAAAATACATTGCGTGCAATGTCTATTCATATACTTCGTCTGTGCACGTGACTGAAAAGCTCGAGACGATTACCTTGCCGATAAACGTGAGCCGGTAACGTGATCTCCTCGTCCACGCCGTTGCTGACTTCGCACTTGTACTCCCCGTAATCTTCCAGCGTTATGTCCTCGATCTCCAAGTAAGAGCCGATTATCTGATTGTTTTCCCTGAAAGAGCACGATCGTTGATTAGCAAAGTCAGAACAGACAGTCAGAAAAAAGAAAAGAAAAGATAAAAAAGATAAAAAAGAAAAAAAAGAAAAAGGAAACAGAGGCAGGAGCATTGTTCGAGGGTCTTCCTTTCACTGGAAGATTCGTCGACGGTCATACGACGACGCGCGCAATTACGCTCGCCGTGTTCTCAAAGAAAAAAGGAGCTGACGTCATCGAGATGACTCTGCATGTTCCGCAGACCTGCGCTCCTCTAATTTCGAATTATTCACGACGATCAGTCGCAGCGTTTTGATATTCATACCAATGGAATCCAACTGTTCTGACTAGGAAATAAAGACGAGTTTTTTGCCATAAAATTTTATCGATATACAAACATTTGAATCGATACAAAAGAAATTACAAGCGCGGTCGCCACTCCTACTCGAGGTCTACGCCCCTTCACGAATTACGTGACCCAAATCAACCAATCGTTAATTTTCGTTGCATTAGCGTTGCATCTGAAGAGGCCCGATTTTCTGGGTTATCCCCGCTGAAATCACTTTCTGTGATAAAATGTAGTTTTCAAATCACCGAGCGTTCCGAGAATTAAGACTCCGGCGGTTGTTTCGTCTAGCTTATTAAGCATGTAGAGCTGTCAGCTGTCCAACATCGACCTCCGTATCGCGCAAACTCCTGTTGCTCTAATCGATCGGAACGATCGAGACTGGCCGATAGTTCTTCTTGGAAGAAGAAGTCATTGTCGTAATCTCGTTGTCACGATTTGAGCTACGATTTAGGAGCTCGAATTTTCCTGCATTTTCCAAACGCGATGCACAACGCGTGTCCACGAAATTGCGTTAATCGATATCAATATTTCAAAATTTTCGCAACGAAGAACGCTTCATCGTGATGAAAAAGCAAAAAAAAAAAAAATAACGACGACGGCTGACGTTGCGCGTTAAGCGTGCGTAAAAAAAATTGGCAAACGCGTATCCGGTGAAAAGCTGTGATTCGTCGGCAGCCAACGCTGGCCGGGGAGGGAAGAGACCGAGAGACAAATTCAATCCACCGGCGATTTTTTTATTTTTTTTTTTTTTTTCAAGCCGCGTCGTCCTTCCTCCGTTTTATCCGGGATCGGTTTTCGCCTGGAAACGAATTCCGGGGCACAAACTCCAGCCGCGCCGCGCCGAATTTTTTCGATTCTTTCGATTCTCCCGATTCTCCCAGCAGGTTTTTCGCGGCGGTTGGCGCCCGTTCCTGGAATATTTTATTCCCCCTGGTGTCGGTTTTAATCGCGTCCCCGGAAAAACGAACGAGGTAATCGCGAACCTATCGAAGCTATCTCTCACTCTCTCTCTCTCTCTCTCTGGGTGGACACGGCGTGACGCGCGAGCAACTCGAATTTTAAATCGAACAGCTTCGACGCTTTTAATTAAAAGTTGCCCGGCAAAATTCGAAACAATCGGGAAACGTCGGGTTCCTTCTCATTACCGAAAGCTCCACTCCGAATTACAAAAGCAAATTTCGACTCGACCACCCACCACACATGCGTTTCTCATCTCGATTCTGGTTCGTTCATCGATTCACGCGTCGTTCTAAAATCCCCGTGAGGTGGCTCGATCTCGTTATATAGATTATTAAATTTTATATAAATCAAGTATTATACATGTTATTCCAATTATATTTGTATAAATTAAATGTTAAATGTTATTATCGACTATATGTAAGATGCAATAATTCTTTCAAAAAGATCCGAGGGGATTTCGTTTTTCGATCGGGTCTTACCCGGATACACATAATAGTCATCTCGTCGCTCGTGCGTGCAGTTTGCGCGTCCAGTCGCCGAAACCGACGCGTTGTTTAATAAATTTTCGCTGCATCGGCAAATATTGTTGTTTGCCAAATAGCCAGCAGTGGGAAGGCTCGTAGCGTGCGGCGAGAGCAGAGGTGGGGTTTACCCTTCGGAGAAATAGCGCTCGCTCGGTGGACGACCGATGCGAAACGATGACGTGCGTGGAACCCTCGAACCGAGCGAATTATGCGCTCGGAATTAATCGCGGCGGAGTGGCGTTTGCGGTGTACGCGTAGCCCGCCTCTCTCCCGTAATTAAATTAGTACGCTGAAATGCAACGCGCGCGTGCACACGTACTCTGCCGATTAGGTCCATGCCGATTTTTATCACCTATCGCCCAGGGCTCTTTGCTCGAATCGCGATTTGGTTCGAAATTAGTCGATATACCGTTCTATAGTGGGATTAGATCGATCGTTTTTTTTTTGTCGAAAGCACGACTCGATAGTCACGATCACAGCGGATAGATTATGACGGCGCGAAAAGATCCTCGGAATCGATCGACGAGAACAGAGATCGAGAGGCAACCTCTAACAGATGGCAAAGGTTTCAAGTATTTCGCCGATTGAAACAGTTTAAACCTTTTATTACGAGCATCGTATATACACGACAGCTATTGACGTACTGAAGTAATCAAATACTAAAAATAGATGATACACTTTAGCCATCGGGACGAGCTTTTTCTATTTTTTTCTATTAAGAACACGATGGAAGATTTATAGGATAAGAAATTACTGTAATAAACAATATTTTTTAATCTATTGCAATTAGCTATAACTGTTACTCGCTCAAAAGTTTGAGGTTAGATTTTTATTTGAAAAATTGAAGTTTGTGAAAAAAAAATATTCTAGGCCCTTGTCAAAATGTTACTGGGAAATTCGAAAAAGATTCGACAGTGGAATATTTATAGGATAAGAAATTGCTGTAATAAAAAATCTTCTTAATCTACTGAAATTCGGAAAAGATCTGCAACTAGCTGTAACTGTTAATCTCTTAAAGATTTGAGGTTAGATTTTTGTTTGGAAAATTAAAGTTACTAGTATAGTAACTAGTGTACATACTGAAGAAAAATTAAAGGTACTGGAACTACCAAAATGACCAATTCGTAATTTTACAGACGTAAAGCGCAGTGTATTTTTACGAGATTTAAACGATTTTTCATTAAAACTGTATAATTAAAATGTACAAATAAAAGCTCCAAACATCTCTGATGGAAATTGCACGTTCCAATCGTCAGTGTTAAAAAGTTCTAGCGTTAAAAAGAAAACATTGTAAGTCCTCGTCGAAATTCAAAACAGAAGATTCTACTTTAAAACGGATCGATGGACTCGAAAAATGGTTCGTGGTCAATGTGGCATTTCACATCTGACTATCGTTCGCGAAAGGAACTAAACGGACTTGACGGGTTCGAAGTTTGCAAGGTGTTCGGAGAAACGCGATCTCGTGCACGCGAACACGGTTTAATCTCGTGGAAGGTGACGAGAGATCGATGAATCTGACGATCCTCTCTCACTGTCTCAGTCTCTCGTTGCCTGATTTTTTTTTTTTTTTTGTTACTTCCCCGGCCAATCCTGTTTAATTAAGGGAAACCGATGAACTAGCTACTCGTTGTCGCGCTCTGCCGTTCGAGCATCGAAAACGACGCGTCTATCGAGTTTTAATTAAATCTCCGTCATCCTCCGTTTATTTCTCTCTCTGTCTATCGCTCCATCTCTCTTTCTCCACGTCCGCCGGCAACGATTGAAACGCGCTCGCGCCCCGACCCGGGCGCTCATCTGCGCCAACAACTTTCTTACCAATTCACCCCGCGTCCGTCCGTTCCCCCGGGTAAACGGTTTCAGCCGCTCGAAAACGCTGCCTCGAGAGCGCCCGGTAATCGGTTTAAACACGCGGGGAGGGTCACGGCTCGCCACGCTCTCCCACAGAAATCGCACGGATTTTCGACGACGCACGCCGAAACGCGGCAACGTCACGTTCGCCGGTGGTTTTAATCTTCCGACAACACCGGCGAACGGAATATCGAGCGGCGATCCGCGAAAATGTTCCCCACGAAGCGAGAAAAACGCTCGAGGAAAGTCACCGGTTGTAAAATCGGTCGCAAGTTCGAGACCGATGATCGAAGTACACCGATGAACTATGATCTTCGGTGCCTGTAATTTTGTGGCACTTTGTTCAAGATGGCGACCCCTCGTCGAGAGATTGAGATTTGCTCTAAAGAAGTTGGTTTTGCTCGCGAGTCGATTTTCTTCTAATCAAAGCTTCGAAGAGAATAACAAGAGCGTTAAATTGTAGTCTCTACGGAAAACGAACCGAATGTATGTTGAACGATTCTTAACGGTTTTTTACCAATCACGTAGAAAGATGGAGGAAAGTCGCCTATTAGGAGGGTCCTCAACGTGGGGAAGCATAAAATCTAACAAAATAAGAATAATTCTTTATCCGTGAATGTTGCAATTTGTTCTTTCTTATTAGCTCTTTTTCTATAAAGAAACAGTGTGAAAATTGTTCTATTTTCATTTGAAGTGCAATCAGAATTATTAAATATTTACGTTTAATTTATTTTAATTTAAGTTTAAGTTTCAAATAATATTCTAACTTTGGTTTAAAATGCTATTGCATTCTATTCTGCCAATTGTGACATAAGTAAAAAAATAAAATATAATTACAACTGACATCTTTGTCACTATGAAGCATTGAGAACACTTATCTCTCCCATCACATTAGAGATCTCTTGTGCCCAAAATGGGAAGATATCGCATGTTTTTGTTAATTTGACAATTGATAAAAATTAGTGGTAAAAATAGATCACAAAAACGTATCACAACACACTCTGACGTGTATTTAGAAGTAGAAGGCACAAAAAGTTTCAAGATTCCTCTATAGGCTGAATTTACAAGCTTTTAAAAAAAAACCTTTCCGTATTAGGCGACTTTTCCTTATAGACACGAGCGCCCTCTCCTCTTCTCGCGTCGAGTCGTGTCCAGCGAGATTTACATGGTCGAACGAGTCGTTACAATCGTTCGGGATTTCTTGGAACGCGTCCAATCACTTCCGTTCACGTGTCCGCCCGCTATTTGCATAAAACCGGCCAAAAACTCGTTTCTTCAGTGCTGCACCTTGAACGATCGATCGATCCCTCGAAATTGCAACCGCGATTGAGAATCGTTCGACTAGGTCGAGTTTCGTCGGTCTCGAGTCTCGGCAGTAGTTTCTGCGAGTGACAGCAAAGCGAGTGTAAGCTCTCGTCCGCAACTTTTCGACAAGACTTCGTCAGAGTCGAACTCATCTCCGACAGCTTCCGCGTCTCGTCGAGAGTATCAATCCCGCGTGTCCCGTCGCGTGAATTCGCGCCCGAGCGAGGACGACTTTGGGACGACCGTGGTAATCAACCGAGAGAAATTGGAACACGCTCGGGATGGAGAAAGGGCGAAACGCGTGACGTAATTTCCTGTCGAGGTTTCTCCTTGTCTTCATCTCTCTCCCTCTCTCTGAATTCTTTGTCCTCGTCTTCGTATTCGCGCTTCGCTCGGGCTGAAATAATTAAACGGCACGTTGTAATCCGCGATGACAGAGCCCCGCGTCTCCGACAGGCTCGGGACTCGTCCGTCAAATTCCAGCCCGGCTGAATCAGGCCAGAGATTAAGTTTCGACCGGGGAGACAGTTTCGCGTGCGTAGGCACGGGTCGGGCGAGATTAATTGTCCGACGCTGCGATTTTTCTTGGTTCGCCGCTCGCTCTCTCCTCTCTCTCTCTCGTCGCTCGTCTCTCTCAACACTCCGGAGATAAAAACATCGACGACGAACAAAGATGGCGAGCTTTATCGACGAATATCTTTGGAAAATTGCGACACGAACAACACGAGCTTTCGAACTCCAATACGCTGGAAATACCCGAAATTCGACGACCAGCGTTGGAAATCGATTCCACCGGCCGATAATACGCTAATTTAATCGAGTAAATTGCGTGCAGACCATTTCCCGCGTTTGGTATACGTCCCTCCCCCCTCTCACGCTTCTTTGCCCACCTCGTGCGCCCCGTTTCACCCCTGCAATCGAATTAGCCAAAAGGTTAAACGTTAATTAATCGGTTTATCACCGGGTATCGTAACGTTTCGCTAATTCCCCGCGTTTTCGCGACGGTGGCGCTGCATTCACCGCGATTCGATTCGTCGGCTCGCACGAGACACGTCGTTTCCCCTTTCGTCCCGCTTCGTCTCGTCGGTGATTTAGTTCAATTCCTACCAGGATTGTCGATAATTAGAAATCCTCCAAGATTGACAAATTTGATTGGCAAATCCGCCATTATTCTACACTCTAATTCTTACACCTACTAAAAATATGTAAATGTATCTGTTTTTTTTTTTAACAAAACATCAAAATATAAGAAAAAAACTAATTTTATTAATTTTAAATCAACCCTTTGCATTCTTTTGTCGAATATTTTGCATTCGACATCAATTTTTATTACTCTTATGTTGAGTCACACTTGATATTTTTAAATTGTCAGTTAAATTGCAAAAAGAAGTAGTATGAAGTAGAGGTTAAATTTAAATTCAAACGATGATTTTCTCATGTTTTAAAATTATTTCTTCCAAACGTTGAGAAAAATATAGAATAAAAAGGCTATTAATTTTCGTAGGAAGTGATTTTTGAAAGAGGAAAAGAAAATAATTTTTTCGCCTCCTACAAGAAAAATCCACGTTTTTCCTCTCTCGTTTTCAACGTCTTTCTTTTTCCTTCTTCGGGGCGAAGATTTACCTGGCTTCCCCTCCCCCATCAATGCTGACGATCGATCGTAATTAACGCTTTCCAGGGCGTCACGTACACTGGCCCACGAAAGTGTTTCAAACGTGATACGCTTACAATGGGAATGGACACGGAATATATATGTATATATCTCGAGGATAATGGATATTTTTAGATTTCTCCGTGCACGACACACGGGGTATGTATGAGCATTAATTTCATTAAAATTTAACGGCATGCACCTAAGTGGGGACAATTTTGTCATAACTAATTCAAAATCAAGGATGAAGTATCGAAGATTTTTCACTTTAGAAGCAAAGGCAGTGTTAATATTAGTTATTGTAAAAGATTGTATAGAATATTTGTTATAATATACATAAATATTTGACTATTGATATTGATAATAATAATGATAATGATAATATAGATTTCTATTACATTATAACTCTTCTGACATGAAGTGCATGTAAAATGAATAGTAAAAAATCGGAAACGGAAGAAACAGCAGAAAGATAATTAATAATAAAATGGTACATAGAAGGGAAAATCTGGTAGAGAAAATTTCGAAACTTACAAACAGAAGCGTACGTGCAATTTATCATATTCTCAGAAAATGTAAACACGAAGGAAAAATGCGAATAAACTTCGTACTGGGCGAGGAGAAAGAAATTAACGGAGTGAGAAGGAAAGACTTTAATTCGCCATATTTAAAAAAATCCCTTTAGTTAAATAGGAGCACAACTGGCGTCGATGGTAGCAACAAAGTTTAACAAAGAAATGCATTCAGAATTACGTCGCAGATTAGTGAGAAAACACAGTTGAAATGCTCGAGTTCCAAGGAAAAAAATTCATTCGTCAGTAAAAAGAATGAAGCAACTGAATTAGAGAATCTTATTTTTACTGATGGGATTTTAGACAAAGTAAAATTTTGAAAATTTTGAAAAAGGGCGTAGATAAACTTTAATTTGCCAGAGAATTGTTATTTTCGTGAGACAACGATCAGAAGCGTTCGTCTAAAATTGATAAGCAACGGTTACTATACATTATCACATCCGCCACAAAATCCTGATCTCAATCCCACGGGATGAAGATTAAGAATTACAAAAAAAAACAAAAAAAACAAAAGTTTGATCGGCCATATTGATGTCGATTGTCATAACCTCAAAATAACAGAGCTGTACAATTACTTAGAAAAGCTTCTGCAATAATCATTACAAAATTGTACAATTATTTATAAAACTTTCACAATGATAGTTCTAATAAACAATACGTATTTCTTACTGGTCGACGGGAACGACGAATGGCGACAGATCATCGAGGAGCAGTTCGACGCTCGTAACGAGAACATGAAAAACTAATCGGATCTAGGTGTATTTCGTCGATCGACAAAACATGGCACCGTGCCAGGTCTCTTCGCTTTCCTCGGGAGGGAGAGGAAGTATTACTCGAGCGAAACGACTCGGAACCAAGTTGCCGGGCCGTTATTAAGGCCTCGTTAATATTAATTCCGGGCTCTAGTGTGCCGATTAATTCGCCATGTCGAGGGGAGTTAAACGGATTACGCGGGAAATTCCACCGGTCGCGACTCGACTGTTTTTCACTGTCGCCAAACACGGCAGATGTTTTCGGCCCCCCCCGCCCAACGACACCGTGCAAAGTTACGGAAATTTCTCCCTGACTAAAAGCTAAATATCTGACCATCCATCGCGAAACGCCATCTTCATCCCCTTGCGACCTCTTTTAAAGCGCCGCTTTTAAAAGTGTGAATCTACATTAAATTGAATCAAATTACAAGGAAATAACACTAGATTAAATAATAATAAAAAAATAGTATTAATCAATATTAATTAATAATAATAGCAAAAAATATTTAAAAATTATACAAAAAGAAATAATCAAGTCCAGTCGAATCTTAAAATATTCCAAAATGTCCAAAATTTGTTTACAAATTTTGTTTCATTTTCCGCGAAAAATTTAATCCAAGTATACTCGTCATTCACGGCTAAGAGGCGCCATCGTGTCACCGCCCCCTCTGCCACCCTATCCGCTGAAACTTCGTCACGAGGAAAATCGAAGCTCTTTCCGTTGGTTTTCCCAGGCTGGCTCGGTACTCCCTCGGCGAGCACACTCGACGCGAGGAAAACCCACCGGCAATGTGGAAACACAGCACGACATTTCCCCATCGTTTCGTCGCGTCTGCTCGACTCACGGCGGATGCTCGTCTCGCCTCGAAACCTCCGTCCTTTTTCGTCGCGCAAACCACGTTACGCGATTAATGCCGTCCCCTTCTTCGGTAATTGCGTCGCATTCGTCGCCGCGACGACGTTATCTCGTCCCCCGGGCTGATATCTGCGTTACCAACGTAGTCGCGAGCCGCGTTCGCCATTCCGCTTCGTCGAGCTCCGTTTCTCTCACCTCCGCTGCTTTTTTCCCCTTTCCGTCGCTCTATCTTTCCTTCCTTCACCCCCTTTTCACCCTGCTTTTCTCCTCCGCTTCGATCCATCGACGTTCGCTTCTTTCTTTTTTTTTCACCTTTCGCTTCGATCCGTTTGCGCGCCCTTCCCCCCTTTTACCCCTTTGCCTTTTTCCCCTTTGTTCCACCGCCGGGGAAGAACTTTTCAATATTTCAGCGTTCTTTGTCCCTTTTCCATCTCCTTTTTTCTTCTTTTATCGCGTTTCCATCCTATTTCCCTCCATGGCTCGCTTTCGATCCACTCGACCGATTTTTTCTCGCGAACCTATTTTCTCTCGCCTATTTTCTACCGCCGTCCAACTCGTTCTTCTCGATGTATACTCCGATTCGATGCCGAGTCCCTGGTTCTTCGTTCCCCCGTTCTCTACGACTTCGTCCGGGATAATTGCGCGCGCGAGTTCCACGCGAAAAAGGGGCGAAAGTACTTGCGAATTGAGGCAAGCAGCAGAATGCCAGAGAGGGCCCGCGAATTTACATTCGAATGCACGAATTTGACGTTAACACTTTCACGACGAACGTTACACATGTGCATGTAACACTTGATTTTTGGTTGTCTCAAAAATACTAATGTAAATAAATAAATGAAAATACTTGTTAACGTTAGAACAACCGTATCAAAATATTCTGCACATAAATCGCTATAATTTAAACGATAACTAAAATAAAATACAGTAGATTTATGCACTCGTGTTTCTGTCCAAACAGAAATTATCTGAAATCAGTCACACTGATCAGGGTTTCGATCGTTACAGTAGAATTACAACAGTTAAGTTAATATGGTACAACAAGAAAAATTGCACAATTATTTGCAGAATCTAGATAATAATTATATTTCCTACAAGCGACTGTCATTTCAAATATCCCGCCGGGGCGAGGCGTTAATAGATCGGCCCACGAGACCGCACCGTATAATTCGTCTCTATTAGTCGCGGAGTTGACCTCGATCGTTCGAGATTTATAGTCGGTCGAAATCGGACCTCGGAGTCCTCGCTCGTTATACCGGCTCCGCCGTCATACATCACGGCGCGCGCCTTCCGGTCCGTTAATGCGTCGCCATTCTCCTCGAAAGATCGAACGACGAGACGCGGGCGATTGGTCGTCTCCCCTCCTACCCCTCGTCTTTGCGATTTTACGGCCGATCCGAGGACGACTAAACTAAAAAGCTCACCTCACGCGAGGCGAGGAGTCTACCTCGTCGATCGATCTCGCTACGTCGCGTCGGGAGAGACTCGTTCCTCTCCCCGTGATTTCCGTGCAGGCACCACGGTGTCCCGCGTTTGCTCGATCCACCGGCGCATAATGGAAGCTCGATTAAAAGCGAATGGAATATAAATTGGAAGCTGGAGAGCAAGCAAGCAAGAGAGAAAGAGAAAGAGAGAAAGAGAGACGTTTCAGGTATCGACGATCTCGTTTAATCCCGAGCGGCCGAGGCGAGGGCGACTCGACTCGACTCGACTCGACTCGACTCGACGCTTAGAATATGAAGCTGGATGGACCACCCATAGCCGAGCGAGCTCGCTATCTCGCCACGATGATCGAGAGCTCGACGACGAAACGACGAGAGACAAAAGAACCACGACAGGAGGCAGCAGAGTAGAAGAGAACCGGCTGACCGACCACGGCTAAGAAACTCGTGATGGCCCTGGCGCGACACGCTGTCCTTTGCTTTCCCGTTCTCCTCTTTTTCTCTCTTGCGCGCGACCTCGCGTCGTCCACTCTCTTCTCTCCCTCCTGCTCCCACGAATCCGCAAAGTCGAGCGATCGCGGCACGCTGTCCGATTCTCACGCGAGAACCTTCGTCGATCGATTCGACGGGTGGCTATCCCCCCACCGGGGGTCGAGAATCGTTGGTATCGGTGAGAATTTCACAGGGCAGAGGTGTCCCTTTGAATAGACCAGAGTGATTGGCACGCGGAAGCATCTCCGCGACGAGCTATAACCTCGATCGATCCCTTGCACCGAGAATCGCCAATGGAGGACGCCACTCTCTCCCTCTCTCTCTCTCTCTCTATCTCTCACCAGACTAATAAAGCGACCCTTTCGAGGCTCTCGGCCGCTCGCGATCGACCGAAAGCTTCACCGGCGGACGGTGGAACCTCGCAAGAACCCTCGAGCCCGAACCCGCGGACGCAATCACGGACTTTAAGGCGACGATGCGCATGAATCGACTCCTAGGTTTTACGAAACCTGTGAATTTCAGAGTCAGCTTGCCTCCGCACTACCGATTCTTGAGTTTTTTGTATGACGCGCGTTTCGAAACAAGCGTTTTAAACTATCGGTGTTTATCCAGCTTCAATATTACTGTCAATAACAGGCGGTCCATTATTATTTACAAAAAAATAGAAAGAAATTAAATACTAAAAAGGGATGGGTAGAAAGATGGTTAATCTAGAGAAATAACTAGTTAAGTAAATAACAATTGGAAAGTAAATAATTTTCCAATTCCGCGTTATTAATCCCCTGCGCTGGCAACTGGTTTGCGGACCATAACGAGTGACCGAACCGTATACAATAATTCGTCGGTTTCTTTTTCTTTTAAACTCGCCAGTATGATATCCCTGGATAGAAATTATTAAGAAGTAATAAACTTATCATTTGTTTTGCCTTGGTTACATTTCAATATACTTAAAACTGAAAATGTTGCAATTTGAGACAAAAAATTCTCGACGTGATTGGTACGTCATTCCAGCGCAAGGGGTAAAGGAGCCAAAGACAAATGAACCCTGTGATTATAAAAATTATCAGCGTATAGATGACGTTTCTCCGTTTGACCTTGTCGCGGTCGCGCGGTCGCGTCACGCGAAAAAGGAACCGATTCATCGCGGTTCAACAGACTAGAGAGAGACCATCTCGCCGGCGTAATGACTGAGCTGGGACGTGCAAGGGCGGCGGCCACCACGGACCAAGATTCCTCCGGTGCTTTTTGCCCACCTCGCTTCGATCCTCTTCTCTGCTCCCTCTCTCTCCTTGTCGCGCTTTCCGCGGGAGAACGAATTTCGTGCTCGTCAGGAGCTCTCCTTTCCGGCCAGGTCAGCTCCGGATTCCACCGCGGCGTTATTACGTCCGTAACAGCGGCGAGGACGTCGTTAACAAAAAGAGTAATTGTCGGGGGCCGTGACGTTTAGTCGGATCCCTTGGATCTTCCGTCCGTCTTCGCGCGTTGAGAGTGGCCACTCTTCTCCATCGCCGACGACGTTCGCCGAAACGCGATGTTCGCTAAACTTCCCTCGTCCCGTTCTTTCGCGAAACTCCGCCGGTCGCGGCAAGTTTTTGCGATCCGCTGAAAATCGCTCGCCGAGCGACAGCTTTCGTCCTCGCCCAACTTTATCTTCTGAGGCGCTTCGATCAGCGAGAGGAACTTATTTTCGATGAGACTTCATTTTTGGGCATTGTGAACAGACGGGTAATTTTGGACGACTATAGTCATCGTTAGGTCATGACTATAGTCATCGTTAGTATCGAAAGGGTTGAAGCTAACGCCAAACGTAAAGATCGGAACGGAGGGGAGTTTATTGGATCGTCGTCGTTATTGGTTTCCACGTATCCCGCGCGTTCGGATATTACATATATCGTTTGCAGCGACGGGCATTTCACCCGAAAAGTTGGCCAAAAGTCAATTTTTCTTTCTGAGTAAACCGAATGATATTTTCGTCGCTATATTCTCCCCAAGTAATCTGGAAAATCTTTCTTTCGAGAGTAATACGGAGTTGAGTAAGAAACGAAGAAATTCGACTTCAACAATTTTCGTGGTCGAAGAATATAGTGTTTCAAAACGTTGGAATGAAACTAATTGTGCGATGTAAAATAAAAGTTTCCTTGTGTCTTATTACACGTAATAAAACGTTACAGTATATCAAAACGTATTGTTATACATTGTTTTAACGTGTTATTAAACAACAGAAATATTCCTGGCCAGTTTTTCGAGTCGAATGCCCCACTTACTGTTTCGAAATTTATTCGCGAGACAGCAGGTTGCCAACGAAAGCATTTGCATCGGCGGAAACCACAAACTGGGTCCGGCAGAGTTTGGCGTCACGCGGCGCGACGGTCGATGATATTTTACGCGTTCGAATTCGCACCGTTGCCGATCTTGTTGTTTCTCTCTCCCTCTCTGTCTCCGAATTCGTTCGAAACAAAAAGTCGTCACATCCCGAAACGCAATCCAGACTCGGAATCCCGATTTGGACGTTGTTCGATTTGGGACGTGTTTCATCCCGACTCGGCGGCCACTGACCCTGCGACCTCCTTTCGCAAACAGAGGATATCCGTATTTCCGGCGATAATGACCACGGGTATTTCATTACGCGTCTCTCGTTAGCCACGCTTCTGCCCGGGACGCAACCCGGAACGTAGACGATTCCAGTCGAGGAGAAGCAAGCGTGCTTCTCCCACGATACTCGCCTCGGATCAAAGCGGAATTCCGACGCTCCTCCTCAGGCACGGGACGCGATACGCTGCGGTGCGAGTGCCGCTTAATTAACGGCCTGATACCACGCGCCACCTTGTCCATCGAACGCGCTCCTCCACACCCTGCCTCCTCCGTAGTTTCCCTTTTCGATCGAAGTCTCCTTGCGAAAATTACTGTTCCATCAACTCGATCAAGCGACCGACTTTCCGCCGATGGCTCGACCTTGACCAAGTAATCTTGGAGCGATTCTTCGCACCATCACTTTTCCTTGACCGATCGACGCAATGGAAAAAAAGGTTTCGCGTGGCGAAGCAACTCACCTGGACACTCTGTGCTGAGCGATTCTGCCGTGGCTCGGTAAGGTGACGTTGCTGTCGCTCTTCGACCAGGTCACGGAATTTTTCGCGTCTGGCAGCTCGACCTTGCCCAGGTACGCCTCGCAAAACAATCTGGCTGCTCCACCCAGAGGGACCAACTGCGAGGCTGGCCTGTACGTCGGTAGTGGTTTCCCCGTATATCCGCCGGACTTCTCACCTGAAAAGCATACCACGATCGATCCTTGCACGTGCATACATACAACGAGCGTGTCACCGAATCGGTAGCGAGAGGAGATTGCTCCAAAAACAAATACAGTAACGGATCCCCTACAACGCGAGATATACGATTCTAAGAGCGCAAAAAACCAGAACCAAATAAATAGTTCTTTTTCAACATGACAAAAAATGTTTTGTGCTTTTTGTTAAATAATTAAATCGACGTCTCGTTATTGGTATCCGCTGGGAGACTAAGTTAGATTTAGGTTAGGTTTAGCTTAGGTTATAGTAACTAACTGTTCTATATTGTTACTATACATATAGTTCTATATAGTTGCAACATAGAACTATATTATATAGTGTAGTCAACTATACCATACACTAATAGTTACACTACTACTATACTATAGTAGTCAACTATACACCAACACAAGAACACTGGAGTTATAATAATATAATATATGTACACAGATATTTCTGAACTGCTATTTCGCGCAACATTTACAGATTATATTAGCAACTACAGATTATAACTAGATTAATACAAGAGATTAACAAAATTGAAGACTTCGTATTGATAACGATATAGAACTACTCGAGTAAAACTCCGAGATCAGATTCTGGATGTTCGTCGTTCGAAGGTTCGGAGGAACTTATTTCCTGTTATAATTTTGACTTATTTATACTATCAGCGGGGGTAAGAATCTGCGTCCGGAATGTTCAGAAGCTATAGCTTGGGAACGGAATGTCGAAGTTTGCAGTTTCTAAATATCATATCAGGTTTCGTTCGCGTGCCGTAGAGAATATCCAAAGCCAATTTACTGCAAAACAAAGGAGGAAATGAAAAATTCCATTCTTTATTTCGACTTGTGCTTTATCGACGCAAGAACATGAAATCCTGCATTGAAATCATGTATGGTCGATCGCCACGATAAATTTTGAAATCTAAACAAACGTCGGTCATTCAGACAATGTATATTATGTCTTTATTATATTATTTTGCTTAAAATTAATATGTTTTACGTCGCTAATAATTTAGGATTTAGTATTCTTTTTTTTTTGTAATTTATGACAATCACTATATCAAACCTGAACACAGGCTACTCAACGCGCCATAACGTGCATAATTCTAAATAGTAGGTTAAACTTGGAATAAGTAGGTACTACTAATGTAAACTATTGTCATATTTTATTATGTACGTATGCAATTCTATTTGTAATAAAAAATCTAGAATCAAAGATTCTCGTCTGATTACAAAAGTTAAACAGCGCTGGGCATGAGATAGTACATAGATGGGTGGCCGCTTAGGAACTCCGTGTATTGTTGACATTTTTGTTTTTTTTTTGTTTTTTTATTTAAGGTTAAGTATGGGTTTCGAATGGGACAAAATGATTTTTTCAAGAGGTCTCTTTCTTAGATTAGATAAATTAGATTTAGATTTTTAGATTAAATTTTGGGTTAGATTTAGGGATTACATTTAGGGTTAGATTTAGGTTACGTTTAGGTTTTGAATGGAACAAAGTGACCTCTTTCAAGAAGAGGTCTCTTTCCAACGTAAGCCGAGCGAGAATTGCGAAATTATTTAACAATGGGTCGAAACCAGAGAGGGCGCGTGACTCCCCTCAGAGGGGAGCGAAAGTATTTCGCGAAAACGCGCAGCCATTCGTAATGGGTGAATTACAGTTAGAGAGGGCGGTAGTGGCGTTATTAAAGCGATTTTCATTTGCCTGGCGATCCATTTCCCTGGACTTTCCCGCACCGCCCACGCCGCTAAAGACCGTCACCGGCCGCGTTCCCTCGAATAATTATGAAATTTCATTTCCCTCGGCGGGATCCCGCAAATTATCCACGCGCACGGTTCACCGGAACCTAACCTAACCCCTCTCTCGCCGGAACGGAGACAAAGCACCGCGTTTTGTTGAACGGCGTCTCCCGGCCCGAGACCGGATTGCGCTCGTTTCCACGACGAAACGCCGCTTTAAACGCGGGCCCGTTGTCTCGTTCGTTGTCCGCTCGTGTTCCTTCGCAACGCCGCCAACAATCGGCACCTCTGCAAACACACCGATTGCTCGAAACGAATGCCAAGTTGTACAGGCGGACACAAAGCAACGGGACGCGCCATCGATTTTCTTCCCCCGAGTTCGACGAATCGAAAGCTCCATTTGAGCGAAACAAACGGAGAAAACAAAACGGGCCGAGTTTACTCGAGCAGAGTGGTGTGTTGGTCCGGTCGATCGTCGGCGTTGTTGCGGAATGAAGATCAACGACGACGCCAGATGTTGTTGGGTTGGAAAAAAAGTAATTGCTTCCCTTTTTTTTGTAATAGATGGCTTCTTTTTTTTAAAGTAATTGGTTTCCTTTTTTTTTAGGGCGAATCACACGTATGTGTTAAAATGTAACCAATTAGAACTATCGACGACTAAAATTTGTAACAATTAGTATTAGTTAGTTAGAAGTGTATTTACTTTTTATAAACAATCACAAAATTATATTTTGGAACTGGAATGACGTGAGAATTTTTTATACCAAATTGCAACATTTTCTCAGTTTTAAGTATATTTAAATGTAACTCAGGCAAAACAAATGATAATAATAATTTCTGTCGAGTGATGTCATACCGACGAGTTCAAAAGAAAAAGGAAGCGACGAATTATGGTACACGGTTCGGTCACTCTTTATGGTACGCGAACCAGTTGCCAGCGCAAGGGGTTAAAAGCGTTCTGTTCTCGTGGAGAAAGACGAAAAAACGAAAGCAAACGAAGAAGGAAAAAGGATCGTCGTCTTTGTCATCGTCAAATTTGGTCGTTTGTATTTTGAAACACAACGATTTATTGAAGAGGAAGAAGAACAACAAGGAGGAGGAAAACAACGAAAGAGACAGAAACGCGGAACATACTCTCGCCGATCGAGGGCGAGAACAGATCTTTCAGCAGCGCTGCAGGGAAGCTACAGTCGGACGACTCTCCACTCGTCGATCCGTTTCCCCCACTCCTTGTTGACATTCGCATTTGCCGTCTCCTCGTACCGCTTAACGTCCTCTCGACCTCTTCTTTTGTTTTCCAAATGGGACTGCCACGCTGTGAAACAGGATTTGTTCCCGGTATAACCGAACGTCTTGAACGTCTCGAAACGTCACCGAGGAAGAGCGTTTCGTCTTTCGCATTACGACGACGTTACTCGCCTTCAAAGATACAATAATCTCGTCCTGGCAAACGTCGCGTCCGCTTGTCGATTCCCAATCTCTTCGAGCACGATCGTCGGGAACATAATCGTTCCATAATCGTGACGATGAGTGTCTCTCAATTTTCTCCGACAGTTTCGTCGACAGTTTGGCGAAGTTGCAGGCCGCGATAGGTTCGAAAGGGACTTCCGAGAATTCCGGTTACCGTGGCGAAGAAAGGGCGCGCGATTCCTTTCACGACCCGTAACGGGCTTTCTTAGAATTGCGCGCGTGGGTAGCTTTATTCAAATACTTCTGCTTCGTTTCTTTTTCTCGTTCTCCGTCTTCTTTCGTCGCGAGTCCATGGAAAGTGTCGGATTCCGAATCGATAACGCCTCGAGAAACCTTTGTTTTTTACAGAGACTCGTGATTTTCGAGATTATAGATATCGACGAGCCAATTTTTTGAGAAAATTGACTGTGAAAGACGCGATCGGCAACAATCTGAGGTGTTTCGACAAAGGCCGCTGGATTCCCAGTGGCGACGCGTCACGTGAGGATTGGCTCGAACCAAAGAGGTTGGTTCATGGGTATGCACGTGCATGCACAACAGCATCCGATAAGACACCGAGGAGTTTCCTTCCTAGACGCGTTCGCAAGAATAAATTCCATTATACGATACGATTCTCTCTCTTCTTCGGGGGCGAAGTTTCGTTGTTCGAGTATCGTCGACCTTTTGCTCGTTAGTTTTTACGCGTTCGTCGAGGGGAGGGACACGCGGCGGAGCTCCGGAGAGGTTCGGAAATAGCCAGGAGAGATGGAGCGCACGGTACGCGAGCTAATTGCATTACAGGGAGGCAGCATCATCGAGAGAAGCAACCTCCCTCCCTTTGCCTCCTCCCTAGCAACGAAGCAGGATCATACGCGTTTAGTTAATGTACGCGGTGCACGACCGTTCCATGCACTTAACCCTGAGGTATTGGCTCGTAATTCTCTCTCTCTCTCTGTCTCTCTCTCTCTGAGTTTCCTCGTCGGCGAGGCCGACTCACCGCCGACGCTAAACGCATATGCATATTTATACGGAGCGGAGTTTCAACGGGTTACTCGCTCGAAAATTAATTTCCACCAACCCCCGTTCCCGCCGACCGGCCACCTTCGCCCTCTCGCTCACGATCGCATCACCTCGTTACGCACCAAGCCAACGTAGTCAAAGCTCTGTCCCTCACTGCAACATCGAGCAATTTTGTGTAGATCAAGCGTGTTCAATCTACCGGCCCTTAGACTCTATTTATGTGACCTGCGCTACGTATAACCAAAATTGGAATAACTGAATAAGAATTTTATTGTTTGAATCATTTTAATCACGAATGTGCTTCATGCTTCATGCTTCATTGTATATCCCACGTTTTAGTATACTTATATTTGCAAACAAATTTTTTCTTATATGAAGTATATAAAAAATTTTAGACGAGCATTTAAACATCATCTTAGTGTTGTTACTACCTGTATCAAATCAGATATTGATGAACTGATCTAAAACAACTTCAGTGTTTCCGTTAAAAATTATCATATTTTTGATCACTGAAAGTAATTTCAACGGGAGTAACCCAGAAAATCGGGTCCCTTCAGGTGCAACGCTAATGCAACGAAAATTAGCGATTGGTTGATTTTGGTCACGTGATTCGTGAGGGGGCGTGAGGTAGACCTCGAATAGGAGTCGTATTGTCTGGTACTGAGCGGTCTTTCAGTGACCACCGTGTATAAAATATTCGAAGTATAGTATGTTTTTATAATATTTGGTAGTAGAAACAATTTGATTTTTTTAATTATATATTTCTGAAAGTATGATTTTGCATGAAAATCCGCAATCTACTAATATAGTCCACATTCTGCAGTAAGGCTCCATCAATCTTGAACTAGCAACATTTTCAGTTGTGAAAAATACTCTTTTAAAGCCTAGAACACAGCTGTTGTACACGGATATTTTTCGGATATTTTTCTTCTCCGAGTCTCCAACATTCTAGTGGACTAGAGTAAATTACAGAGTGTCCCTATGTCGATAGTATAAGCGAAGTGTAGAAAATAAAAAACAAAATTTTTTTGTTTGAAGCTTTTTTGTTTTCCAGTAAAATAATTTTGAATATTCCCAATTACGCGTAATATCTTGTGGATATCTGAGTCTTCGAGTAAAAATACTGAAGATCGTTCAACGAGACGAGATAGATCAGAAGTAAACAAAATATTTACGTGCCAATGCACACGAGAGAGGCAACGATACTATTAGCTGACGCTGACGTCAAATATTCTTTCAATTGTTAATTTCAAGGAAGTATTTGCATCAGTTCAGTCAAGTCAAATGTCAAACTAAATACAGTCTGCATCGTTCTTGTCTAATTCACAACTGTTGCACTGCTTTTGCGTTTCAATTCATTACTCTTGCATTATATTTATACAGGGTGGGACAAAAGTTAAACAACTATTGAATTATTATTTTCTCCTTTCATTATTTTTTATCAATTTTTTTTTATAAGTCTCCTGTTTATGATATTTGCTGTATAAATAAAATGAAAAATATAAAAATATCATTGTCAAATCGAATTTCATTGAATTCGCATGTCAAGCGAAATTTAAATCTAAAAAACGCGAGGAGTTCCTGGATTTTATTATAGCGCGTTGTGCGAGAAATTTACTGTGCGAAAATAATACGAAGCAAGTGCAGTTGCAATATCTTTGGTCACGTCGCATGGGGAGTCTACTGTATTTGAAAACGCGTTTGACAAACGGGTATTGTCTTGGCGCGAAAATACTAACCGAGAACGGCGAGCGTGATATCTCCTTCGAGGATGGTCGTGTCGTTCCGCGCCTGGCAGGAATATCGTCCCGCGTCGGAGGCTCTCACCTTCTGCGCGTAAATCGTCTGGTTGGCACTCTCCGGGTATAGAATGAAGTGGCTCTCGCCACCTGGCCAAGGATAAGCCCTGTTGTCCTTGTACCTGCAACAGTCCAGCGCCGCTACGTTATTACCTCCCGAGAAAAATTCAAACCCGCCACGCCAACACCGTGTAATCGCTTCGTACGTTCTCCCTCTTAACATCCTCTCCAACCCTCCGACATCTTTTCCTTCGGCGTGAAGTACGATCTAGACGCCGCGCTTCGCCACCACTTGCGTTTCCCCCACTCTGTCTACACTCGAATTTCCCCCACTCCGCCCGCTCGTTTCGCCACAAGTTCGCGCCCCATCGACGTCAAAAAATCTCTCTCTTTCTCGTATCCATACGTCTCCCCGGTACAGACTTGGGTGTTTCGAAAAATTTTCCAACAACAGTGTCTTTAAAAAACACAAACAATCTATTTGTGAAATAACGAAATTATATTATATTATCGTACTTCATATAAAAATGAAATTTTTAATTCATTTCCAATCAAACGATGTATTTGTTATTTCGTGGAATGAATTATTCAATATTTGCCAGGATCTTTATTTGTTGTTTGATTTTGATAGAATTAGTTTCGTCGATATTTATTTCGAATTTTCAATTATCAAATAAATATTATTTCTTCAAACAATCAGTTCTTCAATTTATTACTTGCACACAGCTTCAAATTCTTTTATTGACCAAACGAGTTGCCAGTAATTGAAATCCATTATCCGTCAAAGACTAAAGAACATTATTTCAAAAATTTATTTACAAATTATCACTCGAGATAAATTTTGCCCCGGAGTCTGGTTTCGAGCATGTCCGATTCCTCTCGAGCAACTCTCGATAATGCCTACCACTCGAATCGAGCCGCCCAATGTATATTCGCCAAGAGCCTTTCACCCCTCTCTCTCTCTCTCTCATCGAGGAACCCAAGACCCGCCCGGTTCGGCTCGATGCCGCGCGTTTCGGTTGGAAAATATTTGACAAAGCCCCGACGCGACCGCGGTCGCGACGAGCGCTTCTTCCTAGCGAAATTGTTTCGACAACGTGCGGTGGAGCTGCGCGTTTCAAACGGGCAGACAAACGGATAGAAACGGAGCGGAACAGAGGGAAAGAGACGATAAACGAGCCAATTCTCGCCGAGTTTAATCGAGTTTCGCGCGCCAAGTCTCGAAGAGAGGCGATTCATCGAGAGGGTCTGGTGCATTCTATTTATCCCAGAGCGTTTCTTTTTTTTCCCTCCAATTTTTTTACGTTTTTTTTTTCCAATTATCGGTTCCGATCACGTTCCGTGACTCTCCTGTCGGGGAAGTCGTTTTTTCTCCTCCTCTGACGTTACGACATTCGACTCGCTCGCTCCAACGAGAACGTTTCGACAGTGTTTATGTTTGTTTGAAGGAGAAAAGTCCATGGCTTCTCTAATTTCCCCATCGGCTCGTCGAACACTTCGCGAGCTCGACTCGCCCCTCGTTGGTTAAAAATAGTAACACAGTAACTAAACATTTGTATTTCTTTTCTCTTTTTCATTACTATCTATATTTGTGTATAAGGATCATTGAATTTGTAATTGACATTGCAATCCTATGTATTCACGAAGTGAATCGTACGATGACTAAAGAAAATTCTTACTACGTTTTCTTTGTCATCCAACATGGACTGAACTTTTCACAACTTCCTCACGAAAGTTTTCCCTCTCTTTTTCTTTCTTTCAATCGCTTTGTAAACGTAGCATAACATTATAGGTTCTCCTGCGCGAATTTTCATCCTCGTATATTCCTTCCATCGGTAGTTTGAATTATCTTATAGCTAGATTGTCTGTTTTCTCTGAAAATAGAGCTCGGACAAGAGACAAGTGTATAAGAATAATTGTAAACTCGGTGTATATTCAAAAGAGTCGAACGTCCAAATCGTTCGAGAACTTGAATTGCCTCTTGCCGATCATCGTTCTTTGTCACAAGGCTGCAGCCTTGTCTCTTCTAGGAACCGTGGCCCTCGGTGTGTGTTTATGTTTCTACTACCACATAGAGGTCGTCTATATCCGTTCTAGCACCACGCAGCGCGATCGCGCTGTTCAGATTTTGGTCAATTTACAACGCGCTCGGTTTCGATTGCAGCACCACAGAGTCGTATCAAAGCTTCCTCTCTTAATTACTTTCTTCTCGATGAAACCCAAACCACGTGCAACAGGCAGTTTTTACTTTATTTACTTTCATCGCGTTGCTTGGTATTTCTCGCGATTTTTTAAATAAGCATACTACAAAATTTCTTCAAGCAAGAACAAATTTTACAATCATCGAATCATCGTTATTCTATAGAATATTCTCTTGGTATTTCTCGCAAAAATATTTAACCCGCCGAGTGTTTTATTTCATTCTAAGAACGTGCACTTGCGTGCTTAATTATTTTCAAGTTACGAAGAGAGCAGTGTCAACACATTTGCTGTAATATTGAAATAAATTATTAAATTATTACGCTTTATTATTATTCCATAATATTTGAATTTATCGTTAAATCATTATTAAATCGATTCTCAAGGACGTCATATATTAAGGGCCGAGGTTTATCGTCCCAATATTTTACCTGGACGAAAAAGCATCTCTCTCTTCGACTGTCGCGCGCGATAGAGGCGAGACCAAAACCTCCAATGGAAATTGACCGTGGGGAGACTCGTTTCGCGTTTCGACGATCGGTCGTTTTATCGCGCGGCGAGGGGTCGAACTCGCGGTTGTTTGTCACGGTCGAAATACGCGGCGGTCGTTTTTCATGGTAACCCGCGAAAGCGATTCTCCTCTTTGCTGGCAGCAAATTGCAGAGACCCGGTGGTGGAACGGACAGGATACGACGATTACGTTACGTAGGGAGTCGAATCGATTTCCAGCCGAGTAATCTTCCACTTTTCTGTTCGCGGAACGCGATTAGGGGAAAAAGTGAGCCGCTTCCACGCGGAGTGTAACGCACAGAGGACGATTTCGCACCGAGGCGAGCAACGTTCGTCTCACCACCACCGGTGTTACTCGCGTCGTGTCGCGTCGCGTCGTGTCGCGTCACGTCGTGTCACCCGCTCTCCTCTCTTCTCGGAAAGTTCAACGCCACCGGCACGCTACACGCTGCGCTTTCGATCGATCCCTCCGACCTCCTCTTTCTCTCTCTCTCTCTCTCTCTCTGGATCGTCCGTATATTTTTTCCTTTTTTTTTTTCTTTCTTTCTCGCTAACCAACTGGATCTCATTGAGGCTCGTTCCGCCGAGTCGAGAGCCGCTTTTCCCAGAATTCCTTCTTTTTCTCCGCTCGACGACCGTTGCCATCGCTGCCTACGCGAGTGACGCGAGATGACGCTCGAGTCACGAGAGTTTTCCCTCCCCTCCCCCGTTTTTCTCGGCGACGCGATTATCACCGTGCTCGATCGTCCATCGTCCGAAGTGGGAGGGGGGGGAAAAAAGGTTTCTAGGACGAATCGCGAGGTTTACCGAGAAATCCAATGGCGACACGCACGTTCGCGCGCTCCCACGACCTTGTTGCATTTTCGCGCGGCGAGGTTTCGCAGAAATCTTTGCGTTTCCATCGGCCGAAAGTAAACGACGTCGATTCTGCCGCGTTGATACGGCTTTCTGGCACCCGATAGTCGACCGATTAATTCGCTTCGGTCGATTCATTTTCCCGGTACCGTGACGCTACGATAGTCCATTAACCTTAATTTAACATTAATTTCGATACTAACGACGATAGTCGCCCATAATTATTACATTAGTTTTGTTCTTTTTAATCTAACATATATGCTACTGAAGAATAATTAAAGCAATCAACGACAAATTAAGAAAAGATGTTAAATTTCGAACATCAGATAACTTACTAGCACCTAATCCTGTTCTAATTCTGTTTTTTTTTAACACTAGTACTACCGAGGACTAAATTATAAAAATTGAGTCAAAGAAATTAGAATGCAAGGAAAACCACTCGAATTTCTAAAAAATTTAATATTGTAAATCCGTAAAATTATAAATAACTCTAAAAATTACAAATTGGTCATTTTGGTAGTTCCAATGTCACTCTACTGCAGCAAAATCTAACAATGTTAGCGAAAAATGGGCGAAAGAGGGACTCGATGTCACATATTCGCTGGATCGACGTTCCACCACGCGAATGAGATGCCAGGCGAACCGAAACTAAAATTCGTTCGTCGCGAGATCAATAACGAGTCGAGGGGAGCATTAATCGACGACACTCCGGATAAACCGTTTCTCCATGGAAAATGGAGTAAAGAGAAACGCCGGAGGAAGAAAAGAAGAAAAAGAACTCCAGAGCGAGCGTATTCGGTATTCGTTTTCATTCGTAATAAACCGTGTTCGTCGACCCGTCCGGGGAACTCTTATCCGATCTGTTTTTTCCGTGAATCGTCGACTCTGCCGTCTGCTATCGGTGTGCCTACACCCCGCTGAACGCTAGAGCGCGACCAATGTTTTTGCAACGTCGAAGGAATATCGGGAAATTGGTTTCTCTCGTGGGCGAGCGGCCAGTGACGGCGGCGGCGGTCCATTTCCATTTTTCCAGCTGGGGTTCCGTGTCGATTGTCCCTGGGAAATGGTCGCGTGTTTACACACGGGCATGTACAGTCCGCGAAACGGCAAGGTAATTTCCCACGGTATTTGCGTTTGTGACTTGATCGACCAAAATTTTTGACGTTCATTAATGGCGAACTATCATCGTTGGAAATAATTGACACGTATCATCGTAATATCGTACAATTAGACAGTGCTAAACTTATCTTACAAAAATAAAACTAAAGAAACAACAATATTATTCCTACGACTTTCGTGTATTTTGAAAAAAATGCATTAATTTCGTGCTTCATCTTTAAATCGCAAATTGACATGTTTTACAAAAGTTGGTAACATTGCAAACTGCATTACCTCATTAATATTTCGTGTCTTCGCGGAAGAGACTTTTCACTCATCTTCGAACGTTTCATTTTTCTGCATCGAGTCGAATCGAATCGGGGATGTGCAACGTTCTCGAGGTTAAAGTTTTCCCGCGTGCCGCCCCCGAATCGATACACGGCCGCGTGTCTCCGACGAGTTCGCACGGTTGCAAGATGGGAATCTTACGATCGACCGTGTAATCGCAGCGGAACGCGTCCTTCGTGGAACACGGCTGTTCGACGAAAGTTGCTCGCGTGAAATTGGAAAATTGATTACTCTCGTTAGCGAGGGCAGAGAGAGAGAGAGAGAGAGAGAGAGAAGGAGAGTGAAACTTCACGCGGCGCGGCTGCTTTGTGCCGCGTCTTTCAATATTTGTCTTCGCCGATACGGGTTTTGCGCCGCCAGCTTCTCCGTAAAGTCCGCATTGTTGTACAAGCAGTGTCAAAAAAAAAAAAAAAAAAAAAAAGAAAGAAAATTCGCGAAGTTGCGCGTCCGTGGAAATGTCGAATCGAGCGTAGAGTTTCAGCGAGACGTCGTCGTTCGACTCGATACTCGGAAGTAATTACGACGACTCCTCCTCGTAAGAGGTGTCGTCGCGCAATTAACCTCTTAGCTGTGGTGCCGCTTTTAAAAGTGTGTGTCTACAGTGTGTCGCTAGAACGCAACAATTATACTCGTCAAAGACAAAATACGGGCAGCTATGCTATAATATAAAATTGAATTAAATTATAATGGAACGACATTAGTTTTTTTTTTTTTTTAAAATCAATAATTTGATCTTTGATTTAACTCAAAATTAATTAATAACATTAATTAATTTTGATCATATTTAGAAACGACATAAAAAGAAACCAATCAAGTGTCTAGTCAGGTCTCAAAAATGTCTGAAATCCACAAATACGTTTTACCTTCCATGAAAAAATTTAATTCAAGTAGCTAATTGTAGTTACTTTTCTGGTCATTCACAGTTTACCCTTACTTAAAAGTAATTTTAAAGGCACACGCAATTTTAAAGAAAAAAAAAACCTCTACCTGCACGGAATCTTTTTTAATATAAAAAAAAAGAAAGTAATTAGTAATTTAATATTAGTAATTTCAATTTTGTTAGGTGGGTGAAAAAATATCCCACCACGCATTAACTGTAAGAAAAAATGTGGGACAATTTTAAGTCCACTTAACCTCAAAGAGTTAAGAGGTTAGGACTCGTGGCAAAGAGGTTGCGCGTGGATTAGCTGCCGCGTGAAACGACCGCGAATATCGCGTTTACGACATTCGGCGACGTGATTTTCCTGCTGGAGTATCGAAAATTATACGTGGTGGGCAAAAGGCATGGGCAAGAGGGAGAGAGAGGAGAGTCTAGCGAAACTGCCGGTGAGAATGTACACTCCCGGCCAAGTTCGATCGCTAAGGTCGTTATCGCCAGGATTCACGACGCGATTATGGAAATCATTGGCAACTCGCCTCGGTGATCGGCCGATTGCTCCTTTTCCCCGTTCGCCAACTCGTTTCCTTCCGGCTGCTGCTCGACTAAGTTATCGCCCGAGGTTCACCAACGTTTAGGTTAGGTTTCTCGTTGGACTGGCTGGTCTAGCAAATCGTGTCGATTCTCAATCGTTTCGGCTCCCACGTTTGACAATTTCGCCAGTTCACCGCAACAAAGGCAAAGAAAGAGAGGAGACTGGTAAATTCCATTTACGAGCCAAGGACGATTGGATTTCAATGTCGCCGACATGCGCGCGCGCGGTTTCTGTGCGGTTCAGTTACGGAACTTACGAACGACGCGAGTTGCCAGCGACGATTGTCAATATCCTCCCCGATTTGTTTCGATATTTAACACGTATAATATTTACAATACAATCACAATAACTGATTGTTTATACGAGATATTTGATAGGAGGGTTATAGAAAGAATAAAATGAAAAAGTTTTCTTATTCTTAGTTTTCATTATCCAAGTGCAATATCTATAATACAATGATAATAACTGATACCAGATTATTTATACGAATATGTGATACAAAGGAAAGAAAGGATATTATATCGTTTCGGTACCTTTCTCTTCGCGGAATCGATCCGACACCCACCTCTCGGAACGTCATCGTCGTCATAATTTTACCAGGAAATCGTGAAACCCATGAAATACATCGAGCGGTAATTCTCGAGAACTTTGCGAGAAAAGAGAAAAAGAGAGAGGGAGAATGAGAACGAGATGCGACGAATTCGAGGGAAAGACGCGACTCGGAACCAGTCGTACCAACCGACTCGAGTTTCAGCTGGCGGCAGAGCCCATCCTCGCTGCGACGCGTGATTTCCCAACTTGTAGCGACTGTAGGGAATCGAATGAGCTCGTTAATCTGTCCAAAGCAGCAGAGGCGACGGTCGTGCGTTTCATCGAGAATCGATAACCGGCGGAGAACGGCGGAGAAGCCACAGGACGTCTCCAATCTCCGCGTAAAATTTGCGATCGCCTACGAAAAACGGAGACGCTTTCTTCTCCCGCGAGGGAAACGTAACTCATAAAAACGCGTTCGAGAAGAATCATAATGGAAACTATAATTTTCATAGTTGTACAGGCCGAAACAAACCACTCGTTAGCGATAAAAAATAGGAAAACACGATCAGATTTCTCAAGAAAATACTTAAAGACTTTAGTCTAGGGGAGACATGTTTGCTCCTGGAGGTTAGGTTAGCTTTAAAATTTAAAACTTATTGAAGCATGCTTATTTAAATGTTTTGAAAGAAAATTTAAAAGACACGAATTTTCGATTGCTTCGAATTCTACGATTCGAAAGAATATGGCAATTATACAATTATTCAAGAATGGTACATCAGTACCTAACCTAAGTTGGTACCTTTGAAATGAATCAGACACGTTGAGGGAGAGTTAAACGTTCGAAAACATACAACTGCAAACGAAAATGATTTTAAAAAAGCATCGCTAGAGGAATAGCATAAAATCGACCCTGATTTTACCGAAAAATTTGTAAAAATCGCTGCCTGCTGAAAGATCGCGAGCTGCTGAAATTATAGAAACCCAACCAAGTATTAATTTTCAATTTATACAATTTCTACATTCGTATGATTTTAACCGAGAGCTGTGTTTTCCAGCCTGAGCTGCAGTAATTTTACTTTTCCTCCACCTAGAAATATTTATTCTGTTTTATGTTATGCGCGTAACAAAGGTTGGTACACTTACAATGCATATTCATTATTTTTCTCTCTCCCTATCATTTTTTACAATGCGAAACGCATTTTTTGCGCGCGGTGCGATTGTACACCGAGGCTCATTGTATAAAAATAATAACGGGAAAAAAGTCAAAGCATAAAGCAGAAACTTCGCTCGCCGTGTACCAGATTTGGCAAACGCGGCGCTCAACAACGCGTTAACTCTAGAACTACCAATGATTAAACCGTAAAATTTCCATCAGAGATATTAAAGTAAAAAAGTGGAAGACACCTTTTTAATACCATAAAGTATACCAGGTTCTATTTGTACATTTTACACTCTTTGAAAATACACTAATATAAATTTACATAATTAAACACTTAAATAATATAAATATGTAGCTAATTTATCATTACATAAATACATTATAATTTATTATTATACAACTAATTATAATTTATAACTAATATAAATTATACTTACATAATAAATACACTAACATAAATTAAATAATATAAAATATACTAATAAGAAATATTAAAAATTATTATATCCTTTGTAAATATGCTAATATAAATTCGCGTCTATAAAACTTCCGACAGAAATTAGAAATTGGCCAATTTGATATAATACAAATTTACATCCGCAACACTTCTAACAAATTATAAATTGGCTAGTTTGACTGTTTTATGGTAGTTTTAGCGTTAACAAACGTGGATTGACGTTCACGATTCAAGCGGCTGGAGAAGTCGGGGGAAAGAAGCGTCTCTGTTTCGAATTCTCTCGACTGTCGTTGGTCGAGGATTTACGAGCAGCTTACGGCTGTAATTATGCTCGAAACGAAAGACACGACGTAAAGCGACGCCCCGAAAGCGAAGCAATTAAAGACGACTAAGCTGCAATTATGCCTGGACCAAATCGATCGGATATCCGGCGATGAAACAGGAGTTGCCTCGGCGAGACGCGCGTGCCTTGACGCTCGGCTCTCGAGCCAGCTACGCGAGCTAATTAAACCAGGCTAATTAAACACGACGCGTCGACGATTAACCGTTTTAGTATCCAGGAGTTATTTCAAAATCCACGTCGAATAGTACCACGCGATAAAACATGTTAGGTTGGCCAAAAAGTAACTGCGTTTCTTTGAGTGCAAATGAAAGGGGAATTTTTTGTAAAAAACAAAAACCCTTTGCACTCGTACTGTGCATCCATCCTATCATCCCTTCTGAGGTATTTATACATCGTACTAAAATCTAGCCAACAGCTCAGGCTTCTTTTTATAATTTGCTGATAATTATAATCAACTTACACGAGTAATGTCGTTTTTTGATACTGTATAAAATTTTATTTCATTTAAGATACTATAGATACAGTTTTAATCTATAATGTAATTTTAAAAAAAGCACACTGAATGTCAATGTATTTAACTGGAATACAGATTATGTTATAAGTTAAATTGTATTGAAGATTGCTTTATACATTCAACCACTTGCGCTGGAACTGATTGCGGACCATAACGAGTGACCAAACCGTATACAATAATTCGTCGCTTTCTTTTTGAACTCGTCGGTATGGCATCGTCGGTATTGTCATCACATGTTAGGAGGATATGATCAACAAAATTTCGTGTTAAATACTATTTGAATGATTATTTCCAATGTTATGTCATTTTATTTGAAGCGATGTTTCGTAAAGAAATTGCTGACAGATGATACGAAAAAAGTTCGTCGGAATCAAAGGATTAATATATTTGTTCAATTATTTTTCGCCATCATTCAGGCAACTTTGAAGAAAAGTTTTTACCTTTCTCGATGAAAAACCGATTTCCAAGAACGATTTGAAACCTCGTCAGCGGTGAAATTTAGCGAGCCAATTCTGACACTATCTTAATTTGAAAGTTTTTTGCACGTCAGAAAATTTTTCACGAGCTTGCACAGCGTTTTTCTTCCCTTTCGAAAGTAGCACAGCAAAATACGACGAAAATGTTCTTTGATGTTCTTTGTGAAATTGGCGCCGAACAAACAATTGTTAACGAGAGCGTGCATTCTCTCTTTCTAAAACTAGCTTGAATAATCAGATATCAGTTTACACAGCGAATGTGCGGTTTTAAATGAAGTTAGTTACGTTTCAAGATATACGTGTATGTCGAACTGTTAGGAAAAAAAACGCAATTACTTTTGTGGCCAACCCAATGATTGCAAGAAATTGCAAGGCAGCGCGATCGCTGTTTCGTTTCTGTGTTAATAAATGTGAATCAACATTTCGTGCAGTTATTTATGATTTATTTCTTTGCTTGTAACAATTTCATCGGTTGTCGCCCTGTTTCACCGCCCTATCAGCTGAGCATCGCGATCGAAAACGTTGTGGTGCTATTCGACACAAAATCTGAATTGCGATCGCGATAACGCTGTGTGATTAAAAAGCGCGACAATCGCTGATCCGGCGATTGTTTGTTGTCGCTCGAGAAAGGAAAAAGAAAAAGAAAAAGAAACTTTGAGTCTATAGAAACGGACATTTCTTTACACGGAGCTTCTTAGAAACGGAAGCTTCGACGCGACGATTCGCGACAGGAAAGAGTCCAAGTGTTACATTAATATCATTAACAAAGAATAGGAAAAAACTTTGTCGAACATTTAAAAAGTTATATATAAGAAATATGTACTTATTAGAACTACCATAACGGAAGTTCTATAAATAACTGAACAATTCTGAATTGTATAATTTTGTAACTATCATTGCAAAAGTTTTATAAGTAATTGTACAATTCTTTTATTTTAAGATTACGACTATCAAACCCGTCAATACGACTGATTTTAGAGTTTCATTTCTTTACAAGTGCTTAAAAGACACAGATATTCTTGTCGGAATTAATATTAATTTCTGTTTGGATAGAAACATAACAGACATGTGTAATTATTTTAATTATTATTTAATTAATTGTAATGATTTACAGGCAGAATACGGTTAGATTCTAGCGTTACCAGATATTTTCATATTAATATAGTTAAATAAAAGTTGAGTAAAAGTGTCGGACATTTCCTACATGTTCCAAGTCACACAGTGAGAAAGCTAAAGCTTCTCCAAGTTTCTCCGAGCGAGGCTCACGCGGTTATCTCTCGATAAGCGGCAAGTGAGAGAGAAAGAAAAGTCCGGTGAAAGGAAACGGAGACTTTCACAGGAGCCTTCCGTCTTTTTTTTCCTTCGGCTGGACGAAGGACGCTGAGAAAAAAAAACTGCACTTGTACCCCAGTACGATTCGTCTCACTGAAAGGCCCAGAAGCAACTGTTTCGACTAGGAAATGAAGACGACTTTTTTGCCATAAAATTTTATTGATAAGTGCAAACATTTGAATCGATAGAAAACAAATTACAGGCGCGATCGCTCAGTACCAGACAACGCCACTCCTACTCGAGGTCTATCCCACGCCCCCTCACGAATCACGTGACCCAAATTAACCAATCGCTAATTTTCGTTGCATTAGCGTTGCACCTGAAGAGGCCCGATTTTCTGGATTACCCCCGCCAAAATCACTTTCAGTGATAAAATCAAAGGAGGAACGGACGGATACAGGCTCGTTGCAGCTTCGAGACACCTCGGTACAGCGTCGCGTCGCGTCCAGCCACGTAAATCCACTTTCTCGCCGTCTACCGTAGACGGATCAAAGAGCTACCCAGCGTCCGAAGGACGTCTCTGTTTCGCAGGAGCAACCTGCAATCCAGGCCGAATCGATAACGCGTTTCCAGCGGCCAACGGGACCTATTCGCCTTCGAAACAGAGAGAGAGAAAGAGAGAGAGATTTTCTGTCTCGAACGACGTCGCGGAATCGACCGATTGATGGAAACCACCCTTTTCCAATTTGTTCGTAACTCCTTTGTCCTCCGCGCGCTCCTCGATAAGGAGATAAGGAGAGACGCTCTTCCGCAGGACCGCGTTCACGGACGAAATCGGGCAGCTTTCATCTCTTTCACTCGTTAAAATTCAAAGAGAAATTGCGAATTCAAAGTCTCGCCGACCGTACTGTTCCACAGTCGTTTTAACTCGCGACTGAAGTTTCGAGACGATCCAACGTCGATGAAATGACTAATCGGAAGTTTGACTAGAGGATCTTCGACTAGTCACCGAGAAACCAGATGAAGAGGTTGGTCGAGCCTTCGAGGGGGCGGGGGCGCGCTCGGAGAGGGAAGCTGAAACGTTCAAACGTTCGAAGGAAAGTTTTTGCTCGACCGTGGAGGAATCGCTTCGTCGACAGAGAGCGGCCCCGAGTGTCGTCGATCGCTCTTTCTTCTTCTTTGCAACGAAAAAAAAAAGAGCAACGCGGCTCGAAAAGGGGCACGCGGACCCGAAAGATAATTACGCCGAGGAGCGAAACGCGTTTCAGTCACGAATGAAATTGCTCGTAATTTCACGGGATAATCGGGCGTGGTCGATTAAAGAAATCGACCTGGAAATTCGATCCGTGGGGGGACGGTCCCTATTTTACCTACCTGCTTGCCACTCTCGTTAGCGGCGCGATTAACGCGACAGGACCCTTGTGGGTTCTCGTTCGCAGGGTGCTTGTTCCATGCTCGCGAAAAGAGAGGGGAAACAGATTTCGCACGCCAAATTAGTCTTTTTTGCGGATCGTGTTCATATTTCATTTTCGTAAATGAGACTCGTCTCTTGGCAGATTAAATTCAACTTGTGACGGAAATTCGAAAATGAATGGCGATGCAATGTGTCGTTTTTGTTGTTCTTCCACGATTTTGTTCGTAATTAATTGTGCGGTCATGCGAGCTACTACTCGAAAGACGATTAACATAAGCTTCTTTAAAACTCAGCCACTGCGTGATCCTGTTGGCAAGGCATTTTATTACTTCTACAGGCTGAGCCAAAAGTTTCTGCCCACCTATTTTTTTCTTCCTTTTTTGTTCAATATGAGAGAAAATACTAATTTTATTAATTTCAAATTGAAGTTAAGTTCAAGCATAATCTTATCATTGTGTTTTAAAAATTTATTTCTTTCGAATGTTCTTTCGATGTAATAAAAAAATTACAAATTTATTTTAGTATGTACAGTATGATGGTATAAGGTGGGCCAAAAATCACTTCCTACTGGAATTTTTTTTTCTAATCAAATTTTTTATTAATTTAATAAAATTAGTTTTCTCTTATGTTTTGATGTTTCATTAAAAAAAATAGTTTCATTAAAAAAACTATTAGCCCACCCTGTATATTATGTCAACACATAGTTTGCGGGCTATTTTAAACATCTCGTCTAGCAGGATATTTGACTAATTCTGGAAGACATAGAGAAAAATCTATTCTATCACTGACCCAAACATTTATTTATTACTCTACCTACTTCTACGCGTCGCACAATCAACGGACTGCGTTGAAAACGGATTTACGCGTGTTCCGCGCGTGACCAACAGTACACGAAAAATGTAAAAGTGTATTTTTACGTGAGCCGCATACAACGAGTTAATTTCACGTCATAACTTTGTGTTACTTTTTCGTTCGAGTATTATTACACGTACGTGCAATAAAATTTTGATTTCCGAATAATAATAACTTTACGTTACGGATTTTATTTTCATTGCGACGGATTGGAGAAAACAAATTTGAAAATAGAAAAGGGTGAATTTGATTTTCAAAAAAAGGTGAACATGATCTGCAAAAGGATTAATTTACTGTGCAAAAAGGTGAATATGATCTGCAAGGGGATTAATTTGGAGTGCAAAACCTATATACGCGCGCTGTTTGCGTCTGAAAAATTGATAACGCGACTGGAGGAAAACCTATGATACGTTCAACGTTGAACAGTAATTGAGTCGAGCGTTAATCGGTGGTTGGTGAACTGAAGCCTTTAGTTACGTCGATTCCAATCACGTTATTAACCTTTTAACACTTTCACGGCGAACGTTACGTTTATGCTTGATTTTGACTGCCCAAAAATATTAGACAATGTTACAATATTTGTAAAGTGAAGAAAAAATGATTTAATTTTTTGTTTGACCACGTTTATTCACTTTTACGTCGGCAGTAAATTTTTTAGTTTGCTTCATTTGTTGAGAGATCTATAGTAAATAATTCTCCAACAGATTTTATAGAATAATTTTAATTAAAAAAAAAATATATATCAAACTTACATACATGCATCGGTGTTCCTAAAGAGGTTTGATAATGTTGTAAGTGATATCGTGCCAAAAAAAAAAAGAAAAAAAACAAATGATGTATCAAGTTTAAGGATGAGTTAATTCGTTTTCCTCGCTGGAAAAGCATTCAAGTCGAGTTAAAAGGTCAACGATTCACGGCTTCTTCGACGACCGCGGCGCTCCCAGGGGACTGTTATTTCTCGGTGCTCGGTCGGTGGAACTCCCGCGGGAAACCCGAGCAACAGGAACGACGTGTCACGCGGCCAGGCGGCAACTTTACCTCGGCTTCCGCCGCAACTTTCTTCGTCCCACCTCGCGAACAAACCGCGGGAATATCAAGTAGGAAACGCGCCAACGAGTCTTTCCAACTCGAACAACCGATCGTCAGCGTCGCCCGGCTACGTATGCGTGTGTGCGAGTGTGTTGGAAATCGCTGGTGGGGAGATCCTTTAAAAAAGGATCGCGATCTTTTCGATTCGGAGCATCTTAAATAACTTTTTATAAATATTGATTAAGTAATTGACATAATTTTCTATAACACAGACCAAATAAGAATAACTTTGTACTTGTTAAAATTGTTAAAAATAATTGTTTTTACTATTTCTCAAATAATAAAAATAAAAATTTTATAACTGTATTACATTTTATACGTCTTTTTGCGGGAGTAACCCAGAAAATCGGGCCTCTTCAGGTGCAACGAATGCTAATGCAACGAAAATTAGCGATTGGTTGATTTGGGTCACGTGATTCGTGAGGGGGTGTGGCTTTGATTTGATGAGTCAGCAATGTGGTCTCGGTAGACCTCGAATAGGAGTGGCGTTATCTGGTACGATCGCGCCTGTAATTTGTTTTGTATCGATTCAAATGTTTGCATATCAATAAAATTTTATGGCAAAAAAGTCGTCTTCATTTCCTAGTCAGAACAGTTGCTTCTGGGCCTTTCAGTGAGACGAATCATACTGGGATACAAGTCGTGCAGTTTTTAATAAGTATCACCCATCCCTGTGGGGCAAAACTGGGTATTCGTATACTTCCAGAAAATTTCATTTTCTCAAAGTGAGCCGAGCAATTCTTTCCAAAAAGTTCGATCCAAAAATTTTCTTGTTGTACGAGGTCTAATTAAAATATACTTGTCACGAAGCCAAGTATATTTTACCCTACTTTCCTCTTCGCGCGCGGCTCTATTCGCACCAAAAGATGGAGCCGAATGTTTCTAACTTAATGGGCGAACTAGACGCAATTAGAGCTTAGTCTAGTGGCTGGCAATTTCGTGGCGAGAAGTACCTCGATGAAGAGAGAGAAAGAGAAAGAGGGAGACAGAAAAAAAGAGAGTAAAAAGAAAAAAAAGAGGGTCGTCCGAGAGGACTCGATGAGATTGCAGCGATCCAATTATCCCAGGGACTTGAAAAGGGGGCTCGGAACGTCGGACCCGGAACGTCGATGCTTTTCCTTTGCAGGCCGACTGTAATTTGCAACCTCCGTCTCCCAACCCACTCTCCTCGCAATTCTCGCGACACGCTTTACTTCCGAAATCGGCCTTCGCTTCGTCGCTGACCATCCTCGATACACGGTCACTGCTGTCGGTTCATTGAAAAAGATACGACGAGAAAAAAAGGAAAGGAGGGAAGGAGAAAAATAACGATGCTCGATGGCGCGCGAGGCTGTTATTTTCCGTGCGAAACGGCGATGCATTTATGCGTACGGGTTCGTTGAGAGGAGATATCGGGAGAAACCCGTTCGAATTTCAACCGGTGGAGCTAACAAGTTCCTATCGGGACGAGAGAGAGAGTCGAGCAAAGAAAAACAAAAAGAAGAACAGAGAAACGACCTCTAGCGATCGATCCTCGTTCTCGACTTTCACGACGTTATCGTCGGTGATAATTACCGTGCTAATTATATACGTACGTAGTTAAGAAACAACGATTGGGGGAGAAGGATCAGATTGGTCGAAGAACGATTCGACCGCCGCGCAGTGGCACGTTTGACCAAAAATAAAAGCTCGTCAAAAATATTTTCATTATTCAAACAGTACACTTTGATGAACTATAATGTTTTATTATACTGTAATATATTTTATTACAATGTAATATGTTTTTTAATAAAACTTTAACAAAATTATAATGTTTTATTATGTTGTGGTGTGATATAAAAAACTATATAACATTTTATTACATTTTGATACAATATGTTTGTAAATCATACAAAAGATTGAAATATAGACTTTTTTTTATTAAAATAATTGCATAGAGGGTGTCCCATACATGATCAACCGGCTTGGAAACGATTCTATGTACAAACATAAATCGGAAAGAAAGAACAAATTTTTTTAGCAAGCTTTCGTTCCTAAAAAACTCGAGTTTTGAAGATTTGTCAAAGAGAAACACGTTTGCAGTTGAACAAGAGTGGCACGATCGATTCAATTTATTGAAAAAAAGGAAACAAAGAAAAAAAGAAGAACTGACTTTTGGCCAAATTTTCGGGTCAAACGAACGTCTGGGAATCATTCTCGTTGCTTATCAACATAGTCCGACTTTTAGTCGTCGACGATACGGCGCAACCTGTTAATTCGTCGCTTTAAAAGAACCTGTCGATCGTCTGAGTGCCGTTCCCTCTTAAAACGCGAAAGGAAAAAAAAATCTCGCGAGAGTCATCGAGTCCCGCGTCTCGTTGGCTGCGAAATCTTCTCCCAAAACTGGCCCTCTATCGGCGCCGAGTCGAAGCGATTTCTCTCGGTCCCGGTTCGTTTGCTCGCTCCGACCGAAAAAAAACTAGCGTTTCTCGTAAAGTACGCTCGAACTCGAGCTTTTTCCCAACGAGCAAACTTTCGTCCTCGCGGGACGAGTAAATCCCCTCCATTCGGGTCGCTAAATAACCCCGTAATTGCGTCGCGCCACGGAGTGGAGAAAGTTTTTCGGTCGACGAGCACCGAGAACCGCGCTGTTTTTCGGCATACGTTCTTCGCGGGAGCTTGTTTGCGTCGTCGACTCCTTTCAATCTCGCAATCTTCCGCTCGCTCTACTTGGGACTTTCGTCGTTGAATTCGTTCGAATGGAAGCTTTCGCTGCGAGGAAATCGATCGATCGAGGAGAGAACGACAAATATGAAAACCAGCGACACACTCGCGGCGAAAGTTCGCCAAGGACTGCCCTTCGCCAAACAGTCGACTGCTAGTTCGGCCAACTCCGAACTCCCAGTGTACCGTAGGGACAAGTCGTCTAATATAGGGAGGGTTCTCAACGTGGGGAAGCTTAAAATCTAACAAAATAAGAATAATTAAGTATTTTTCATCCGCGAATGTTGCAATCAGTGCAGTTTCTATACACGAAGGATTAGGCAAGTGTATTAACTCTTGACGGTTTTTCACCAATCGCGTAGGAAGGTGGAGGAAAGTCAGCTAAAAGGAGGAGGAAGGGGTTCTCAATATGGACAAGTCTAAAATCTAACAAAATAGGAGGTGTTCTTTGTCCGTGAATGTGTGACCAGTGCAGTGTCTGTTTCTATACGTGAAGAATCAGACACGAATTCTGAGGAAGAACCCGATGAACTCACCCTTACTAGTTCAAATGAACATTAGATTACTTTTTTACTAGCTCTTTTCTTTGTAACGAGAGTGTTAAAATATTTCCTATGTTCATTGTGGCATTCCTCTATAGGCTAGAAACACGCGAGCATCACAGGGGGTAGGTCAGTGTCAGGGGTAAGAAGCAACCTGGATATCAAGGGAACGCGGCACAGACTCGAGAACACGGTCGATGTCGGCTGTATAAATACATATCGCGAGATATCGACGCCGATACCGGATACCGAGAGGATGAACCGACCTCTCCATACTGGTGGATTTCGTGAAGGGAAAGAAGGGTAAACTCGGGCGGGGAAATCAGGGAATAAATTACCGGGGCGATCGGCTCTCTCGATGCAAGCGGTAATTTATTCCGTTTGTCGAAACTTTTATTCGCGGGAGCGAATTAAATCGGCCCGGTCGGGAAATTCGGCGAAAGTTATTCGCGGACCAACCAGAGGGATTTAATCGATTTAATCCGCTCCTAGCTCCGTCTTTATCGGCGGACAGTTTTTCAATTTCTCAACACCTCAGTGCTTGGTTTTCACGGTACTCTCCGAGTATGCGCGGCACGCACGCCCCGTGAACATAAATCTCGGAAAAATTGGAATCTTGATGTTTGCGTTACAAAAAAAAAACAATTATTTCCAAATCTTTCTCGTGCATATAGAATACAAAGCAGACGCATTGTCTTAACGTCACGTCATTGACCACGATTCGACGACGACATCGTATTTTTTTAAACAAATTCCTCCTTCTGACTTGTTAAAACAAGAGCCAATTGCCACTCAACAAATGTACTGACAATGTGTCAACAATTTGTTGTTAACAAATCAAGGTCCACGTAAGGGCATAAACCACTTTGGCCAATTCTATAACGAAAACTCAACTTCTTAGTCCATTCATCGCTTGGTCAAAGTATCTTGGGACGACTCACATGTGCGACCAATTCCTAACAACGTCGCGGTGGTGGCTTTCGTGCAGGGCGAGCGCGCGGCAACATCTGCCGATTGCGACGCAAGGCGTTCCTGGAAGCCTTGATGGGGGCACTATCCCCCGCCGCTGTGAATTTTCGTCGACGTCCACTTAGCGGCCCCCCCCCTAATCGTTTCCACGGAATCGAACGTGGTGCTCGGCCGATAAATTCGTGCCAGGTATCGCGTCGATTCCGAGAGGCCACGTGGCCGTGCGTCTTTCGCGGAACGCGTTGCAACGCGCGTCGCGCCGACATTTCGGAGAAGCGCTCATGGGAAATCGATCCATCCCGCCAGAACGTTCGCACGCTCTCTTATCGTCGTCCTTCTCCTTTGCCCCGCAGTTGTGTTTCACGTCCACGCGCGATATAGATAATCGCTATGACAACAATTTTCTTTTTCTTCCAAAGTAGGTATGCTAAAATGTGTTGAAACTAGCACGAAATATGTTTCTCGCCCTACTTTAACAGCAAAAATTTTATACTTTAACCTCTTGCGCTGGAATAACGTACCACGCACGTCGAGAATTTGCAATATTCTCTCAGTTTTAAGTATATTTAAGTATAATCCAGGCAAAACAAATAATAAATTTATTACTTCTCAATAATTTCTATTCAGTGATATAATAATACCGACGAGTTCAAAAAGAAAGCGACGAATTATTGTATACGGTTTGGTCGCTCGTTATGGTCCGCAATCAGTTGCCAGCGCAAGTGGTTAACAGCAAAAATTTTAAACTTTATATCTATGAAGTTTAAAATTTTATAAATATTTACTGTAGAATTGCATGATTTCATAAAAAAGACTATATATAACTACAATTGATAACAATCTTTCTTTTCAAAGTATTCCAACACGCGTTGAAACTACTAAATATGTTTCTCGCTTTACCTAAATACTTTAACAGCAAAAATTTTACTTCAACAGCGAATGCAAATTCTTTTCACTACATGACGAGTAAAAGAAAATTGTCTTTACGAGTATACTCGACGTAAGCTTCGAAAAGGATCAAAGACCATCGCGGGATCACTAATCGAAGAGTCGACTCGCCTGGGACCCAGTGACGGACAAATTTTTGCTCGTGACGGGAGCCGAGATATTTGGAAGAATGTCGGTGCACTCGCTCTTGCATCGAACGGAATCGGAGAAAATCCCGCCGAGCGGGCTGAACGAGATCGAGAAAGAAGCGAGACTTTAAAAGCTGGGAAGCTCGACCGGCGGCTGTCGACCCGGGGGGCCTGGAAAAAGGATTTCCGTTCCGCTTCCAAGCGGAAAGAACGATACGTTCCCGTGGAGAACCGAAAAATCAGACGGTTGTATCTACGTAACTCGAGATTTTTCTCCTCTCCGCTCCGGTCCGCCGGCTTCCTTCTTCTCCTTGACGCGGGACGAGTCCCGGAATCAATTCTCGAAGCCAACGAAGAGGACGAATCTCGCGATACGCGTTCTCGTGATTTTTCTTCACCGCGACTGTGGTTTTTTGAGATCCATGTCCAAAGCGCCGAAAATTCAAAATCAGCAATAAATTAAATTAGAACAAAAAATGTATTTATAATTTATAATATTAATTTATAATATTAACAACTCTACTCTACTTCAAAAACAAGATCAACAAATAAAACACATTAAAAGTTAGATGCAGAAGCCGATAAAACAAGAGTAACATGTAGTTACATAACAAAGTAAGTTTGAATAGAATAACTAACCATACCAAATACATTGATTCGAATTCTACCACTTTTTATTTATAGCACTGCTTCCCATTCGCGTTATGTGTTTAAATTTGAGCGTGATTTACACACCATTCAATTTTATTCACAATTTCAAAATTAAATGTCTGGTCAACTTATCACACATTAAACATATTAAACAGAGTATGAAACCAACAATTTGCCAAATTTATTCGATAAATTTGTTTGCAGAGTTAATAAAACAACTATTAAATACATATATCACATTGAGAAGGAATATTTTTTATGATATATTCGCACGTCGAATTTCGCATTGCGAATATCTTTCACGAGTCTGAGAGTTGCTTGAAAATCCTCGATATACGACTCGTGATGTCTCGATCGGTAACCGTAAACGAGATCGGACAAATGGCGCTCTTTCGGCGACAGAGAGGGCGTTTTATCCCCCGAGACACGTCCGACACTGCACTGGGCCTGGTAGATCCTTCTTTCGACGTTCTCCGGCTGGCGAATCATATTTTCGCCGCCGGAAGAGAAAGAACAACCTCTCTACTGCAGCTAGTTTTTTCGTTTCGTGGATTTATGTGCACCCAGAGTGGACGGACGCTTTTGTCCTGTATGAACGCGGACAGTGGAATTCATATTATTGCGCGCCAAACACAGGGGTTGTCAACGCGACGATAATTAATTCGCCCAAGATTCCCCCAACGCGACAGAGCCCGAGCTACGAAATTTCCACCCTTTTCTCCGGTTTCCTCGTTCTCTCTTCCTCTCGTTTACGAATTAACGAGCGGTAATTCTATATTCCGCGTTTAGTGTTTACTCAGCGAACGAGGACGCGATTTCTCCCACCTCTCGCCGCCTAAATGTCGAATCGGTCGGATTAAATCGCGTCGCTCGGCTATACAGGGTGGTTCATTTAAGCGGAGCCGTCTAAATTTTTTTTTTCAATATCATTAAAACTAATTGATTTAATTATTTTTAATTTCGTGACGATGAGAAAAATGGTTTTTTTCGAAGCTTTTAAGTTCATTGATGTTTTTTTTTTTCTTTTCGTACAAATATGTATTTTTCTTCTTTTTACTGCATCGTGCAGTGTATTTTTACGGATTCAAATAATTTTTTATGAAATATATAAATAAAAGTTTGTGTATTTTATTGTATTTTTCTATTTTTCTCTAGTTTTTTTATTTTTTATTTTTTTTCGCTTTAATATCTCTGATGAAAATTCTATGCGTTAGCCCTTGGCAAATTTAGTTCTACCGTCAATGTCGAAAATCCATACGTGTGCTCAGTTTTGCCCATCATCACTCGAGCCGTCGCTTGCGATTTTTAAGAGAATCCACGCGACGGTGTTAAGGGATTGAAAAATCGAATTTCCTGCGCCCGCGTGGCCGAGGATAAATCGCTCGCTGGAAACAGTAAAGACGAGGAGCAGGGTGTCGACGACTGGCGATTTTTCGTTCGTCTCGAGTGCAATTTCGGCTCGCTTTCGACCCGCTTTCACCCGAAGGAAGTTGAAAAAGGAAACTTGGCAGAAGGAAACTAGGTCGCTCTTCTCGTCGTTCGCTCCCTCGAACGAGCTTTCAAACATGAAACGAGTTGGCTTCGTCTTTTTTAACGCAGTTAACCGCGGTATTTAGTTTTGAAAATCCCTCGCGGTAATTAAAATCAAGCAAGCATACAATCAAACGAGCATACACGTCAAACGCAAAGTAAATGCTCCTGTTATAAATTTTACGAAAAAACACGCACGACTTGTACCCCAGTATGATTCGTCTCACTTGAAAGGCCCAGAAGCAACTGTTCTGACTAGGAAATGATGACGACTTTTTTGCCATAAAATTTTATTGCTATGCAAACATTTGAATCGGTACAAAACAAATTACAAGCGCGATCGCTCAGTACCAGACAACGCCACTTCTACTCGAAGTCTACCCCACGCTCCCCCACGAATCACGTGACCCAAATCAACCAATCGCTAATTTTCGTTGCATAAGTTGCATCTGAAGAGGCCTAATTTTCTGGGTTACCCTCGCTAAAATCACTTTAGTGATAAAAAGTGAAGCGAAACGTGGAAGGATTACATTTTTATTCGATTTTATTTAAAACTTAAAAATTGTCGAAAAATAATAAAATTCGTAAGCAAAAAGAAAAATAACTTTGAAAAATTCAGTTGATTTAAGTGCAAAATGGTATTTTTCAAAGCAAAGTATCACACAAAATGGCAGGTTCGTGATTCCTTACGGATTCCTAAAGGAAATATACCACCAAATGACATCACTTTTGTTACTTCTTATTGAAATTTGGAGTTTTCAAAGTAATTTTTTATTTTCCACTGAAACAAAGTTCCGGATTAACGTGTATACTCGTCGAACGCAGATAACTAATTAATTAGTCCTTCTCGACTTTCGTATTCACGCTAGACTTGGTCTCGACTCTTCGACTTTCCCGCGAGTATTTCTTCCCTCCACCCTCGAGTCCGGCGAATACCGATAACGATATCGAGCCAACGGATACGTCTTACGACTCGACGTATGCACGCGAGTAGATAAAACCTCCGCCTCTTGGAAACGGAGGATCCGGAGAAGCGCGAGATCGACAGTGTATCGGTGTATCATGTGATCCCACGAAGAACGAAGAACATGCTGAGATGAGAGGAGAAAAAGGAGAGAGAGAGAGAGAGAGAGTTCGAAGAAAGATGGAAGCATGGGTCATGCGCGTGGATTATTATCGACAAATGAGAAAGTGAGGAGGGGTCACCTTGGCTTAGGGCGACGAGGAAGGAGGTCGAGCAGTTTGTTTTCAAAGGACAGGTAATAATGGCTGTTAGGCGGGCAGAGTGAACTCCGTATGGAGCGCGAAGATGGTTTGTATGCAGACAGCGGCGGTCGTTCCGACACCCGGCACACGTGATGAAATTTCCTCGGCAACACTTCGGTTCGTTTACCGAACCGAACCGGCCGGAAACTCCGCAATTTTTCGCAAGAAATTGCGAAATATTCGAAAATCCAGTCCCCAGCACGTCTTGGTATCGTAGAAAAAAAAGCGTGGAAAAAGTAACCACGGATTGTGTTTTGGGAGAATGTTTCAAGGATTACCATAAACAAAAAAAGTGTCGTTGGAGGAATACTTTTTATATAAATTATACAATTTATTCATGGATTATTTTCTAATTTTTATTACCGAATCTAAAACAATGATCTCGTGTTTCTTTATTATTTTTTAAATAAATGTTCTTCCACTTTAATTATATCTTTCTCTACGTATCACACACATGGTGTGTAATCGGTAATAAAAATATTCTGAAGAGCCAATTACAAACACCTACCATGTTATTTATCACACTAAAAGAATTTTGCAATGTCACACCTCCTAAACATTTCTTTCGTTTAAATTGTTTGACGTAGAAAAAGAAAAATTTTCCGCTCCTGGGGATTGTCTTTGAAATAATTCTTCGTCTCGAATGGGTTAATTTGATCGCGCGCGTCTGAATTTTCTAAGAGCTCTCGTCCCCTCCTCCGAGGACAGCTGCTTCCGTTCGTTCGCGCACGCCGCCCATTTCAAGCTATTTCAAAGACGGAAATTACCTCACTCGCGCTAGCTGGAACGTGCGCCCGGTGTCGATTTTCCCCGCTCGAGCGTAACGAAACGTCGAACATAACGAACGGACTGAAATCGAACGAAACTAACGACGATGAACGACGGAGCCGTTTCGAGAAACGATGTTACACTTTTGCGGAAACTTTGTCTTCAACTTGTATCGACACAGATTATGCGATTGTAACGCATCATCCGATTTAAAAATTCTGCATTCGTTGTTACTTCTTTTGTTCATTTAATTTTCGTTAAGAAGATGAAAATGCATCATCTAAAATTACATTATTATTATTTTATACATTGTTTTCTATATTGAATTGACAATTGCCTACATTCTTCTTTGTTTCATAATCAATCTGGTTTGACTGGTAGGAACAAGTACATATAAAGTGTCTTGTAGGTTATAGAACATAAAGTGTCTTATAGGTTATAAATCAGTCGTTTGACTGGTAAAAATAGGTACATATAAAGTGCCTCATATAAGTATAGATATAAAATACGTTTATAGTGTTAAATCGTTAAATCATTGTTATCAACTCGTTCGGTACGTTACAAAATGTAAACGTCATCGGTTTTCGCGACGATCGCGCGATCCTCTCTGTACAGTTTTCGATAAATAAACGGGAGCCGTGCGGAAAAGGCGAGAAGCGCGGAGAGCAGCCCCCCCTGCTAGATGGTTGGTGCACGAGTCGAAAGGCGAACCGACAACTTGTAGCCATAACTCTCGAGGACTGGAACAGCCAGGCGAAAAGAAGAAAAGGGCAAGTCGAGAGGAAAAACGAGCGGGGAATGGAGAGACGATTGCATCGGCGGCGATAGGTGTGCTTCTTAGAGGGGAAGAACTTTTCCCTTCGAACGTACCCCGCTTTCGAGCGTGAAAGAACGCGATTGACGTCTCTATACTCTACGCCGGAATCAGGAACTTTTTCTTTTGCTCATTGTTTCGGCAATAGTATATGCCTATAGTATGCAGTATATAATATATATAAAATACAGTAGCTTCATTGATAATATTAAAGAAACATATCACCAAATGACATTTTTGTTACTTCTTATTGAAATTTGGAGTTTTTAAACTAGATGGTAATTTTTTATTTTACACGACGAGTATACGCGTCAATCGTACCGAAATAAAGTTTGGGACTGACGTGTATACACGCCGAATAGAACGCTGGTAAACTGATTAAAACACAACAGCGAATGGCTCTCGTTTGCATGGCGTTTCGCGCGCGCGCGCGCCACCCAGTCTCGGAAGCTCTCCCGAGCACCCGGTACATGCTGGAATTTCAGCAGGTCGAGACAGGATCCGCCTACCGTCTCCTACGAAGCTCTCCTTTTGCTTCCTTCCCCCCACCCCCCTCTCCATAGTTCACTCTTCTCGGTCATCCTCTCTCATCGTCTACCTTCGTTCGCCGCTACTACCCTTTTCACCGCCGGCTCGCGGCCACGAGGCTTCCCCCGCTAACCCTTTGCCCTTTCTTTCCCTCGTTCGACAAGCTCGACTCGATAGCCCGCGATAGCCAGCGATGCCAACCTCGCCCCACCATCCAATGGTCGGTCCACCAATCGGACGGCCGATTTAACAAGTCTCGAAGGCGTACGAATCCCGAGATAACGAGCAACAACGATTTTCTTCGAATCTTTGCAAATTAGCATCGTGTCCCACGTCCCAATATCACCGGAATTACTACAGAATTCCTCTTCCGGAAATCCAGGGGAGGTCTCCGCACTCACGAGCACCTTTTTCGGAAAACTTGGTCCCCGAAAAGGACGAGAAGACCCTCGAAAGGAAAACAATCGAAGGTGGAAATATCGAGGGGGAGGGGGGGCTCGGTGTACCTGTTACCTACACCACGGTAGATCTTCGGTCGGGCTCGTAAATCTTTGTGCAGATCCGAGAGACGGGACGATTTAGACCGTTTCGACCTAGGCGACTTTTTCAGGTAGCGGTTCCCCTCTTTACCCCCACCCCAGCTATCGAGGATTCCATAGATTTGTACCGGGCCGAGAAAGAAACTTAACTCGGGCCCCCATGGGTTGTTTCCCCTCGTGCTTCCTCTCTGTCTTTTTGCCATCGTTTCTCCTTCGCCCCTCTGCCGACCCTGCTGGTTGTCCCTTTTTTACGGCCCGTGTTACCTGCTTTCGCGGAACGTTACAAGCTGTTTCTCCGTCGGATGAAGTCGTCTGCCAGCCGGTGGTCGCGCAGCGTCGGGGCGTCGCGTCGCCGTCGGCTTCCCTTTTCCTTCGCTAATTTCGTTCCTCTGCACGCCGCGACACGTACCGCGATAATATCGGAAACGTGTATTGGACGCGTGTCCGGTGTTCCCCTTTGGCGACGCCGATCGACCACCGAACCTGACTCGGGATTAGCATTCGTCCTCGGTGCGCGCGCGTTTCCTTTGCGAAACAACGAATATCGATATGTATATCCCTCTCCTTAAAACAACGACTCGAGAGCGATCGAGAATTTCGCTGATCACCGATTTCGACAACTTCTCGGTCTTCTTGGAATATTTTTAAAAAGTAAAACTAAATATACACGTTTAGTAGTTTTGGACCATCCCGTACAGAGTGTAAAGAAAAGTTTGTCTTTCGATTTGATCGAAATACATGTACAAAATTAACCTCGATCTTGAATTTCAAAAACAAAATTTTTTTTGTATTGTATAAAACTTTTCCGATGAACCTAATAGTTTTCTAAAAATGGCAAATAAGTTTCTTATTCATTTAATGCTGCAGACACGTGAGTTCTAACAGCGACTTTATGGTTCTGGATTCGATTTCACTAACATTTGACTTATCATAGTTGTAGCATCAGTGTGAGTCTACGTAATCAAATAATAAAACTAACTGTTAACATTATTCGAAATACAAACGTTACATCCACGCGTCCAGAATCATAAAGTCGCTGTTAGAAAGCACATGTCCACAAAATGATTAAGAAACTTTTTTACCATTTTTCAAGACTTCAAGTTGCTTCGGGAGCAAATTCTTTTCTTTTTTTCTCTTGAGTGTAAATATTTCTTTATCTATTTGATAAGGTTAAGACTAACAAAAAAAAACCGAAAACCAAGCAAGAGTAGTTACTTTTAATTAATTAATTAATTAATTGATGAAAGTGCACGTGATTGGGGCACGCGCCCCAACGTAATCTCTTGCCTGTTTCCCCAGCCTGGATTACGAAGGATTCGCAAAGGGAGGGAACACGAGGGCGAATGGAAATAGCTCTGGCTTTTCTGTTCCCTTTCTGTTTCCGCGCAATTTGTCTCGTCTTTATCACCTAATTCACCATCTGTCGCGGATAATTAACGAATCACGTTCGCCTCCGTGTTTCACCGCACCGCCGCCAGATCACGTCTTTTTCTTTTCTCTCTTTCTCTTTTACCTCCTCTCCCCACTCCTTTCCCCCAGTGTTCCGGCAACTCGACGCGTTTTTGCACGCAGTTTCGTCCCGTGAGAACCGGCTAACAGAAAGTTTGCCATCAACATTTCGTCGCTTCGTTCTTCCCCGGAGCGAAACACCGGCCATACGAAAAATTTCGATGAGCAGCCCCGTCGAGGTTTTCGAAATGATCGCAACTCGGTGACTACGTCGAAGGTTTCTGAGCACTCGGGCAAATGGCAGCTGCGCGCCATGTAAATAAAGAGAGATTCGATTACCTCCGGAGGTTAATACTCCCCCTCGTGTCACGCGATTTATTAATCCGCTCGTCGGCGAAAAAAGTGCTGCCATCGCGGGAGATAAAACTGAATATTAGCCGTCGCGTGAGAGACGCCACGACGGGAGAGCAAAGACGTTGGGATACGAAAACTACGATCAAAGGGAGGATCGATATTTTTTCTGTACAATGACGTTTAAAAAAAAAATGAGCTCCAGAAGTTTCGTATTTTTATGTTTTTATTTTATCAAGGATTTATACGACTTTGATCGGTTAACAAAAATTCTCTGATTTATCTCCAAACTCGAATCTCTCAGGAACGGTCATTTTCGATTAAAAATATTTATCTCTTCTTTTCGATTTGTACTTTTACGTAGAATCATTCCCAAATCGATTTTGTATGTTATATGGCATATCTTTTAAAAAATGTTTTAACAAAAAAATGTAACAAAAAATGATTTAAAGATCATCATAAAATATAATAAAATATCATTATAAAACTGTAATAATAAATAATAATATACATAATAAAACGTTATAATATATCAAAATGTATTATTGAAACAACAGAAATATTTTTAGTTCTTTTTCAAACGTCCTCTCACTGTGCGTCGTGTCGTTCGAGGTAACGAAGAGAAACTACAGGTCGACGGTCGAGGTGACTGCTCGCGAGTAGAATTACCGCGGAATATCGTCATCGCGAGCGTCGACGATGAATATGAGTTACAATTATGCAAATAGCCGGAACAAATGTCAGCGCGTGGTTACGTCACGATTGATAGTCACCGCTCACCGCGAATGATTGGTGATTCGCGCGAAAAATATCATACGTTGCCCGTCTTTGAGGTAAACACGTGGCATGGACAAACAATTCGTAGAAACAATTAATAAAAATTATCGGTCTTAATTTTTTTGGTAAAAATCTACATCACTGCTACATTATCTGCATTATATACATTACTATTTCAAAGTAGAAACTATACGTTTAATTCAGCGACGAGAGTCCAATCGATTTCGATGAAATTTAAGCTTAAAGTGTAGTTTTTGAAAAAATATTTGCCATTTTTTTTTTTTCTAATCAAAACAGATATAAAGTGAATAGATCGTGAAAACATAAGCTTTACGTTTTAAAATTAGACCAAGTAGATTATATGATTTATATTTGCTAGAATAGCAACAGTGACAAAGCGATAAATTTTTTTTTCAGAAAGTCAGAATATCCTATAAAACAACGCATATTCCACTTTTTTTTTTGCATTTTACGTGTAAACATTCGATACAATATTATTAATATTAAAAATTTATACGCACGTTCAGTTTCGCGCTCATCACTGGGCGTACAATCGGCGCTCGGTTAAATACCGCATCGATCGATTACGTCGATTCGCGACTGTATAAATGGATTTTCTCGCAGTTATCGAACCGTTTATATCTAATTCGTCTAATTGGATATAATTGTCTGTTTCAATCCGATTGTATCTTCTTCATCGATCACTATCAGTACTGTCGCATTCGAAACTGTCAAGGTAAAAACCAGAAGCGTAATTTTTTCAGCGACCTCTCGCCGATTTAATAACGCGCGACGATCGTTGGTTCGGTGGATTAGCCGCGTAATTTCTGCGACGCGTTCGCGCTGCAATTGCCGCGGTTGGCAAATTTATCGTCCGCGGGAATTTCATTGGCGCGGCGCGGTCGGTGAATTTATTCGGGGCGGTGAACGGGTCGTGACGTCCCCTCGAATCTCATCAGTTGCCCCGAACCACGCTATTTCCCTCCTCGTAAAATTCGATAAACCACTTCTGGACCGTTCTCCCTCCTCCACGAACGAAAAAGATACGAAACTCGGCCGATCCGACGACGTTTGTTAACCTCTTGCGCTAGAAACTGGTTCACGGACCATAACGAGCGACCAAACCGTATTTGAATTCATCCGTACATCACTGGATAGAAATTATTAAGAAGTAATAAATTTATTATTTGTTTTGCCTGGGTTATATTTCAATATACCTAAAATTGAGAAAATATTGCAATTTTAGGCCAAATATTCTCGACATGCGTGGCACGTCATTCCAGCGAAAGAGGTTAAACACGACGAAACTGGTCGACTCGATTGAGTCGGATTACTCGTTAAGAAACGAAAGCAGAGAGGAGGGCTGACGCCTCTGACGGGATTAGCCGATGCGAAAATCTTAACTGCGTGATAAATCTTTCAATCCCGAGCGGATCGTCGCTAATAAATTCTAATCCAAAAGATGTATTCGTACGTAGGTAGATCTCGACGAACGCGTTCTTCGACGCGAGATGGCGCAACGCTCGAACGAGACCCCGTGACCAAACTTTTCTCTGGGCATGCGTGCCAACTATAAATCGCTTTACGAGCGGACTCGATACGATCTCGCTCGGCTGTAAACAGTCGTTTGCCGAGACAGACTGATCGGAGACGATGTTTCGTTATTATTACGTCACGGCACACGCCAATCAAACAGACTCTCATTCCAGACGGAATCACTCGTTAATTTTCTTGCTGTCATTACGCAAGAAATTGACACAGCTATGTACCATTTTTCTATATGAATTACCAATACATCATCAACTGGGAGAAAGTTATTCCTGTCCTTTGAGCAATAATTTTGCAAGGACACTGAATATCTTTTGCATTTTTTTAATACTATTTTCTGCAGTTCTTTGGAATTGAGACATTCTAATAGATTTTGAATGTAGGTCTTCGTTAAATTCGTTATGGTGTACGTGCGCAACACTCGAGGATATCCCTCGTATCTGCAAGTGACCGTTGAGTTTCAGACAGTTGCCATTTTTATCTTTTCCAATTTCCATGGCACCGTTTACGCCGCATTCACCATCTCTGAAAAATATGACCAGCCAACAACGTGGTTCATCCCGTCAATAAAAATTGTCGACTCGTAAGTTTTCAATAAGTGTCGCAGTCTTGACCCGTCTTTCGAACAATTCGCTCAGTCTCGTAATTTTGTGCACTTTCTCACTTTTTAATCAATTCGATACACAACCGAGTTTCAATTTAGATTTTCCTCGCCTCTTTCACATTAGGTTTACAGATATTTAGGTTTATTGTATACCTCTATCTACGGAACACGGGTGAACGAAAACGCGCATGTTCTTCGAAAAATTGATTTAGTCACTTTAGAAACAACTTAAGCGCACACTGTTAACTTAACTTTTTCGCTGGCATCAAGAAAATGTTAGAAGCATACAGTGTGCTATTTTTCCAGATGAACTGACTCAAACCAATAGCGACGGCGAAGTTCAGAGAAAAAAGGCAAAATAAAGCATATGATATGATGTTGGATAATGATCAGCCACCGTCGAAGCGTTGTTGACGTAGCATGTGGTGGTGACCCGTGTGCTGCCATCCGTCGACGGTGCTTCGACGCGACATGAATGCAAAAATAATTGTATATATATCTGTATATACAAATGTTTTACGTACGTATATTAAATGCAAATACGGTGACAGTGAACACGTATATACGCGTATATTTTAGAAATGTTATGTATGTATATAAATGTTTTACGTAATAAAACACGTATATACTAGAAATGTTATATTTTTCGAAACAAACGAATAAACACGTCGCTAGCTAGGATAAAACGATTTTCCTCGACGTGTTTTTGCTCCGACGTGTTTCAACCCTCTTTCTCCCTTCACCCTGCGGCAGCAACAGTCTGCCTCGTGGGATTGGATTCTCCACGACGCGAGACGAGGCGACGATGAAGAACCAGATTGGTCGAAGGAAAAGAAAAAGAGAGAAAGAGAGAGAGAGTCGCGTTCAACGGCGCGAACTTGGTGACGGATGCGTAATTGCCAGACGAGATTATTCGCGAGAAAGACAGAGAGTTGGTAGAAGGCAGAGAGGGAGAGCCAAGGGGGGTTTGTCCTTAACCTCTTAGCTACTGAACGTCACCATAGTGTGTCGGCTTTCTCACGTGTCTCACCTTTTTGAACTGCACGCCACTATAATGGCGCACTTGTTTCTCGAGTCGAAGACAGTTTATACACCGTTATATGTTGTCGTGGTTTTTCAAATTTTTTAGATGGAAAAAAAAATTTGAATTTATTTGTTTAGTTTCGAAAGTTCACTTATAGTGGCGTGATGTGCAAAATGCAATGCAAAAAAAAAAAAATTTTTGACTTTGAAATTCAAGGTCAAAGTCAATTTTTTTTTACAGGTGTGAAATTCATCTACGGCAGCCACGGGCAAACATTTCTTCCTATTTCTTTCCTGCACAGAAGTAATAGTAGCTTCGCGAAGATTCTCCGTGTCTAACAGGTCGAAAAATAACCGGTTTCCGGTTTACGTTCGGTTTCTGTACACGTCAAACGGGGAACGTTTGTCGGAGCAGTGCCTGGATTTGAAATGGATTCGTCAAAGGGAATGCGAGAACACAGGAGAGAATAACGCCACGCGAATGGGGAATTCCACGCAAGGGACCGCAGCGCTCCGTGCAAATGCCGCTGGATCTCGCATTCCGGGAACAAACGCGCGTTGCCAAGGCGCTTATCCTAGGTCTGCGTCTAACCTCGGTTAATCGATCGGGCGTAACGCAAGCAGGAGGAGGCGCGCGAACTGTTCGCGTCGAGGGAACGAAAATTCAGAGGCAGACTTCGTCGCGCGAATTTTCAAACACCGCTAGCGAGCCTAAACACCGTCGCTCTTTCGTCTTCTTTCGAGCACGGAAGTTCGTTCTGGTGCGAATTGATTTGGACGAAAGGGCGGGTAAAGAAGGATCCGCAGGCGAGTCACGTCGACGTCGCCGCGAAAGGTGACAGTCGCGGCTCGCGAGCTAAGAGATTCAAGATGGGGGCGCGCAAAACGCGTTGAAAATATTCAGAGGATCGGGCTGAAACGAGTTCGTGCGTCACTCGATGAGGCAACAGGAAGAGAGAAGAGAAAGCGTGGCGAAAAGGGGGAAGGGAGGAAGAGGAAGACGCGAGCGTGCGAGCGTGGGCGTTCGGGATTCCGCGGAGCGAGGGCAGATAAGAAGAGAGAGAGAGGCACGAAGAGCAGGGCGAAGGTCCACGGCTCGAACAAATGCAATGGGGGAAATTTGCATTTGCGGGTCACGCTGCGGCGAGAACGAGTCACGAGGAGAAAGCTGCACAAGGCGAGGGGGAATAAAAAAAGGGCAAAGCCAGCCGGAGAAGAAGCGAAGTCGAGTCCCTACGTCTCTCTCTCTCTGTCCCTGGACACGCTGCTGATAAAAAAAGCTATGAGGGATTCTTCTTCTCCGAGTCGGTTTTTCATTTATCGGAGACAAGAGAACGGAGGAGCAACAGAGCAGCCCCCACGAGACTCGACGGAGCGCGAATTTGCGGTAGATGGGAATTTTCCAGTCAACTGGCGTGTCTCGACGGCGAGGGCCATCGCCAAACGTTCAACCCTCTCGGAACGACCGATTTTCCCCGAACTCGAAAGCCGCTGTGAAACTCGTTGATCCTCCGGTAGCCGGGCAGCAAACTCGCTAATCCGTTCGGAGTCCGTTAATCGGCCTCCGGCAGAGTCCGCTCGACGCGCTCGCAACGTTTTCCATTGCCTCGATCGAACGCCAATATCAGTGTAAAAATTTCGCAAGGTAACGCGAAACGAAACGAAACTAAATACAGTGGTGCCTTCGTAATTGTGTCCAACACAGTCGGGAGCAAAACTGGTCAGTTAAGAAGGATGGTGTGTTCCAGGGATTGGCATCGAAAGAAAGAGTGGGGACTGAGCGTCAACTGTTATATGATACCAGGCATGGGGGGCAGTGGGATTCCAGTATTGTTTACTACATTATTCGAATGTAAAGGAATTTTTAACACTTCGATTGTAAAGGAACGTTTTAACATTTTGTTTTTGTTAAATTGAATACGTTTAAACTGTTTTAAACTGAATACATATCTAAACTAAATAAAACTAAATAAAACTAAATAAAACAATAAATTATAATAAACTGAAGGGTTTGAGAAAGTCATAACTTGTTCATTTCCAATCTTTTTTATTTTCTTTTTTGTAAGTTATAGAAAAAATCCATTAATTATATTTCCAAATAAAATAATAAAAAATTAAAAAAACACGTTCGTAAAAGTTATTTTTGTTTTATATCATTCGGTCTTTCAGTGATCACTTTATATTATATCGCTTGTTTTGTGTTGTGCGAGTGTTATGTTTCACACGAGTAAGGTAACGTAGAGTGGAGATAGTCTCAATTGGTGGGAGTAAGCGCTGGTCAGTTACGAGACCCAAAGTGTGGTCAATTACGAGATCGCTACTGTACTAACGAAACTAAACAGAAATAAACGAAACTAAACGACAACAAACGAGAACTGATATGGTTGAACGAAAGAACGAATATCGTACAATCTCGAGCGACACCTACGCTCGGCTCGACTGGCAAGAACCGACGATAAAAGCGTCGAACGGACGTTCGCGGCAAGAGGGTAAAAAAGGTTCCGGCGTGCAGCCGCGTGTATGGTGCTCGAGGTACGACGGCGATCGACGACTATCAATCTTCGACTCGAAGAAAACGCGACGAAGGTAAAAGCCGGTTCGTGAGCAGCGAACACGTCTCGTCCTCGCGTAGAAAATTCAAGGTAAACGTTCGTACAGACGTCTCGCGATTTTCGTCTCACCTCGAGTGAGATTCCAGACTCGAATGAAATTGGACCGTTCTTCGCAATTTTACTCGACAATTTCTGTCCATATTGTTTTCTCTAACTGTGAATTACCTTTTTAAGTTGCGCTCTCTGGTTGCTTTTCGCAAAGGCTGGTTGCTTTTTGCTCATTCTCTCGCAGTCGTGGTAAAAGTCAATTTGAAAATTGATATATTTTCTCAGTTCTAAGTATATTTAAATATAACCCAAGTAAAACGAATAATAAATTTATTATTTCTCAATAATTTCTATCCAGTCATACCGACGAGTTCAAAAAGAAAGTGACGAATTATTGCATACGGTGCGGTCACTCGTTATGGTCCGCGAACCAGTTGCCAGCGCAACTTTATTATTTTCCCAATTATTTGCACAGCTTTAAATTCCTTGACTGACCAAACGAGCTACACGCCATTAATTGAAATCCATTATGTGCCAAATATAACTAACATTATTTCAAAAATTTATTTATTACTATTATTGTTTTATTAATCCTTAGGAGCACGCAATTTCAAAGAAAAAAAAATGGAATCTTTTTTAATATAAAAAAAGGAAAAAACGTTTATTTCAATTATTAATAAAATATTTCTTAAAATGAAAAAAAGTAATATTTAAATAAATTCTTTCTTACAGAGTGGGGCATAAATAATCCCACCATGGTATCACATCTTTAGGTGGGTTAAAAAATATCCTACCATGCATTAACTGTCAAACAAAATGTGGGAGTATTTTAAACCCAACTAACCCCAAAGAGTTAAATTTCGCCCAGGCCTGGTTTCAGCAAGGAGCGCGATGGAAACGACGCGACGGGCGCGACGAAGAGAAACGGGCAAACGGCAACTGACGTAACGCGGCGTACCCGTAGTTCGATCCAGCCGTTCCCGTTAAATTACACCTTCTCCCGGTCGAGTACACGGGTAACTACATACAACGGACTGGTCGACACGAGGTACGAGTACCGATAGGCCCGGATCACCCGGCACGGGATTCGCCCTATAAGTAATCTTGTCCCGAGAGTAACACAGCGCGCCGCACCGTTCAGCCACGCACCTTTAAAAGCCACCGTGTCCTGATGGTTTATTCAAGATGAACGCACGCGCACGTTTATATTGGCGGAAATAGAAAGCCCAGCCTCGCCCGAGCAATTTCGCGTGTCCATGTCAGCCCCGCTGCTCGACATGTCTTTTATCTAAAAAGTCAGGGGGGAAGAAGATTTTCTCGTGTTTCGATATAATATCGAAAGAAAATGTACAGGGTGGAAAGAAAAAGTTTGCTACGTGGCTATCATAGATGAATTATATACTTTCGATTTGATCGAAATACATGTAGAAAATCTGTTGCAAAATTAACCTTGATCTTGAATTTCAGTCAAATTTTTTTTTTTGTATTGTATTCTACTCATCACGAAGATAAAACTTTTCCAATGAACCTAATAGTTTTCTAAAAATGGCAAAAAAGTTTCTTGATCATTGGTGATGGTGATCTCTCAAAAACATATCCGATCTACCTTTTTACGAAGCTAATATCATCCGAGGAGAGTTAATTCGAGATCCACTCTCGAATTAATGGACGAATTAATCGAATCTATCCGTGGAAAAAAACGGATCGTACGAGACGTATACTTCCTTATCGACAAGCACCACTACTACGGGTCGTGTTTCGTAGCCACCGTTATCCTCTCGTTTTTGCCCGATTGCCAGGTCGCCGCCACGCTTTCTCCGACGATGACTAATACAGAGCGTACCCCGTGCTTCTCCGCCGTGTCTCGAGCAAAGTGGCAGAAAGACCAGTTGAGAAAGAAAGACGGAGAGAGAGACGGAACACGATGAACTCAAGAGTCACGCTCGCCCTCTCTCTCTCTATTCTCTCCGGAGGCTTCTCAACCGAGATCCTTGGTCCTTCTCCATTCTCGCGGTGGACCGCGGCCATCGCGTCCCTCGAACTCTTATCGAGGTAGTCGGATTTCACCGAGAGAGACACGAAGCTCTCTCGCCTCTCCCCGCTTATCGAGGAAATCGCGAATCTTTGAGAAATTCTCGCGAAGACGGATCATAAAACGAACATCATGACAAGAGTAAGTTTCTCTCTCTCTCTTTCTCTCTCCTAGGTTAATGGAAATTACAGAGAGAGAGAGAGAGAAACAGGAAGGGAGAGGGAGTTGCGAATAGAAAAGGGGGGGGGGGGGGAAAGTTTAGGTTAAGCATATATTGGGTTAAGATTAGGTGGTTTAGATTTAGTTAAAGTTCAGGTTAGGTTAATGGAAGTTACAAAGGGAGAAAGACAGGAAGGGGGAGAGGGTTGAGAATGGAAAAGGAGAAGGGGAAGGTTTGAGTTGGGTTTAGGTTAGGTTAATGGTAGTTACAAAGAGAGAAAGACAGAAAGGGGGAGAGGGTTGAGAATGGAAAAGGACAAGGGGAAGGTTTAGGTTAGGTTAATGGAAGTTACAAAGGGGGAAGGGGGAGAGCAAAAAGCGAAAAATCAAAGGTTCAGATGGGGGAACAACGAGAGAAAAAAAGGAAAGGTGAAATCGATACGGCGTTTATTATCGGGTGCACGCCCACCTGGGGCCGGCGTTGCAGGCACCAGGCCCCGTCGATGCAACAATTACCGTCGAAAAGCCCGTGGCTCTTCTCCAGCGAGCATTAGACGACTCCTCGGCCAGCCGGCCAATTGCCGTTCTCCGTTCGCGGAATAATCAGCCGAGGTAGATCGCAGCCCGCAGAGAGCCAGCCGGTGAATAGCGGTTATGAGTTCCCTTTGTTCCAACTCGTCGATCCACTCTCTCTCTCTCTCTCTTTCTGTGTGTGTGTGTGTGTGTGTCTTGCTCTTAGTCTTGTTTTCTCATCTATTCTCTTCTCTTTTCAGGGTTCGACACTGCACTCGCTTCTTTCTGCCCCGAGCAACGAAACGTACGTATGTACCATTGTAACTCGATTGGTGTTCAGGCGCGGCTTATTGTTAGCATCGGAGGCAGAAATCGTTGGGAATAGTTCCGGTGATTTCGTGAATCCGCGTATCCGATTATCGGCGAACATTATTGGAAACGCGTCGGGTTTGTGGAGTATTTCGAGCGTACCGATACACTCGAGTCGCGAGCGTGCACACGCCTGCCCTTCCGAAGGATGTTATTAGTTTGCCAAACTTAATCGCGATTAGAATCTTCCACTCCCTCCCCAGGGGCTCCTCCGCAATTAAGTTAATGCGAGCTCATCTTCGAAATTTTCCTTAATTATCCCTCGTGTCCTGTATCGTATCGCGTTCGGCCGGTGGATCGTTTTATATCGATCGACGAGGGCCGGTGTTTTCGAAAACACAGGTTAGGATTCGCGCGTGATTATCACAGACAAGCGCTACAACCGCACATAGGGGGAAGGAAGTCTGTGCAACGCACCGCTGCACCGTGGATCGTAGTATTTGCCTTTCATTTAGAAACGCAGCTACGCATTAACGCAATTAACGCGGCCGTTTGCCACATCTGTCAAAGCTTCTTTGTCTCTCTCTCTCCTCTCTCTCTTTCTAGGAAACGTTCGTTCATCAAAATCGGAAATTACAAAGAGAAGAACAGCAAGCCACTCCCTACAACGCGGACTAAAAATTACGCCACTGTCAACCGTACAACGCGATGAAAAAGTTGCTGAAAGAGATTCATTTCGGATATGAAAATATATCCGTTTCTGAGTTGACTCGAGGCACAGTTTTGCATCAACTCTTGTGCCATACGGAGGGGTTGTTCAAAGTGTGTATTGTGGAACAGTTATTTCCGCGCAGAATTAATCGTGTTGCTTCAAAAAGGAATTCATTTCAATTACAAACTAGATATCGATCGATTATAAGACAAGGCAATCTTTTTTCATTATATTTAACCTTTTCAGGTGCAACGCTAATGCAACGAAAATTTGCGATTGGTTGATTTGGGTCACGTGATTCGTGAGGGGGCGTGGGATAGACCTTGAGTGGAAGTGGCGTTGTCTGGTACTGAGCGATCACGCCTGTAATCTGTTTTGTATTCAAATGTTTGCATATCGATAAAATTTTATGGCAAAAAAGTCGTCTTCATTTCCTAGTCAGAAATTAGTTGCTTCCTTTCAGTGAGACGAATCGTACTGGGGTACAAGTCGTGCAGTTTTTAGTTATACACAGTTGTTTGCGCTCTTGGATTCGTATATCTCGGGTTATAAGAGGTCCTACTGTATTATAGTTTCGCGAGGCACTCTCGGACGTGCGACGCGTGTAAAAGCCGCGCGCGAACCGGTATGCCCGCCTACGGTCACCTCCTACAGGAAACGTAGGCATTATTCCGCTCGGGACATCCGGTCACGCTTTTTATAGGCAGGTGTTTGTCTCCCCCTCCCTCTACCGCCTCGTCGAACACACACCTACGGATTCGAGTAATCGTTCTCCCTCCCGAATTGACCTCTCGCCTCTGTCCTCGTTGACCGTACACGATAAATCGGCGAAACAACGGCGAACTCGGGTTCCTCGAATTTCTTTGAAGCTTAGCGCGCTCGCACGCGTCCATTATCTGTGTGACGCATCGACTTCCACTGATTGCGAGTGCCCAGCGTCACTAACTGTACGTAGATAAGACTCGCGCGAAGTGAAAATACTGCGAATCTCAGGCAGAACTGGATGAAATTTATTTTCGAATGACAATTTCTGAATAAATATTTAAACAATGTTCTTTGATATTCGGTAGATAATGGTGCGTGTCAATTAAAGAAATTTGATGCTGTGCAAATAATTGTAAACGTAATCAATTGAAGAACTGATTGTTTGAGGAAATAACGTTTATTTGATAATTGGAAATCTGTCTTCGAAATAAATATCAATGAAACTCAAGTGAAAAGAAAACTAATCAATGAAATTTAAATAATAATAATAATAACATATTAGTGTGTGTTATCACGGCAAAAATTCTTCTTAGCTTTTAATCAAACTTGTTCCTCAAAGTCCCGAAAATATAATTAAATAATCTAAATACACTTATCGATATGTATAAGGCAATAATTTAAACTCTTTCAATTTACCTTAATTCTGCAATTAGAATAAAAATTCATTTTGATTCTACTCGTTCACATAATTGAATAATGAATAATATTATATAATATAATAATATAATATCACATAATATAATAATGAATGATGAAATGAATGATATTTTGGATTCTAGAGCGGACTGGCGGCTCGCGGGCATTTTCCTGATCGCTAGCGCTATCCCCTCCACTGCATCAATCTGTGCACTTGCTTGAAAGGGGAAGCAACAAACTGAGAGAGTGGGGGTCACGCAGAGATCGATGCAGTGGAAGGGGTAGCGCTAGCGACCATCAAAGTAGGGGCAGCGAGTCGCCAGTTAGCCGGCTCTGTTCTAGAATTTTAAAGGTTCGTTTTATTGAAAAAGAAAATTTCCTCAAAATGTTAAACTTAAAGAAGAAGACTTTCGGTTAAAACATAAAAACGCGGTTTTCAGATCACTGTGTATTGGTCAGTTCGTGTTCGCGAGCCGTTTAATGGACGCAAGACCTCTCGATCGACTCACAGATTTGACGTTCGTTCTTCGTGAACGAAGAGTCGATCGACCTGTCAACCCTGCACGATGATTTAAACGCTTAATCCCGACTTTGTTGGAAATCGATCAACTGGAATAAAATCGTGCGCGAGAACGACCGACACGGCCGAATAAATATCGCAAATTACTCGCACGATCAGTTCGACGAGTAACGTACTCGCGCTCGTTGCAGAGGCGCGGCGTAAATGAGCCGAGCGCGCATTACGCGTGTTAAAAACAATATCGTTCGAGTTTGTGGAACGATCAAGCGACCGTGACTAACCGGAACGACCATTAATAGGGAGGCAATGTGATCCCAACGTTTTCGTTCGGAAAAAAGAAAAAAAAAAGAATTCCGAGTTCGTTAAAAATGAACAATTTCTCTGCTCTTTTCCCCTTCCTCCCACTTTCCATTTCCTCCCCCCTTTTCCGACGATCGATTCCACTCACGTATTTCCACGCACGTGCCTCTCTTCTATTTTTTCTTTTTTTTTTTTATTTTTCACGAGGAATAAAACACACTGTCCAACGCAGGTTCCGATGGAAAAAAAGGCGGCAAATTGCGTTGTTGATTTCGCGTTGTTCATACTGGTCGTACGGACGAAAAGAAATAATTGGGCCTGGCTACTACTGGTTTATGTCGATTTAATAGAAGAATGTGTGATAAGAAATCTGGAGGAGAATGACCTTGATCTTGCACCTCACTCATCGCGAAGATTAAACTTATTCAAAGAAATATGGATATTAGGTTATGTTTATATTTCGAATAATGTTAAGCACTTACGCGTTTATGTCGAGTATACTCGTCATGAAAAGCTGGAATTTTTTTGTTTAATATCGAGTATACTCGATGAGTGCAGAAAAAAAAATTCGCTACGACGAGTAGAATACAGTACAAAAAAAAATTTGTTTTTTGACCTTGAAATTCAACAGGTTCTTTATATGCATTTCCATCAAACCGAAGGTGTAGAATTTTATGACAGCCACGGACAAACGTTTCTTTCCACCCTATACATTTTGAAATAACGCTCGCCAGAAGCAACAGGCAACAGCACATCGTACAACCGCGAGCCAAACGGAAACAATGCGACTGCGAGTAGAAAATTCAAGCTGTGCGAAAAGCCAGAAAAAATCCCCTTTTCCACGCGCGTCGCCTTTTCTCATTTTCCTAATGGCGGCCAACCGTTGCACGGCCAGTGAATTAATAACGAGCAGCTCAATTTCAGGGTAGGCGGTATTTCAGGGTACGCGGCAGTTAACTTCCCCTCGTCGGTCAAAGAGATCTCTTTTCGCGATTCTATTCCCCGACGCCGGAAAGAAGATACCTCGGAAATTCTTGGCGACGAATTTCACGGTCGGGGAAACGTTGCGCAATAGGGCACTTGGCCCGGAAAGTCAAGGCAGAAAATATTTTTGCTGTTTTAAGAATACATTTTGGTACGATATATTTTAATATCGTACGAAAACTGATTTTTTATTTAAAATAATTGCATAAAAGGTGTCTCATATACCGTGGTCAACCGACTTAGGAATGATTCTACGTACGAATATAAATCGAAACGGAAGAATAAATTTTTTTAATGAACGAGGTTCTTAAGAAATTCGAAAATTTTGAAAATTTATCAAAGAAAAATATATTTGTCGTGTTGAATCGCATGTGAAATGTAATATTTTCTATTAATGGTCTCGTAAATTAAATTATGAATCTAAATCTTGTTGAAATCGATGTCAGGCTTTTTAGACAAATAGTGAGATTACTTCGAATTTTTTTCATAAATAGTTCCGTGTACTGAAACGCATATGTACAAACAGTGTATAATTAAATAATCTGAAAAAAAACGGAACTGTAAGTTATAACAAAGTTATAACTAGATGAGTCACAATTACGGCCATACTTTTATATTTAACCGCGTTTTTTCACAACTTTCTCACCATTTCTGGGAAAAATAATAATTATATATTTTATCTCATGGAACGCGTGGAATCATACTGTGAAACAATTTCTAAAAGATTTAATCAAATTGAACTCGCCTTATAAAAAGTGATAGAATGCCATATATTAAATTTTATGTACCTTTTATATATTAAATTTTTGGCATCCAATTTTTTAAAGATTATACAAAGATAACATTCAAATATTAAAAATAAATCGAAATGAATGAAATGTTTTGTGATGTTAAACGTTGTATGTTTAATTTCCCGAAAAAGGAAACGTATTTTTGAGGTTATACTTTATCGAGAGCACACTTTAAATACACTTGTCTTTTCACATTACTATAATTACTTCTATTACAGTTCTAAAACATTGTACTTGCTTCTTTGATATAGATTTAGGTTAGGTTCTTTTTTTAGAGCAAGAAAATTACTGAAACTGAAGTTTCAATAGTTTCTTATGGAATTCCGTTACTCTCGAAAGAAAAATTTTGCATAACATAACGACAAAATATCATTTAATTTATTAAAAAAAAAAAAAAAAAAAATTGTCTATTGGCCAACTTTTCGGATCAAGTGCCCCACTATGCGTCGTCATGCACGCAAGGTTTCGTTACGAAAATCGGTAACCGAGAGCTTCGCTTGCCGAGGTTCGACATACATATTTCTGTACCTACGTACTTATTTAAATCCGTACGACTCGATATTTTGGATGGTGGAGCATTGCGAAGCGGATGGTCGAGCAGAAGAACTAAAAGCTGGAACGACGTTACAAATCTCTCTCTCTTTCTCTCTCGCAGCAAGTCGGGGGGAGGAACCCTCTATAAAGTCGACAGGATGGACCAGTTGGATAAATGGAATCCTAACCTAAATACCTCCGCCATTTTTTGTTGTGCGAAACTTGGAGATACCGTCGCACTATTTTAAGTGCAGACAAATATAGTGCTGAAAATATTTTTCTTCGACTTTCATCGTCTATTCACAATATCTCAAGATCGTTTTTCCTTCTCCTGGGATTAACCTACATTTATTTTCGAACGTTCTTGCAGAACGTGAATAAACGTGAATTCAACATGACCCATGAGAGCATGTCATTTCCATAATTTATTTTCAAGATATTTGCGTCTGAAGTGTGATTAGAATTTCTTCAAAGTTTCACGCGTAATTCTAATTACGTTCATTCAGAGACGTAAACGTCTCAAAAATAAATGATCGAAATATAGGTTCTATATGATATAATTTAGCTTTAGGTTAGTTTTTCGCACTCTGTAAAACTATCCAAAAATAAACGTAGGCCAAAGAAATCGCCAAAGAGAAAAAGAAAAATAACGATGACCTTCAGATCTCGTAAATAGTCATTGAAAAAAAAATATACTTCAATAATAGTGCAGCAAAAAATAAGAGATACTTGGGCGATCTCTAAAGTTGCACTATTTTAGGAAACAAACGCAAAATACTTTTGGGTTTACGAGAGCTCAAGGTCATCGCTTTTTTTAACCTATATTCGAATATTATTATTTTGGATTATTATAATTTATTAATAAAAACATTTATTTTGGATTATTATTATTATTATTATTATAAGCTACATTATATAGAATCTACATTTTGATCATTTATTTAGCCGGTACACCCAGTATATAACACACACCACCGATAAAAATTCAATACGAGGCGCATCGAACGTTTCGAGACCCGTCCGAGGAGAAACGAAAAGCACTGTCGAGCAGTACGTACGCCAAAGTGTAATACGAGGTTCGGAAGCAAAGCTCTCGAGAGTGAAACGCGCATGAAGAAGAAGACTCGTGCCGAAATAAACGAGAACTCGAAAGAATCGAAAGAAGCCGGCAAAAATTGTTGAGTTTCTCGAGCAAAGCGGTACAAGTGGCGCGTCGATTGCTCGTGCACGGCGAATTCACGAGAGGCAAGTTTCCTCCGACGAGTTCACACCGTCTGCTTCGATCGCGTCTGCGTGCATCCGACATGTAGCGAGCCTGCATCGGACAGGGGAGACGTTCAGAGAGACGAGCTTCACCGCGAGACAAAGAACCTCCGTCGAGGGTAAGTTGAACTCGCTATCCGACCGAAAGGAAACTTTTCCGAGAGCGCGTTGAAGATCCTGGTTAGAGGATGACGCGCGCGAGAACGCCAAGTCTCGACCTTCTCGTCTCTCAGACTCTGAAGCCCCGAGAGCTTCCGCAAAAACTCACCGCGCTAGACCGGTTCACCGGCTCTCCTCTATCTCCCGACAACAAACCGCTCTTCTCTCGCCAAGTTCCTCCGCCAAAAGTCGGGAGGATCGAACAGAGGGAGCGCGCTTGACGTCAAAAATTTTTCGCGAGACTATTTCGTGCGACTCATCGACTCCAGGGAGCGGGGCACTACCACTCTCATACTACTTGAAAGTGTGCCAAGACGATGTCAAAATATAACCGATAACGAAGATTGGACTTGGTTATTAACTAAAAGCTTACTAGTGTTTTGCATCTATTTTCCATCCATATTATATTTCTTCCTACAAATACATCAATCTTTTCCGAGATATCATCAGTACACTCGGTATATGCGAAGCCTAAACCAATAATTTCTCTTTTCAATCTTAAAATTTTATTTTAAAATTAAAATTGTATCTTAAAATTAACATTTTATTTTATATATACATTTACCCATTCATAATACGTGTTGAATTATTATTAAGCTCGTAAGGATTTCGCAAAGTAAACGATACTAATTGTAAACGATATTGGTTTAAACCGTTGACCGAGCGTAGAAGGGACCAGCTGAAACGAAACAGAGGGAGCTGCATGGACCGCAAAACGATTAATGCCGTCTTTTCAATTCTGTGCTTTACCGGCAAAGAAGAACACGCCATCGACCGACAAATCGTGTCGGTTGTCATTTCGGTCGGTGTGAAAACGACGATATATATATTCTTACGGACGTGTAACTTGGTTAAGTTAGGTCTCAGCCCTAGGTCGCCGCCCTACGTGTAAAAGTTTCTTCACGATGTAAACGACTTATGGAAGGAGAGAGGTAAGGGGGGAGGGTCGCCGAGATCGCGTTTAAGGCTGTTCCGGCGTAACGATGTTTACGGCGCGAAACTTGCCTCCGCTGCGACGGAAATTGGATTATTTCGCAGGGTGCGATTTTATTTCGCTAATGAAACACCCTCTCGTCGCTGGCCGCGCGGCTGTTGGCTCTCCGAGCACGTCGCAGCCTGGCGATTCGAAAATTCGATCGCCATCCGTACGAATCGAATAGGTTTCGAATATTTTCAGTGAGGCAGAAATATGCCTCAGACGTTTATACGCTCGAGTAATTGAAGTAGTCGATCGTAGTAACCGAGTTAGTACCTTTACACCGGTATGCGAGATATTCGAAGGGCAGAATAAAACTACTCGGGTGTTTCATGAGATATCTGGATATCTTACGAGACAATTGAGGTTAAAATTATTATTTTTTAAAGAAATTTTCTTTATTCACACGAAGATCGTTCGTCGAACGTTATTTACCAGCGGCGAAACTATTTTCTTTTTCGCTTTGCGACGTTTCTTGCTCAGTTCCTTTGTCGCGAATGAAGATTTGTCGACAAAAAAAATTTCCCAATCGCGATCGTCCGGTTTGCTGAAAACAAGCGAAAAGGAAACGCGCGACGCGCAACGGGAAGCGAGTTGACGAGAAATTATTCGAGGAAATTCGACGACGACTCGCGGAGGACGCGGCTAAGAATGTTCTCACGATCGCAATGCCGAGACGCGGAGAAAGAAATTGAAACGAAATAAGAAAGAGAGAGAGAAAGAGAGAGGGAAGATGGTTTCGGGCCGGCGGCGTTCCCCCTTTTTCTCTACAGTCGGTTCACTCGGCCGCGCACCGCGCTGCTTTCGGCTTTCTCGTCTTCGAGACATTCCTCGGTTGCGTTTTACCTGACTCTCGAAACGCGGTGGCCGGCCACCCTTCCAAGACGAGTCGCGTCCGAGCGATCGTCGAAAAACAAAGCAGCTCGAAGCGAGCAGAATGAAAGAAAGGGAATCACCCAGGAGCGACGAACTGAGATTAAAGGGGGACGGAGGAGGGCTGGGCGAAGCTCAGACGAGAAAAGAAAGAGGGAGAAGACGGAGGATAATAAGCGACTCGCGTACTCTTCTCATTCCGACTGCTCTCGGCTCTCGGCTCTCGGCGTGAGAGCGCGCGCACTCGACACGCGTCGGCCGTATTCATAATTCCGTCAGAGCTGTTACTTATGCGAGATTCTCGGGTCATCCGAATCACTCGCGAGACACTCGAGAGTAAACAAAAATTAGTTGAGTAATTGAGACTACATATTTATCACTTCTGATGTCTGCAATGTAATTTATTTTATGGAGATTAAATAAATATATTACGAGACTCAACATGAAACTATAACAATAACTATTAATATTAACGTATAACAAGATTTTATGAAGACCGTTTGCTTTTATTGATTATTAACCTCTTGCGCTAGTAAGTGGTTCACGGACCATAACGAGTGACCAAATTCGTCTTCTTTTTGAATTCATCGGTACATCACTCGATCGAAATTACTAAAAAGTAACAAATTTATTATTTGTTTCGCCTGGGTTATATTTCAATATACCTAAAACTGAGAAAATATTGCAGAAAATATATGATACGAGAGACAATTCGATATTTTAAATTATATTTCTAAAATTATGATTTTGCATAAAATTTTGCAGTCTACTAATAAGTCTACATTTTCTAGTAGCAGAGCTCCTCCACCTTGAACTAAGAATATTTTTAATTATGGAAAATACTCTTTCAAAATTGACAGATGTCGCTAGTGTACGTAAATAATTTTTAGCTTATAGTTTTACCAATCTTGGATATTTATTTTCTCGGGTTCTCCCCCAATTCTAGTGAACGTAAATTTGTTTCATTGTTTGTCCGAGAAACAAAAATTAACGTTTAACGTTTAAACGAAAAAAAGAAAACAAAATTCCCACGTCTGTTCGAAATTAGTTGAAAGAGAGGGAGAAAGGTCTGCTGAAAGCGCTGGTCGCGGCGTGTTTTCCACGCTGGTTGCGAGAGCTCGGTGTATATCTCGGTTTCGCTCGGCTTGTGGCGGCGGATCGTGTTTTTTTGGCGGCTACCGCGAAGAATCGGCCGGGGCCCGACTTCAAAGTCGAGATTCGTACGCGTCGAGAGGAAGCGGACTCTCCCCCTCGAAAAAAGCGAAAGAACAGACGAAATAAGTGGTTCCGATCTCCAAGCACGAATTACCTTTCGAGATTGGCGAGCGGGGCTTCGTCGACCACCCTCCCCACCTAAACGAGTAGAGAAAGAAAGAAATAGAAAAAAAGGAATGAGGAGAGGAAGAACGAAAGAAAGGACAAAAAAAAAAAAGAAGAAAGACACGAGATGGAGATAGCCGCTTCTCCTTCCAGTTGTCCTCTCGTTCTCGAGTCTGACCGATCTCGCCAGTTTTTCGAACCGATCGAACAAAATCGGCGCGTCACGCCGTGATAAATACGCCCCTGTTTGCTACTCCGGATTCGCAAATTTTCTATTCTCCTCTCTCGATCTTTCTCTTCTTTGCTCTGCTTCACGCCACTTTCAAGACTCTCTCTGCCTCTGATAAAGTTCTCCAGAGTACTTGTCATAGATTAAAGTAGAGCTGCCACTTGTGAGATACGGGTGCATCGGATAATTGAGATTATATATTTATTCTCATTACTGGAACGTCTACGATATAATTTATGTTTCAGCGATAAATAATAAAACGAGGAAGTTTAATTATTTTAAATTACTTATTATTTAATAATAAGTAATTACTTTAGATATCTTTCTAGGAAGATACGAGTCTATATTTTCCAGTAGTAGGGCTGGTTCGCCCTAACCTAACAATATTTCTATAAAAGCGGGAAATGCTCTTCTAGAGTTGGTAGATGTCGCTGCTGTACATAAATATTCTAACAAGTTTTACCAATCTCGAATATTTTTCTTCTCCGGGTCTTTGCTATTCTAATGTAATAAATAATTTATAAATAATTCATAAATAATTTGTTTTATGGTTTACCACAAGAACACAAATTACTCGAAATATCAGATAAAATCGTATCGAGTGTCCAGGTATCCTAGCCTCGATTCTCACGGGTAATTTTGCTCTAGCAAGGTAGAGCACTCTGAATATCTTATACACCCGGTTAAAGATACTGCTCTGGATCAAAGCGTTATGCAACAGACAATAATCGTTCGAGGCGAATGGTTGGCGAAGTTGGTTGGGATTAGTCAATCGAGCCAACTGCAACAGCCAGGTTTCGATAGGATCGATCGAAAACACGCAATGCAATGCAACGCAATGCAACGAAACGTAACGCGACGCATCGATCGGAACGGCGATACCGCCGTTATCTAAGCTACGACGTGCAACGCCGGAATAACGTCGACTCGCGTTTGCGGCTGGATTAATATCGCGGGAGGGTGGAATTAAGCCGACTAACGCGATAGCTAGTTGTGGACAACAGGTGTTAATAATAGCTACGGACACGTCCGCCTACTAACTGTCGCTCGTCACGGTTTACTTCCGCTGGCCAGTAATCAGTTGCAACTTAATTAAACAGCCCGTGGAAATCGCAAGCTGTTGAACGCCGTTGAACACTCCGGGTTTCGAGCCAAGATTTTCGCGCCGATTTCCAACACGCCCCTCGTTGGAATTTCGAATATTCGACGAAAAGGTTTTCAATCGAAGGGGAACGTAATCGACTCGAGCAGTTGTTTCGCACAATTAGCAGAATTCTCACGGATCTCTACGGACCTAACCTAAACCTTTGCCGACGGTTTTTCCCTTGATCTCGGCGTTGCGAGAAACGCGCTCGCGCCACACGCGAAAGAGAGATCGCTGAGACGCAAAAGGAGTCTCGTTATTAAATCGGGCGACTTGCAACGGGCTCGTTAGAGAATGCGCCGATTTCGAGCGATCCTTTGAGAGAGCTTTTCGAAGGAAAACTGTTCAGTTGATCGATACCCTGAACAACGTTCGTTTCTCGAGACGGTGCAGCAGCGAGTCACGTGAAGAAAGCTAGTACCCCTTTATCCCCGGATACGTGCAATTTATGTGCACAAAATTGGTAAAACTTGTTAAAAAATATTTATGTACGTTAGCAACATCTGCTCTGAGAGATTATTTTCTGCAACTGAAAGTATTGTTAGTCCAAGGCGGACGAGTTCTATTGTAAGATACATAGACACGTTGGTATTTTTATGCAAAGGCATCTAATTTAAAATAATTACGTTGTTTTATTATTTATCTAGTTAAAATGAAAATTATTATTATTGCAGACGTCCGAGTAACACGAGTAGAAATAATAGATATGTGGTCTCAGTTATCTCATGTACCCGGATATTTCACAACACATTTACGGCGGGCGTCACGCATTTGTACTCTGATTAACAAACATATTAATATAAATAAATGAATGAAAATATCTATGCTAGAACAACCGTAATCAAAATACTTTACGTACGAATTATCGTAATTCAAATGATGCTTAAAATAAACAGACAACTCTGTCCAAACAGAAATGAATGTTAATTTCGACAAAATATCCGTATTTTTTAAGCAATTATTTGTAAAACTTCTGTAGTGATAGTTACAGAATAGTTACGATTCTGTTATTTATAATAGATAGATTATACAATTCTACTATTTATGATGGATTTTAATTATTCATAGTTATTTATAATTCTATTTAAAAAATTTCTGCAACGACAGAAACGAAAAAAAAAAGAAATCAGTCGTATGGACGAATTTGATTATTACAGTGTTAAAATAACAAAATTATACAGTTATTTATAAATAACTTCTGTACTGATAGTTGGAATAGAACGAACAATACATATTTCTCAGAGACAACTGCGATAGGTGATAAGTAACAGCCTCAAAAACAGAAGAAGATCGGTCGTTGGGAATCTCGTTTCCCTTCCGTGAAATTTTCGGTCGCCGAAAGAACTATTAATCATCTCGCGCGGACGATCGGCCAACACCTTCATTCGGAACCCTTTGAGCGATTCGCGGAAAAACACGCGATTCCAGGTACGGGACAATGGCTGGCGAATTTATCATTCCGAGACAAGTACGGAGGAGAGAGTACGTGACAAGTGCATAATCGCGATCTCCTTTGTCCGCGCATGACGCAGATTCGTCCGTACGAGCGTTTCTCGCCGCATGAAAATGAACCTTCGTCCCGACGTCTTCTCGCCTCCAACGTCGGCGCCCTTTCGTTCGTCGACCTCGATCGACGTTTGTCGCCCCCTCGCGAAAACCGCCAGAGAGACAAACGGATTTGGATTTCCACTTTCCACGTTCCGAGTCCTCACAAATCTATTAATTTTCATTCATCGCGAAGAGGTTGCAAAGACATCGCAAAGAAAATTAAATAAAAATACTGCACGACTTGTTCCCCAATACGATTCGTCTCACTGAAAGGACCAGAAGCAACTGTTTTGACTAGGAAACGAAGACGTCTCATAAAATTTTATTAATATGCAAAACAAATTACAGGCGCGATCGCTCAGTACCAGACAACGCCACTCCTACTAGAGGTCTACGCCACGCCCCCTCACGAATCACGTGACCCAAATCAACCAATCGCTAATTTTCGTTGCATTAGCGTTGCACCTGAAGAGGCCCGATTTTCTGGATTACCCCCGCTAAAATCACCTTCAGCGATAAAATTTCCAAACCACTAAAACGACTCAAAATTTTTCGAAATTCTATATTTTATTTGTTGCAATCCTTTGAAGGAATTCTGAACTAAAGCTTCTTTTAGCAACGATAGTACTGTGAGGGCAGCGAATATCTTTTGCGCTGTTTCAATATTTTCTGCAGTTTATCATCTCTGGAATTGAGATTTTCTTCCAGCTTTAACATCATTTCAAATGTATTTTCTACGTTTGTGGGTCCACGTGAAATTTATTACTGGTCAAAGTTGTCACGCTGAGCTTCACGTGTGCAACATTCGAGGGTTGCCCTTATACCTGGAAGCGACCGTTTAGTTTCGGAAAGTTGCCATTTTTATCTTTTCCAATTTCTATGGCACCGTTTACGCCGCATTCACCATCTCCGAAAAATATGACCAGCCAACAATGTGGTTCATCCCGTCGACAACAAAAATTGTCGACTCGTAAGTTTTCAATAAGTCTCACAGTCTTGACCCGTCTTTCCTACAAACAATTCGCTCAATCTCGCAATTTTGTGCGCTTTTTAATTTTCAGTAAAATCGATTCGATGCACAACCGAGTTTCAATATAGATTGTCTCGCCTCCAAGTTTACGGACAACGTGAACACGGGTGAACGAAAACGCGCATGTTCTTCGAAAAATTGATTTAGTCACTTTAGAAATAACTTAATCATACGTTGTTAACTTAATTTTTTCGCTGGCACCAAGAAAATGTTAGAAACATACAGTGTGCTATTTTTCCAGATGAACTGACTCGAACCAATAGCGACGGCGAAGTTCAGAGAAAAAAGGCAAAATAAAGCATATGATATGATGTTGGATAATGATCAGCCACCGTCGAAGCGCTGTTGACGTAGCATGTGGTGGTGACCCGTGTGCTGCCATCCGTCGACGGTGCTTCGACGCGACATGAATGCAAAAATAATTGTATATATATCTGTATATACAAATGTTTTGCGTACGTATATTAAATGCAAATACGGTGACAGTGAACACGTGTATACGCGTATATTTTAGAAATGCTATATTTTTCGAAATAAACAAATAAACACGGCATCGCGTACAAATAGAAACGCTAATAAAATGGAACGAAATTGTAATAAAAATTATAACACGGTCCATGAAGACTTAAACAAAATAATGCAAATATCTTGTATCGCGTTATGGCGATTGTTGGCGCCTTGAACTCGCTCTTATGTTTTGTCTTGAATTCAGACTATTTAAATATTTTGTGCAATCAAGTCCACTCAATGGTGATTATTACTATCGGAAGGTGAAGTAATTTGTGATTGTGAAATCTTAATTATAAGAACATCAAAGAGCCATTATGATCTATTTTCGAAAACAAAGCTAGAAGCAGATTCACTGGAAGTTCTAACCGACCTCATAAAAGGAGTTTAAGAGGGTATTACACGAAGAATAGCATAATATCCCATTAAACATTATTCAAGATTTATATGAAGCTGTTTCAAAAGGAATTCAAGCTGTATTCAAGACCAATGGCGTCCTACGCGTCACTAATAAAGAATGTTGTAAGTAAACGAGGTGTTTATTATGTTTTCATTATCACTGAAAGTGATTTCAACGGGGGTAACCCAGAAAATCGGACCTCTTCAGGTGCAACGCTAATGCAACGAAAATTAGCGATTGGTTGATTTGGGTCACGTGATTCGTGAGAGGGCGTGGGGTAGACCTCGAGTAGGAGTGGCGTTGTCTGGTACTGAGCGATCGCGCCTGTAATTTGTTTTGTATCGATTCAAATGTTGGCGCATCAATAAAATTTTATGGCAAAAAAGTCATCTTCATTTCCTAGTCAGAACAGTTGCTTCTAGACCTTTCAGTGAGACGAATCGTACTGAGGTACAAGTGCAGTTTTTTTGTCCAACCTCTGTATATATATATAAATGTTTTACGTAATAAAACACGTATGTTATATTTATCGAAACAAGCAAATAAACACGGTACTATGTTGTTGTGTTAATAAAAATGTTGACTTTGAGGCTAGTTTTCACCCTTTCAACATCGACCATCGCCGATAAAAAAAATACGGGTCGAATATTTTTTTTGAAAACTACATTCGTGCCAAATTTCATCAAAATCGGCGATTCAGGGTTCGGTATGTTCCCTTGCAAGAGTCTCGCGAAAAATACATCTCTCTCTCGTTCCCAGGATCGTCGTCGACAACTTTGCCTAGCGTTGCACTCGCACGATTCGCGAAAACTTGCTGGCCTGGTGCCCCCCATGTTGAAATAATTCTGACACAAAGGGGACCCCCGATTCGCGCTCGTGTCGACCTTTTCCACGGTGAACTAACCGGTGTAAAAACTCGACGATGCTCGTGACCCTCGTGCACGATCAATCTAAGGCTAACGATATATTTAGATTACGCAGGCATAGCCGAAGCTTTTATAGCCGTTAATACACGCGATCGAGTCACGAAAGGCGTAACACCACGCCACTCGTCCACCGCGAAATCGCCGGAAGGATATCGGTCGAAGCCTGTACGCTCGCGAATACCTACGTATGTGTATAATCTTCCGATTAACCGATTAGACGTCAATTTCTATACATAAAAAAATATGCTTTTCACCAAATTGATCTCTAATTCACCGAGGACCATTCCAGGGTCGTACTCCTGTACGACTTCAACGAAAGCGACTCGACTGAAGAGCAAAATAGATAAAACTTCATTTTCAAAAACAAGAGGAAACTATTCGCAAACTTCATTTTCAAAAACATACATATTGCAAGTTTTTAACACGGGTTTGAATGGTCTTTGTCGAATTATACATCACTTTGCAAAAAATATTTTTTTTACGCACGTGTATATAAGAAGCATAACTGAACACATGGTGATCAAAAATTAACTAAAAATTAACTTTCCTTTGAAAGACCTAATCTCAAAAGATTCTTAAAAGAAAATTATATAAGAGTCTATTTTAAAGCGTGAAGCTTCGACAGTTCTAAGTTCGTTTCCTCCAAGGATATCTTCACACCGCGTCATCAATTTACGTCGTATTCAAACATTTGTAAAAAGCATTAGAAATTTGTTTCGCAACTTGATCCATCCATGGTTTTGAAAATTGAAATTTTCTCTCGCAACGATCCCTTGAACCTTGCCGCACGATTCTTTTATTTTATTTTGCAATTTTTCTCGAACTGTGAACATTAAGGCTGGACGAAATTTTTTATAACTTTTGTCGTTCAACTCTGTTCAAAGTTCAATAAATGACGGTTCAAAGCCACGATGGATTCAATCATAAATAAAATTTTTCAGTGTTTTTATATAATATATAACAATATGATAATTATTGACTAACATTTTCATAAGAATTTCAATAAATTTTCGAGAAATTTTGATTAATTACGATCGTTTGATAATTATTTTTTTATTGCTTTATTTAGTTTGGAAGTATCCATGCATTAAATTTAAAATAAAATTTAAATAAAATGTTAAATTTCTTTACAATGAGTTCGCCGCATGTCTTTTTTTGCCAATTCGCAGAATACACCAAGCCTCTTAAGCGTCCGCTTTCGATTCTGACTATGGACGCCTAAAAGAGCACTTGTATTACTTAAATAGCGAAATTAGTTTACGAGATGATCTAGTACGACTAAATCCCCAATGGTAGATGAGTAAGCAGTTTCGAGTCAATTACTCGTCCGTATCGTAACTCGCGACTAGCCAATAAGGCCAGCTCCTTGAAACTGTCGAATCGGGACCTGTAGTGTCCTGCAACTCCCACGTGTGGATGCAGGAGAAACAATCGGGGCGCGTGCACAACAGCAACGACGAGAATACGCTCTGCTCTGCTCTGCTCTACAGGGTGTCCCTGCAAAGAGGGATGGTACGAGCAAAGTAGAAATGATTCTACATGAAAAAAATAATGAAGAATACAATTTACTGAAAAACAAAGCCTCGATCGAAAAAATTTTATTCTTTATTTTCGATTTATTTTTTCACGTAGAATCATCTTCGCTTATAGTATCTTCGTAGGAACACCCGGTATATACAGCGACCTCGCTTTTACGGCTCGCGCACGTAACGTCGTTTTCGGGCCACCGACGATCGCCATAAATTCCGGCACGCCTTCGCGTAATTAGTCTCTCAGTTGGCCGGGATAGCTTGTTAATTCGGTCCTTCCCGCCATCCTTCCCAGCTTCCGGGGCACGAGACTCGAAAATCGACTCCGTCTAGCGTTCTGAAATCACCCTCCAGGGGCGCCACCGTGTACCCAGCCAGCGAGCAGAAATCCCGGCGGAGCAGCAGTTCGCAACTTTTTCACTTAGCGATTCGACGCGGAAGGCGCAAGGCATTCCGGGAACGGAATATCGAAAGCACGCCACGTTTCGCCGAACAGGCGAAAACTAACCTCCTCTGACCGTAAGTTTCGCTTCCGAACGTAAACTCGACGCGGACGCGAATAAGATCGGGTCGGAGCCGTGGTTACATTCCGCAACAACGTTTACAGACGCTGTTGTAACGTTAACGACGATAACCCCGGGCTAGTTGATCCTGGCTCGAATTCGAGACAAACGAATTCACTATGATCGGCGTGATGATTGAGCAACACGTTGTTTTCACGTTCGTATCCAGGGATCGTAGACATTTGCTCGAATTCGATGAAAAATTAATATCGGATTAAATTTTACGATGAAATTTTCCCAACATTCTTTCATCACGATTACGTTCTAACCTTATTTATTAATCAGAAGTAACGATTAAATTCGTTAATTGTTATCAACGATTAAGTTCCTTTTAAATTAATTTGTATGTAGTTCGCTAGGATACTTTACAATAATATATAGAGACAGGCAATTTTTCATCCAGTGAAAAGATTAATATACTGAAATCTTTTACAGAGACTGATGATGGATTGGAAAATTCTCCTCGACATCCAGAAATAAAGAGCGTATTTGTTGCACATGTGTATAACCTCTTTCGTCATCAGCTTTCTTTCTCTTCCGCAACGACGGCCAATTCGTCAAAATCCCCAAAATTATCAGATTCAAATATCGAAAAAAAGAATATCTTAAAAATGCTAATATTTTTCTGCTGTTTTTCTATCTCCCTATTCTTTCATTTAACCAAGAACATTTAAACAAGAGATTATAATAAAAATTCGACGTAATAGACAATCGATGTTACTGATCGATCGAATCAACCGATTTTTCGACGATTAATTTCCTTTGATCGACAATTGGCGGTTACCATTATTAATCGATGACTTTTTTTTTATTTGCTATTACTTTTATTTACACTCAGTCGCAATTAAACTGAAAATATTTAATGATTTGCATTAAAGTTGTTTCCAACATTTGTCCAAGGGGTGATCTACGCCGCTACATTCTACCACACGAAACTCTCGAGGGACACAAATCAGCAGAGTCAAGTGTTTTCACTGCGCCGGAGAACCGGAAGAATGCGAAGCACTCGGCAAATCGCAACAATCTACGCTACGGGCCATTTGCGCGAGCTACCCTGCGTCCTTAACTGTTTCCAACTCTGATTAGATCCCCTCCCCCCTTATTCTCACTCTCTCTCTCTCTCTTTCTCTCTTTTGCTGTCTAAACTCATACAAGATTTCAAACTGCACTGGAATTTCCAAATTCCCCCGCTCGACTTCTCTCTCTGCAATTCCCGATCTCATTCGCGCGCGTTTTAACAAACCCGACGTACCGATTAGCCCCTCCGACGCCGATTAAACCTTTGGAATTCAACAATTTCGTTCGAAATTTATCTCTCGACGTGGTTTTAATTCTCTAAGCGGCCTAAGCGTTGCAACGTGACAAGACGATCCAAAGGACGACCATCGAACGAAAACGTATCGTCTTACCGCTAGACGTTGTTTAACCTCTTCAGGGACGAATTTTTAATTCGTTTCGAATTTAATTTAATTTAATTCAATTTCAGTTACAACAAAGAAATGTAATTCAATTTTATTTTATTTTTTACTTGCGTTATAACAACTGGAGGATTTATTTTCTAGTTAGCAAATTTCGTAAAGATTGCACATTTATTTTTGTAACGGTTTCACGAATGGAAATAGCTTTTTTTATAGGACGTAAATTAACTGTCCACATACATGGGCAAGGTCGTCAAAAGGTTAATCTCCGGGTGAGGTTTTATTAAAAAAAGAAGTTCCATTAATGGTGTTAGGAATCAGTCATACACGAGTCCAGTGATCAAAGTCTCTTAACCTCTTGCATTGGCAACTGATTGCGGACCATAACGAGTGACAATAATTCGTCGCTTTCTTTTTGAATTCGTCGGTATGATGATATCATTGGATAGAAATTATTAAGAAGTAATAAATTATTTGTTTTGCCTGGGTTATATTTAAATATACTTAGAACTGAGAAAATATTGCAATTTTGGGCCAAATATTCTCGATGTGCGTGGCATGTCATTCCAGCGCAAGAGATTAAGAGAGAAAGAATATAAAGTATGATTCACGTAACTTGTACAGCTTTTCAATTATGAGTCTAATGAAAAAATGTTTAATACAAAAGTTGTATGGTTTTAAGGGAAGCAAACTATGACGTAACAATTTTTTGTGTTGAGAGATTTCGAAATTTTTAAGGTCCTTTTTTTTGACTTGACCATATATTTTTTTCATTATAAATCGGAACAATATTAAATTCCAAGTAAAAAAGTATTAAGCTACATTTGTCCTAAACCTAATGGTTAAGGAGATAGATTGGAAATTTCGAAGCCCCTCAATACATATTTTGTCTTCCTCAAAACCAAACAATTTTTCGTCAGACGCGAAATTTGAGAGTTGTTTCAGGCGTGCAAGTTGCAAGATTCGCACAGCAAAAAGGGTTCACAGTACAGTAGTACATATTATAGTTAGTATGGTATAGTAAAGTACAGTTAGAATTGCAGCCAGTACTGCCAGGATTTTTACATCGATAAATTCTAAAGTGGAAAGTCCTGCCTTGCTCGAATGAAAGTTCTGCAAAATTGTGAGTAATAATTTTTTAATCACACCCTTGCAAACGTGACAACGGAAACGGTGGCTCGCTTCGATGTGAAATACAGCGCAGCGATGGGATAACTGCACGAAATGTAGAAAACGACTGGGGCACGCGTCCACAAAGAAACTCATTTTCCCTCGCCGAAACGAAAGGCAAAAAGGAGGTCGAGCCAGAGACGTCGAGCTCGATTCTTCGCGTTCCACGAATCGAATTAGGTCGCGCCATTCTCGCGCGTTATCAATGGCTCGAAACTTTCGGCGCTTCCAAAAGCGCGAGACTTGCGCGTTCCTCGCCAAAGTCGAACACTACATCATCGAGATATCGCAGTGATCAATGATCATACCTCTTTCTTCATGATCTCTAGGCGCCCAAAAAAATTTACACGAACGAGTTTGAAGAATGAGTGGAACAAGGATGTCTCCAATTATCTCTCTTTCTCTTTCATCCAATGCCGATATCACCTGTCTGGACAGGCTCGCAGCTCTGGACGTTCCCGCAATTTCAAACTGCTTTGAAACGAAACGATCACCCGTTCGTCTAGCATCCCGTCTTGTCGAGGGGGACTCACGCAATCCTCAGCGTCGATGTTTACTTTCGCAGCGGTGAAAAAGAAGGAGGGGAACGTGAGCCACTACTCATGAGGACAAGGGGGGAGAAAGAGAATCGCTCGCGTCAGGCGAGCCGTGGCAGAAGACTGGAAAATTATTAACGTCGATGGTCCCCGCGCACGCCGCTACGCGCTACGACTATTTATAGATTTCACACGAACAGCTATGCGTAATGCGCATACCTCGATAGATACGTACACGTACGTATGTACGTATATGCTTTGCGATCAACCGGTTCCATGCCCTCTACCGAGCGTGTATATCTGTATTCCTGAGGCGATACTTTCTCGAAAGTCGATCTCGCGGATTCGATGCATCTTTCGAAAGACGATTACTCTCTCTCTCTCTTTCTCTTTTTTCCTTGCATCGTACGATCTCTGCACGAGCGACAGCAAAGAGCGAAACTGAGACAACGGGGCTGCGAAAGAGGGTTGTGTAGAAAGCGCAGAGATACAACGAGAGTCGAAGGATAGAAAAAGAGAAGAGAGAGGATGAACGAGGAAGAAGCATCGCGAGACTGTGAGCGGAGGATGGAAATTTATTGCGTGTATAAGGAAGAAAGTGGTTCGACCGGCGTAGCGGCTGCACAACCTCCCCCTCTCTTCCTATACGGTTGCACCTGCGTCCCTACCTACATATGTATACCCGTGTAAATCCACGGAACATGTTACGCATCTCGTATACGCGTTTCTTTCCTCTCCCATTCGTTTCTCGTTTCCCTCTCTCCTCGCTGATGCCACCCCGGTTGCCGATCGTATTCGAAAACCAGACAAATTACGTAAGCGGACAAAATGGACGGCGAACACGCCGGTGTGCACGAGCTCGAATCCATAAGATCGGATAGACGCGTCTCTCCAGGGGGAAGAGCATTATCGGCTTCTTCCAAGAGATTTTCTCTCTCTCTCTCTCTCTCTCTCTCTCTCTCTCTCTCTCTCTCTCTCTCTCTCTCTCTCTCTCTCCCTCTCCCTCCCTTTCTGTACCTCTGATTCCCTGACGGAGAAACATTGCAAATGCAAATTGAGCTCGCGGTCGCTCGCATTTCGCTGCCAGCGTCAACGTGCCATCGCACCATCGACAAATATACATACATGCATACATATATTTTCGGTCGATATGTAAATATCGCGGCGTGGCTCCGAACCAACAGTGACCTGCTACTTATTAACGATTATAGTCGTCCATCGTTGAACGCTAGCTGTGTATAAATAGCGACTATAGTCGTTTATAAAAAATTCGGATCAATTCATAACTTGGACTGAGCATAACTTTATTAACACCAACTAGAGAAACCAAACTCGAAAAATAATATGCAAACCAGCATCATACGTAGTCGATAGGAGCAGTTGATAAGGCATTCTGGCTAGGAATCAAAGTACAAAAGAGTATATAAGCGCGGCAAAAAGAGTCCATCATCGGTATAGTATTGCAATCAGTACGCAACATTTTTACATCGACAACTTACAAAGCCTTGTCTTACCTCGAATAAAAGTTCTGTAAAAAACTGTATAGTTATAATTTTTCAACCAAACCCTTGCAACGTAATAACGACGAGAAAAACATCGGAGCGCGTTTGTCTTCAAGCGTCGCGGGCAGGAAGACAGTTGTCGCTGAAGAATTTTTCATCTCGGCTGTGTTCTCGCCCGTGGTCGGTCGGTAATTAGCAAAGCGTGACACATCCGCCGAGTGTTTTGCCACGAGGTAACGGTGAATCCAAACTCGTGACTCTCGAGCGAGAGTAAACATGGAAGGAGAAGAGTGAGTATCGGTAGAAAAATAAACGAGGCACCATCAAATATTTGCGACGATGGGTTTCTGTCGTTGAGTCGCGTCTCATATACCCAAGTCCTAACCAAATATTCCGGAATCATTTACTTTCGCCGAAACGACCCCCTCCCTTCTTTCGCTTTCCTGAGCCGTCCCCCCTCCACCGGCCTCTTGGCTTATCCTATTTCGTTCCGCCCAGTCGGCATCGAACGTGCCTTTCTCTTTCTTTCTCTGGCAAACGTCACCGTGCGAACACGTTTGAGTTTTCCGACGCGATCCTCTCTGGTTTTCGCACGTTCGTGGTCCGACAGTGACTGTTACGCCTAAAAACACGGAAGGGAGGAGGGAAGGAGAGGGGGGAAAGATCGATAACCAATCGGAAGCAACAAGTCGGACATCGGCGGATATGCACGACGTTGTTACGTTGCAAGTAAGAATTAAGAATTATATTTTACAGTTACCCACAAAACAAGAGAAGACCTCCACTTCGGAACTTGTAGATACAAAAAATATTACAATGCCAACTTGTACTTGCTGCAGTGCTTACACGGGGTGGTCATTGGAAGACTGAATGAAATAAAACAAAAATAACTTTTACAAACACGTTTTTTTTAATTTTTTATTTGGAAATATAATCAATGGATTTTTTTCCAGTATTATGTGTGAAAAACAACATCTTCCCAATGACCACCATTTTGAAAATGAACAAGTTATGACTTTTTTAAACGCTTCAGTTTTTCAGTGGCCACCCTGTATATCCTATCCTATTGGTACTTTGACTCCTAGTCAAAGTGTCTTAGGACGACTCATGCATAACTAATTCCTAACAACGTTTCGGTTATGCGAGTTTCCTCGAACGGGGGGGGATTACGACGAGAAACCCGGTATCAGGCAAGGTGCTACAACCTCGAGACTGACAAAAGTGCTTTTCTTTCGTGTCTTTTATCTTTCCGTTCTACGTACGTACGATTTATGGTAATAACGATACTTGATATTGTTCGATGAACGTACATAAGCACAAGTAACCTACCTACAATACGGTTTCGATCTAACACGATGAGAAAAAATTGCGGAAACCTTCGTATAACACGAAAAGGTGAATTTTATTTAACACATTTTGGAAATTACGTCACATTACTTTATAGTATGTACACATTTATGTATCGATGACCAATTAAAGTAGGAGCTTAAGTATATACAGGGTGTCTCTAGTTTTTCCATATTTATTTGCCAATAGATTCCATGAATGAAGATAAAAAAGAATGTTACAGAAACAAAATGCTCAAAAGTTCCTTATTAGGAGTTACAACGAAAGAACTACGACAAAAATTCGTGATAATAATAGCATAAAGTTTCGCTTATTATATAGATACAACTTAAGAATTGGCTAATCTGTTTACACAAGCCGTGCTTGGTAGTTGAATTTTCTGCAAAATGAATTCGAGCCAGAATTTAGGGGATATGCTATTATGCTATCCACTCTGTGAATATAGTTAGATATCCAAGGGATATAGTTGTTCCGCATATTATGCAGTACAAATACGGTAATGGCTGAATAAGCGTTATTTAAAGATGAATGTATAATTAGTATAAAAGCTATATAATTAAATAAAATATATATTTTTAAATAATATATAATTAATTAAACATAATTAAATATAATTATATAAAATTAAATATAAGATATTAATATCCCTAATAAAAATGAATTTGAAAAATTATTTGTTTTTAACGTACTTTTTGTACTGACTCCTACTTTTGTATAACATGGTTTCACATAACCTACCATATAGTAGGGCTACCTAAAGTACTAAATACTAACTAAATACTAACAGTTACTAAGTATTAACGAATATTATACATTGCCAAGAAAGCAAATTCGTTTATAAAAAAAATGATCAAAAAACGACAATTAAACGTTTAGACATCGTGGAGTAAGGTGAAAACGTGCTGTGATTAGAAACACAAATTATCGAAGAGAGAAAAATAATGGTTCATTGAAATGGGAATTGGGTGAAATTGGACTAAAAACGAGAAACTGCAGGCTTCAGTCTCGAACAAAGGGATTTGGAGAAAAGATGGACGGGGAAGGGCTGGCTAACGAAGAAATTCCGTGGAACGAGTCCGAGCCCGACAAATTTGGAAGAACGTAAAGAGAAGGGAACGCCGAGACAAGAGGCTGGATTTAAAAAAAGACTTCAGACAATATGTAAGAACCAGCGGTACAATGACCCTGTGCGGATTGTTAACTATTCATTTATCTTGTCGAGCTTCAGCCACGTATTCGTTGACTCTTGTCTCGAGTATTATTATTATACGCGATCGTTGCGCACCATCCGAGACTTTCTCACGGTTTCTCCCAGTTTGTCGCTGAAATTTCCTACAACGCGTTCTTCTCCTTTGAAAACTCGCCATCGCGTTTCTCCTAAATCTCTAGGGGAAAAAAACTAACCTAAATTCTCTAAGTTTCCGCGCGAACGCTGATTTCTACGTTTCATAACACGTCATGAGAAAGGGAAACGAGAAATTATCTTTCGATTCTCAAGGACGAACGCTGACCGGTAAAAAGTAAGAAAAAGAAAACGGGTAAAATGGCAGAAGAATGATTCACGCAAGTGCCAGCAGCGATGGATCGAACGACGGTTGGAAAAACCGACGATTACGATCGTTAGGAAATGATGCTACCCGATAGAAATTTGTGCAACGTAACGAGCCAACGTAGTTCACGCAACCGGTAAATATAGCAGGTATTCTCGATACTCACTTATACATGCCATAAGCGAGAGGAGAGACAGTTGGACGCGACTTACAAAAATACAAACGATCTATGGATTACGAAACGTTAGAAATATGTATGTATGCATGTATGTATTTGGATGCGTTATCGAGATTATTCACTCGTCTGGTTTATCGAAAATATGAAAATCGTGGCTGCGCTTAATGTCTTCTTCCAACGGATTCTCCGTGTTTGTACGGCAAACAAAATCACGGTAGCTTTCGTAAGGTATAAGCTCTCTCGCAATTCAGTATAGATACAGACAGAAGCAAACATAAAAGCAAATGGGATACTTTTTACGCCCCGTTAATCGAAAGAAAGACGTTAATGCGATCTGAAGGTCGTTTATCCTCTTGCACTGAAATAACGTGCCACGCACGTTAAGAATATCTGACTCAAAATTGTAATATTTTCTTAGTTTTAAATATATTGAAATATAACCCAAGCAAAACAAATAATAAATTTACTTTTTAGTAATTTCTATCCAGTGATATACCGATGAATTCAAAAAGAAGACGAGTCATTGTATACGGTTTGGTCACTCGTTATGGTCCGTGAACCACTTACTAGCGTAAGAGGTTAAAGTTCTTGAGATACAATGACGTCTGGGAGTCACGCGTTTCCTACGAACTATTGAATTATTAATTTTCATTAATGTCATTGTGTTTATGACATTTTGCAGCATAAACACAAGAGTTAGCTAGCAAATGTTAAAATAAAAAATAAATATCATTTTTTGGATATATCGAATTTTATTTGATTCGTGTGAGGAAGGGTTAACTGGTCTAGTACAGTGTAACGCGAATCGAACGATAGCGCGAGCTAGGCGATTCTCACTGACCGGGAATGAAATTCGAGGCTAGCAGGGCTCTCTCGCCTACGCTTTCTGAGAAGCCGCGTGGCAACTTTTGACGTGCTTTTCCCCGTAACGGAGACGCAACGCCGTTGTAAATTGCGACGGATGCACGCCAAGGTGAAGAGAAATAATTCCGCGAAATCTTCCGCTTCGTGGCCTCCGCTTCGATCTCGGTATATGTAACCGCGCGTCGCTCGTTCTCTGGCAGAGCTGTTACTCGCGAGAGACCCGCGAGTAAACAGAAATTACCCGGGTAGCCGGGCATCTCGCGATATACCCGGCTGCACGAGACAGTCGAGACTACACATTTGTTATTTCTACTTTCATATTACTCGAATTTGTAGTTTATAACGTAACTTTGTTTTAGCGATGAATAATAAAACTTATTAATAAATTTATAAATTTATCTTATCCAAAGAAGTAATTATTTGAAATTGAAATATCTTTGGCTTTGTACAGAAATATTAATGTCTATATTTTCCTGTAACAGGGTTCGACCGTCTTGAACTAATGTTTTCAGTTCTGGTAAATACCCTTCCAGAGCTGGCAGATGTCGCTGGTGTACGTAAATATTGTTTTAGCAAGTTTTATCAACGTTGGATATTTTTTTATTCATAAAAATGTCTATATCGTACAGATATTTAATAGTGGACATTTGTTTTACTGCCTGTCACAAAAACAGGAAGTAGGAAGTGGGTATCTATTATTTTTCTCTATTCGGTTGGCCAAAAAGTAACTGCGTTTTTTTGTGTACAAATGATAGGCGAATTTATCGTGAGAAACAAAAGCTTTATTAGACAATATATTTTGCCATCTTTCAAAAAAGTTCTTATCTTTTTCCAAGAACGATTTGATATTGATAACTAATATCTATGATGACTAATTCCAACATAGTTTTAAGGCATCGGATACTTTATTAGGAGTTTGCACTCCTAATACAACTTTTTCTCTTATCGACGATAGTACACAATAAAATATGACAAAAACGTTCCTCTTCGATTCTTCAGTTTGAAATCGACGCAAGCAATGTGTCAAACAAGATTGTGTATCTTCTTTTCTAAAATTAGCTTGAACAATCATATTACACACGAATGAATCTGTAGTTTGGAACGAAGTTATATTAGGTACGCTTCTAAGACGTCCGTCTGTTAGAAAAGAACGCAATTACTTTTTCGGTAACCTAACCTAAACCTAACCAAACCTATTACTGCACGATGCTCGTCCGTCGTTTGCGAACCGATCTTGGCGAAACCAGTACCACCTCTCTTGTGTCTGTACTTTCGCAACGATTCCAATTTTTCGCGAAACCGCAGCCAGCGTTTCGCAAGCAACGGCCCGCGTTCCTTTCCGACGGAAAACGACCGCGATACGATCTCACACGGTGGGTTTCGCAACGGTGGGTTTGCCATTGTTCGATCGACCGCAGGAGTTTCGCGCGATCGAATCCGATGGAAAACGTTCTCGCGACCGCGAGGGCAAGCAAACGAACGAAGGAATGGAAAAAAAGAAAAGGTTTTTACTTTTCCTTCTCTCGACAACGAGTGTTCCTAAAAAAAAAAAGAGAGCGTCTTGTACCCTTGACTGCAAAATGCAACCCGTTGCATTTACATCGATAACGCTTGGAAACCACCGCTCGAGAAAAAAAGAGAGATCCCCTTTCTCGGTACCCGCAACCGTATACGCTACCGCGCCGCATCTTTTGCCTTTCCTTAAATTCAATCGCATTGCCACGACGTTCACGTGCCACGATGTACGTATCGCGTTACGCGAAACCGAGACGAGAGAGACGAGAAAATTCCCTTCTCTCTCTCTCTCTTTCTTTCTCAACCCTCTGGCGCGGTTCACCGTTACTCACCCACTGGAATCGCGCTTTTCGCGAAAAGTTCGAGGAAAGCTGCCGGGGGAAACGGAGCGGATAGACAAAGCCCACGGTTTCCAGATCGAAAAACTTTCTCCTCCGTTTCCGCTGCCGTGAAATTTTCGGCTTTCCGTTATCCAGCCTCGTCGGGAATCCGAGGCGCTGTTTCCGCGTCGACGAGCAATTTTCCCCTCGCGAATTTGTCAAACGCGCGCAACCACTGTGTCTTTTTCTCCGGCTCCTCGCCTGTTGTGTCTAGGTATCGCGATGCGGGAAAGGATCGGAGACGAAAATCAGACAAAAATCAACGGTGTTTGCCATTTCAATGACGGGAAACGACGCAGAACGAAGCAAGACGAAGGCTAAAAGAAAAAGGGACGTCAGAAAGATATGTTAAATATCATTTGAATGATTACTTCCAATGCTGTATCATTTTATTTGAGCTGCTTTGTAAATAAATTGCTGGTAGATGATGCAGAAAATCAGTTTGTCGAAGGCAAAGGTATATTGATTCATATACAAGCAGAATACGAGAATAATTAAAAATGATTGACGTCAAACGTGAAAGTTTAAATAACTATTAAGAAGACCATGCAAGCTTTAAGTGCAATCTCCTTTAAATAAATACAATAAATAAGTCTCCAGACCCCACTCCGTGCGTCGCGTCGGTCCCACTAGTCGAACCGGACCGTCTCTCGACTAGAGTCGAAGCAAAATCGAAGAGATCGAGCAAAAAAGAAAAAAAAAATCATCTAGCTATTCGCGATGTTTGTATTCAATGTATCTCGAGAACCCTAATCAAGAGAGACTGGCTCAGTCGTCAATTTGGTGGTACGCTTCGACCAACCAGTCCCATACTAAGAATTACATACTCGCTCTTCGAAAATCGTCTTAACGAATTCCGTGAAGGAGCCGAGCCGAGAGAGAAGCCAGCAAGAATGGCGCGTCCCTTTCCCGATGTGAAATTACAGTTCTGTTTCTCTGGCTTGTCATTATCCGAGTCCCGAGGCCCTCCGAGCGAAGCGCACACTGCGTATACGTGCCCTCCAACTTTCCCCAGGACGCGACGTTCGTGCAATTGCGACTTCTTTTCTTTCTTTCTTTCTTTCTTTTCTCTCTTCTCCCTCCATCTCGACGTTCCTGCCCGCCCTCTTAACTATCGCCTTGTTGCTAGAAATCTTGGAAAAATTCTAGAATCCGAGCCTCGCGATCTTCATTCGCAATAACGACAAGAAAATAAACTTTAATGGACAAAAGACGAACGTTACTTTAAGCGTTTATGCCACGATTCGTACCAACGAACGATTTTTGTTTTACGCGACAAAGGATATAATAGTCCACAGTTCGGGGCCGAGCGACCGCTTAAGCGGGGAGGTGTATTCTGCGAACTGGCACCGAAGGAAAGAGTAGGGATGAGCGTCGAATGTTTCGCAGACCGCGTGGTAAAGTAACGTGGAGTGGGAATAGTCCCAATTCCAAGAATTGGTGGGGATAGCGACAAACTAGCTGAAAAGTGCAGACACTTAACTAGGGGCTACTGTGTACCCAAAGGATGACCAAAGGAGGGGAAGGGGCCTTTGGTAAAACGGACGTGCACGCAAACTATCGCGTGACGACGGAAAACGCACGAAAAGGAGACATCTCGGACAATTGGGAAACGAGTTTCCGCAAAACGATTACCGACTTCCGTTACGTCGGAAGCGTATCCTCGCGGTCCCCGGTTCGCGTTCCGCACGCCATCGTCATTATCCGGATACGTGGTAACTGTATGCGTGCCGTTCAAACGGAACAGAACGGAACGACCACTGCTTAAAAAAAGAAAAAGAAAAAATAGAAAATTCCGCTTACAAGTATGGAATAGATTTTAATTTTTCGCTACGTCGTTTCCGTTCCGAAACGGCGAAAATGCATCAACCGGGGATTGTCGTTGCTGAAATTTCCTCGCGTCGAGATCTTGGAAAGGAAAAATCGAATTCTTCCGACCTAGCGTCGATTAGAACACACCACAGTGGCCAAGATGACTAACTTGTAATTTTATTGAAATTTTATATATAGTAATATAATTTATAATTTTAGTAGTATAATAATTATATTATTTATAATTTTAATATATAACAAATATAATTTTACACATTTATGACAGTGTATTTTTAGATTTATTTGCTTGATTTTAATGATTTTTAAAAATTATTACAACTTCGTTGTATTGCTAACATTTTCTTGCATCTTGCACTTTAATTTCTTTGCCACAAGTATTATACTTTAGCCGTCGGTGGTTCTAGTGATAAAGTCGAGTTTTCCGAGTCGCGGCGAGGCAAACGAACGAGGCGCCGAATATTTCGAATATTTCATAAATAAACCATCTCCGAGGGAGCGTTTTTCCACGTCGGGCGACTCGTCCAACGCGCGGCACGTGTGTAATTGGCTTCGTTTGTCGAAAAACGTGTCGGTCAGTGGTTCGAACGACGCGCCGCGACGCCGGCATTTCCAGTTTTTCGTTGCCACGATCGCCGATTTGGAGCACCCTGGATGCGCGCATCGCACCGTCAGTCGCGCCGTTTCCCTCCCAAGTTACTACTAGCCAGATCCCAATAAAATACGGAATTATAACGCGCTCGCCTTCGCAATAGACGCAGCCGGATGTTGCCGCTGGTTGCAACTAGCCACTTTCCACCGGTGGAACGTGCGCATCGAGAGAACATTCAACCGGGAACATTCGCGCATCAACGATTTCGCTTGAGTTTCATCCTTTGTTCTTTACGTTTGTCCGTTGAGCGTGCAGTAACACAGCGGCCAGAATCCGGCAGCGCACACGCTCTAAATATAATACGTAACTTTGATAACGTCGCTAACCAGTTCTCGGCTAGTCCAAATTATTTGCAATACCGTTGCCTTTCCTTTTCATTTTCGATAACATTTTACATTAATACACCAGCTTTTACGAGCGACGAGAATAATTACTCCTGCTGAGCAATAAATAACCGATGACAATAACGAGAAACAGAAAGATAAGCATAAAGCATCGCGTCGATAAGTATGACAACGGAGAGGTCTTTTCTCCTATTTCCAAATGTGAAAAGAAGAAACGGGGGGAGGGGGGATGATGATGATTTCGTGCGTTTCGCGCGTCTTTTGGATGAATTCGGTCACTAATAAGAAACTGCCGGTCGAACAGTTTACTCATCGACCCGTTTTCGCCCGTCGTGGTCTGCAGGAACCCTCGGTGTTCCTTTTTCTCGGAATCGTCATCGACGCGATACACGCCGGAAGAAGAAAGGGGGGAAAAATCGCTTACGGCGAAAAGAAGTGGAATCTTAGTTACGTATCTCTCTCTCTCTCTTTCACTCCCTGTCTTTGTCTATCCTTCTTACTACGGATGCGAGTAATTGTTTTTTTTTTCGAAACGACCGAGGCGTACACCGTCTCAGTCTCTTTTTCTACAAACACGCCCAAGAGGAGAAACTATAGAAATGATAAGGAATAATCGAGAAGAAAATCTAGCAAACGACATATAAATCACCGGAGATACGAATGTATTTTTAATGTATCCCTAATTCGTTTATGCGATAGTTTTTCTCTATCGTGTGACACGTAAGAAGGTAAATAAGTAACCAAGTAGGTAAATATTCTACGAGTTTAAGATGGCGGAAGAGCTTGCAGTTACAAAAACGTTCGGAAATATGCAGAAGTCAATAATTTTAACCTCTTAACTGAATGAATGACGAGTATACTCGAATCATGTACAATTTGTTGCATAAATTAAATTTTTCGTGGAAAATAAAACATATTTGTAAATTTTAGACGTTTTAGAATATTTTGAGATTAGATTTGACCAGTTCTTTTTTTTTTTACATCCTTTTTAAATATCTTCGTGCTATTAATATTAATTATTATTTAAACTAGCAACATTTCCTTATAATTTAATTCAATTTTACGACAGCTGCATGTATTCTGTGTTTGACGAGTATAGTCGTTCTAGCGATACAATGTAGATATATACACCACCTTAAAAATACTACCACAGCTAAAAGATTGAAGAACGCATAACCATTGCTAATTTGATTTCTCAAATCCTTAGTTATCAAAGGTCGAAGATCTAAAAATTCGAGGTTTATAATCGTCTATTATAAAGAAGATATTTCCGAGAGAAGGAAGTGACATATTCTACACGCATATATACATACGAAAAAGTGGACGGGCCCGTTGGAATCGATGAAACGATGTAGTTCGATAAGAGGAACGAGAGAGTTGGACGACCCACGCACGACATCCGCATAATTTCGTGCGTGTTCATGGTCGGGAAGTGGCATGCGGCATGCTTTAGATGGACACGCTCGATAGAGACGTAACAGGTGTGGACAGGGAACAGGAGCGTGGCCATACGTCCGTTAACCCTCCGGACTTTTCGAGAACCTCGAACGCGACCGCCTCTCCTCCTCGAGAAGGAGAGACCGGCGAATACGTGGAACAAATATACCGTTTGACACCTGGAAGAGCATAGCGACAGAGAGAGAGAGAGAGAGAGAGAGAGAGAGAGAGAGAGAGAGAGAGAGAGAGAGAGAGAGAGAGAGAGAGAGAGAGGGGGGGGGGGGCAGATAGCGTGGCGCGCACAATGGCACAGTCGGGCTAAGGTTCCACACTTTGTGCTGGGAATAATGAAGTTCCTGGCGCGGAAGGGATTCGGCAAATCGGTCGGTCGCGACCCTTCCAACGCCGCTTCTCGGAACCCCGTGTCTTTGTTAGAGCTTGGCCTGCGGTTACCGACAGGGGACACACGGCCAAACGGCGTCTCAAACTGCGACCCCCTACAGCGATTTTCATCTCGTACTTCGGCCGTACCGTGTTTCTAGATTTATCGTGGAATAAACAAGCGATTCGCAGAAACGTTATTACCGGGTGACGTGACGTGACTCGGCCGCTTCGCCGCACCGCACCGCCTCGTCTCTCCGTCTCTCGCCACGAAGCGTTCCTCGCAATCTCAAACACAACCAATCGCTTCTTCCTTCTCCTTTTTACCAATATATATCGGCCGACAGTCGGCTCCGTTCGGCCATGCGAAACCTGTTACGCATTTCGCAAACCGTTCTTGCAAACAAGGTAACGCGGATTTTCAATTTTTCAATGTTTATTCGCAAACTGTCCTCACCGTCTTTCTTTGTCCCGGCGTGTGTACCTTGTCCCAGAGACGGTCGTTTGTTTTAAATCGACTAATAACCGGTTTAACGTATCCCTCTACGACCCTTTTTTCCCCTTCAGAGAAAAGAGAAAAAAAAAACAAAGGATGTATTTCGCAAAGATGAAGTAGAACTGCAAGAGCCGCTTCCAGGTATTCCAGGTTAAGTTTGACAAAAAAGTGGCGAGAAATTGCACCAGCCTACGCAAGCGTCGGGAATGTCGTTGAAACCGTGAAAGCGTGATTCGGAACGTCCACGTAAAATCAGAAATTCCGCAACGTTTCTTCGATTTCTCATGTGTCTCGTCGACGGCGACGTCGAGGCTCGAAAACGAAAACAGGCCGTGTCATCGAGAGTAACGTATTAATTACCACTCGAATCAACTCGGCCAAAGACGTCGCGTCGTTTAACCTTCGCTCGTCTTTCGTAAATGAACGCGCGCTCGAGATTCCACGAGTATAGTTCGTGTCTCGAAAATTTACAACCGCGTTATTTGTTCTTTTCGTATTAGAATTAAGATATTAATTTTTGATTTGCTAATTGATCTTACCATTCGATGCTTCTGTACCCCCGTAGACAGCAATGAAGTGCTTTGAACGCTCCAATGTTGGCGTATTCCGTTGTAACGACCTCCTTTGTGAACCTCAAGCCACCCGGTGGCAGATTGTCAAATTTATGCATGGAGCAGTAGTCCTTCAGCTCATTGCCCTGGCAGATCGCAGTTAGAAGCGACAGGGCGATCAGTCCGCGCTCCACAGGTATCGTCATCTTGAAAAAGAACATTTTCCAATTTTCCAGGAAGCTGGCAAGCTGTTTCAGATTCCGTAGTTCTCAAATTCGAGAACCGCCATAACCGACCTCTCGGAAGTGAAAATCACCGTAGGTAGGTCTTAACCGTAGGTTAGGTAGACTTTTCCGTGAAAGAAAACCGATCCTTTTCTCCCAGTCGGCGCCAATTTTAACGTCCAAAGATAAATAGAAAGACTACCGTCACTACATACATGCAATGCTAACCAATTCCTTTGATATTCGTCGTCAAACACGAACTTTCAACCGTGCGTTTACTCGGGCTTTCCAACGACGCTCTCTGCGCGCCGTTTTTTCGTATCAATCCACGAACCGTATATATACATAGGTAAACTCTCTAGTTTTAATATCACCTGCAGAGATTCGTCCCTGAAATTCCTTCTGCACTCACGATCACCAACTTGCAATTAGTAACTTCAACCAACGTGTATACTACTCGCTGCGTTAATGTTTCTCGCGATGCGTTACGGAACGCAGCACTGTTTTCGACGAGCACCCCCCGACGCTATCGGAATGTGTTCTCACCGACACCAACCGTAAGACTGCACTCGGAAACAAACTGCTGATTATGTATCGCGCGGCGTTTCTCGGAATTTGGGAGAAACTGAACGTCGACGATTAGAAAAACAATCGCAAACCTTATGTTTGCCGACAATCCGATACTCGACGAACAAACGACACGTACGCTCCAAAAGCCGACCGCTTACTGTCAGCCCGCTGCTTTGAAAACTCCCCGTAGGCCACGGGTTTAAAACGAGCCGCCTGTTGCCTCGTGCTCGCCCGTTCGGCTCGCTTCGGCTCTTCTCGGCCATCATCGACGGGACACCGACCATCCGACTGATGCTACGGTCGCGTGTAACTGCAGTTAGTATCTCACCCAAAATGGTATATACCCGGCTTTATCTCGTCTCTGTATAAATATACGTTTCGAGCTGCACGCTACGTTACGTAGTTCAACCTCGAATTTGGCTAAATTTTGTCGAATTTGTCGGTTAAAGCTCAAGTGGAACGTTGTGGTTTTCGGAATTGCATTTCACAATTGATACATAATTGATATATGTATATATTTCTTCGAGCTCTCGTTTCGATGATCGAACCTGCTGTAACGTCCGTTAACTTCTTGTTAGACACTGACTATATATGAGTATACTCGTCATGAAGAAATGGCAATTCTTTTGTGTAACGACGAGAAACGTAATTGCAATTTGTTACTTGAATTAAATGTTTTGCGGAGAAAAATTTTTTGTAAATTTTAGACGTTTTAGAATACTTTGACTAATTTTTTTTACATCATTTCTGAATAGTTTCTTGCTATTAATATTAATTATTATTAAAACTAGTGTAATTCAATTCAGTTTTGCACATTATTCTGTGATGTACGAATATAATCATCATCGCGTCGTTCTAACGATACACACGAATTTTAACCTCTTGCACTGGAATGACGGGAATATTTGGCTCAAAATTGCAATATTTTTTTAGTTTTAAATATACTGAAATATAACCCAGGCAAAACAAGTAATAAATTTATTACTTATTAGTAATTTCTATTCAGTGATATACCGATGAATTCAAAAAGAAGACGAGTTATTGTATACGGTTTGGTCACTCGTTATGGTCCGTGAACTACTTACTAGTGCAAGAAGTTGAAAGCGACATCACAGTTAAGAGGTTAAGTACACTTTCGTATCGCTAATTTATTCAGCCGAAACAGATAAGCCATTATTAGCGAAGATTACGTTAAAATCAAAATAAACTGATTAGTAAATTGTCGAACGCGTTTTCGAGGTAAGAAACAAATTTTATTCAACAAGCTACTGTCTTTTCTTCGCGTTATTAAAACATATAAAACAATTAAATTTTCAATTTCCAGTTAACTGGAGCTGCAAAATCAAAGAAGCACGTTTAGAGAGCGGGAATCTCTCATCGTTCGCTTTGCTTTTGTTCGACACACTCCAAGACAAACATTCGAGTAGCGAATGGGTGAGTAAACGCGGATAAACAAATAATCAAAGGATGTCTGTATTTTTCGACGTAACGCGATTAGATACTCGGGAAACTAGCGAGCATTTACAATTTACTTCGTTCAAAGGACGCGTCGATTTCGAAGGAAATTAGATTGGAGGCATTACGATTCCGCGAATACGGCAAACTTTGAATCGACATGTTTAACAACGCTTTAGCGTTGACAGATAACATTCTGATCAAGGTGCGATATCGTTCAATTCGTCTCGACTAATTTGAAATTTTTCAACGTGATATTTGTGGAAGCTCGTTTCAAGTTTACAAAATTACGATCGTTTCTACGTGTTACTACGCGTTTATGATTTCGCAGCAACGTTCGCCGTACGTTCACTCGTGCGCACACGGCCGCCGCTGACTTGCATTCTGGGAATTCGAGTATGCGGTCAGTCGTTTCGTGTCGTGTGGCAACGATTACGCCGGATGATCGTAGTCAGGCCCACAGTGTTTACGTGCATGTGCATGCGATCACGCACACGGGGGAAACTTTTATGCGTGCCGACGATGAGCAGTCTGTCTTGTAGAACCAACTTTTTATTTATACCCTTAGAAATAAATCTTTCATCCTACCAGTACTAAACGATTCAATCTCGGAAGATATCAAAGCTCGTCCAATCGATTTCTTCGACTCGTTAATTTGAAGATTTTCTCGTTAATATCAATCAACCTTTGACGGTTGCTCTTTCGAGCAGTTATATTAAAATAATATTTGATGAAGTATATCGAACGTAGTCGGGCTTATCTCGCAATGAGTCATCAACCAGTACATTTGCCACTAAAGATACCGAGGTACTATCTCAGAAATAATTCGATACGATCGGCAGATTAGAAAGTTGAGTTCCATTTCTTTTAAGCGAATTTCTCTACCTGGAAGCAACTATACTTTACATTATACTGCTATTGAGAACGGTTTCCGCAGTCGTTTTGCAGAATTGTCAAGAGTCACCCCTTACGGACAGACTTCAAAGAACAGTCGTGTTATCAATTAGAGTTCCGAGATCACGGTGTACGTAACGAAATTAATCTCCCCTTAATTAATGGCGTTAAGGCGCATCCAGCCGTAGAGGCAGTACGAGTTTCCTCATTAAGGCGATACGCGTTCTGAGAAGAGACATCGAAGAAGCCAAGAAAGGTTGTATGACTGGCACACTTTATTGAAATCTTGTGTATTGAAATCAATTAAAACCGTGTAACAAGTGCTGCGTGTTACCGACGTTAACCCTTGGTGCAGGTGCGGACCACGAAATAACAGCAGGTCCATTTTAAGTCCCGTTAAAGACTAAAGTACATACATATTTTGAACTTGTTTGAACGTCATTAAATTCCTATATATTTATTTTGTATATAATAAATAGACAAATTTGCAAACTGTAAATAAATAAGTCGACGCGGTCATCTGTTATGATTCCGTTACTGAAACGACTTCAATCCCATTACTATTTTAATGTCTACCTATTGAATTTTAACATGAAATTAAAAATCAAATATGTGACGAAAGTGAAATAAATGCACAAACCTGACGTGAAAATGCTTTATTAAATCTGTTCAAATCGATAAAAGTCGGTAATGTTAGAAGCGCAGACAAGATACTGCGATTATCGACAAAGGAAGAGACAAGCAATCATCTGCTTTTCCTTGGAGTGTCAAGTGACAGATAATTAGAATAATAAAAATAATTTAAATAGTTAATATAATTTTGTACTGTATAATGATATTTAGAAATGTCGAATTAGTATAATAAAATGTAGGCAAGAAAATGTTACTACTGGTGGACAGAAAAATTTAATAATTCCTCTGAACAATTTCTTTAGTCGATAATTTGTATAAAAGATAGAAGAAGATTTAACATTAACGTCACTAACAAGTTCAAATTCTATCTGAAAATCTTAGTTACTTATATTATGATACTTTGATTATGATACAAACGACCAACGGTCCAATTTTCAAAGTATCCCAAATTTTATTAGAATTATATTGAATACGGAAATCGAACATCATCATACAAGATAAAATATCATTACTTCCATTGTATAATCTCAATTAAAATTACAAAGTCGAAGGTTATCGAAAGTTCTCCATTATAGAACACTCAAACAAATTTATTGTAATACTCGATACTTATTTGAACATTTATTCACATGTATCTACTCGATAATGGATAATTTATCTTGGCAAATAATAGTTATGTCAAGAATAATCAAAGCTAAGAAATGAAGCACAGAGAGGAAGGCATTTCTATTTACGGATCATAATAAATACCCACGGTTATTATGCTCGTCAAAAGTTCTGCGTAATAAAACCAGTCACCCATGTCGATTCGGACCTTTCATTCTGCGATACGACTGAGTAACTGGAAGAACAAAAACGCATGGGACTGTCATTAGATGCGAGGCACATTGTCATCGATGCAACGTAATTGTGACCCAGGGGAAGTTATCGTGAAGTCTGTCATTAAGGAATCGTCGAATTCCACGAAAAAAGTGAAGGCTGGAAGAAATCTCAAACAAAGCATAAAATATCGTAAGTTGTTTTCTTTTTTCCAAGACGGAAATGATGGATCTTTAGAAAAAATAATGAAAGACCTCTGTCAAGTATTATATAAAATTTTAATAATTACAGATAAGTTTCTGCGTTTCCTGCCTGAAATTGACACTTATACCGATGTTATAGATCGATCTTATATCTCAATATTATAGATCGAGTGGCAAGAAAATCGGTTATGTTCGTAATAACTGTAATTACGTGTTTCACCGTTAGCGTTGTGATCGTTGCCTAACAATGAGCCAGAACCATTGTCTACGCTTTTTGTACGAAGATATATTGTTTAATCTGGAACGAAAGGTACGAAAATTGTTTCTTTAATCTTTAATTATTATATGAGATAATGTAACAAGAGTTAGATCACTATCATAAATTTTGGTCTACATCAAATAAACGTGTCTTGATTTCAATTTTTAATTAAGTTTCATTAGTTATTTAATTTGATAGCGATTGACGTAGAAATGCTTCTTCATATTTAGACGATTTTATTTCTTGCCACTATATTCAACGAAATTTTTGTATTTTAGGTACTATTCGAAATCGCTACTCTAATTGACTGTTTTTCATAATAAGAAAAATTGCCACTGATTTTATCATCTCATGTTCGCCGTCAAAAAAACATTCTGAGTTTTTTATGAGATGAGTATTTTAGAATGTGAGACACGAAGTTTACAGTTTCATGATCACAGTTACTTTATCTTTAGTCAATGATGAAATTGAGAAATCAAGTTCATTGATCTGTGAATCAAATTTTCAGCTGTTCAGGAGCTAGTAAGTAAACATTATTTATGTATCATTGTTTGATTATCCCACATAAATAATTAATTGCATGCAATTAATTCAGTTATTTATTTCGAACATAGTGGTGCCATCTGTCGGCGAACCATTGATCAATTCACTTATTGAATGAGTGTAAAAACGTTTATTTCTTTACTAATTTTCATTAATTAAGTCTGTGATTTAATTACTAACTAGTTAGCAAATGTAATTAGTGAATAATTAACCACAGATTCCATATTTAAATCATAAATAACAGCTTTTTACAATAATCTTTATATATAGTTATAAGTTAATTCATAAACCATACTTAAAAGAGACAACTTCATTTCTTTATATATTTCTTAAAGTCAACATTTGAATTGAACATTATTTTGCTTTAAACTTTATTTATTAATATCTGAGTGTCTGTAAATCGTTAAATGACGATTGAAAAAATTATCCAAAAATACTATTGGTGTCACTGATTTTTATTTGCAAGAAAAAAGATTAATTTATCAACTTTTATAATTGAAACCTCCTATATTTCATTTAACTTGATAACGTTTAAATTCTTGCAAACTACATTTAAAATATGAATCAAAATTAAACATGAATATAGTTAGACAACTCTTGCATCTTGTGCAAGATGATTCTTTACTTAATTTACAAGTTATTACGTTCGATTTACATTATACATATTTGTTAGAAATAGTTAAAATCTGACTCTAAAAAGTCCCTAACACACCGAATTGTAACAATTTCGGTGTACGACTCTTTCTCTTTTTATAATTTCATTATAAAATTATCTCGGAGCAAGAGAAAATAACCCTTAGTTTCTCTTCTATTCTGGCTATCATTCGTTAGTAATTATGTAGTTCAGGTCAGCCATGCGTCGTTCCCGTATCGAAATAACGACAAACTAGCTGGCCGATCCTCGGACACGAGTTCTAACGAGCGGTGAAGCATTTTCGTGGCAGGGCGGGGAGTCAACACCGTAAACCTTTGTATCTCGTGTCTCTCGACTTATACCTAACCCCCTTCCCCTTCCCACACACAAATGTACACGCACGTATCTCTCTGTAGCAGCTATATATCGACGTTTCAACGGAAATGAGAAACGCCTGACGGTATGTTGCCCGTTTTCCTTGCTTTACCAAGAATCCGTAATTACACGGCAGCACACGCCAGTTACAAGCGTTCCTGGCGTGTACATACCGGGTGTCAAGCGGCCGAACGCTGTGAAAAAAAGAAGCCGCCGTTACGAGATTAGTCCTTAGACGGTGTACCAGTCGTTTTTACTTTCGTGAGATTCACAGGTGTCCCTCGGAGGAAGCCGTTTCGCTTATACTGTAGTTCCGCTACTACTGTAATTGTCAGCTGTCCGTTCTGTCGCTTATTTCGCCTTCCACCTCAACTGCTTTTCCACGAATCCCAACCATTTCCTCCCCGTCTCCTCCCCCTCCCCCTCTCGCTTCTCATTTTTCCTCCGCCACGTCCTCTATCACGGGAATTAAGTTTCGAACTACGTTCGCGGTGTAGCGCGGGCTCGTCCATTTTCCTCCGTTGTCGTTCATCGTCTCGAAGCTTTCCCTTCGTTTCGTCAGCGCATCGCGATTCCATTAAAACGCACGGCTCTTGGTTGCAACATGCGCGTGCTACTTCAATTTCAGCTTGCACAACTCCGCTGATTTAGTCATCAGCTAATTGTTCGTCTCGCCCTCTGGTACAAGATGCTTGCACCAAATAAGAAACGAAAATGAAAGCGTCAAAGCTAAATTATAAACTACACCGGCTATTGTTTGTTCAGCCGTACTGATCATATTACGTTTTAGTTGATCGCAATTTCACATCGAGAGTCGATTTTGATCGAGTCAGAAAGCTTTGAGATTTTAATATTTAACGAAATATTATGAAAGTGGCCTAAATTACATATCTCTCGTTTCGAGATATTTAAAAGTTTGCGCTTGAATAAATTGAAAAATATTTTTATACTATGAAACGGAATATAACGTCTTGTAAGATAACAATTTATTACGACTGTGACAGATTGATTGCGAAATCCTCGTTCTTTTGAAATTGGTAACTAGGAAATCTTAAAACGATCCAATTAACCACTATGCTAAAGATTAAAATTTTTATTTTAGATTTAAGATCGAACGATCAATCACTTCGTTGAAAATCTATAAATAGGAAGAGAAGATTTATCCTCGGTCAGTGCATTGGTTTCTCATCGATTTTTAGCTAATGACGTCGGTCAGAAGTACTCCGCGGATTTAGGGGATCCCGTGGATTTACATCAGTCTAGGAAACGTGACGGATGAATCGAAACAGCGAACAAGAGAACCAGAAAAATCGTCAACGGATTTTCCAACGGGCCACGTCTCTTTCTTGCTGGAAAGTTGCAACGTTTCTCAGTCGCATCGTATCGGTATAACGAGCAAAGAAAAGAGCCGCAGTTAAAGATTGGAAAGTTTCAACCGAGTTCAACTTCCGCTACTGCTCGTGACTTGGGCTTCTTTTTTATCGTTTTTATCCGTGGGGACCGAGGCAATAAACAGAGATCTATCTTTATTTCATGTTTTATTTGTTAGACGAAATCGGAGGAATATTTGCAATTATCGATGTTAGCCTTTAATTATGTCCAGCAAGTCATTGAGCGTGAAATTTTTCAGAAATTTGTTCAACAAGTTCGCAACAATCGGGCTCGCTTTTGCCGATACTTCACTTTGATAATCGTCGATGAAATCGGGCAGTACCTCGGAGATTGCTTTGCTCAAAGTTTTGGACAAATCTTCGTCGTTGAATAATCCGGTCATCCCGAGCTGTAAATATTTTGAAGTTAGTCGTTTGACGAGCATCGAAACGTTAACTGTTACAGAAACGTACGCAATACTTACGTCGAATTTTTGTACGTGGACATTCAATACCAAATCTCTAACTACGATTTTCTGGTCCGCGACACCTAGTTTTAAGTCTACCGACACATTCAGTCCCTTTATGACGAGGCTGAAATTGGGAGAGAACAATTGCTTTTTCATACAGGCGTATTCGATCAAAGGACAAATGATTTTGAAAAATTGCACAAATGATTTTCTTCAGTTTTAGATTTTTTAGGATAAATTATTTTTGTACTACTTGGTATTAACGACTTGATTTAAGCTAAGTTACAAATACGTTCTTTCGATTTAACACGACAGTATTCTACAAACTGGAAAAATTGCAATTCGCAATGAATCGATGCAGTTTGTCAATTACAGGAATCTACGACAGGGAACGACAATCATTTACTTCGGTAATACTGCTATCGACGTTAGAAAACTGCAAAACCGACTGCAGACGCATTATCGACGGATCGTAAACGCCTTTTCGAATTCTCGTGGGCGTCCGAGCTTTGTCGTTTCGTTCAAAGATGCGGTTACTCATTTGGCGAAAAAACAAAAGGTAAGAAAGCACGTCTTTTTTCTATTTTCTTTTTCCTTTTTTCTTCAGATATAAATTTTATAGCATGTAAGATTACGTAGCACATACAGCAAGTATAGGCCTGAAGCTAATAAATTCGCTTTCAGAAACATTTGAAAACCGCGAACTTGCTAGATCACTGGACGTGTCAATTGTTACAAGCATAAAAGGAGAAAAAAATGGAGGGAAGCTTACGCAATATTTCCGTTTCCGTACAAGGAAATCTGATTCATGAGGGTTCCGTTGATGTTGTACTCAGTCATGAGGTCGATTTCGTTAAACAGGAGACTCACGTTGACTACAAGACCAACGATCGAGAAATCGCCTCGGTTTACCGCGTAGTCGGCTAGACCTTTCTCGCGTAAATTCTTCAGATAGCCTTCCAATCTGTTCGAACAAACGAGAAGTCCATGCCCGCTCTTATCATTTATCTCACGCTGTAAACGGCATAATACGGGACGTATGCTCACGAAACTTCTTCCTCGTGGACGTTCACGTTCACTTGGTTTACTTTCAGAGGATCGAGAACCGGGATGCCAAGCTTGTTATCTCCGTTCTTTATCTTCTCCTTGAATTTCTCGAGGAAACCGCAGAGTTGACCGCCGCATCCTCTGGTTTCTTCACGAGAACAAACGAATTTTCCTCTACTTTCGATCGAGATCGAAATGTGCTTCGGACGGGTAAAGTTTCACTTACCCCGCACGTTGACTGCGTCGGGCACGAACGCGTGACAGGTGGCCAACACGGTGACCAATATCGTCGCGAAGAAATGCATCTCGCTGAAAAGCAAGCAGAAAGGAAACACAACACTAACGAAAGGTCCCAAACAGCTGTTTTCCTATCACGTTTCTACGCGCTGGCAATAATCCTACTCTCGAGATAATCGATCGATGATCAAGGTACTCACGCTTGTTTCTAATGATGAAATTATCAAAAGCGACCTTCTCTTGTACTTCTCGGAGTGTCACAGCTCGGAGTGTTGCATCGCCCTTTATATAAGACTTCAGTATCGTTTCAAGATCTCTTATCTAACGCGAGATATCGCAATCGATCAAAATATTGATTGACAAATTAAAAAAAGCAGTGACAGAGAAAAGCAGAGATTGCACATTTTTCTCCCTTCAACAATGACAATTTCTCTGGCGCTGTTGTTTGTTTCAGGGGGCCAGCGACTGCGATTGAAAGGAACGCGTAGATGTCAATTTCGCCGCGTTGGCGGGGAATTTCACCGCTGCAAATGACCGTTTTAATCACGTCAGATCGGTCGACCTGCGTGGCTACTGATCGGACTGGAACGAGAGCGGAAAATATTTGGAGCGTTTCGAGGAAGGCAGCTCGGCGCGACGAAAAACTCAATTACAGCCGATCGGCTGTGCGCAAAATGACACAAGCGCGGCCAACGTGCGATAATTATCCGACACACACACACACATACACACACACACACACACACACACTTGATGAAGTTTCCATAAATCCGAAAAGGCTGTTTCAGGTGACCGTGAAATTCGCGCGGTATCGATCGCCATGGCGTAAATACTTGGTTATTGGAAGCTCTGAAATCGGAGGGAAACGGAGGGAACGGAAGGATTTCCGATGCAAGGCCGAACGTAAGCCGGCGAATAAACTCTCGACGCGCAGTAAATCGCGAGACAGATAAGCCTCGCCTCTCGGAGAACGAAGAAAAACGCGCGGAAAGAGTTTTCCACGTCGCGGTCACGCAGCTGCTGGCTGATACACGAGTCGAAGAACGGGGAAAGAACTCGACGGTGAGAGTGGATTAGCGAGCAGATTGGAAACGCTCGAGCTGCTTGAGAACGTCCTTTTTGTCGCGTTGATCGCGATTACGTCATTTTTTTCTTTCTTCCAGATAAATTCATGAGAGTACGTCCGAAACGAGAGAGAGAGAGAGAGAGAGAGAGAAAGCGGATACGCATCTCTCCTTCTCTCGTGGAGAGAAAGTTGAGACACGCAAACAGAGGAGCAGAGGTGGAGAATAAAACGCGCGTGTGCGGCGTGGAAAGGAAAGGAAAAGGAAGTAAAGAAAAAAAAAGTCAAAGAACGAAGAGGAAGAAATAGGAGGACGACGCAAGAGGCGAAAAGGAACGGGCAAAGGAAAAGGGGTGCAGGAGGGGATGATGCTGGGGGTGAACGCGAGAGAGGGAAACACCGAGCGGCGTACCGCTAGCCGAAGAGGGCAGAGTGGGGTGAATTCGCAGAGGGGATGCCAGGCCAGTTCACCCTTACTTGCCACGGCTCGTCAGTGCGGCCTGAACGGTTAACCGGCCTACTTGTTCGCGTGGTTCTCTTTCGACTCCTTTCGTTCATCGCGATTTACGCCGTCGTTGTCGACGCTGTTCTCCTCGTCGCTGTCATCGTCGTCGTCGTCGTTGTCGTCGTTCCTCAGCCTTTTCGCAACCTGGCCATCGACCACGAGCTACGAACGTCCAGGCTTCGGCGAGCTGATTGCTCGCGCGACCACACACGTGAGTCGTGTAACAAGAGAGAGAGGTAGATAGCTCGGCTGTGGTATCGTCGATGCTCGAGCTCGAAGATTCGTCGCCAATCGACAACAGCCATCGCGCGTAGGAGAGAAGAAAAAAGCAGCAGGAGGAAGGACGAGAAAAGGTAAAACAAAAAAAGGGCGAGCAGGGTAAAGAGAGAGAGAGAGAGAGAGAGAGAGAGAGGAGGCGATCAGTCGCAAAGCAGCAGCAGTGGTACGTACACTGGTGGTCTCCTGGCTGAAACCTGATACTCCGCTGTTCTCGTTGCGGTGCTTGTTGCCGAGCTGGACAGCAGCAGGGGCAGCAGAAGCAGCGACGGTGCTTGGCTCTCTCTCGGAGATTCGTAAGTTTACAACTTTGTAAGATTCTTTCGACCGTGAACACGACACGGCGTGTACCCTTCGACTGGTCTCCCTGCTCTTGCACCTGTGAAACTGGCAGCGTCTAGAAAAATTCGAAACAAATTCGACGAGTGAACGATTTTTTTTAACAGCGTTTTAGGAACGTCGTAACAGCGAAGGTTATTACGAAGTGTCGATCACGGAAGAAAATTGCATCGCCCTTTGTCCGCAGGATTATTTCTTTTTTTTTTTTTCTTCAGCGACCGTTTGCCCGTTTATTAGAAACGTACGCTCGCCGAGCAGCCGAGATAAGCCACCGATGAAACGATAACTCGTGCAAAGCGGCTCGTACTCGAAAAAAAAAATCGATTTTCGGCGTTGGACGACGCGAGCGATTTTTCTTTTTTTTTTTTCTTTTTGCGCTCGCTCGTCTCGGAGAATCGTTTTACCCTTGATTGATTGATAGAATCCGCGTTCCATCACGGAGATCGGGAGGACGTCTCTTTTCGCAGGTTGTTGCGCATCCAAGCGGACGAAACCTCCTTCTTCCCTCGGAGAGATTGGAAACAGCCAGCGTTTCTCGTAATAACGCTGCTTTGTCTTTAGATTGGGCGCTGTTTGCCCGAGCGGAAAGGTAATTGTTTTAAAGGTTTAAAAGGCTCGCGTTATTCTTCCTGCGTTACTGTGCTTGCACAGAACACGTCGTGACGATTCCTTCATACCTCGATATTTCGAGTATTTTGTGTTCTGGAATCTAAGAGAGACTCATTCGCTGGAAGGAGTCGTGAGAACGACAAAAATCGTAGATCGTACGAGTCTCTCTCTTTCTCTCTTTCTTTTCTCCTTCGAGGACAAGATCGCTTTACCAGGAACAATAAGTTCCATCAGTCCGCGTGAGTTACAAGCGACGAGAGGCACCGGGTCACCCGATAAGATCAACAAACGGATATCAAGGTATATACGGCGGGGATTAATGGCGGCTTGGTTTGCCAGTTGGTTCGGTGATAAATTTCGATAGGCTTAAGCTCCCTGGATACACCCAAGATCGAAGATGGGATTCCCGTGTTCGAGGTCAACCGGTAAATCTCGCTGCTCGTTGGGTTCTACACGGTGAAGGTCGCCGCTCTCCTTCGTTCTCCACCTTCTCCGCGATTTGCCATTCGCGTAAAGGGGTTGCCACACACACACACACACACACACCGGACAACTCTGGTCAACTGCTCCAGAACGTTTCATCGTCTTTATTTGCGCGTCTTTATCTCGCCTTTTCCAAGGTAGCCGCTTTGTTTCGTAGCTTTTTTTTTTCCCTCGCAAAGGCCGCGTTTTAATATTCCACGCACTTTTCACGAGGGTATCACGCGACAGAAAAGGCCCCTGGGGAGAAAAGAGATGGCCAGAAATGAGATGGCAGGGCAAGACGTTGAAGAAACGTTGAGCTTCTTGAATAGATTTCCGAGTAGAACATTTTTTATCGACCGTCGGTGCCCGACTATGCGAATAACGTTGATCGTCTCGTCTCGTCAGTCGAGCTAAATATTAGCAGTTCTAGTATGGCCGCGGACGAAACGAACAAACACAAAAATACAAATACTCGGCGTGGAGAGATTGGCATCGATAAAAATCGAACAGGTGGATCGTTGCTCCGTCGACGAATGAAAACAATTTGAAGGAGAGGACACTCGATGTTTTGCCGAGTTTGTTTACCAGCCGAGGTAAAATAGAGATAAGATACACACATAATGTCTGAACGCGCGATTGAGATTCTGCGTTCTTTAATTAACTAGATTGAAGCGCAAAACGAGTGGCAAAACGTTTATGACGCAAACGAATTATCCAAATCACTGAAAGTAATAATACAGTTGTAAATCTGTTTGGGATTATATTCCGAAAAATTGTTTAACTACCGACGACTAAAGCACAAAGATCGAAGAGATTGCAGTGCAAAATGAGTAACGAAAACAAAGGACACGGAAGAAAATTATCCAAATCACTGAAAATACAGTACAGCTGTAAATCTTACATTATATTCCGAAAGATCGTTGAAATTGGTAGTTCTAGTTCTCCGTCCGTGAGAAAACGAATCGTCAAAATTGTCAAAAAGAAGACGAAGAAGAAGAAGAAGAAAACGATTTCGTATCTCTGGACTGGAAAAGGGAATTGAATTTCCGAGAGACGCGATTCCCATTATCTCGCTCTCTTTGTCCGTTTCTCGCGAACCATTTGTCATTTGGTATTTGGCGCGCGCGCGCTTTCGAAAGCTCGATGTTGCAGCATTTGCACGGTTTCACGCGCGTTGTCTCGCGGCCGATAATATATTTAGCGCTCTCCAGGGGGTGCAGCACACTCTCACGGCCGTCGAGGGCGTTAAAAAAACAATGACAAGGTTATACACGTGACAAAAAGAAAATTGACGCGTGCTCGGTGCGCGTGGAAGCTCGTTTCTCTTTCTTTTTTTCTCCCCCCGTGGCTTGGCGCGCCGAAGCTTTGTCGGATCAAGGGTCGTGTCAAAAGCTCTGCAAAGAGAAAGAGAGAGAAAGAGAGAGTTGTGTCTGTGTGTGTGGCTGAGAAAGAGAGAGAGAGGGGCGAAGGTGGGAGCAAAAAGAGAGAGAAGAGGGCGGTGGAGTGAAAGAGAGAGAGAGGAGCGGGAAAGGGGCAGGAAGAGAAAGAAGTGGCAGTAGACGGTAAAGCGACGGCGTAAAGTAAACGTTGGACACACACGGGTGGCCTTTGCTTTCGTTTGAACTCACAATCAGTACCGACTAAAAATAGGAACCGTGACCTAACTACGCTCGATTCCACAATTATACATTTCCTCCCGTTGTGCCGACTATTTTTCACTCCCCGCGGCCGAATCAATGCGCCGTTAATACAAGCGTCTGGTGTGTCGCGACTGGCAGAGTCGATCGAGAGAGAGGAAAACCCCCCGTCTCTATACATACATACACAGCGTCCGTCGTGTTACGCGTCGCTGAAAGTGAGATGAAATTCAGATGGATCGAGGCAAACAGGGTCGAGTCGATATATATATATATATATATGTGTGTGTGTGTGTGTATATGTATATTTCTTTTTCTTTCTCCAACGATCGGTTCGAACGGCTGTTCTTCCACAGAGAGAAAGAGAGAGAGAGAGAGAGAACTTTTCTCTATGGAAAACAAACGATCGCGAAAACTATGAATCGCTGCCGCTGTTCTGTGCCCTTCTGTGCACAAAAATCTACTATAGTCGAACTCTTAGTGTATACATATCTTTGATCGCTACGACGAGCAATTATAGTCGCTATTTTGCACCAAGCTTGCCGTATCTTGCCGATCGTCGATATTCGGACCATCATTTCATTTGGTTAGGTTAGATTTCGACGTTTCATTTGGTTTAGGTTAGGTTAGGTTTCGTTGTTTCTTCAAACAAGGGCGAAGCAGTTCATTGATCACGAAGGAAACAAAAATATGCATTTCAAGTTAGTTTCGAGTGCCTCGTCTGAATGAGATGCTAGTTCAACTCGTAAGCGTAAAGAAGATCGTGTATGGTAGGTGGTATATCGTGTATCGTATCGCGTGTGTATCAAACCACGCGAGTAAAACTCACTCGGTTTAGCATAAACGACTGAATGAGGGGCGAGGGTTCTCCTGCGCTCTGGAGGTTCGCGATTTCTCTAATACGTCGCCGCAGTTGCAAAGTCACGTTCTCGCGCTAATTAACGCTTGACGATTTCAGTTAATCTTCACCATGTTTACGACCGCCCCCTCTCGTCTCCAGCCTTCTCGCGACTTTGGATTAAAACAAATCAGGGCGTCGGGATGTAACTTTCAAAGTTGCGCTTTCAAAAATCGTTGAATTTACACTGGAACTACCAAAATGGTCGAAACGACCATTTGAATATCTTTGTTTAAATATTTTACGGAGATATGAAACAGAGTATTTTTGGGGACTTCGTAAAATACATAAACAAAAGTTTGTGTATCGTATCGTATTATAAAGATTTTCCGTTGAATATAAATATAGTTTTCTAATCAACATATCATTTCACATATAAAAGTTATTACATGTCCGTAACATATATACCCTCATAAATAATATAAGTTACATTGAACTGATAAAAAAATAACCTAACCTAAACCTAGGTTCCCTCCAACTTAACTATAACCTAATTAAACTACGTGTAGCCGTCGACAAATTTTTGTTGGCCAACGAGAAGACTCTAAGAAACTGGACACCCATATAAAGATTTTCTGTTTCTTCTTTACCTTAACGCCTCTGTTGGAAATTTTATGCTTTAGTCGTCGGTAGTTCTAGTGTTGAAGACCGTACGAATTTCAATGGGATCGAGCACACAAGTGCCGTTACTCGAACAGTGTCGATTCCTCTCGGCCCTTGGTTCGAGAATTTCGTCCCTCGAGAGTGCTTCTTCCTTTACGATTGCTCGCGCAATCGAGAACGTGAAATTTCCAGATACGTGGGAATAAAATGGACGGAAATAAACGGAGTGTTGAAAATTGAATAATAGTCGGGGATCGTTCGTGTCCTCCCATCCCCCCTAAAAAAAAGAAGTGCACCTCGGTATCGATAAGTGTCGAGATCAACGGTCTGATAAGGACGTTGGCCTTTATTCGTGGGGGAGACCGTAATCGTGCGGGTGAATCTGCGCGCGTCTGCAATTCCGGGCAACAAAGGCGCGCTGGCTGCCTCCACTTTGCCTGCCCGTTATTCTTCTCGCTTCTTTTCCTCCGCGAAATCAACCTTTTCCACCGCTCTTTGTAGTGTGAGTCCTAAGAGGAGAGGATGACAAAAAAAAAAAAGAAAGAAAAGACCAAAAAGAGAGGAAATGGGGGAAGAAAACAAAGAAAAACGCGAGAAAGTCGGCGAGTGTTTCAACAGATCGGAACAGATCGACAAAATCTGCACGGTGAAACGATACGCAGAAATATTCGTTGACCAGTTTAGCGAAAGTTGTCGTTGTCCGAACGAGCGTGATGTAATATTAACCCCTTGCGCTGGCAACTGGTTCGCGGACCATAACGAGTGACCGAACCGTATACAATAATTTGTCGCTTTCTTTTTGTTTTGAACTCTTCGGTATGATATCATTAGATAGAAATTATTAAGAAGTAATAAACTTATCATTTGTTTTGCCTTGGTTACATTTAAATATACTTAAAACTGAGAAAATGTTGCAATTTGAGACAAAAAATTCTCGACGTGCGTGGCACGTCATTCCAGCGCAAAAGGTTAAAAATCGCTGGAGATTATTAGAGACTTAGGAAATTGCTTCAGAGGAAGAAGGGACAAAAAAGAAGAAAAAAAGGAGCAGAAAGGGGGAAAGGAAACGAAGAAAAACGTGCAAAGACGTCGCTTAACAGATTTCTAATTGACAAAATCGACAAAAACGAGATATACGTTGAAATATTCGTTGACCACTTTGTCGAAGGAAGAAAACGAGCGAAAGTTGTCGTCGGGTAATATTAAAAATCGCTGGAGGATATTGGGGGCTCGAGAGTTGCTTTAAGGGAAGGCAACGTCGTGGTCGTGGTTGTGGTCGCACCTGCAGCCAACCCTCGAGGCCTCTATGCTGCCACATTCTCTTTAGATCCCTATCTAACCAGGTTAATCTATCCTTCCTTATATCCCTCCACGACTTACCAGCGCCCCCCCCCCCCCTCCTTCACCTTCTCCCGCCGACATGTCGACCTACCGTCCGTCCCTTTTCTAGGGCTTTGTGTCACCTGACACGTAACTGTTTATACCGTTTCGGGCTGGCACGTCGCGTGACGAGGCTCGTTCAGTGGATTGCCATCCTTTGCCGGATTCAACCGCATCATTTTCCATCCGCGATATTTCTTCCACCCACGATATTTTATCCAAATACACGCATTGACAGTCGATTTATTCAAACAGAGCGATTTATGCTCCAAATTATTCTCTCCGTCCGTAATTTTTCCTGTCACAGTAGTCCCCACTGAAGCGTTCGTCGCTACCCCCACCAATTCTCGGAATTGGGACCATCCCCACTCTACGCTACTTTACCGTAGCGGCCGCGTGAAACGTGACACTTGCACGATACAAAGCGAGTGATACCTGATATTTACCGATGTTTTGACACAATTCACAGAATACTCTCTCCACTTAAGCGTTCACAGTCGGGACAGAAGAGGACACTTAAGTGGAGACTGTATCTCCGAACGGCGTTCATTTGTCTCCGTGAAATTTCGACCGAATGGATGGCCGGAAGGATGGAACAAAGGACAAACAAATCGTGGAACCAACGTCCGCTGCTTCGCTCAAACACACGGGGACGAGACTCCCTTTCTTTCCTGTGATTTGCTCGTGTCATTTCTGCTCCTTTGTCGTCTCACTGTCCCCTTCCCATTGACGACCTTTCATTGCGTCGGCCATTTCATCTTCGCTGACGTTCCTTTCCCCGCTCTCCTGACGCGTTCCCAGTGGGAACAACGATGGCCGGGCTTAGTTCGATCAAAACTTGAAAGCAATCGGGGATTTTTCGTTCGTCAGCGACGACGTCAACGGATCAAATGTGTAGAGGAGAAAGTAGGGTAAAACCGGCTACCATTATTTTTCTAGAATGAGAGTTTCAATAGATTCGTGACCGAATTGTGGTACGATATTCAGACATAGTGGATCCCACGATATTGTACGACAAGTTTCGGAGGAAACATCATAGTGTTTCGTGTAAACAGAGTTAAAAATTTCAAGAAGGAAGCTTAAATAGTTTCAACGAGTGAAATGATTTTTTCTTTTTTAGTGTTTTTACGTTCAGAAATTATATTCATTCAGGTGAATAATATTTGTATTCTACTAGTCCTTGTAGAATATGAGTGTCCTTTCGACGCTTTTTTCACCTTTCTATCTCATACTGAAGCATAAATATTTCATGTTTAGTGAATTAATGCATTTGGGGCAAAACCATTTTATTTGAGTGTGGGGCAGAATCTAGTGGATTCAATGCACTATGTATTACGGATGAGTATCCGTGTGATGTGTACAAGTGTTGAAGTACAGCGATGAATATTTTATTTACGATTTTTGTTTTATTAATTAAGATGTATATATATAGATTTACATGTTGAAATAATTCAAACTTTTTATAATAAGGTAAAGCTCCTAAACTAGTAATTAAGATAATTTTTTGTAAGACAAACCAAATAAAATAACTTTTTAGTTGTTAAAAATAATTGTTTTCACTATTTTTCAACTAAAACAAAAGTTTTATAACTAATAGGGGTACTCATAAGTAATGTCGTTTTTTTTCAAATTTAATAAACATTGCCATCTAGTGACAATAATTTCACTTGTTACAACGTAACCTATATTCTAGTTAAATATACTGACATTTAGCGTGCTCATTGTTAAATTATATTATAGATCAAAATTGTATTAACTCTCAAATGAAATAAAATTTCGTACCAAATGTTTTGTATCAAAACGGCATAACTCATGGGTATTATGATATATTGCATTTTGCACGTCTTTTAAGAGGTACTCTCTTTTACCTATTCCTACGGGGCAAAACCGGATATTTGTACACTTTCGGAAAATTTTATTTTCCTCAAAAATTTGGTCTCGTTCTCTCTCATCGTACGAGGTTCAATTAACACTTTCGTGACGAGAAACACCTTGTATTTGCCGATTTTACCCTACTTCTCCCACACGTGGGGACGCGTAGTAGAAGATGAAGCTACAGAGTCGGCCGGCAAGTGGAACACGGGTCTACGTGGCGCGCCAGGTTCGGTCTTGCCGCTTTCCCTCCCGCTCGTTACACCCGTTACGCTCGTTTCGCCATAGATTCTTATCTAATCGGGGTCGATCTGCCTTCCGCTGCTCCCGCGGAAGCTCCCGGCAGCCCTGATTTTTTATTCATGACTCACGTGACTTGCCGAACCACCGGCAAGGACTCGCGAATTATCCACACTCGACGAGTCTTTTTCGGCCTCGACGAAATCGTTTTTACACATTTGGAGCCGAGTTGGAAAGGGAGAGGCTTCCGTTTGTTCCGCGGGATCGATATCAACGCAGAATCATACGTCAACCCGGGGGGAGTGATCGATTCACGGGAGGTCTTTCGATATTTACCGACGATTATCCATCGACGCCGATGACTGTCCGTTATTACCGGTGGATAGCGACGCGGATCGGGCGCGATACAACGTGTAAATCGCGTGAACGCCAACGAAAGAATCGAGGGGGACAGTGAGAGGAAAAAAAAAAAGAAAGGAAAGAAAGAAACGGGAAGAATGAACGATTTTTCTTTCCTTGCACCGGAGCTGCAATGCGGCTGCAGCAGTTTCCGACGCATTGCCACCGTGAACTCGCGTCGGAAGGCTGCATCGAACTCGATGAGGCCAAGTGTGTCCGACCCGATCGGATACTCGCCGGTGAAAATTCAACCGATTCGAATAACTGAAGAGATAACCAGATCAAGTTCAACTAACTGGTGGAGTAACTGGGGCCGGTTTCAAGTAACTGAAGTAACTAGATCGATTTCGAGTAACTATGAAGTAACTAGATCGATTTCGAGTAACTATGAAGTAACTAGATCGATTTCGAGTAACTATGAAGTAACTAGATCGATTCCAACTAAATAGGGAGTAACCAGATCGATTTTAAGTAACTATGGAGTAACTAGATTGACTTCAAGTAACTATGGAAGAACTATAGATCGATTTCAACTAACTATGGTGTAACTAGACCAATTTCAAGTAACTGCGAAGTAACTAGATCGATTTCAAGTAATTATGGAGTAACTAGACCGATTTTAAATAACTATGGACTAACTAGACCAATTTCAAGAAACTATGGAATAACTATAGATCGATTTCAACTAACTGTGGAGTGATTACACCAATTGCAAGTGAAATAACTACATCGATTTCAAGCGGACCTGGATGTTTTGAAAAAGTTTCAAACAACATTTATTTTTAAATTACTCTAAAGTTATTTCGTTAATAATCTGTTTGTAAAATATCGGAATTATATTGTTAAGTATTTCGTATAAAACTTAAATTAATTCAAGTAAATAATTTCTCCATTTAAATAATTTATTTCGTGAAATAACACACGCTGATAAATTCTTTTAATTTCCATCGTTTATGCGTTTCTTTTCATTTGAGTATTTTGGTTTCATCGGTACTCAAAGATAAATTTTGTCAAATAAATTATATTCAAACAATCAGTTCTTCAATCGATTATTTAATTAATTGCATAGCTTCAGATTTCTTCAATCGACCAAATTTATTTGCCAAATACTAAAGAACATTACTTGAAAAATTTATTCACAAGTTACTATTCGAAATAAATTTCGCCCAGGTTTGATTTCAAGTAACTGGAGTGCGTTGATCGTTTGTTAACGTAGCAACGACAAAGTTTTACGAGGCGATTGCTTTTAATTCGAAAGAAAAACAAAGACGGAGAGAAACGTCTCGCGACGCTCGATATATCTCTGCCCCGAGTACTCGCGGTTGCGAGTCAACTCTCTCTTTCTCCCTCTCCCTCTCAGAGAAATAGAAAATATTTTTCAGGCACGTTAGCGTCGCAAGAGCACCGACCCCGAGAGCTTTCAAGTAGCAAAAGACTCTTGGAAAAAATGAAGAAGAAGAAGAAGAAGAAGAAGAAGATGATGATGATGATGATGATGATGATGATGATGAAGAAAGAGAAGAAGAAAAGGAGGGAGGCAGAGGAGACCAGTTCGCCCGTCTCTTTGAGCCTGGCGATTAACACTCGACTTATCCGAGTCGCGGGTGTTCCAACAGCTTTTCAATCTGTAGAGCGGCTCGAGCGTTCCGCCGCCGAGCGCTTTGACATCGCGAAGGACCTCGATGCAAGATCTCGCGATGGCTCGTTTCCAACCAGACAGACCGAGACTTCTCCTGCTTTTCGGCGAAAATCGCAAAAAATTCGTCGCTTTCGTCTCCATGGAAAAGTCTCTCCTCGCTCGTCGTCGTCTCGAGAGAGAGAGCGGCGCACATTGGTCGCGAAGGTCGATCGGCAGGGGTGAAAGACGAGAGGAGAGACGAGTAAAAAGAGAACGAGAGGCTAATTCGACCGTATCGGTCGGACGGATATACCAGGCCTCGGTGTCTGGTTCAGGCTGGCACTTGCTTCCACTGCCAGCTTTCGATCTAACCAACTCGCGTGAACTTTCCGTCTACGTTATCGCTCTCGCAAAGTTTCGACCAATTCACTAACGTGCTAACGAGGACGACGAGTTCGTCTCGAAGCAAGATCGATGCTATTTTTCTCTCCCCGGGCAAGTGTGTTTCAAATCCTTTCGAATCTTCGCCAATCGACGGAGTCTGATTTTTCTCGCGGTGGAAGGATAATTATAATTAACAAGCTGCTCGAGACACGAGCTGGAGGGCTGGGCACGCCTCTAGAGCTTTGGTAGAGGTTTGCATCGCGATTGTTATTTGTTCGAGTTGCGACGGAACGCAAGCGTGTGAATAAATGATTTCGATCAAAGGGGACTAGCTTTCTGTCAGCTGCTCGATGGACAGAGGCACCGAGTTCGATTCGTTCCGCGAAAAATGCTAGTCGAATCAACTACGGTTTTTTGCCCGCACAACGCATACTTTAACAATGATGCTGATCCTCCTTCGTTTTGTGTAACTTCGATGTAATTCGATTTGGTAGGCTTGTGAATAATTTCTTTTCTTTCTCCAATTCTTCCAGGCATACAGAACTGCTTCTTTTAATTCTCGAACGTTATCGTATTGCTTTTTCACCTTCGTGCATCATTCTGCTAAGTTTCTCCCGTATCATACATTTTCGATAATATCCAAGTGGCCTGGAAACCTTGCTGGCCAATCGAACGTTGGTACGTTTCTACGTTTCTACAGAGTTTTAACATTGGAACTACCAATGACTAGAGCATTTTAAAGAATTCCCATTAAAGTCAAAAAAAAATAGAAAAACACTCTATCTAATACAGCAGAATATACAAGCTTCAATTTATACATTTAAATCTCCAAAAATACATCTATAAAATTTCTACAATAATAAAAATTATATAAAATCGTTCGTTTCGACCACTTTGATAGTTTCAGTGTTGAAGAAAATGGAGATTTCCGACTGCGTTTGTATAGTCAACACAGTATAGTGTATGTGTATGTTAGTCCAAGAACGGACTTAAGTGCGGAGGTATATTCTGCGAATTGTGTCAAAACATCGGTTTCAAGTATCACTCGCTTTGTGTTGTGCAAGTATCATGTTTCACGCGGTTATGAGGTAAGGTAGCGTAAAATGAGATAGTTCCAATTCCAACAATCGGTGGGTAGCGACGGACGATTAAGTGGAGAGAGTGTGGACGCTTGAGCGGGGACTGCTATATTTGGATTCGCGCGTCGACGAAACTCTCCTCGGTAGAACTTTCGACGCAAACATTTAGACTCCGTTTAGGGAAAGTGGCAGTAGCGTGCGGCACGATCGCGCGACACGGTAGGGGGGGAATCCAGTTTCGAGAGTGGCACGCGCTTCGCGTCCCCAAAGTTTCCAACAAAACGGCAAAGAAGAACGAAGAAGGAAGAAAGATAAAGTCGACAAAACGTCGTTATCGTCGAATCGATCGATGAAGCTTTCCAGCCAGCGCTCAAAGTCATCGGCACGCGTAAATCGAATTCAAATGGATTTTTTCCCCCCTATTTGTTTGTTGCACGTGTCAACGAGCAGATTGACATCGACGTTCGTTTGACATCGAAACTCGACAGCAGTGAAAACTCGCCTCGTTTGTGTCCGTGTGGCATTTTTCGCGAGAGTCTCGCGCTGTCGATATCGACTGGCGATCCGTTTCGCTCTGTTTTACCTCCGGAGGCCGGGACAAGAGGCCAACGAAACTCGATAGGACTCGCCGTCGGCGTGGATGCAGACACCAGTCCCTCATTATTATTTTAATATATGCCAGAGGAGGTTCGGCAACGGCGACAGTAACGAGCCGTGAAACGGTGTCGCGGTTTAAGAAGAGGAGACCTTTCGTTTTAACGACTTCCTAAAGACACAGGCATCGGAGACCGGGGCGCAGGTTGGGTTGATATTTGGCTTGGTCGTGGCAACCGGGTCAAGGATCATATGGGTCGAACCTCGAAATCCTGATCCTTCGGCATCCGTTCCACCTATCGTTCGAAACCTTCCTTCTTCCTTCTAGCGAACTTTGTCGGAACCTTTGTTCAGCTTTCGGAACTTTTCTCCTTAGCATTCGTTTCTTCCGACTTAACCGGTGATTTCCATCGTATTCTCTCTCTCTCTCTCTCTCTCTCTCTCACGCTCGTCTCAGTTGTCTCGCGCGAAATTGAACGTTATAACTCATCCACGTCGCGGAGAGAGGAACGACGTCACCTCGTCGAGGGATAATCGCCTCCAACCGTATTTGCCAGCGTATATTTGCACGTGCTCTCTCTCTTCCTCACCCTTGCCTCGTGCACGTTACACACAGACGCGCGTGTGTACACGTAACGTCGTACGTACACGGTCAGGGGGTTCACGTGCCTTTGTACGCGCGCCAACCCATGAATGTGTGTGTGCGCGCGCGATGCAACTCTGCAGAGTTGCACCGTGCTACGAATGTAGCTTGTACTGCAGATACGTTGCGGTTCTGGCCTCTACCTATTGCCCGCTCGTCGCGCCGCGCCGCGCTGCGCCGTGCCGGCCCGAACGTGATACATTGTTCCTGCCAAATTCATGCAACGACCGAAAATTTCCACGGCATTGTCGGGGGAAACAACAGAGAGTCCTGGCCTCAGGCCGTCCGATTATTCCGACACGTGACGCCGGTTGCTCGACTGGCACGTTCCCTCCTCGCTTTCTCCTCTTGCGTCGTTCCACTTTCCTTTAATCGCTCGAAATCAAGATGAAATCCTGCTACTCTGTTGCAATTTTTTTCTTTTTTTGTTTCCTCTCGATAACCTTGCCCGGTATTGTCCCCCTTTGTTCCCCTCCCCCCCTCCTTTTCCACTGGTTAGACGATTGCTCGAGTCGCTTCGTTCTTCCCCCCCTTCCCTCGCCGCCGCCAGTTTCCAGCCAACCGGCGTAAGCCTCACCACGACGAAATTCCTCTCGGAAAAAAAACGGGAGATACGCGAAATTGGATCCCCTCGTCGGTCGCGCGTGGCTGCCACGAGTAGCCAGCCAATCGAAACTCGCGAAGCTTTGAGTTTCATGAAGATTTCGAGAATCAAATCCCTCGACGACCAAAGTATCAGGGTTTATTACCCATAAGTAATGTCGGTCTTTTGAATCACAAATTGAAATGTTATCTCTTTTATAGGTGATCGAGCCCATTGTAATAAGTGTATGAAATATGATTTACCTAAAACTAATTTGATTCTTTGCTTTAATAACATTGATATCAAATAATACTCACACTATAATCTATTAGTGTAAGAACACAAAGCAATCAGTTGAAGCTTGCGAAAGAAAACTGGGCTATATAATCATGACTAAAATGCTCTCTCATCACTTCATCTGAGCAATAACACTCTTTATGACGTGTTGTATTTTTAAGACACTGGCTATTATCTGCTGTAAAGACTTTAAGGGCGGTGCACATTGAAGTCGTAATAATCAATAATTATTGCGATTAGAAAGTTGTTTCAATTATAATTATTACGAATGGACTTGTTCCACTTTCAAAAAAAAAAAAACATTCTTGCGATAACGTTTTACAACTAAACTTCTTTTGATTAAGTCATGAAGAAATCGTGCACCATTAAATGTGTGATTATAAATATAAAAAGAAGATATCTATATCTCACTAAATCTACCATTAACTCATTTTTTTCAAAAGTGAGCTCGTACCACTTTCAAAAACAACAGCACGTATGTACAATTTTATATAATTTGGTGTATTTTTGGTATTTTTTATATTTGGCGTATTCTTTGTATATTTTTGTAGACTAAAATCGACAAAAGCGATCCGTCAGGTTGCTCGTCTGACTTTGGTCTCCACGTGGCGAAATTAGGCGAAGTTAGGGGCGGAGGGCAGGGAACAAAGGACGAAACAGGGGGCAAAACAGCGAGCGAGCGATTTTCAAGGCGGTTTACCGGTTAATCCGCCGCGGATTGTTTGTCGCGGGTTTTATCGCGGTCGATTTTCTCATTACGTCATGCAGGTTGCTTGTCGAGAGAGGGGCGAGAGGAGGGGATGGGCTCGCGCCGTTGGAAAATTCGCTGACAAATTCATATCCGTTGCTGCGCGGCCGGACGAGCCAAGCATTCACGGGCCAGGACGCGACACCGCGTTCCCATTCTGCCGGTGCTGTAAATCGAGACGAGTCGCCCGGATTTAAAACGACAGAGAAACGTCACCGAGCGCGTAGAATGCAGCCCGGTAGACGCGCGACCCACGTAGACGGTAATAAAACTTCCTGCTGATTGTGAGTCCCGGCTGAACCGAAATGGATTTCGGATGGTTGGTAGCTACTCTTCCCGTTTCATCCGTCTGTTCCGTTTCATCCGTTTTCTGCTCGTTGTCATATTTTCCTTCGCCGTTCCACTTTCCACGACTTTCGTCGACTTTCGTTCGCCAGAACGAAACTGTTGCGTCGTTTCATTTCACCTTCGTTTTTTCAAAATTTTTCTGGACTAATCGGATTCATGCCGATTCGATCGATTAAACGTTCGTCGATTATCGTTTCGAAATAATTCGAAATGTTAATATCGCGGATATTCGAACTGTAGACCTTGCTGTTTTGAAAAAGTTTCGAATGACATTATTTTTGAATTACTCTTTAAAGTTCGGAAATAATCTATTTGTGAAATAACGAAATATTAAGTATTATAATATTATAAATAAGTAAGTATATATATTATTAAGTATTTCGCATGAAACTTAAATAATTTATTCGTTATTTCGTGAAATAAATTATTCACTATCTGCCAGAATTTTTATTCGTTGTTTGATAGAAATAATTGGTTTCTCAAAATACTCACCTATAGACGCAAGTTAATTTGGTTCCGTAGATGGTCTAACTCCGGAAGTTCGTTCTTTATGAAAAAAAATTTTTTCTTCGAAAAATCTGTGTTGCTCTGTCAACGACATAGGATTAACGAAAGGCGGGTAAATTTAGTAAATTTGAGAAACAGACGAGTTCGTCGACAAAATTGCAATATTTTCTCATTTTTAAGTATATTTAAGCATAACCCAAGCAAAACAAATAATAAATTTATTACTTCTCAATAATCTAGCGATATCATATCGACGTGTTCAAACAGAAAGCGACGAATTATTGTATGCGGTTTGGTCACTCGTTATGGTCCGCAATCAGTTGTCAGCGCAAGTGGTTAAGAAGATATACATGCCGATTCTTTGTTGAATTTTAATAGTGATAGCAACGAATACAGTGAAAGAAAGCGATGTTGATTCAATATTAAAGACATTATTTATTTTGAAAATTAGTTACAGGATATTATTAATTTTTAAAAATTGATAAAAACGAACTTGTAAAAGTTTATTTTAGTATATATTTATTATATATACTACTTTAGTATTTATTTTAGTATATATTTGCACGATTGTTACGAATACAATTATCTGCATGTCGGTAGTTTAAACCGTGCTATGTTTTGCAGAAAGTGTCAAATCTAGGTACATAGGTGGTTTTCGATAGCGACAATGACGGGGAATCGTTCGACATTCAGGACACTCAGTTTACGGGGTTGCGTGTAGCCTTAGGACGAGAAAGAACGTTTCGCGTTTAAGCGGAACGTGAAACGTTCGTATGCAGATGCGCGTTCGTATCCGCAGGGCTGCATGCCAACCTATGACAGGCTAAAACCGAGTGTGTATCAGCAGTATCAGGGTTATGGATGGCCCATGAGCACGCTAACCCAGTGACATCTCTAGGTCACCGCCGACTCCCGAACCATCCCTTCTTTGTCTTCCTTCTCCGCTTTCTCGTCCTCTCTCTCATCCATTTTCTATCCTCCTCTCTTCTCTCTTCTCTCCTCTCTCCTCTCTCCTCGTTGTCGCCGTCACTTCGATCAGAAAATTATCCCAATACGACGTGCGACGACGATCGATAATCCGTTATTTTCTCTATCGCTGCGAATGATTTAACCTTGATTTAACGCGGCTCCTATAAGGCGATAAGACGAAGTTTTTATTCGCAACAAATTGCAAGGGGAGATAACGAAAGTGAGAGAGATAAGGGAGATAAGGAGAAAGAATAAGCGTTGAGCAACCGCTGAGAGGCTGATACAAAAGGGAACTCGAGAGTTCCCCAAGGATGTTTTCACAAATTCGGCGAAGAGAAAGAAGAGAAAGTTCGCGAGAGAAGGAAAACTGTTTCGAACATACTAAAAGAAAAAAAAAAAAAGAATCGATTTGAAGGGAAGTGATTAAAACGTCAAACTCGGAGTTGGAATTAAGGTTAAGGATAGGTAAGTTGAGCAAGTTGCGTTTGAAACGAAGTTTCTGGCGTGCGCGCGCGCGCAACAGTTTCAGTTTCGCGTTATTACGGTTGAAAGTTACCACCGAATTGCAGACGCATCTTCTCGAACCGTGGAAGAACTCGGGCTGGAGGTCGAACTCCTCGAGGAGTACTCTCTTCCGAGCACCAAGTACGAATACCGGTCACACAATTAACGAAACTTTCACGCTTTATGAGCCTATTTCTCTCTCTCTCTCTCTCTCTCTCTCTCTCTCTCTCTCTCTCTCTTTCTCTCGAGGACGGAGTGGAATTTTTCTTGAATTCTACGACAAGAGCCGTATCGTACTACGATACGAGTCGCGTTATACGATATCCCCGCTAATTACGAGACCTGGTTCCGGTTACAGGCAAATTGCGCGCGTAACGTTGCGAAACTCGAGACGCGAGGACAGACGAAAACGAAGATTCCCTTCTGATCCATGTCTTCCGAGATTTACACAATTTTCAGCAAAATTAGCGAGCAAAGTGGATACCGTAAAAACAATAGGGTTTGATCGTAAAATCGGCTCGAGTCTGTAAAAATATTTGGGTTTGATCATAAAATCGGTTCGAATTTATAAAAAAAACATTCGAATTTGATTGTAAAATCTGTAAGTCTGTAAAAACATTCGAGTTTGATCGTAAAATCGATCGTGAATTCGAAGCGAAAACGCGAGGTTGGAAAAGGCTGCGATCACGTCCGGGGTTGGAGAAGAACGTTCGAGCTCTCGAACGATCGGTGAAACAGTTTCGTTTCGAACGTTTTTCGACGATCATTCGGAACGATTCTGACTACAGCCCCGGCCGACAAGACGGGGAAACAATGATTCCCATTACCGGTTGCAGTTTTATTTAAAAGCCGAGCGAGGCATTGTTTTCGCGGACAAGCGGTGGACCGCGAACTCGCGGCGTTTTCAGCGCTGGCGGCTCTCGTGGCTGGCGCGGCCCCTTCGCGTTTAAAGACTCCTTACGCGCATTGTTCCAACGAATGAAAAGCTTCCTCTCGCCCGTTCTATCGGGAAAATACCAGCATCCAGATTCCGACGAAATACATACATATAGATACATATAGACTGTAGATACCGTTGCGAAAGAGCATTTCTTTCGTCGTTTTAACACGGAGGACGCACGTATTCACTCACTCACTTACTCACCACTTTACGTAGGTAAAAACAACACAAATTTTAGTGAAGTAACGCTAGTACTACCAAAGAGGTCGAAATGACCAATTTATAATTTTTTCTAGGAAATAAGTTTTTTTTTTTAAATTTATATGATTGAAATAATTTTTAAAAATTTAAACGATCAACGTAATGTATTTTTCAAAAATTTAAACAATTAAAATAATGTGTTTCTTAAAAATTTAAACGACTTCAAAAAATGTGCAAACAAAAGCTCGTGTAATTCATCGTATTACGAAACTTTCCCATTTCTTTATTTTAATGTTTCTTATGGAAATGTTTATGCTCTGGTCGTCGGTAGTTCTAGCGTCAAGCTTGCGCGGTTAAAACAAAAAGTCCCAAAGCCTAGCCTTTGCAGTGACAATCTCATGGGTCAGGAAGAAATTCCAAAAACATAAGACTTTCTCGCTCCCCACCGCTACTCGTATATTTTGAATTATTATTTTGAATTGTTCCTCAAGCGTGTATAATATTCGTATCAAAGACGAAGTCGATCTTACGACGAAGCGGCCATTGTCCAAAGGTTGTTCGATAAATCCGTTCGTTCCACGCGATACGGCAAAATTATCGAGAGCCTGTGCATGCAAGATTGCCGATAAAAAAAACGTGCCGTAATATTTTTGTTGTTCTTATCGGGGGCTGTGTGCGCACGGTCACAATTCCGGAGAGCAATCCCGGGCTCGAGCTGGGCTGACGTCGAGAAAGAAACGGACAGATACTTCCCCGCCGATAACGGAATCACCGATAACGATGTCGTTTCCCGGTGGAAACTGGCGCGCGTGCGAGTTGCACGCGAGTTGGCGGGGACAGGGACCGGATTTTCGGCCGAAATTGCACGTTTTGCTTGCCAGGCAAGGAAACAGCGATCGTTTCGCATGCGTGGAGCGCTGCAAAGCGAGGCCGGGACTTGGCAGGAAGCTACGTCCCCTATCGGCCGACTCGTCGCTGCGATAAATGCTCTTCCTTTCCTCTCTCTCTCTGTGTCTCTTTTTCTGTCGTCGTTCGGTAACGAGCAACAACGAAATGACACGGAAGGAAGGAGCTTTCTACTTGAAACGGAAAATTATTAATATTCCCGCGTTTGGCTCACCTTTGGGAAATCTTTGCACCGACAGGCTCGATACAATCGCGACACGGTTTTTGAACGAGCTCGTCTTCATCGTGCAGTTTCAACAAATGTCGCAAATATGATTTCTTACTTTTCCACAGATACCTGCGGAACGTTCCGGAAATTTTCGAATAACCTTCGTTGCGTTGAAAAGAAACAGGGGAAATTCAAGATGATCGTTTAACAAAATTTTTCACAGACATTAATAACAATGGAAATAAGTTTGATAAAAGAATAAAAATTATTAGATCGAGTCGTGAATAATTCCCGTTTTTGGGAAATTGTTGATTTTCAATGATTTTATCGTGCTAACGACTCGTTAAATTCGACAGTAAATACGTATCCTTCACAATCTCTCAGTCTTGTTACGGCACTGGTAACGTACACATCGGAATTAAATAATTAAATTTGTAAAAGGTACAAATTATAATGTATAATACAATATTTATAATATACTTCCTGCGTTCTGAAATAAGTGTCCCATTTACATATTATACTTGTTTCCTGAAATAAATGTCTACTTTTCAGAACGCAATTTCAGAACTTATCATTAACTTAAACTTAAAAATGAATGTGAAGCGATAAAAAAAAAAGAAGCATTTGATTTTGCTTTTCTGATGTTCTTGTTTAATAAAAAAGAATCAAATGCTTCTTGCAATATTCCCTGCAATATCCAATGCAAATATCCCCCAATTTTTGTGTGCAATATATATTATAATATATATAACAATGTATCATACATCATAATTTCACGGGCGAGTCGACGGAGAGACTACGCGCAAGAGGCCACGTGCAAAACGAACGATCGTAAACGGCTGAGAACCGTTTATTTACAAGCTCCGTAAGTATCTTGATTGCACAGAGATCCGTAAATTGGACGCGTGAAGCCGATAATCCATTTCGAGCTCGATCTCGATTCTCATTCGATTCCTCCGTTGTTCTCGAAGGTAAGTTTCGTTACTTTCCGAACGAGAAGAGGAGAGATCGACTCGTCAGTTCGAGGGGGCCACGGTCGAGCGAGACCGCCCCGCTATCTTGTCCGACGTGACTCGTACGCGATGGATCCGGATAAGATAAGGCCTTGCCCGTGTAATTTCATCGATCAACGTCGATCGCAGCATCGCCAATGCGAACGAGCGAACTTGGCGCCCGAACAGGAGGGAGAGCTCCTCGTATCGATCTCCCTCCTCGAGGAAGAAAATCCCTCCTCGAGCAAGAGGGAAAACGCCGCGTAATGACAATTCGCGGCGAAGGGAAGAAACGAAGGAGAAGAGAGAGAGAGAGAGAGAGAGAGAGAGAGCCGCTGGAACCGAATATCTTGGCGAATGCGATCCAAATTCATTATCCGCGTTCCCGCGAGGCGAGCCGCCGCGCGCTACAACCTCGAAATGAATCTCGAAAGTGGGACGTACGCTTATTAGAAATTCCTGGATTGTTCCGCGTACGTGTGTACCCGGTCTATTTTCCCGGTCCGGAATTCGCGGGAGGAAGCCTTCCAGCCAATAGACCTCTTGGCGCGGAGAAGAGTCGTTTCTCGTGGCAGCCGCCGAACGATCAACATCTATCATAATAGCTTTATTAACACTGTACAGGCCAGCGATGTTTGCCAGGCGATTGGTCGGCATCTTTTAGCGAGTTGAATGAGAAGAGAAATTAAAGCAACTTTGTATTACATTATTCCGAAGAAGTTCTAAAGATTTGTATACTGAAAAAAATTTAAAAAAAAGTAATATTTTTAAACATATACGTATATTTAATGATTTTTCTCGTCACACGGCGAGATTCAAAGTATTTTTCTAAACGTAAGTTTAGTAAATAAGTCATTATTTGACTAACCTAACCTAAACCTTATTCGTCAAGTTTATTTACTCGTCGTGGCGCAGTCGTTTCTTCATCGCAGCTGAAGAATTTCGTTTCCGTGTCTTTCGACTTGACTCGGAGGATCGTCGGGGAATTACCCGAGACGGTGAAAGCGGATTTTCAGTTTGCTCGAAGACGAGGCTCTCGTTTCTCTTCTCGTCGCGTCGAAGGAAGGAAATCTCGAAGAGGGAGATATTTTCTCCGCGCGGGAGCTCCCTTAATGGCCGTAATAAGACGATACTGACACGGGACACAGAGTCTCATGCCCTGAGAAGATTTTCTAAAAATAGAAAACAATTTTTTTTTTCCTCTTCCGTGGGTTGCTTCTTCGATCCTCGGAAATGCGTATTCCAGATCGAATTTCTCAATTTTACGCCGCAATGTTGAGCCATCAGCTTCCTCGTGGCCAGCGAGGGGGCAGGCAGAAACGACACCTCTTTCGACGAGAAAGATCCCCACGACGACGCGGCGAAGCGAGGATCTCGTGATCCTCGAAGGGTAACACCTAACACCGAGTCGTCTCTGATCTTTCGACCTATCGAATTTTTCACTCGTGATCGCCGCACTCCTCGCTCAATTTTCCACTCGTGCTGTTGCAGCCAAGCGATGATCCGTGAACTTGGAATGTAGACCAAAGGGCGGAAAAGCGGCTCTGCCCCTCGCAGCATCGAACCAAGGGCTTTTCCTCCACCTCCGCTATCGTCTACGCCGTTATCTCACCCTCGAATACCTACCATCTCTCCGCATCTGCGCTTGGACACTGTAAGTATGCGTCTTCTTCTCTTTTTTTTTCCTCTTTTGTGAACAATTTTTCCTCTTCAAACGCGTGGACACACTTTTTTTTGAAAGAATTATTATGTCTCAAGCGTAATCGATCTCTAAAAAATATAAATATAAATTTGTGAATGTAAACATATAAATTTATAATGTAAATACAAACAGAAAGTTGAAAATCATTCAGATTGTCTATATTTGTACATTTCTCAGTTTGTTTAAAAGATTTTCTCGCATGGTCTGTTCTAACAGTTGAAAATATGAGTCAATTCCTAATTTCAATCATCTTTGGCACCGAAACAAAGATCTTCTAATTTTCGGACACTGAGATCTAGATGATGTTTTAAAAATACATTTAGCCAATAATATCGAGCTAATCTTTTCTAAAATATCCAGCAAAGCTTTTACTTTATTGAATTTATGATTTATCTTCAAATTTTCAGTTAAATTAAATACCACGGATCTTCAAGTGTTTTGCAATTTTTTGATAAGATAAATTATGATAAGATAAATTTTGATAAAGTTTTTCTTCATTTTTCACACCAAGAAACCAAGGTAGTCCCAATGTTTTGTTTGAATAATTATTATTTTTCATTAAGGTAAGATCTGAAATGCCAAAATACCGCATTCACGTCCACTCTGCCAGTTTGAACTGTCTCTACAGCATCCAACATTATCCTTCATTTGTCCATTCATAATTCTGCTATTGTTAGATTTTCCTTTATATTCATTTGGCACGATTCTCTAGGAAAATATTTGCCAACTATTATACGATGGGTCAACTCTACCCTAAAAAACCGGGCCATCTAACCCGATAGTCTGCAGGTCTGACGATGAGTCACTTGTTTCTTTTATAATGATACTTCTCATTGTAGAAATGTTGCCATAACCTCCAAACACTATGTTAACATACTGTATTCCGAAAAGATTGTTAGTTTTTTGTGTCAAAATGTTAGTAAATTATGGTTTAAAGGATTATACGATATAACCTAATTTTGGTTTTAAACGAAACAAGAAAAACAGATAACTCTTTAAGAGGCATATATAATTTTTTCGATCAGGATTTCAAGTTACTAGAAGAGACGATGTCTTTGACGATGTAATAACATCTTCATTTACATTTGTCATTAGACTCTCGATTGTTACGTCTTGGCTAAGGTCTGTGAATAGAAGTAAATTTATAAAACATAAATTTTCAAGGTTATGTTCTTTACGAACGTATCTTTTTACCAACTACACGATACAATAAAGAAAATATTAAATATTACCCTAATGTATTTAACTAATGTATTTAACTGGATTATAGGTTATGTTATAACAAGTTAAATTATTGTCGCTAGATAGCAATGTTTATTAAATTTGAGGAAAACGATATTACTTATGGGTACTCCTAATATATAGTTATATGAGAAAAAAATATCAATGATTTTAAAAAACATATTCTTACCAATTATTGGCCTTTCGATACCATTCAGATTAGGCAATAAAATATTTTTTTGCATCATTACAAAGATATCTAGGTGGCCTCGCTTGTATGGACCACCCTGTATTACTAACTAAAAAAAGAAAAGAAGCTGAAACTTGACATTCCATAAACTGCGTAAGCAGATCAAGCCGTCTCGTCCGTAGAGCTATCTCGCTCTGCAGACAGAGCGTATCGTGAAAAGACCAATTCGTTTCGATCCGTTTATTTTTCTTTTTTTTCCTTCTTGCCCCGCTGCGTTGCATCATATCCGAATGAAAGTATCCAGCTAGCCGTTTCAGAATAGGACGTGCAAGTACAATGTATAGAGATCGATAAGAGGGATAATGAGAATGACCTAAATTGAGCCAAGTCGATGATTCTCCGTCTCGGTCTTGCCTCGTGTTCTTTTTTTTTTTCGTTTCGTTCTCGCGGGTTCTCGATTTTTTTCGGAGGGGAAAGAATCTTCTCTCGGCCTGGGCGAAAAACTGACTCTAGCATTGACGAGGAGAGGGGGAGGGGGGCACGGAAGAAAGTAACTAATTGGACCGGAGCGAGCAAATCAAAGCTGCTCTTTTGTGCGAGCTGCCGGTCTAATTGGTAGATGCGGCGCGCCCCTGCGCCGGCCATTCATTGCGCCATCGGTACAGAGTCTCAATTAATATCGCGTCTCGGAAGCGTGTGCATCCACGGTGTTGGCTTCTCTCTGGCCTCTCTTCGGTCTTCCTTTGGAAACTCGCCAAAGTCCGGCTCGAGTCTCGACCTTTCTCAATTAAAACCTTCTCGACTCGAATCTCCAGCACGTCACGGTATCCATTTCCACTGCATGTCTACACCGTGCACGATGGACAGCGTAATTGCACGTTTTGCCTCGGTTCTCGTGCCCCGAAAAGATTAGATTAGCCTCGATGGTATGCACCATGGGCGTCCAACCTTCTAGATCTTCTGGGTCTCGTTGGCCAACAAAAATTTGTCGACGGCTGCACACAGTTTAATTAGGTTAATAGTTAAATTAGAGGATATCTAGATTTAGGTTAGGTTTATCTTTTTACCACTTGTCAATGTGTCCTGTATTATTTATGAGGATATCAAAACAACTGTTATGGCGAAACAATACATTGATTAAAAAAATATATTTATATTGATTTAAAAAATATTTCTAATAATAAATAATAAAATTTCGAAGAGTATTTTCAAGATGCTCTAAACTTTTTTGTATACTTTGTATGCGGAAAAATCTGTTTGCAAATATAAGTATACTAAAAGGTGGAACATCTTGAACATTCGTGGTTATAATTATTTAGATAATAAAGTTCATATTTGATTATTCCAATTTTGGTTGTACAAGAGGATATATAAGCTTTTATTTTCGTAGTTTACAAAGTCTCTAAAAATACACTGTTTTATATCTATAAAACATTTTACAAAAATCATTAATTATTGGTTATTTTGACCAGTTTGGTCAATAATAGGGGAATTATTTCTAAGAATATTTTTGGGAATTATTTTTGGGAATACCAATACTAAAATTACCAACGACCAAAGCATAAAATTTCCATCAAAGACGTTGAAGCAAAAGAAACAGAAAATCTTTATCCATCATACAGAACGATCTCGCGTGTTTATTCAAAAATTAACATAAACTTGTTACGAGAGAGCTTGACTAACGGACCTCCGTTGGAATTCTCTTCCCTGACGCAACGCACGCACGTGATTAATTATCGAACGATTCGCTTTGTGGGAGTGCGCATAATCAACCCCCCCGTGACTCATTCACGCGACCGTCAATCTTTCTTTTTTTTTTTCTGATTCTTGAGTTAATTCGAGTGATCGCGAATGCAAACGCGATTGTCGCGTTTCCGTGTCCCGTTTTCGCGCCCGCTGTTTACATTTTTCACCGTCTATTCTCCGTTAAAAAGAATCGATACGACGCGACGCGAGGTTTCTCCTCGACGAGAACGCGGAGTAATTCAGGACGAATGAAACGAGCAGATAACGGGCGGCAGCCTTGCAATAAAATGGTAAAAAATCTCGCGTCCAGGGTATTCCACCGGGAGGCCCGGCTAGATTTTACCGGTTTAATCGAACGGTTCGATTTCCAAGCGCCGTGACAAATTCCCCGGCTATATTTTCCGGGACACTCGCGGGAATTGCTCGTTACACGGAATGCATACGTAATGGAAGCGACATTTGCACACATATATATATATATATATATACACATGCGCGCAGCGCCGATGTTATTACGTCGATCTGTAATATTTGATCTATCGCGTTTGAACCGGCAGAAAGACAAAACGGCCCCTTTCTTTATCGATCGATGAGAAAAAATCCGGAAAATTATCGCGATCTTTGTCGCGAAAATCCTCCTTAACGAACTTTCGAGTAAACTCTCGAGGAAACCTCTCGTTTGTCATTGAAAGATATTGCTCGAAGAAGTTGCTTTCTTTGTTCGATGAGGAAAAATCCGGAAAATTGTCGCGATCCACGAGAGTGCTCCTCGACGAACGTTCGAGCATGTCGGGAACCTTGGAAAGTGAATCGAGGAAACCGTGTAAGTCTAGGAATGTCGAACCCACATCTTATCAAATCAAATCTAATCAAAATTGGAATAATTGAATAAAAATTTTATTGTTTGAATAATTTTAACCATGAATGTTCATGATGTCTTCTCTTTTAGGGAGTACTTATAGAACAGATTGTTTTCCTTGTAAAACACACGAAAAATAAAATTTTAGACCAGCTTGAAAATACTCTTCGTATTGTTATTAAACCAGATATTGATGAATTGGTATCTAAAAAAACAAGCTGAGTGTGTTCTCGTTAAAAATTTTTTTAATTGATATAAAAATATTTTTCTAATTTTCAAAAGTTGTTTTGGCATCCTCACAAATAACATAGGTTACATTGAACTGATAAAAAATAATCTAACCTAAACCTAGGTTTCCTCCTAACTTAACTATAACCTAATTAAACTACGTGCAACTGTCAACAAATTTTTATTGGCCAACAAGGCCCACAAGATCTAAAAGATAGGGCACCCATGGTGTGGATCGAGGGGGCACGCGAAAAGAGACGCGGCAAGGAGCATAAATAAACGAGAGGTATGGCTGTATCGATCAGTCAGGATAAACGACGGGTCTCTGGGCCGGGTGGCTGCCAGCTTCGATGTCCACTGTCCCGAAGGAGCGGGCAACTTGGAAAAAAAAGAGAGAGGCCGAGAATACGCCTCTTCGTCGATCGCCCGCGTTCGCTAATTGAATCTCGAAGCGAGAAGCGAGAGTTGTCATCTTCAATCCGAGAAACTGGTCGCGAGGAGGAAAACAGCCGAAACGAAACGGATCGTTCGTTCCGATGGAATTACCGATCGTTGTCTCGATTGCATCGCGACGGTTAGCCAAACGAAATTGCTGCGTTACCGTGCGTTGCACGATGCTGCCACCGTGACAAGGGGGGCAACTAACTTTTTACGTCGGCACCGTAAGCCGCAGCCTCTGTGTCTGCCAATGCCTCGCGATAGAGAGGCAGAAACCTCGCGTTCCTAGCTTTCGACTTCCTCTTCTTCACCTGAATTCCTCGTCCTTGCGAACCGTGTGACCAATCGATCGTGCGTCGTTCCTTCCGTGCGTGAAAAATTGCTCGAGCTACGGAACCCAGAGTAACTAACCACTCGGCGAAGCTTCGCGGGTCGTCGTCTCTTCCGCATCGTCGCCCAACGATTTTGGTAAGTAGAACACCGAATCAGCCCGGACGAAAGCGAAAAACGACAGGAAAAAAGGAGAGGGATGTGAAGTCGTTGGACGATCTCGTCTACAAGGCAGACGAATTCAAGCTCGGAGAGCTAAGTGTTTGTGAAGAAAAAAATCTGTTACATGCATCGTGTTTAAAATCACTGTATATGTATGTACTTCACTCTGCGAAGCGTAGTTTTTTATTTTTTTTTTTTTTTTTTTGGTCGAGTTAAAAACAACGGACAAAGAGAAAAGGGCCGGCGATAAAACGTCATGCCGTGATGACATGAGGCCAGTCTGTTATTTTCTCTCACCGAACGCTTCCGTGTGCAACACTTGGACGCTGCGTGTAATCGCGCGTGACCAGCGCGCTCCACACAGACGGAACACGTAGAAGGAAATGGCCAATCAACGCGGACCTTCGTACAGAATCGCCGCCGATATATTTCCCTCGAACGTATAGGAAATGCAGAGCAGCGATACACGCAGCGACTTCCGACTTCGGTTTGGAGAAATTCGTTAATTGGGTATTTAGAAAATCGTATGGACAGTGCCACACAGCATGATAGCGCTTCTTTGATATAATTTGGCGATAAATACCAAGCAACGTGATAAAAGTAGATAAAGCAAAAACTGCCTGTTTATCCACGTGGTTTAGGTTTAATTAAAAGAAAAGTAATTAGCTTCAGTACGACTGATGACGATATGGCGCTATAATTGAAACCGAGAGCATTCTACAGGGTGGCCACTGAAAAACTGGAGGGTTTGAAAAAGTCATAACTTGTAAACAGTAAAAAATAAAAAATAAAAAATGAAAAGTCATAAATGGTGGTCATTTGAGGGATGTTGTTTCTCACACATAATACTGAAAAAAATCCATTAATTATATTTCCAAATAAGATAATAAAAAATTTAAAAAACGTGTGTTTGTAAAAGTTATTTTTGGTTTATATCGTTCAGTTTTTCAGTGATCACTCTATATGTATTGAGCACTATGTGGTACTATTTGACACGAAATCTGAACAGTGCGATCGCGCCGCGTGGCACTAAACCGGTAAACATGTGGAAAATCGACGCGAGTTCGATCGGCAAGAGCAACTAAACAATGGCGACGATCGTCCTCGATGAATCGCAATCGGTGCATTCTCAATTAGGGAAACGGCGAATCGAATAGTGCCAGCGAAGGGTTATTCTCGCGCGGTGTCGCCTCGAGAGAATCGAGTCATTTTTCTGAAAAAAAAATTCTTTTTGTATGAAATTTTGCAGTACACTTAAAATATTATACTCAATATATAATTTATAATATTACACTTACATTACATATATATTATATGACACTTACATTACTATATATATATTACACTCATATTACTCAATTAATAGTGTATCTAATCTCCAACGATTATTGCTTTCCACCAACTTTTCAGCGTACGAGATGGATAAGATCTCCATATTTCTCGAATTTGATGATTTAGGTTTTCCATTGTTAAGACACGTGTTTCTCGCAGTTTATGTTTTTATCTCTCTTGTATGTTGAGAAGTTGGTGGAAAGCAATAATCCAAGAAATTAGACTCACTATTAATTGAGTGTGTAATAGTGTTTTAGGTGTTTTAGTATTTCGATCTATGCAAAAGTTTTTACAAAAAGAATATTTTTTTTTTAAGATGGCGTTTTTATTATTCCCTTGACATACAATGACATCTAGGAGACATCATACGTTTCCTAAGGACTGTTGAATTTTTACTTATTAATTTCTGTTCTTTCATCATTTTTTTTTTTTTTTTTTTTGTTATAAGTTTTACACATTAATTTTGTTTATAAATATCGTGTTTATAACATTTTGTAATATAAACACAAGAGTATAAAAATTATCTCTGTTAAGTTTACGTATCGTATAATGAAGAATAAATGTCATTTTGTGATCATATCGAATTTCACTCAATTCGAATGTCGAGGGGTTAAACAGATACACTGTAGATAGTCAATTGTTCGTTTGGAACTGTGTACTTGGTAAGGGTCTTTGTCCCCTCGCTGACTGCATGTTTAGCCAAATTTATCCAGGAAGAAGTAAATGTACTGCCGTTTGAGTTAGAGATAGTTAATCATGAATCGAGATGCCTCAGCCGCAGTGTGTTCAAAAACGCATCGTTTATGATACGCTCGTAGCTACTCGAAATATCAGTAACTGGATGCACTTGTTTTAAGACCTTATAAATGTAAATAGCTTTCCTTCCTTCTTCTTGTCAGCTTTACTAATGTTTTTCTGAGCTTCACCAGCTTTCTTCAGTAAATATTAAATTGAAAATTTAAATGTGAAGCTTAGATATTGAACATTAAATTGAACGTTTAAGTGTGAAATATCAAACGTTGAACATAAAGTATTAAGTTGAGCGTTTAAACGTGACGCAACGTTCGAGCATGAAGTTTAAATACTAAATATTGAGAATTAAATGTTTAATTTAATGTACGCGAGTGTGGATTGTGTTTGGGCGAATGAAGTGCAGGAAAGAGGATGCGCTGGTAATCATCGATTATAGAAATTCCTTTATTATCGATCTCCCCGCACACAGTTCTCATACAATTCAAACAACATCACACTGACTGTTACAAAATTCATCAACCTCGTGTATTGTCGATCCGTTTCGCTTTCTTTGCTAACTTACTCGAGGTCGTGCTCGATGGGTAACCTTATTTCCGACATGTGTCTGGTGTTTTGAAAAATTTTCGAATGATATTGCTCTTAAATTATTCTTTAAAATTATTTCAGAAGTAATTTATTTGTAAAATAACGAAATTATATGATTAAATATTTCATATAAAATTTAAATTAATTTATTTCCAATTAAATAATGTATTTCTTATTTCGTGAAATTATTCACTATTTGCCAGTATCTTTATTCGTTGTTTGATTTTGATAGAATAACTGGTTTCTCAAAGTCCAATGTTTGTATTTGCTATTTCTTATTCTGCGATTAAGGTATAGTTACTACGCTTATCTACAGACGCAAGTTAAAACGAATGTCGCTCGACTTTTTGATGACGATAGAAGAAATTTAGGTACATTTCGTGACTATATATTAGCAAAATAAGCATTTTTAAAATATAATACTGTCTCTTCGTCATTAGTAGAGAGAATATTCTCATTTCCAACTTTAACAGAACCCCAAATTTTGTTCAGCAACGGACCAAATGTTCGAGGAACGAGTCCCATTAAAAGCTGAGACAAATTTCTGCCTGTGATCACACACGCTGATAAATTATTTCGATTTTCATTGATTATTCTTCTTTTCATTCGAGTATTTTGATTTCACTGATATTTATTTCGACTGTTATTTTAAAGACAAATTTTCAATTATCAAATAAATATTATTTCTTCAAATAATCAATTCTTCAATTTATCATTTCAATATTATTTGCACAGCTTCAAATTCCTTTAATTGACCAAAATACACAACCATTAATTAAAATCCATTATTTGCCAATTACTAAAGAACGTCGTTTCAAAGATTTATCTACAAGATTTACCTACTATTCGAAATAAATTTCGCCCAAGTCTATTCTCACGATAGGTCTGTGACTCTAATCACAGCTAGTCCCGGAAAGACTTTCGCTCGAAGCAGAAGCGAAGGGCAAGTTAAATCGAGCCGGAACAATTGGTGATTTCAGGCGAGGACAGGATGTCGAGTAAACGAAGCTCCTTGACCAAGTTCGAGGCCCTGATGGTGCTAAGTTTGACGGTGCTCGTCCAGCTGGACGTCTGCTGGTGCTCGCCGTCCCACCGTAGCAGACACCATGCGGACATGACGTACGAGGACACGAAGAGCTTCCGTACGAGCGAGGAGCTGCCCAGACCGGCCGCTCTCAATTCTAATGACGATCCGCTGGTGGTTCAGACCAGGAGGGGCAAGGTCAAGGGTAAGACCATGACTGCCACCACAGGGAAGGAGGTCGATGTCTGGTTCGGGATACCTTACGCGCAGAAACCTCTCGGTAAGTTTTCCCTCGGATTTCGAAAACTAATTAATTAATCTTTCGTCTTTACTGACGAGCTATTCTCGGAATATCTCGGAATTCCTTCCTCTCCGCGAACCTCTGGGCGTCTCGTTTGACGTCTTCGTTTCTTTCTCGTGGGTTTAGGAGTTGGAGGAGGACTGTCGCGTGAAATGAAAAGAGGTTAACTACTTGCGCTGGCAACTGATTGCGGACCATAACGAGTGACTAAACCGTATACGATAATTCGTCGCTTTCTTTTTGAACTCGTCGGTATGATATCACTGGATAGAAATTATTGAGAAGTAATAAATTTATTATTTGTTTTGCCTGGGTTATGCTTAAATATACTTAAAACTGAGAAAATATTGCAATTTTGGGACAAAAAATTCTCGACGTGCGTGGCACGTCATTCCAGCGCAAGAGGTTAAAGACAAAAGAAAGCGTCGGAGTAGATGGTTCGGGACGGGACTCTGTTGTTGCAGGAGCGCTGAGGTTCCGGCATCCGAGGCCGGCGGAACGTTGGTCGGGGATCCTGAACGCAACCACGCTGCCGAATAGCTGCGTGCAGATTCTGGACACGGTGTTCGGCGACTTTGCTGGCGCGACGATGTGGAATCCGAACACGCCGCTGAGCGAGGACTGCCTCTACGTGAACGTGGTCGCGCCACGTCCTAGGCCTACCAATGCCGCTGTTATGGTATGGATATTCGGTGGTGAGTTCCAACTGACACCTGTTCCGTCCTTCTGTTTTTCACCTGTGGCAGAGAGGTGACGCTCTCATGAAAAAGAAAAAACAAAAAGAAAAAAAATACTCAGAGCAAAGAAGATCGTGGTGTGAGAATCGTCGCCAGGGGTCGACGTTCTTTTACAGGTGGTCGCTTCTTGACGAGAAACGCTTATTTTCGTCTCGCGCGCGCGCGCGCACCGTTATTTTAGCACCGGCTATTTCTTCACCGGAAAGCGGTCGGGAGATGACGTTCGCGTGGTCGCGGGCCAACAGGTGCGACCTCGTCTCGTTGTTGCACGGTTCGAAGAAGAAGAAAAGAACACGTCGCGGAGAAATAAGCGTTGCTCGCAGAAAGAAGCGGGAAATATCATTTGGTCATCGGAGAAATTAAAATAGACGAGTAGAATGTGAAAAGTAGCGCGTGTAAGAGCAGCAGACGAGTATGCGCGCACGTGTGCACGTGCGTGCGTGCGACATGTCTGCGTGGTCTGTCTGGAGAGAGAGAATGAGAGAATGAGAGAGTGAGAGAGAGAGAGAGAGCAGAGAGAAGAGAAGGTTACTTTCGAGAGATGGAATCGCGCGACACAATCCTTGTAGGTGGCTTTTACTCCGGATCGGCGACGCTCGACGTTTACGATCACAAAACCCTGGTGTCCGAAGAGAACGTGATTCTAGTCTCGATGCAGTATCGAGTCGCCAGCCTGGGTTTCCTGTACTTCGGAACGTCGGATGTTCCTGGGAACGCCGGTCTGTTCGATCAGATGATGGCCCTTCAGTGGGTCCGCGACAATATCGCTGCGTTTGGCGGAAATCCTGACAACGTGACCCTGTTCGGAGAGAGCGCGGGCGCCGTTTCCGTTTCTATGCACCTCCTTTCGCCTCTGTCAAGGTGCATACCTTTTCTCCTTGTCACTTTACGTTCGCTTCTTCTTTCGTTCTTTCTTTCTTTTTGTTTCTTTTTTATTATTCTTTGTTCTTTGTTTGTCTTTGCTTGTCGCTGCCATGTGTCTACTGCTATCGACGCTACAAGCGATAGTCGGTTGGAGATCACCCCCTCGCGTTGGCAGAGCCAAAGAAAAACGTCGGAGGGCGGTGGTCTCGAACTTAGGGCCGCGCTTCTCAGATTTTCCAAAAACTGGCGACTGGCCGAGCCACCGCGAGAGCCGACGAGAGCCAACACCGTTCCCCGTTCTACTCTTGACTTTCAGGCATCTGTTCAACCAAGCCATCATGCAGTCCGGCTCGCCGACCGCGCCCTGGGCCATCATCTCGCGGGAGGAGTCGATCGTGCGCGGCATCCGGCTGGCCGAGGCGGTCGGCTGCCCGCACGATCGCGACAACCTACAAGAGGTGATCGACTGCCTCCTGGTGAAGGACCCGATCGAGCTGGTGAAGAACGAGTGGGGCACGCTCGGCATCTGCGAGTTCCCATTCGTGCCGGTGATCGACGGGGCGTTCCTCGACGAGACGCCGCAACGCTCCCTGGCCACCTCCTCCTTCAAGAAGGCGAACATCATGATGGGCTCCAACACCGAGGAGGGTTTCTACTTCATCATCTACTACCTGACCGAGCTGTTCCGCATCGATACGGCCGACGACGTGAAGGTCAGCCGGGAGCAGTTCGTCAACGCCGTCACCGAACTGAACCCGTACATCAGCCAGATCGGTAGGCACGCCATCATCTACGAGTACACCGACTGGCTACACCCGGACGATCCCCATGTGAACCGCGACGCCCTAGACAAGATCGTCGGCGACTATCAGTTTACGTGCAACGTGAACGAGTTCGCTGGCCGTTACACCGACACTGGGAACACCGTTTACATGTACTATTATAAGCACAGGTGAGATTTCTCTCTCTCTCTCTCTCTCCCTCGTCTTTCTCTCTATCTTTTCCGTTTCTTTTCGGCTCGTAGATCTGCCAACAATCCCTGGCCGAGATGGACCGGCGTGATGCACGCCGACGAGATCAGCTACATCTTCGGCGAGCCGCTGGATCCCTCCAAGGGGTACACGGCCGAGGAAGTGAACTTGTCCAAAAGGATGATGAGATACTGGGCGAACTTCGCGAAAACCGGGTGAGTCAGTAGAGTAGTGTTTTCACTTGACACGTTGAGTACCGTCCATACTTTCCGTTTACGCCGTTTGATACAGTTTCGCATCGGTAACCAAAAGGCAAGATCGTGGTACGATCACGTTCCAGCATCCCGAGTCGGAAAATTTGGTAAAAATTGTTACGAAGAATATATTAGAGGTACCCATAAGTAACGTCGTTTCTCGATACTGTACAAAATTTTATTTTACTTGAGAGTTAGTACAGTTTTAATCTGTAATATAATCTCTTTCGTTATTGACAATCTTCGCCCATCTGACAAACTTTACATCTAACTCTATTCCCTTTTTTGTAAAATGAGGGTGATTTTGAAGTAACAATAAATAGGTCTTCCAGACTTTATACCATTGAAAAGATTGAAGTCACCGTTCTTAAATTTTCTAAACCAACGCTGATATCTTCTGGTATCCAAGGCACCAGAATTAATGGCATTGTTGGCTTTCGAAACTCATAAAGCATCAAAAAACGTCTAATGTGGAATTTATCCATACTTTGCTCTTCTTATAAGGTTCACTCAAATTTTTTCAAAATTTAAAATAAGCACGCTAAATGTCAATATATTTAACTAGAATATAGATTATATTATAATAAGTTAAATAGAGATAGCACTGTTGGCTATCTCCACTAGATGGCACTATTTTTTTAATTTGAAGAAAACATTACTTATGGGTATCCCTAATACAGTACTGCTGAGAAGAAATATTAGTAGAAACTAAGTGACTAAGAAAGTTAACATTTTGCGATGAATGCAAAGAAAACTACATTTTTGACTAAAAAAGTCAAACACATTCCATCCTATCTGTTTTAATAAAACCCATTAAAATTACTATTACATTATCATATTTGTGTACTGTTTATATAATAAATATCAAAGCAATATTTAGCTACCATTCTTTCCTGTAATCTTAAAGTTCTTCAATTTTTGCGATATAAATCTTCCACTCAGCTTATCTTTTCTGGAGATGTTTAAAGTCACAACTGAAAAATATTATTTCTTATTTCTGACACTAAATATAGCGGAAAAAGATTGCCTCACTACCTTGTAATCGATCAATATCTACTTTGTAATTGAAGTGAATGCCTTTTTGAAATAACACAACTAATTGTGCACGGAAATAACTGTTCCACACTTTAAACAACCCCTCGTTATCGCACAAGAGTTAATGCAAAATTGTGCTTTGAGTGAATTCAAAGACGCACATATTTTCATATCAGAAATGAGTCAACTTTTTCAGCAACTTTTTAATCGTCGTCTTTCTCCTTCTTTCCTTGTTCCACGCCGATCTTTTACATTTTTTTCGTTTTTTTTCCATTTTTCTTACCGATGTTATTATTTCCTTTGTCGTCGCGCCAGGGATCCGAACATCGGCGACGTCGAGTCCTGGACGCAAGCTTACTGGCCGCCGCATACCGCTGTCAAGAAGGAATACTTGACGTTGGACACCAACAGCTCGGAAATCGGTAACGGGCCGAGAGCGAGGCAGTGCACCTTCTGGAAGAAATACCTCCCGCAACTGCTCGCCGCCACCTGTGAGTAACCTTTCCAACTTTCCAACCTTTCGTTGCTCGCGAAGGTATATGAAACCTTTTTCCGTTTCGTTTGGTTTCTTCGTTCGTTCGTTCGTTCGTTCGTTCGTTCGTTCGCCCTTCGATCGCGCTCGGATTATCTCCTGTGACACCTGTTGAGTGGAAAATACGTTTCATTAACCTGAAGTTGCGGTCGTCCGACACGGTCGTCGAAAGCAAATCAATCGGCTCGATTACTTTTTCCGGTCGACGGATTTCAATCGAGAGCGCTCCGTACTACCGAACTTGGCGAACGCCAGCCGCTCTCGATTCGACTTCCGGGACGTTCGCGAAACGTTTCACGGCTCGAGAGGGAAACGTGCCCCGAACGAGACGATCGTTTCTCGAGAATCCAGCTTTCAAAACGGGGCGAAGACTCTTCAGGAACGAGAACAGGCACGCTTTTCTTTCTTTATTTCTTCGAACACTTTAACGAGATGCGTGACGCGAATTGAAAACAAAATCGGCCAATCTTCTTGCGTAGTGGGAACATAGAAAGCTTGCTTCGACAACTTGCTTTATATCAAATTTTGGTCGTTTGCTAGATTGATTGAAAAAAGAAACAGAGATTTTTATTTGCACCTTTTGCGTGCAAGAAGAGAAATGAAAACTTTGTTAGATAATATGTCGTCTATTTCGTTCGATTATCTTCTGCCATCTTTCGGTCCAATTCCAGAGTTGTTGATTTTTTTGGCGAAAGATAGTTCCAAGAACGACTTAACAGTACAAAAACAATCAAAGTGGTAAAAATGACCAATTTATAATTTTTGTTAGAAACTTTATAGACATGAAATAATTATTTTTTTTAAATTTAAATGACATTTTCGAAAAATGTGCAAATAAAAGCTTATGTAATTTATTGTATTACCAAGCATTTCGATTTTTCCATTTTTTTTATTTTAATGTTTCTGAAATTTTATGCTTCAGTCGTCGGTAGTTCTAGTGCCCTCGTCGGCAATGAAGTTTAACATACGCTTCAAGGTTCCTTTACCATATACTTATAATTGATAATTAATTAATTAATTGATAAAAAGATGCTTTTATCAACGTGTATAAGTGACATGAATTAAACTTTTTACAATGCATTTTGTGTTATTGAAAAAAATAGAAATATGATAATATTTAGCATTTTAGGGTCTAAAATGATAGCACATTGCGTAGAAAGAAAAGAAATGAGTTTGATAATTGTTAAATTTTACTTTCATCTTACCTTTGGTAACCAATATCTCCCCAAATCATTATACCATTGCCCCCCATGGGTCGACGACTCGGAAGTTGTTGCTCCTTTCGTAACTCACGATAATAGCAACGGAGGACGCCATCAGGCTCGTCTAAATCAGTGGTTCCCAACCTTTTTTTTTTGGCCATGCTCTACCTAAGCATCTCTAAAATCCTGACGTGGCACATAAAATCCCTACTCCCGTGACACGTAATTCTTATCATTCAAAAAGTGAAGTTTTGACGTGGAGGAAGCGTAAAAGGCCATTAACTTGGTCTAAACGAGCTTCCAAAGAACGTGACATCCACGAAGGAAAAAAATTAGAAAGTTAAATTTTCGTTTAAAGAAACGCAAAAGAGTTCACTGTTGATAACTCATTCTCGAATTGCCTCTGTAGAAAATTAAATTGCTCCCGTGTAGCCGGTGGACCACGGATCTAAATCTATCTAGCTCCTTCTCATCGGTAAATACGACTCTTCGCCATTTCTCACACGTAATTCACGATACATGGTGTAAGAAAATATAGTGTGCCATCTTCTTGTCCTCCCTTTAGGTGTGTATAATTGTCCCGTCTCGCACACTTCTATATCGTCCTGTTCACGTCCGAACGTGAAAGTGGAACAACGAGGCAGAGGTCCTCCCTTCGAGAAATTGGAAATTGCTTTCTTGGCAGCTTTTCCGCGATCGAATTATTATTCCATCCCAATTACGTTATTATAGGGCTAGCGCAATTTAATAGAGACGATATTCGTGTAGTCTCCTGCCTGCCGGGTAGCGGGGAGGGGGTGGGACGACTCGTCTGGCCCAGTGCCATTCCGCAAAATACAGCCTGCTGCCCATGCCTAAAGAAACTTAATCCGCTTTCTTCGGTATTCGGTTCGTCCATTATGCAGATCCGATTATTGGTCGGGACACCGGGATTGCCGGTTTGTGCCGCAGCGATAAAAAAGCACCAGCGGAGGGGGATTTGGGGGGAGGAGAATGGGGATCGCCGCTGAAATATTCTTTCGCCGTATTTCACCGTAATTGCGTTTCCCCCGTTCAAGGTAAGTAAGCTCGCGCGTTCGTCTTTTGTTTAAAATGTGGCTCAACCCTTTCGCTATGGCAGACTTTGATACGTACCGCACGTGTGGCATACGGTAGCAGTTGAATCGTGACTTACACTGAGAATGACGAAATTTTTCGTCAGCGTGCATTTCGTCAGAAACTGTATTAAAATAATCGAAACACCGAATCGCACTATCGTTAAACCAATATTATTTTTTTATTCGTATTCTGTATTTGAATTATTGGTGCACTAAAAAAAAATGCAATAGTAACTTGAAGCTTTATTCCACAATATATCTGATAATCTAATAAGGTATGGTACCAATTCGAAACGTGGGTCAATGTATAATCCTACATTACATTTCTTGCATTCGTAATGTGTTTCCCTTCTTCCTACACACTACATACTTGTAACATAAGAATAAGAATAAGAATAAAAATTCACCGGAGAGAAATCTCCGTTTCGTATTTCTATTGACTATCGCGCAGCTGGGTCGTCAATGGAGAGTGCTCATCCCGCGTATTTACGTCGTGCCTTTGATGAACGAGGAAGCTGGATCGTGGAAAAGACATGGCTGCAGGCCAACGGGAGTCGGACGAGTCTCTGTTCGAGGAATAATCTCAATCTTTTCTTTTTCTGTTTCGAACAATATCGGCGACGATATCGTCGTCGTCAGCCACCGTCCAAAGTAAAGCGAAGTAAAGTAAATCGTCGAATCGCAGGGACGTGCCAATTTTCCGTTGGCATCGTTTGACGTCGGTCTCGATGCCTCTCGCAGAGTCTTCCCAAAATAAAAGAATTTATTTTTAAAAGAAATCGTCGTGCGTTTGGATGAACGTTTCGTTAACAGTAACTCGTCCAACGATCGAACGATCCTCGTGTTTCGTCGATTTCTTCGCGCACAGAGATTTATCAAGACGTAGAATGACATTCCAGAGGAATACAAAAGGAAAGCAAACAAGGAGAGAATGTATATAGTAGCTTGAAGAATCGAGGATAAGGATGACGCTGGTAGCAGAAAAACTATGCCACGTGCGCTAAACGGTTGGCGGAGGAGTAAATGACTCGCCCCGTCGAATCAAGGATTGAACGATCTGTCGTGGAAATTTGCCAGTCAAACGTCTCGAGAGAGAAAGAGAAAGGGGACAGAGAGAGAAGCGTGTGGCACAAAGGAACAAACGACGGTTGGCAAAAAGGGGATGATTTTGCGACGGAATAAAAACGGCGGAGTAACGATGGGAAATTGCTGCCACGCGCTGTCCTTCTTCAACGCCGCTCTAGCCGATTTTTTCTTTTTTTTTTCTTCCCCTCTTTTCAAACAACGTGCATCGTGCCTGGAGCAAATGGGTATCTAGATCTTTTGCCGGAATGGTCAGAGCTTCGCTGTCGCTGTGGAACCACGCGACGTATTACGTTCGATTCGGTGAAACCCGAGCTTCGTTTTCGTATTTTCGCAGATTCACTGCACGGATTCGTTTGGACGTGGTTTCGAGGCAAGAAACAAAAATCGAACTACGTATTTAGAAGGCAATCGGATTGAAAAATATTGGCAGAGTATTATATAGATCGCAAGTTGCGCGATTATCAACCGAATCGAAGTCGAAAGGCCAAAATGATAGCACTACATTTTCTTATATCATGTATCGTGAATTACGTGTGAGAAATGGCGAAGAGTCGTATTTACCGATGAAAAGTTAGATTGATTTAAACTCGTGGTTCTCCAACGTGGCCCACTCGCTACACGGGAGCAATTTAATTTTCTACAGAGGCAATTCGAGAATGAGTTATCAACAGTGAACTCTTTTGCGTTTCTTTAAACGAAAATTTAACTTTCTAATTTTTTTCCTTCGTGGATGTCACGTTCTTTGGAAGCTCGTTTAGACCAAGTTAATGGCCTTTTACGCTTCCTCCACGTCAAAAATTCACTTTTTGAATGATAAGAATTACGTGTCACGGGAATAGGGATTTTATGTGTCACGTCAGAATTTTAGAGATGCTTAGGTGGAGCATGGTCAAAAAAAGGTTGAGAACCACTGATTTAGACGAGCCTGATGGCAGCCTCCGTTGCTATTATCGTGATTTACGAAAGGAGCAGCAACTTCCGAGTCGTCGACCCATGGGGGGCAATGGTACAATGATTTGGGGAGATATTGGTTACCAAGGGTAAGATGAAAGTAAAATTTATTACAGGAAAATTTAATGGTAAAAAATATATTGAAACGATTGACGGACAAATTGACACACGTTCGACACGAATTGCCGGAAGTAAGTACATTTTTCAACGTGATAACGCGGCCGTGCGCATCGCGGAGGCAGTAGAACGATACTTTGCAAGCAAAAAGCATTCCTGTTTTAGAATGGCCGCCAAGTCCCCGTATTTAAATTATTGTTGGAATTTGGCGTGGGCCGTACACCAGAAAATATTTTATGTCATCCACAAGAATGCTATCTTTCTACCCCAGGCATTGGAAATCATAAACTACATATGTATTTATTTGTCTGCGTAATAGGTCGATCGAATTGAAATAAATAGGCAAATCTACGAACCAAGTACACAAATCGCAGGTTGCGCGATTATCAACCGAGTCGGAGTTTGGGGGGGGGGGGGGCGTGTACCACGGTTGGAAACAAAATGTCCGCGGCCACAAAGCAGACGCGATCTCCCCCGTAAATAGAACAACGACGTGTCGCGGCATTGCTTTATAATCACGCCGGTGGGCTTCGAAAGGTTAACCGCGCGCCGGCGTAGGTGGAGGGTGTGCAGCACGCGGGGACGTTGTCGTTGTCACGAGCACTAATGGCTCGTTTGCACGGCAAGCCATTGGCGTAACCGCAGATACACTCCGTGCTTCTGTTTTTCCTCTCTATTTCCTGTTCGGAAAATTCATCAATGAGTCCTCGATATATCGATTTCGCGAAAGTGAGCGAAAAGTAGCGGATCGCTGCTGACCATTATTCGTATCGTTCGTACTTGTTCTCTGCGTGTCGACGAGTGATAAGAACAAATTTCCTTACTAGCCATTGCAATGAGGCAAGCAAGTGGTCCTCGATCCCGCGAGCGAGAGTGCCCTCGTAAGTGTCCACGTTCGAAACTGAAAATGTATTCTGTGAATTGGCATCGAAAGAAAGAGAGGGGATAGTCCCAATTCCAAAAATTGGTGAGGATAAGCGACGGACGCTTACCAGTCGAGAAAGTCGACTTATGAGGACACTGTTGTACTAGCAATTAGATCGTTGACAGTAACTCTTGTTTGTCGTTGTTTAAACGCATCACAATACCAGATGCAGATAAGCAACAGCTTGAAGAGAATACGAGCGAGCAAAGACTTTATATATACAGAAGAACTTTATCAAACTTTGTAGAGTACGCAAGCTTTTATTTATATATCTTGCAAAGAATTTAAATTTCCAAAAATACATTTTTACATCTATGAAATATCTAATAAAACTTATTCATTGGTCATTTTGACTACATTGGTAGTTCTAGTATTAAATGAGGAATTATTTTTGAGGTTATCAACACTAAAACTACTAACAATTAAAGCATAAAATTTCCATTAGAGACGTTAAAGTAAAAGAAATACAATACAATAAAGTATACAAGCTTTTATTTATATACTTTACAAAGAATCATTTAAGTTTCTAAAATACACTGTTTCATATCTATGAATATCACAGATTACCAATTGATCATTTTGACCATATTGGTAGTTCCAGTGTTGACACTTAGAAAAGCATATCAGGCGTGTAAGACGTGTACGCGAACGACGAGGACTGGCTCGATGCGTACACACTTTTGGCGTGGGGTCCCAGGTTCAGTGGCGGAGCGGGCTGTCGCAGCGAAAGGGTTAAACGAGGATTTATCGCTTCGTAAAGTGAACGGAGACTCCGGGCGAGAATATAGGAGAAGGTGCACCGGTGCAACGCGGTGCGAACCCGGTCGAGCGTACGGGAACGGACGAAGGTGTCATTTTCATCATATCGTTAACGATCCGAATTCGACCCATTGGCGTAACGCTGTCGCAACCGTGAGACCAATTCCGGTGTCTACCACAGCGGTGACGTCACGACGGAGTTAAATGCACCCTTGTATCAGACAACTTCCCTGTAATCTATGCGCCGCGCATACTGCCGTTGACACAACGCCAACAGCTACTACAACTCGCTCGAAACAGCGCCGCTATCATTACGCTTGCCCCGTAATCGCCGTTATCTCGTCGCGCTAACGATCCCTATATGAAAGTACATTTACGCTTTTAGCTTACGAGCGAACATACATACGTCGACGCGAAGTGTCGGTCACCGATTTCGATGAAATTTGGCACAAATTGGCAAGTTTTCGAAAAAATATTTTTTACGTGTATTCTCTTTTCTTTTTTATCAGTCGTTGACGTTGAAGGGATGAAAACTAACTTCAAAGTTGGGAACTTATTTCGGAACATATTTCGTCAAATTGATGAATTTGCTGTTCTTTTAACGGCGAATTTAATTCGGCGTATTTGTTTGAACAGTATATATAAAAAACCGTATTTTTTATCATTTTTTGATCGTTTCTCCAAGTAAATATTGCTACATTTTCTTGAATGTTTGTTTACGAAAACTGTGAAAATATATTCAAACGCAAATTGGAATTTTGATTTTTGCATTGCAAAAGAATTTATTGTTTTCAAATCTTACAAGTGCAAATAACTAAGCAGTTAAAAATTTGCGTGCCAAAGGAAATGGTGGAAAATCATCTTTTTTTTCTTGTTGACGAATCATCTCTTCCAGAAATGAAAAAACTCCGATATTCAGACTCAAAATTCCGAAAGGAGGGAAAGAATCGAACTGCGCGCTCGCAAGACGGTCAAATTTTCAAATTGAAAAATAGGCGAACCTGGAACGAAACCGAGTTCAACTTCGCCTGTAGCTGAAAACGTCTCTTCTTCCTTTCTTCTGCCACGACGGCGTCTAGTTACGGCGACGTCGGCGAAACGAGGTTCCGAATAAAACTTTCAAATTGCTTTACGGACGCGACAAGCCCCCGGTGTCCCGAAACAGCGATCACAGCGACACAGTTCCATCAGGAGGAGCCATCCTCGCGTAATCGCGTCTCGTCGTTTGAAGAAACTTTTCGCATTCTGGGGTCACTCATTTATTATTCTTCGTATCGTTGTTCAGCGAGTCGTTCTTGTCGTATCATTGGCGCGTTGGCACGACGGGCAACGACCAACGCTTGTAACCCCTGTCAAACTTCTCTTCGACTTCTCTTCGTATTCTTCTCTTCTGAAAATTTTCCTCGTATTCAGCGAGTTACGTATTTTTTCATTTAGCAAAAAAAAAAAAAAAGAAAAAAAGAAAAAAAGAGGTTCGTGCCTCGCTGACTCGAGCATCAATGACTAACGAGTTGTCCATTTAGACGGATCGTAATTAATTACCGTGCACAGATGCCCGATCGCGAGAACAATGATACGAAACATGCTGATTGATTGTCTGTCGCCACGACCACGGCGAAGAGGAAACAGAACGGAACGATAACGGTCAGCGTTAACGATTGGGCAGTACGCGTTGCTGCACACACAGAAACTTGAGCGAAATTTATTTCGAATAATAATTTGCGAATAAACCTTTGAAATAATGTTCTTTGGTATTTGACAAATAATGGATTTCAGTTAATTGTGTGTAGCCCGTTTGATCGATTAAAGGGATTTGAAGCTGTGTGCAAATAATATTGGGAAAATAATTAATCGAAGAACTGATTTGTTTGAGGAAATAACATTTATTTGATGATTGAAAATTTGTCAATTTGAAATAACCATCGAAGTAAATATCAATGAAACCAAAATACTCGGATGAAAAGAAGAATAATCAGTGGAAATCGAAATAATTTATTAATGTGTGTGATCACAGGCAAAGATTTGTTTCAGCTTTTAATGGGATTCATTCCTCGAACATTTGGTCCGTTGCTGAACAAAATTTGGGTGCATCTGTCAAAGTTGCAAATGAGAATAGTCTCTCTACTAATGACGAAGAGACAGTATTATATTTTAAAAATGCTTGTTTTGCTAATGTATAGTCACGAAACGTACCTAAATTTCTTCTATCGTTATCAAAAAATCGAGCGATATCCATTTCAACTTGTGTCTTTAGGTGAGCGTAGTAACTATACCTTAATCGCAAAATAAGAAATAGTAAATACAAACATTGGACGTTGTACCTTGAGAAACCAGTTGTTTCTATTAAAATCAAACAACGAATAAAGATCCTGACAAATAGTGAATAATTTACTTCACGAAGTAACAAATTGGAAATAAATTAATTTAAGTTTTATACAAAATACCTAATAACATGATTTCATTGTACTTAACGATATAATTTTGTTACTTACAAATAGATTGTTTCTGAGAAGCAATTAAAAAATAATGTCAGTTTTTTCAAAACACTCAAGTCTGCACGCAGACTCTCGACTCTCTATTCTTGTGTGAATTAATCACTCGTCGAAATTTCTCGAATTTTTCGCAACTGTTCGTTGCGAAAATGAGACGAATATTTTTCCAATATTATACCGAAGGGAGGGGAATGAAATCGTTCGTGTTCGTTCGTCGAGAAAGTTGCCGGGCAATCCGTCGACCGATACGGACTTCGACAGAGTAATTAAACGAAAATATGTCAGGTGAGAACACTGGCGCACGAGGGGGAAAGTTGCAGTTGGACTGTTGGGTTCCTCGTCGGCAGTTCGCGGGAGGCGAGAACTTTTCCAATCGATCGGCAAATCGAGCATGGGCGCGATCAGGTGTGCAACGCCTTTTCCCTTTCGCTGGTTCAAGGTTTCGTTTCTCAGACGAGTTTTCTGAGACAAGTCGCGCGAGTTGTCAAAGCCCGAAGACGAGATGAGACCGGATTCTTATTCTCGACTGGCGATTTTCGACCTTTGTCAAAGAAGATTCGAGAGAAAACAGCGAGAAAGTTAGTAACTAGAGTAGAGGAGGCCAGGCAGCTGGCTCGACGAAACTCGTAGTAGGGGTTTTGATCGCAGCACCCAGGAACGAAACGAACGAACGAACGGACGAGCAAGGTGGTAGACGAAGTGAGGGTGCGGGGGTGGAGAAACTGGCCGCTCGGCAAAGCGGATCGATGCCGCCGCGGCACGTCCGTGCGCGCAAACGTGCGCACGTGTGCGTACGCCCGACACATGCACCGTACGCCGTCCACGGACCACCACGGACGCGCGGTGATGCGTGAGCCGCGAGTGCGTTAATCGCCGCGATCCCGCCGCGGTTCTTTGCATTGGAAAATGTCGGTCGCAACAACTTCGGGAAGGACGAACGCAGGAGGAACGAAAGAAACGCGGGAATTGCGCGGAGGAGTAACTTTTCGATCGATCAACGCGTTGATCGATCGACTCAGCGGCGCTCGTTTTAATCGGACTTTCTGCTAATGACGAAGATTTCGCGCGCAGTTGGACGAATTCATCCAATTATAATACACTGCTCACAAAAATAAGGGGATATTTCAGAATGAATATGAAGCGATAAAAAAAAGAAGCACTTGGTTTTTTTTTATTAAACAAGAGCAGGTTTCTTTGACTCGTCGTTTGCTTTCCTGATGTTCTTATTCAATAAAGAAGAATCAAATGCTTCTTTTCTTTATCGCTTCATATTCATTTTGAAATATCCCCTAATTTTTGTGAATAGTATTTAATCCACGTTATACATAGAAGTGCATCCTCTCTCTCTATCTCTCTTATTGTTGTTATTTTCCTATATTTCATGTACTATTATTATTTCTTTTTTTATATTATTGAGGTGCATTATCTGTTCGTATCTTCTCTTTTTTATTATTATTGTTATTATTGTTATTCTTATTTTTATACTTTCGAGACGCATTCTCCGTTTGTATTCTCTCTCTCTCTGTCTCTTATTATTGTAATTTTCATGTATTTATATATGATACATATTTCGTATATTATTATTATTATATATTTCGTATATTATTATAATAATAATTATTATTATTATTATTTTCATATATTCGTTCGATTAAACGCGGCTACAGGAACGGTCGCGTCGTCAAAGCAACGAATTTCGCGCTCGTTAACTCGTATTCTATCTCGGTCCTCACGTTTTTCCTGTAGAACGCTTTACCAAGTTGGTCATTCAACGCGTTGACTGCCACGCTAGATTTACATGATGCTTTCGGACGCCACGAGAGAAAATTTTCATTATTCCAAGCGTATGATTCTTCGTAACATACATGCAACGTTTTAATTAAAATCTTCAGTCGTTAGTGCATTTTTTTTATTTCGCAATAGTTTTTTAATAATTTCAATATTATTTCGTAACATTTTGAATATTATTCCGCAACGTTGTCTAGTCGATGCTCATTTTATTCTACTTGTTTGAAATATTCGTTTCGAAAATTTTTTTTCTCCGCTCACGGGTGACCAACACGCTAAAAACACTGATTTATACTGCCATTACAAAAGTACATAAATAGTACAGAAATGCAAATTTTAAGAATCGCGAATCAAGAACGCTCGATCGAGAGAATTCGTTGAATCGAAGACAATTTTTCATTGTTCTCTGTTACAGCGAAGCTGGACGTGAACTCGAAGGAGACGTGCAGCGGCACGAGGCTGAGCGATGGTGGACATTTGCTTCTGATGGTGAGCCTGCTGGTGATCGGTAGCCTGTTCAGTCACAGGATCGTCATACAGACGGACGCGAACTACCGCGTGGCGGAGATCCTCGAGCGCGGTGGCTTCGTCTAGCTTCCGGCAGCGAGCTTCTTCTCCGGGCCGTTCCCGATCGTCGAGGAGGCAAACGGAACGCAAACACGGACCAGCGAAACGATCGGCGACCTTCTGACGCGTGTTAAGCGAGGCAGCGTAACTCGTTGACATTCCGGAACGGGAGAGGAGCGAAACAGACACATATCAACGCAGCGGGGAGGGGGGCGGCGCGCGATCGTCCTGTCGTCGCTTCGCCAGTGAGAAAAAAAAAAGTCTCAATCGCAGATCGAGAGTCGAAAAACAGAGACAGATCTACAAGTCATCTCGAGGAGACGACGCTGGTAGAGATTACGCGCTGATCGAAGGATTCGAGGACCTTCTTTGAACCGATCATCAACGTGTGACGTTCAATTCTCCCACTCTTCCATCCAAGTCTTTCTTTTTTTTTTTTCAGTTGTTCCTCCGTTCTCTAGTTTCTCGAGAGTGCGATCGACCTCGCGAAAGTCCTCGCACTTGAGAACGTCGATGGCGGAATTGGGATGTCCGCGTGCATATTCGGATGTAGAGGAGGTGGTCTAAATGTTGGGCCCCCACTTTTATTAAAAAGTGGAATGGGTATGTTTACTTTATATTATGAAATCAACAGAAACTAAACAAAATAATAATCTTCACTGCGAATTTTGATATTTAAGAGAAAGATAGGAATCTTCACTTCGATTAGGTTAGATGTCTAGACCATTTGGCTGAAAACATTTAGAAACAATGACGCTGTATACTCTGTCCACGAAAAAATATGGCGAAACAACTTTTCAATATCAACAATACACTGCTATGAAGCACCTCACTTCGATAGATTATTGTTATACAGAAGAAACTTACCTGTCAAACTTCTCCAATCGGTAAAGTAATCAAAATGACACGGTTTGCAACTTGGCACGAAACACGTGATTGTTGGTTACATAGCATCTCTTTTACTTATTATTTGTAGGTTTATACCATTTCCGATGAACGATGACACTTTTTCAATGCTTCAAGGAACCTATGTTTAGACCATCTCCCTCTTCTACATTAGACCATTCCTCTATGGAAAGGAATCCAGCCATATTCTTGAACACGTGACACGCGTTCTCCTCTCGATCGAGCAAAACGCTTCATAGAAACGTCCCTTACAACCGTCTGACTTATTCCGATCGCGACTACTCGCGCGACTAACGAAAAATATCATAAACGTGAAAAGGTTGAAACCCTTTTAGTGCCGAACGAAAGAATAGTAGCTTTAGTACCTAAGCGAAGAATACCTAAGAGTTGATGTTAACATTTTATCGACCGGTAGCGGTAAATAGCCAATTAATTTGGTAAGGTTAAACCGAATTGAAAACAATTTTTTCCAATTCGTGGAACATCTCACATTTCTGAACAGAAATTCAACGAAATTCATAAATTTATTTTGAAACAGAATTCTCCCACAACGCGGATATCCAGGCACCATCTGTACGCGCAACGATAAATCGTCGTCGGCACTAAAAGGATTAATATTCAAATTTCTTCTTCTCGTTCGTCTCTATCTGCAGATTGGTTGAAACCTGTCTCCCATTTCGTGGGAATCAACGAGGAACGGAGGTAACGCAAGGTAACGCGCGGCTAATTCGATCAACGCGACGCGAGACCCGTGAAAAGAAAAACGCGATAGGATGGAATTTCACGATCCTCTTTCTCTTTCTTTCTCGTACGTTCCAGCGTTTCATTAACGAGCGGCGGCCAATACGGGTCGCTGCGTCGATGCTTTCATTTTACGAGCGAGATGACCAGGGTGGATCGCGCGACCCGGACCCGTTATCGCGAAACGCAGCCGGCCTCCGGATCCACCGTGGATTTTAATCCACCCTCGACAGGATAATCCGCGCGGCGCGTCGCTAGCGGAGCTGATCGGTAACCCCGATGCATTCGTTATTCCAACTTTGCAGCAGCGAAATTCGATTTTCGAGAATTTCAATTCGTGGAAAAACATTCGATTCAAGAGACTCCTATCTTAACACATTCTTGACTGGTCGCGAGTTAACTGGTGTCTGCACTTGCTGCATTAGCTGTTTTAATTTTTGACACTCAGGGTAATGCAGGATATTGTGGAATTTCTTTCTCCGTCGTGTTCAACTGTGTTCACTTTATTATAGAAAAAAAAATTGCTTTCATTGATATTTAGATTTTAGTGTTGCAAAAATTTTAATCGTGACGGTCGTGACAGGTGAAGAACTTTTCAATGAATTATATGCAGACGCTTTGTCTGATTGTCCGAGTGATTTTGAAATGTACTGTAGTGATGTGGAAATTGATAGTTTATCGGAAGACAGTCATGAATCGGACATTCGGCAAATTTACGAATCCTGTTGTCTACCATTACACGTAGGTGATTGCTATACAGTTTATCATACTAAAAAAAAATTACTAAAATATATTATATGTATAAAACATAAGAGATATACAAAGTTTTATTTAAATTCATTCTGTATAAATAAAGTATATCGAAGTTTATTTAGATTGTTTCACTTTCATGCTCAATTGTGAAATAATAGCCGGTGACATGAAATATTGTAGCTTCTGCGTAAAATTGCCGGTCAATAATGTGTTAATCTCGCAATTCGATCTACACATCCCAATATGCAACGCACGTTTGCAACGCGGTGCAGCTAGTGCAGGGTCAGATCGCATTCTTCGTACGAATCGCGGAGACTTAAACGCCAGTGCTGTCGACCGAGAGGAAATGGCCATCCTCTGAACTGAACATCCGCCGTCCGGTGTTCAGATCGACGATCGAGCGCAATTCTCGATTTCGTTGTGTTCGATCAATCTCTCTTCACATTCTAAATCTCACTTGATTTGTTAAACACACGATCTGTGTGACTGATCGATTTGTCGTAGGATGCTCGTAATTTCTAGAAATTTCAAAATGGCCGCCATTAACCCTTTCAGCGCGGGAATGCGCAACGCAAAGCGTGTACTTTTTACGAAAAAGCGCACGCTGGTCTAGTTGTTGAGGTTTTCGAGGTATCGATGGGAAATTTATTGATCGCGCCTGAAGTAAATTAAATTTGATAACTTTAACGAGATCGAAATTAAGTTAAATTACAAGGAAGTAACATTAGTTTTTTTCTGAAAAATCAATAATTTTATTGTTTAACTCGATTAATATTGACTCGGTACGTAATTTGGAAAATGGTTTCCGACATATCTTCAATTGGATATAATTCAATGATTTCTTCAACACACTCTAGTAGAAAGTTTATACGCGTTAATTTTCCATTATTCTTTTTATATAAAAAAAATGAATACTCGTCATTAACATTTATATTTCGTAGACATGTTGGTATCGAACCCATATATGGGTTCATAGTCAAGATTGAATATTTATCTTGTTCATAACCTATACTGATCGATTTTCCCGAACCCATACATAAGTTCATAGCCAAAATTGAAATATATAGGTTATGTGTTCATAACCTACAATGATCAATTCTCTCGAAACCATAGCGCTGAAAGGGTTAATCATACGCTATACACGATCACGATGGAGAGGAGCCGAATCCCGTTCCCCGTTGCTTTCTCCGGGTAAGATTGATCGTTCGAACGCTGGACGAGCGACGAGCGACGAGCGGATTTCATTGGCTTGGCCCAACCGTAAATCGACGGGTTGCGAGGACAGGACGGAGAACGTCGTAAAATTTTACGACGCGACAGCGAATACAGAATCAGTCGACTGCCGACTGCGGCATTTCGACTTGCGATCGAAACGAAACGAACACGGGTGTAGCAGGTCTTCTATCGCGGGTAGTATCGAAGCGCGAATGCAAACTCGAGCGTTCAGATACGCTCTCTTCTCGCATCGAAGGTGCATTCCTACCGTGTATCTCACGCGCTCTATTTTTCTCGCGGCTCCGCCATCGATTTTACACCAGACTACGCTTCTATTCTTCCAACGCGATTACCGACCAAGGTCGCGCCTCGGCGTTCCTAACGCCCCGTCGGGCCTTCTCTGAACTTCGTCGAAATCTCTTTCTAAACTCCGAGGTGGTTACCCCCCAGTTTCTTTTGTTTCTCCGTTATTTTTTCTCTCTTTCTCTCTCTCTCTCTCTCTCTCTCTTTGTCCTTGTTTATTTCTAAAACAAGCAAGCAAGTAGCAAATTAGGTAATTGCAGTCCTCTCATCCAGAGAATGATCGTCACTTTCTTTCGCACTTTCTTTTCCCCTCTCGTTTTCTATGTCGAGGACGCAGCTACTTCCATCCCTTTTGCTTCTCCATTATTCTCCATTATTTTTTTCTCTCTCTTTCTCTGTCCTTGTTTATTCCTAGAATAAACAAGCAGCAAGTCACCTAGCCCAAGCTAGGTAATTGCAGTCCTCTCATCCAGAGAACGATCGTCACTTTCCTTCCTCTCCTTCATTTCCCACTCATTTCGTTTTATGTCGAGATCTTCCAAATGTTCAGTGCGACGCGATCTCCTCCGGAAGTGAGAGAGTCGCGGAGGGACGACACACGATCACGCGAGCGCGAAGCGTGGATAGCGTTACTGGCCAGGCGAGACATCGAGGCTGCCCTCCGAATGAAAAGATGCACGCGGATTCGATCGGAAAACCGAGACAGAAGTGGCAGAAACAGAAGAAAGGAACAGCAGACGAAACTGAACACCTTAAGGTCCGCCTAATCAGCCGAATCAGGCGACTCGAAGGAGGAACTCGAGCGACAAACAGACGCCGCCATCCCGAGGATATTCCGTTCTCGCCACCTTCCGTGTTCCTCGCATCGGTAGAAAGAGAGAAAAAAAAAAAAAGAAACGTGCACGAGCGCAGGCAAAGTTCTAATTAAGATTAATCACTAATTTAACTTGTAACAACTATTACTGTAAGTAGAATGGCACCGCGTGCGTACACGTACTCGCGTGTATTTTCTGTGTGTACGATACGATATTCGATATCCCCCCTCCCCCCGAGAAAATAGACATAAACTTATAACGCGTTTCGATAAATCGGGCAACTTTCTCTCTCGCTCTCTGTTTAAAATCGACAATTTTTACTACTCGTAGAGAAAAAAAGGCAGCTTAAAAGGTAAATTACCGGTCATAGAAGATTCCTCCCCATAGAAACTTCCCTGCTTCTACGAAAATTGCAAATGATAAAGAAGACACTCGCTCTCTCTCTCTCTTCGGCCAGCGGAGTCCTCCAATTGGCCAAATCTCCTTTCCCTCTTTTTCCTGTTTTCGATACGCCTCTCATCCCCCTCTAACCTCTGGTATCCCCTGGCGCTTTGCCAACCCAGGAGGTTTGCCTTGGTTTTTGTCGGCATCGAGCAACTTGACTCCACGAACATTCTCCGGCTTCGGTTCGTTCTCTCTCGTCGCGTTCATTTTTCTTTTATTTATTTCTCTCGTATATTTAAAAAATTTTGTCGATTACCCGAGTCGATGAGTGGAGAAAGAGAGAGAGAGAGAGAGAGAGAGAGAGTATCCGCTAATCTACCAAAGAAACGCGAGGAAAATTCGAAATACGTGTTTCAGGGAAGAGAGAAGGAAAAAAGTACAAAGCTCGTGACAAAATTGGGAACGATCGGTTCTCAAGCTGCCCTGAAATAATCGACAAAATCAAAAGGAACGCCTCCTGCAACAATCAAATTTAGCGTCGCTAAAACATCTGTTTTTTGTTTTTTTTTTTATTTCGAAACGGATCTTGCAGTTGCGGTTTGGTCGCAAACTTAGGCTCCTATTTCGAAATCAGGCGACTTTAGATCGATCGACGATTTAATTCGAAGAAACTCGTTGGTCGAAACTCGCGCCTCTCATTACTTGTACGATATTGTGTAAATACGTCATCAACGGCTAGAGTCGAGGAACAGCGCCCCCTCTCCCTTTCAGCGGACGAAATGCGAAATACTCTGAGGCTCTTTCTCGGCTTGCCGGCTGGAAACAAAATCATACAGAAGTACACGCGTATATGTGGTATACACGCGTGCACGTCGGCCGCGTTAAAACTCACTGCGATGATTTTAATGCGTTATGTACGATAACGATTATACATACTATACATACGTATATATATAAGAGTACGTGCATATATAAATATATACATACATACGTAGCATGTATAGAGAGAAAACATTTTAGAGACGGTATATCGTCGTACGTTTGTACATATACGTATATGTTTGTCACGCGCTCTTATCGCGGCTCACGAGGTTAAAAACGAAGTGAAATGAAAACAAAACGAAATGGAGAAGAGACGGAAAGGAACCCAGTCGAGCCTAATCGATTTATTAGCAGAATCGAGAATCCGTTTTTGACGATGGTTTCTTATTTGAGGGAATCGGTATTCGGATTATCCCCTCCCTCACACATTCTCTCTTTCAAAAGCGTTTTTAGCAGAGTGAGAACGAAACTGTAAAAAAAAAAAAACGCTCGGTTTATTTCAAAACACAAACATTTTCCTCCCCCCCTTCTTTCTCGAAATTTTGAGATGTAGTTACGCGTCTCATGTTGTAACGATAACGACAACGTTGAACGTTTCGAAGAAGCGACTCGATCGATGAAGAACGATCGTTTGATTGAAAGTCGCCTCATACACATACATACATACGTGCATACGCGTGTTTCACGCCTAATATTTCCGAGTAAAAACGACGTCCGTGAAATTGAGCCTCCGTTCGGGCGGAAACTAGATGTATTTCATCTTTATCGAGGATCCTTTGTCACGCGGTGCTTTTCCAGCGTTCAAGAACAAAACGAACCGGTTTTTCAGACCGTTTTGGAGACCAAAAGCTTTCTCTTCAACCTCTCCGATCTTCATTCTTCGATTCCTTGTGTTTCTTTTTCCTTCGCGATAGAAAGAAAAAAAAAGTCAACCGTTTGTTCATATTGGGAATAACGGAGGGACGAGATCTCGAAAGATGTTACGTAGAATTAATTCATCATCGCCGATCTATCTTTTTAATTCGACATCCTTTCTTCTTTGAGCTGCGTCAGAGTTCGCGCGATAAACACGAGATTTTCGTGAAGAAGAAGAAGACGTTTTAGGATAGAGTGGAAACCAAAAAAAAAAAAAAAAAAAACAATCGCTATTGCGAAAATATCGCTGCAAACAGGCAACAAAAAAAGAAGAAAAAAAAACTAGACGATATTTCGACGAGACCAGAGCGTTGACAAGAGTAAAACTGGCCGATGAGAGTACGATTCCTCCTGCAACTTTTTTGCCTACTACGCGCGACACTGAATCATCGAGAAATAGCGGTCGAAGGCGATCGAGAACTGGCTGGTAGCACGCAGCCGGCAGATTTACTACAAGTCTGTACAAAGGACTCTAAACGATGTTGAGTGCACCAGGCGCCGAGATGCACTCAAGTCAAAGTATAAATTAATATGATAAGAAAAGTGAAACGAGAAGACGAGATGAAAAGAAAAAGAAGGAGAATAATAAAAAAAGAAGAAATGAGGGAGGAAAAGGAGGAACAGCAAAAATAATGAATCGCACCATCGAGCATATATATATATATATATATACATATATGTATACTTTTTCTCATTCGTTGAATCGTAAGAAAAAAAGAAGAAAAAGAAGAGAGAGAAAACAAACCGCGTGACGCGCTCGAAGAAAACTCTCAAAACTGATAATTGTCGGTAATTGTATCGATAAAGGGTCCGAGTTTTCGTACAACTAAACTGTGACTCTATATATGTAATTTAATGTAAAATAATCGCACACGACGAACCTCCGCCGGTCCTCCAACGATTCCAAACGATCTGACGATCCGTGTCGTATTAAGTAGACGCGAAGAAATGGTTCTCAGCGTACAATAAACTCGTGTAAATATCATACACCCCGAGTACGTGTATATATGTATGTCGTTAAAGAGAAAAAAAAGAAAAAAAAAAAAAGAAAAATTTATAAATCGTGTCGGGATAAGAGATTACTTATGTTGTTGGAGGCGATTGAAACGGGGGACAGACGCAATTCAAATAGAGAGAAGAAACATCGTACGCGTTGCAACGACAAGTTACAAGTAGAGAAGAAACGAATTAACCGATTACCGCTCGTTGCCACAAATCAAACAGGGGGAACAGGAGGACCGACGGTTGTACCGAGAGAAACAACGGAGAGACTATTTTAGAGAGATTCTTGTTTTACCTTTCTTCCTTCATCGTGAGTCGAAAGAAATCTTATACTTCTGTCGAAATGGGATTCACAGCGAGTCGCTGAAAAAAAGTAGCCCGCAGGCCTAAATACGCTCTAATTAAAATTACACGTACACACACACACACACACACACACGTGTACACGTACACACACGCACACATAAAAAAAAAAAAGAAGCAAAAAGCTAAGTAATAATTATAATAGCCGGAATAACCGGTCGAATTCGGATACGACCTTTTTCCAGTTGCGTTCTTCCTGCTTTCTCGTTAATCGTCGTATCGGATGGCGATCGTTGATCGGCACTCGGCCAACAAAGGGCTGCATTTGTTCAATGCATTCTCTCGACGCGACGTTCCTCGCCACGTTATTGCGCGCGCTCCTCCGAACTCATCTGTTTTCTTTCTCGATTTCATCGACGAAATTCCCCGATCAAAATCTCCCTCACTGTCGAGTGAACGATAATTTCATAAATTTCGATCAGACTTGTCGGAAACGTCGACGATAACACCTATGTATAATCTTCATTCGACGAAATCAGTAGCAAAATCGGTGATTGAAATATTTTCGATACTGTTTCGTAAACGCACGTACGGGTACGTGTATACAATATCGATGTCAAGTCGAAGAATGCACCGAACACCGCGGACGCAAAAGGTAGTGCAAATTCAAAACACTTAACAACCATACCATACGGCAAACCGACTACCTAGTATTATCTATACGTATAAATATATAAATATAAAGCGTAATGATTATTCATTGAATAACGCTATTATTGATTATTTCTTATATAGGTATAAATTATTTATTGAATACCATTATCGATTATTGATTATTGTTCATTAGTTTTCAATTGTCGTTGTTATTATTATTATTATTATTATTATTATTATTATTATTATCATCATCATTATTATTATTATTATTATTATTATCATTATTATCATTATCATTATTATCATTATTATCATTATTATTATTATTATTATTATTGTTATTATTATTATTATTACTATTATTATTATTATATATCATCGCCATGTATCGTCATTGTCACGATCATCATCGTCATCATCATCGTCAACATCATTATCATTGCCATCGTCGTCATCGTCATGATCAGCATCGTTGTCATTATTATCATTATTGTTATTATTCAATAGTTACGTACATATTATACGAATAACAAAAATTTACTGCTTGTATATACTGAGAATATCGTAATAAAAATAATGTGCGAATGATAGTCTAGTAAGTCTTTATTGATCATATATTCCATTTATCAAGGAACCGATAATGTGTCTTAACTATCAAGGTATAACATCGCTTTAAAATACTTTACTAATAAAATTTTCACACGTTTCTCTACCCTTCGTTAATTGTACGATTTATGAATAATAAGATTCATTTGGCGAGTAGATTGACATAAATAAATAACGTTTATTTCAGATTATTCTATGTACATATAATACATTATGATGAACGATTTCATCGAATAAAATCTTATTACAACAAGTAACCTATGTTGAATATAACGTAATTTTTCTAGTACAAAACTTTTGTCAAATTTTGCATAGTATACACGTTGTATTTACGTTGTATTTATATTGATTTAATACATTAAATATCACAGGCTACAGTTTCAGAAGCACCAACTTGTGCAGCTTTAACCATAAAAGATTTTATCGTGTTTTCATCTAATTTAGCAAAATTCGCTGTTTGCGTTACAACAGTCATGTGATTCAGCATGAATTTGAAACAATACTCTTCCGATTCCTAGAATTACATTAAAAATTTATATAGAACACGTTTTATAAATATACAAAACACAAAATGTTATTTACCTTGGCGTTATACTCGACAGACATGCCGTATAAAAGAGCCGCGTTTTCAATTGTAATTTCTTCCTTTATCTTTTCTACGCAGTGTTTTTTCAACTGGTTTTCAGAATAAGTATGCGCCAATTTCAAAAATTCTTATCCATAAAAAAAAAGAACAAAATAACACATTATAAGGAAAAGAATAAACGTATGTAATGCAAACCTGGTATATTTCCCGGAGGTAAATCGATCTCGTCAGTGTAAAAATATTTCAAAAAAGCTTTGTATACGTCGTAAGAAAATGTTTGCTCTTCTATAACACTGCAACAAACGATTGGAACATTAAGAAATCTGAATACTCGTCAAAAACGATAAACCTACCTTTGATTATTCTTAATTAAATTTTGTTGAAACATCGTTCGAAAGTATTGACAACGTATCGCTAAAAAAGCTTTGTGCACGTAAATACATTTTTGTTGTACTCGTACTACGAGATCACTTGTACTCTAAAAACAACGATATAAGAAAAATGATATATACACATTTCTTTGCTTTATGAATACGTACCTGATCGTCAAATGCATTTCTAAAATAATCTGTTAAACTCATATCCGGTTCTTCACCATAAAGGACAAGTGGCTGATGCATAACACTCGGTGACGCATAACGCGCAAAAACATCATGTAGAGACGCTACAGTAACCAGTATTGGAACTGTAATAATTTGTCCCAAACATTCGCCCCACATAAATATTCGGTTACCTTCTCCCATAGCTACACTTATGTGATTATAATGCGAACTTGCTATATCCAATACTCTTCCCATCTCTTTCACTGCCAGCTGAGTGTAAAACATTTATTAATTCGTATTCATCAATGTAACTTTATTACATTTTACCTGTCTCGGGCTGCAAACATTCGTTTTGCGACTTTCATCAAGGCCTAATTGTCCACAATTGTTTCCACCCCAGACATACAACACTCCTTTGTTACTCAACGCCAAAACATGTGCATAACCACAAACGATTTTTTCTATGAATGTTCAAAGAACACGTCTCTGTCAGTGTCCAAAAAATTTCCAATATTCTGAAGAGAGCAAAAACTGACATTACCAATTACAATACCAACAAGAGTTGTAACTTTACAAGGATTCACTTGATTAACATAGTTTCCAATTCCCAATTGGCCAACCTGGTTGCAACCCCAGCCATAAATCTCTCCACTATCTGTAACTGTCATGCTCGATGACTGGCCACAGCTAATGCAAATTATTGTTTTGTCCGCTAATTTGGAGTTCACTTTCATAGGCGTATCTTCATTTATATTAACACTGTTACCTACTTGTCCCCGTGTGTTTTCACCCCATGCGTACACCTAAATAAACATATACAATTCCTGATTAAACATATACAATTCGTTATTAAAATAAAACTTCAAGTTTCTATCTTACTTTCCCTTCCTTCGTTAACGCTAGACAATGATGACTTCCACAAGCTACATCAACAATGAATTCATTAGTTAAATTTCTTGTCACAAGTGTTGGAATCATGTGATTGGTGGAATTGTTTCCTAGTTCACCGTGATTGTTATGTCCCCATGAATATATCTTTTATACAAATTATGTTATCAAACAGTATAACATTAAGCTATAGATTAATGCCCCAATAGTAGACTGATCATATTCAAATACCTTTCCTTCCTCGGTGAGAGCCAAGACGTGTGGACCTCTCCCATGTGCAAAAGTTTTTATGTCTTTGCCACACAGTGCCTCAACTTTCTTTGGATAAAGAGTACTATGACTAACTCCAATTCCAAGACATCCAGAAGTATTACATCCTAGAGCATATACTACTTTATCCGTTGTTACAATTAAAGCTTCGTTACCTAAATTACCTTTCAATAAAACATAATGCTTTATAAATTTGTGTGTATTATTTTCTTTACCAACAACATACAAAATATGGGGATAAAACTATAAACATTTTACCATATACAAGTGCCATATGAACTTTTGAAACACAGTTCCAATCTATGAAACTAAAAATTGGCCAATTCCTCAAACTCCAAAGAAACATCTCTACGTTTATCCTAAACTCCTAAAAACGAATCAATTTTTACATAATTTATACTTCATTCAATTTGTTTCGGGCATTTAACCTTTTAAATTTTGTTGTGCATTTTTTTACTTGATAATTTAGCAGTTTTTTCTTTATCATAATATATCCTTTTTTAAATCATGCAGTGAGTATAATTAAATAAAGCTTTCTACTAACCATTCACCGTTTATAACTTGTGTCAATCTTGTTGGATAAATTTATAACCATCATTGATGTGTTGAAGAAGAATCGAGGCTTTACATTATGTTTAACAAAATACTTTTGTAAGATGACAAATATAAGCGACGTTCGAATAAATTTGTGTTTTAAGGGAACAAAAATTGTCAAGAAAATTTTAAATATCTGGTAGATTTCGTGAATCAAAAATGCAAGTTTTAATTTTAGGAATCCACTGATTCAAAAGTTATAAAAGTTGATTAAACATATTTGTCAGGTTAGCATGATGCCATATTGACTTTCATACGTAATTTGATTAGTTTGTACAGATCTTTTTAGACAAACAATATTTATATTGAGAAGAATTTTTAATGCCTTAAAAATTGGGATCTAAAATATTTTTAATACATGCATTATTTGACGATCAAACCGACATAATTGCATCGGTTAGATTACACTTTTATACCTAACCCATACACGATCTACAAAATAAATAAGATGTGTAATCGTGTGTGGCAATGTCATTAGTCAATGATGCAGATATAATTTCTGAACCTACATTTATATTTCAGATAAACCTTGTATTTGTAATCCTATTTCGAGATCTACTAAATTGTAAAAAAAGAAATTAACAATGTTTAGTCTTGTAAAGTCCGAATGAATGTACCGCTTGTCATACAAAGTTAGATTACATCTTTCATTCTTAAATCTAGCTAATCATGGCTTAAATAAATACATTTGCCTTGTTATCGATAGTACAATCGATTTTATCTTCAATCAGTCGAAGAAACATAGTTATATCGATAAGATATATTGTACAGTTATATATTTATAGTCAATGAAATAAATCTCTTGTACGAGTCGATAGCTACGTCCGCTCAATTGTTCTGCCGAAAGATGCTTTTCCGATAAACCGAGAGCGCCAACTTTGTAAAACTCATAAACATTAAAAAATCTATAAATCATTATTACATTTATTGGTTATCATGGAGATGTTTGATTATTGTTAGAGATGTACATATAGTTGGCATCAAAAAAATTGTTACTCACTCGTTAGTCAGCATTTAAAGAGAAGTTCAGTTAATTTACGTTATAAAATTTAATATATATACCTTTGTTATTTTAATAATACTTAATATAATTTATAAAAATATTTATAACTTATAATTTATAATTTAATATGTATGTAAATTTGTAGTACGTTGATTGAGTTATTATCATCGTACCTACATTCGGGATACTGACAACGCCATCTTTTTCGGAACGCGACAGTAGAAAAGCGCGGGAAGAAGAGTTTCCCCTTCTTCTCAACAGCCGATAGGTATTCATAGCAACCATGAAGAAAGACGCGTAGCAATCGTGAACAAACTTTAATCGAAAGTGTCGAGCGCCGTAGTAATTCCTGTCTTTGAGTTTCTTAGCCATTACGAACATCTTTATACTAAAGCATTTATAAAATAAAATTATACAGAGTAAGTTATATTGTGCAGAGTTGTTTAGTAGTACGGTGTGAATTTATTAAATTATCAGTACTAGTCTTTGTATCTACAAAAATTGGAAACCCGAACGTGACTAACGCGGTCCAAGATGTTTACGCCACGTTCTCTGGCACGCACACAGCCGGCAGAGAATCAAGAAGAAGCACGTGTCCCACCAATAGATAGTACAATGGAGATAAACTCAATGCTACTACCCCACCCCGTTCCAGGCGTAGCCGTTGGCCACTCCGACGTGTTTGTAGATCCAACGTGGTCCATGATGGCTCCACTTCACCCATTTAATAAGGATAACGCTAACATATGGTTCATCCAGGCGGAAGCGTGCATGAACATGGCCAAAGTTACCAACGATACGATAAAATTCTATTATATAATATCTCAACTAGATCCGGATATTCTTTTTCTCGTAAAGGACATCATAGACGCGCCACCAGCCACGAACAAATACCCGGCGATCAAAAACAAGCTGTTGCAGCTATTCAGCCAGGAGATTGAACCAAAAGTTCTTCGTCTATTAAAATGTAGGAGGGGTAACGAAAAACCGTCACATTTTTTGCAAAGGTTAAAATCCCTAGCCCGAAAGAAAATACCCGACATCATACTGAAAGTGATCTTTCTGGAACAAGTACCGGAAGCGCTGCGCTACATACTATTGGTTGACAAAAATGCTGACCTGGCTGAGCTAGCATCAATAGCCGATGAAATAATCAGTTTCGAGTTATCAATCAATGAGGCGGTTCATACACGCGACGAGTGGAGGAAGGAATATCATATGACGGCTATATGCCAGACACTGTCCCACCAAATTACTCAGCTAGCCAGTAAATTGTCGCAGCTAAAATTAGAGTTGTCACAACTACAACTTTCCGAGCGCCAACGGAAACATCGCTTAAAGTCGCAACGCAACAAACATGTTCCATTTCCAGCGCAACCCAATTCCGAATTCACAGAACAGAACAGTGAGCTATGTTACTACCATCGACGATATGGTGACCATGCCCACCGCTGCGCAATTCCATGCACATGGTTGCTCATCAAACAATTGACTAACGTCACCACCGCCGATGCGTCGACGGAAAACGAGGTGCACGACCCATAGTTTTGATGATGCTAGGTACAGAGTTGTAGGTACGAAGTTTGATAACTTAATACAATCACCGCATTATAAAGAGAAAGAATAACTCCGTACATTATTTTGCGACGAATTAACTACCTTCTATGCTCAAACTCTTTTGTAATTTCTTAATGACGACTGTTTATCTCCTTAGTGACTGTTAATTTATGGTCAAATTTTCATTCGCGCAAAAATAATTAAGTGGACTAATTTGTAAACTTTCATCACGTTCCCTCAATTAATATCTACCTTCCTAATCCTCCTACATTCTGTTTGATCTATATAATGTACGTACAAAGATTTGCAAATTCCATGTAATAGACAAATCGAAGCGCTTGTCCAAATATTTAATTTCTCGTAGATGATGTTTAAAAATCTTAAAAAATATCATTGTATATTTACAATGTATGTTTATTGTATATTTACAATGATATTTTTTACTATCACTACACTATATAAAATATTAATTTTATTTTAACGAACTTCATTTTAAAATTATTACCGCTTCGTAATTGATTACGTGAAACCTCAAGACTGTTTGAGTTAGAACGTGAAAGATATCCCGATTTTTTTTTTGGATCAAAGTTTTGAGATATTCAGACGTAAACTTCCATTTAATAGTATGTCGAAACTTCATGTATAGTATTATATGTAACAATATACTATGCATAATATTAGAAAATAAATAAAACTTCATAGATAAAATTAAAAATAATTAATAAATTTTATTATTAGGAGTGTTACACAAGTTATTGGTACAAATCTGGAAATTGGATTTTTATGCGACATTATAGAAAATATTTTACATGTACATAGTTGATGTAATATACTTGTACTTTTAAATCATATATAAATATAATATTGATAATGCAAGTACCCACAACATTCGTTATTTAGTGACATTTGCAATTTCATTATAATCTTTTAATATAAATTCTTTATGTTTATCGAAAATGTTTTATAACTTTTCTAAAAAATATGGATATTCAGAGGTAATAATAATGTGAATAATTTGTATGAAAATGTTTCATGTTGGTTCCTTTGTGTGACATTTTGTGTTTATGTTTTAAAAGCACCCGCTTCTGCAGCTTTAACTATAAAAGTTTTCATTGTATCTTTATCTAGTTCTGCAAAAGCTGTTGTCTGTGTTACTACAGTCATGTGATTTAAAGCAAATTTAAAACAACATTTTTCTAATTCCTAGAAATGCATAATGTATCGTACATTTTAATAGTACTTTGTGTGAAAAAAAAAAGAAATAGCGAAATAATAAGAAACATTATTTACCTTAGCATTATATAGGAGAGATATGTTGTATAAAAAACCTACATTCTGAACTGTAATCCTTTCACATATTATTCGTATACAATGTTTTACTAACTGATTTTCAGAATAGGCATTGGCTAACTCTAAAAGTTCTGTGTAAGAAAGAATATAATTATAAAACATATTGTTCAATGCTATAAAGAGTAAAAAATGTTTACCTAATATAGTTTCTGTTGATAGATGAATTTCATCGGTATACAAGTACTTCAAGAAAGCTCTGTATGCATCATAGGAAAATTGTTCATGCTCTATAATACTAAAATGTATAGTTAATTAAGTAAAAATCTAAACATATATATATATACACGTATCTAATCTAAACATACATAGAAAATTGATTTACCTTTGACTATTTTCTGTCCAATGCTCTTGAAACATCATTTTGAAGTAATTAGAGCGTATCTTTAAAATTACTTTGTGCACATGAATGGATTTTCCATCCACTTGAACTGTAAGATCGCTAGTGGTCTTTAACATACAAAAGATGATGTCAGAAAAAAAAATGAAATTATAAAATGAGTGACATGTTATTTCTTATAAAAAATATTTACTGGATCATCAAAGGCAGCTCTTATACTATCAGTCACATTTGTTTCTTTATCACTGTCAAAAATAAGTGGCTGATACGTGATATTTGGAAACGCATAATACGCAAAAGCAAAATGCAAACATTTTAGTGGAGTAAGCATTGGAGTTTTAATTTCTTGATTTAAACACTGACCCCACATAAATATCTGATTGCCTTCACATCTAGCAACACTTATGTGATGATAATGTGAAGTTGCTATATCTAATACTCTTCCCGATAATTTCGGTATTATCAACTGCAAAAATATTCATTAATTTCAATTTAAAAGTACATCTATGAAGTAGATTTTTACCTTTATTGGTGTCTGAGCATACGAATCTGCGTATATATGTCTTTCTCTGTAAAAACCTAATTGGCCATAACTGTTATCTCCCCAAACATAGAGCTCACCTTTGTCACTCAATGCTAATGTATGCGAATGGCCACAAACTATTTTTTCTGTATATCAAAACATAGAATTAACAAGTTTTTAATATGTGTTTATGAAAAAGTGTTTTACCTATTATTATTTCTCCAAATGCAGTTACTTTATATAATCCAGCATGTGACATAATTGTATTATTACTACTACTATTTTCAGTTCCCAATTGACCAACACTATTATCACCCCAACTATAGACTTGTCCATTATCAGTAAGCACCATGTTGAATGAGTCTCCACAACTAATATAAACAATCTTGTCATTTAATAGATTGGTCATCCAGACTGGTTTGGTTCTACATTGATTAGCCCCTATCAACATATTTCCCCATGCATATACCTAACATAAACGTATAACTTTTATATGCTATTAAGGAAGATAAAATATTTATAATCAAGCATTCTGTGTTACCTGCCCTCTATTTGTTAATGCAAGGGAATGATGGCTTCCACAGGCTATATCAATAAAAAATTCTTCATTCAATACGTTTGATACAAATACTGGAGTTTTAGATTCAATGGTAGATTCGTTTCCTAATTCACCACTACAGTTACAACCCCACGAATACATCTTTATAAATTATATTATTGAATTATGTAATATTATGCTGCATACAATACAATAATATACATTTTAAATACCTTTCCCTCCTGTGTAAGAACCAAAACATGACTTTTGCCATAAGCAATAGTTGTTATATTTTCACCAGACAATTTTTCGATTTCCTTTGGACAAAGACTGCTAGAAATGGAACCTGTATCAAAGCAATTTCCTACACTGTAAACCTTATTATCCTTTGTTACGATTAAAGCTTTATTAGCCGAAGAACCTGTTTAAGCAAAAATTTAACAATATATAATAACATGTAAATAACTACATTGATATAGAAAAGTAACCATAAAAAGATATATATTACCATACACAACAGCTATACGAACATCCGAAATATATTCTGACTTTAAGGAACTAAAGATTTGCCAATTCTTCAAGTCGCAAGGATCCATAGTACTTGCATTCAAATCCATGTTTCTAATATATAAGAATATTAATTTATAATTCAATAGAACAACACACCGTATATTCAATCACAATTTTTTTTCACCGTTACAATTCAAACATAAATTATTTTAAACAGAGTTAAATCCAGTAGCTCACTTCTAACCGTCAGTAATATCGAATGTAACATAAAAATGGAGAAAAAACTCTGGATGTTTCAAATTTTGCGATAGAAATAAAAAAATATTTAGCGTACCACGCTAATCTATGATATAATGTTACAATAAAATTATGATTGTAACTGTACAACTATAAAATGCATTAAACGTAGCTCATCTGTGATACAAAGAAATTTATTTTACTAAGCTTTCGTCTCAAATTAGTGTGTGTGTGTTCGAAAGATAAAATGAGATATAATATATATATATATATATATATATATAATTATATATTTATATATTGTATTTGTATATATAAATACAATTTATACAATAAATACAAAGAATTACAAACGAATATCAAGTCATAGGGTGTGTTCTCAACTCGTCTAAAGCAGTTTCTGTTCTGTTCTTAGATGTAATTGCAGACAAGATACCAGATAATTTGCTTGTCTTGCCCAAATGATTTTTTCTTCTCAAATGCTTTGTTGTACTAACAACAAGAAATCAATCGAGTACGACAGACCCGTATTTGAATCATCGATCTGGCAGTCATATCATTTTTCTTCCATTACTGTCATTCAATTTCTATGACGGCCATTTTTTCCTGATAACGACACACATGACGGCCAGAAGCACAAGATTGCAGTCACCTCTTGCCGGTGGAAGTCGTACTTTTATCGTGTTGTGTGCATTGGACCTTACCGTATAATTACAAATACAGATAGGATATTTTTACAATCGCAAACAAAACGAAGTTTTAGAAGTCCGTATAATACTTGTTCATATCTGTGCTATTGTACAAATAAATAAATAGCTCGTGGAATCCATATAAACAGCATTATCGAGATAAAGTAATAGCCAATTGTTAGATGGGAAATTACCAGGCTATTGTAGTGTAAACTTGTGAGTAATATTGCACTCTTTAATAATTGACATGAGAGATTGAATTTGAAATACAGAATAATTTATTATATTGTATATTGATTAAAAGTTGTTACTTATCTCTAGAAATGTATATAAGATGTATGTTTATAGCAGTGTTTACATTGTCGACCATTTTCAGGGAGCGACTTTTAATGCGTTTCATATGGAATATGATGATCAAGATACTTTCAAGATGAATGAAAGTGAGTCTATTTATGGAACTACATTGTCCCAAGAGTCGATAAAGGTGATTGCAGAAAGTATAGGCGTAGGAAATTTCCCGGATGAGGCTGCAAAAGATCTTGCGGAGGATGTTAGTTACAGACTGAAAGAAATCATACAGGTAGGTACATCTCTGAATTATGATAGTCAAATTACATTCCGTAAATTAAACTTGTATAATTGAAATTTCTGATGTTGAAAAGGATGCAGCAAAATTTATGAGACATGGTAAACGTCAACGAATGACAACGCATGATATAGATTATGCCTTGAAAATAAAAAATATTGAACCCACGTATGGATTTTTTGCCAAGGATCATATACCATTTCGCTTTGCCTCTGGCGGTGGCCGTGAATTACATTTTGTAGAAGAAAAGGAAATTGATCTCAACGAGGTTATATCAATGTCCGGTGGACAAACGTGGCCTAAATTACCTTTAGAGATTACACTACGGGCTCATTGGCTTTGCATAGATGGGGTTCAGCCTACAATACCAGAAAACCCACCTCCTGTTTCTAAAGGTAAGAGTACTTTCCTTTTTGAATTAATACGTTAACTCATAGTAATACGTATCATTAATTGATCAATAATGTACTAGACGTTCAAAAGCTGGAAAGTGTTGATCCAACGAGTAAACTTTCAAACAAGAGTCAAAACATTGGTGTTGGTAAACCAGGCGGTGGTGGTAAAAGTCAAAAACTACGTAATGTGGAAACAGTTCATGTTAAACAATTAGCTACCCATGAACTGAGCGTTGAACAGCAATTATATTATAAAGAAATTACCGAAGCGTGTGTAGGTTCTGATGAAGCACGCAGAGCAGAAGCATTGCAGTCCCTTTCAGCTGATCCTGGTTTACACGAAATGCTAGCACGAATGTGTACTTTTATTGCAGAAGGTGTACGTGTTAATGTAGTACAAAACCACCTTGCTCTTCTAATTTATCTAATGCGAATGGTTAAAGCTCTTTTGGACAATCCCAGCCTTTATTTAGAAAAATATGTATGTATTAAATGATATATAAGAGAGAGTGTTTGTACATACGCACGTACATTAATACTCATTGATTGTTTATTTTATAGTTACATGAATTAATACCATCGATCGCAACGTGTATAGTTTCACGTCAGTTGTGTATGAGACCAGAAGTGGACAATCATTGGGCGCTTCGTGATTTTGCATCACGCCTTATGGCTCAAATTTGCAAAAATTTTAATACCTCTACCAATAATGTACAAACTAGAGTAACTAGAATGTTTAGTCAGGCTTTGGCAAAAAATAGTCAGGTATATTTGCGAGACTACATCAGAAATAAACAATACAAAAATAATAACGATAATGGCAACAATAATAATAATACTAAACTTTTTAGACCCCGCTGGCGTCACTTTATGGAGCAATCGAGGGACTTTGTGAGTTAGGTCCGGAAGTAATTAAAGCGTTAGTTATTCCTAAAATTAAGTCTATTTCCGAACGTATTGAATCATGTATCGAAGGACCAGGTCTATCAAGTGTGGATAAAAATGGGGCAGGTCATATAAAGACTTTACTTGTGGTGAATATCATTAGTATACATTAAATTACACTAATATGTTTCTTGCATATTTTTATTAATACGTTATTATACCGTATAAAATAGGAAAATATGTGATGAAATTTGCAGAAATCAGTGGCTCCTGTTTTAAAGACCATACGATCTCCCCCAGATTATGTAGAAGATTATAAACAAGATTATGGTTATATAGGTCCTGCATTATGCGCAGCTGTTGTAAAAGCTCGTACACAGCCAGTAACATTAGCAACAACTGCATCCACAACTACGGCTCTAACAACAAGTCAACAAGGTCCTGCGTGTACTGGAAAAACCATTGTACAAGCTGGTAATTATAAATTATAAAGTTAGACAAGTTCGTTTACTTCCAGATCTATTTATCCCTAGTCGTTTTTTATTCAAGTAACAAGTTCTAGTCCTGGGCAACAAACTGGACGTACAATTATGCTTGGTACAAGTAGAGCCGCTGGCGGGACTACTGCAGCTGGAGGACAGAAATTCGTTATCTTGCAATCTCGTTCTCAAACACCAACTGCTACAAACATTAACACTAACGCAATACAACAACAGCCTCAGCAACAGCAACAACAACAGTCGCAACAACAAGTTAAAATAGCTCAAACCAATGTCACTCAGCAAAAAACACACATGCAAAGCAATGCACCGAAATTGGTAGTTGTTTGTATGTCCAGTGGTACTCACAGTACAACTACAGTAACTCAGGTACAACATTGAGATCAGTACTATTGAAATATAATTAATTCAATCATTAATTGTGAAAATTATTTGCGATAGGGAAATATAGCAACAAAAGCGCAGAACGTTTTTGTTGCCCAACAAAATGTTGAATGTTCATTGAGTCCAGAAGAGGAGCACTCTTTTCAGTAAAATTGGGAAAATCCATTTAAAACACTCAACTTTGTACAAAAATTTTTAATGTTAATATACTTTATAAGAAAATAAAGATTTTTTATAAACATTAAAGAGATATATTTCGATTGCACTTTTGAAAATTCCCAGGCTCCGAATTGGCTGAAATTCTGGAAATGAGTTTCAATAGAAGTAAATTTTATGGAATAAGAAAAAATAAAAAAAATAAAAATGTAAGTTCAATAGAAATAAAGTTAGGATTGTTAACGATTTAAAATTTAAAATACTTTTTCAACATTTTTTCATTCTTTTGTATCGATAAAATAGATTTCTGTGCGACTTATGTGCATGTACACACATGTACGAGCATAAATAAATATATTTATTTAATATTGTACATATAATATTCCTTTATTGTAATATATTATGTGTCTCTTGTACATTTGAAATGGTAGATAACAGTCAATGAGTGTCTATAAAACCTATATATATATATTACATTATGGAAGAAGAATTTTTCTCTTGACGCATTCCCTTCGAGTATCCATGTGAACATACCATATACATATGTAATATGTATGCGAATACAAATCAACATTTCAAAGTTATTTAGTTTATAATATTTATATTATGCTCGTATTATTTGTAATCTAGATATATACAACTGTTATAAGGAAAAAAGTGATAAATATCGACTGCGAACAGAGGATATTTACTTCGTATGTACGACGCAATAAATGAATCAATGAATGAATTTAGGCGCACAGAGAAAATAAAAGTACGCCATATTTGTTTTTAAAGGATTTGTTTTATGCTCGATTTAGGAAACGGAGCAAGAATGTTGGTTAGAAAATAATAATTGGGATGCGTATTAATTCGAACTTTAAAGGATAAAATGTATACTTTACATAAAGCTGTGACATCTGAGATATACTGATATTGCAAATGGAGCAATTTGACATTGTACCTGTAAGATTTTGGTTGTATACACATAAGTGAAAGAATAGTTTGTGATTGACTGTTTATATATGTACTGTATATATATTTTTAATCATTGTATGTTATAAAATGGCTGAAAATAATGCTTTACAGACCATCGTTGCAAACTCTGTTCAAGAAAATGAAAGAATGCTGCAGGAGTCGTGTCTCAAGAATCAAGTAAGTGCAAACTAATCAAATAAAAAATAATATTAAAATATGGTAAAAATTTTTCAGGTAGACATCAAAAGTAAGAAAGACTATGAAAAATTATTTATTAAACTTAATTATGTTTGCCAAACAAAGAGAATCAGAGAAGGTGCGCAGTTAAATTCTTGGTGTAAAAAAAATGTAAGTTCCAAGTGGCATTATCTTTTATGATATCATTATGATATATTATACAAGTTTATTTTATAATATTTCACATCAGGTTATAAGTTATATATACGGACCTATCTCAGGATTTCCATCTGGTTCATGGTGGGGTATCCGTATGGATTGTTCGAGAGATCGTATTCATGACCCTTTCGATGAAAATATTCAAAATGGGCCATTTGGAGTTACTTCAATTTGTACTTCAAATGTTAACTTAAACGAGGATGTAGATTTGGGTAATTTTCTCACTGTTACAGGACAAAAGTTTTCCATTGGTGCGTCGGAAAAGGATCCTCTTATTAAAAATTATGAAAATCAAATACCAGTGAGATTAATTAGAAGTTATAATCTGTTTAATGAATTTGCACCAAAAACGGGCTATAGATATGATGGTTTATACATTGTAACAAACTTCTGGATAGGTGTAAATACAGATTCAATAAAATATTATAAATTTGCTTTGTTACGTATAAACGATCAAGAACCACCGTTATGGAGTACCAAGCCAGCTCCTTTAAGTACAAGTAATCATATATCTACTTTACATTCTTCTATACCTTTGCAAAATCATTTAAAAAATTCTGCTCCAAACGTGTATGAATTTAAAAAATATTCACATGGTTCTGAATTTGTAATTCAGAAAGAGAAATATGAAAACTCAAGTGGATTTTCACATACTCAAAATGTTGAAAATAAAAAAGTAGATGAAACAAAGAAAAGTTCAACTGAAAGTGCAATAGTGACTCGTCATGTATTTAAAAAATTAAATACTGGTGCAGAGTGTATATCAAGTATACCAAATATGCCTATTATGCCAGAAAATAGATCATTAACTAATATTGGAAACAAAGAATCTAAAACTCATAATACGAATATTTCTATACGTACAGGATTATACAACTCATCCCATAGTACGCAAAACAATAGTAAGAAAAGTACTTCATCACCATTTTGCAGAGCTACTAAATCTTTTAATATTGTGAAAACTAATCAACATACAGAAAACCGGAATTTATCCAATAAAGATAAAAATAAAAATTTAGATGGAAAAATTCAAACAAATATTTCAAATGAATATCCTAAGCACATTAATTGTGTTTCCTTTAATGTGGTAAAATCAGAATCAATAAAAATAAAATTTCCTAAAGATACCAGTGCGGAAGTAAACATTGATGCAACTGATACAAATTTAAATTCTTGTACATATAAAGAAATAACCAATGATTCCAACGACGTATGTAACAGTAATGTGAATTTATCTGATACAACAAATAACATGTTAAACATGACAAACTGTATGTATAAAAATGAAGTTTCGGCACATAAAGTAGTATCCAAAGAATCACAGGAAATCAAATCGCTTGATTCTTTAGATTCATTGACACCGGATAAAATTCTTCATTTGATTAACAATAAAAATGACCCTTTATCAAAATTATTAATGGGTAATATGATAGGATTAACATCAGAACAATCTACAGCATTACAAACAGAAGACGAGTCAAAAATTAAAGATGAAATAGTAACTCAGACAGGTGATACACAAGAAACGAAGGAAAAAACTAAATTTGAAGTCATTTCGGATGATTTAAATGGATCAAGATGCTATAAATTTAGAAGGCGCAGAAAGCTATCTAGAAAAACAATGAATAAATCAGAGATGTTAAAATATAATAAAATACATACTGAAAAGTTTAAAAATGGATCTGTACAGTCTTTAGATATTTTAGAATATCCTCGAAAAAATAGACGGGAAACAAATATTTGCGAAAATTTAAAAAATAAAAGTACAAAACAAAATCATGTACAAAAAAAGGAATCAAATCATTTATCAGATTCGGCAAGATATATCAAACCGAATGCAGCAAGTACAATTGAAGCAAGAATGCATTTACAAGCTGTGAGAACAATTGATTCCTCGATAAAGAAACATATAAATAAAAAACAAAGAAGAGAAATTGCAAATTTACTAATAGATGCAAAAATTGGACCTAAAATACGTGGGCCACGATATAGAAGATTACGATGTATGAATAATGAATGTACAAAACAATTATATGAACGTTTTAATACTGCGATGTACACATTGAATAAATGTAAAAATACAAAGCAATCTACTTTCCAAAACAGAAATAAACTTACAAAAATAACGCGTTGTAAACGCGTTAAAAATAATCAAACTAGAAATATTAAAAGGTCGGAAACGTTAAATTTTAATTGTAGTAAAATCGGCAGAAATCTCACTACTTCTGAAAAAGTAGATAAAAATTATGTTACAAAACAGACTGTTAATAACAATAATAATAATAATGTAAAAGATGATGACAATGATAATAATAAAAAAGAAGACAATAATAAAAGAACAAAGTTTATAGAGAAAAATGTGAAAATTATAAAAGATGAAGATACAGTAATTATAAAAAATCGGAAAAGAAAACTGAAAACAGTTTGCAATGACCCAAAATGTAATAAAATTAACGAGAAGTTGCAAAAGAGCAGCGAAAAGCAAACTTCGAAACCATGTAAAACAGATGCTATCACTCAATGTTCTCTCCTTGAAGAGCCTGTTGCAAAGAATCCGAAATCGAATGGTTTCGTGCAAAATAATGTCCGCAATGAACAATACACATTTATTAAAATAGAATATGGCAGTGATTTTAAAGATATGGAATCTGAAATATACGAAACTACAAAATTAGATGATAGAAATAAAGGTCAACACTCAACGTTTCGATGCTCTACCGAAAAATATGTATCTTGTGCAAATGCTGTATCTAATCTGCAGCATTCAACGGATTCAAATGTATCATTAAACAGTAGTATTTTGCTTGCAAAGAAACAAAAATTTTTACCTGAAAGAGCATCTGCGTTTGTACCTGTCAACATCCCGGATAATGACTTAAAAATTGCTCGTCTAAGGTCAATAGGATTTAAACCAATTAATTTTAGTAATAACGACGAAGATACTAATAGTCAAGACAAAAGAAACAAAGTGCCGAAACAAAATGTTACTGAAAAATACAATAAATACGCAAACGAAGAAAATAATATTGTTGTTTACATGGACGATGAATTACAATATCAAGATATTGAGGATGAGGATAAAAATTCTTTGTCTATCAGCGATAAAACTTCGGATACAGAAATACATATAGAATCAAGTGATATGATTTTAGAAAAAGAGTCATGTACTTCATTACTAGAACAAGATTTAGAATCACCCTGGCATGGGTGGAGAAAAATTGTAACAAATAAAGATACGTATTGGGTAGGCTGGTAAATGGATTGCAGTGAATATTGTACTATTATATTCACGCGCGCGCGCGCGCGTGTGTGTATATACAGTTTCTGTAAAAATAAGGCTGTTAAAAAAATGCTAAGTTATTTTTTCACTGATAGTTGTAATATTTGAGTATATTAATACAATTTATGCAGTATACTTTTTGTAGAGCAGTTAGTTTCAATCTTTTGTTCGACTAATGTATATTTCAATTAGCCTAATTATTTTCATAATGTTTTTGATCAATCGATTAGTAGTAAAAGTTAAAACTAAAATAAACAATACTAATTGTGTAAAATGATTTATTTTAACAAGTTAACTCTTTTGTTATTTTATGGAGCAGAACAGTATATTCTCTCCACACAAAAATTTATGTACACAATTTATTCTACTATATAGAAAATAAAATTCAGTTAAGATTTAAATTAATATTTGTTTTCATTTTTTAAACACACAAGAAAATACGATATTAAGGGCATTAAATACATGAAATATTTATACATATAAAATTAATAACGTAAAATATTAACTATCATTAGCAAATAATTATGTGCAAATAAAACAAAATATATCGAAGGAAAATTCTTTAATTCTTAAATTATTAAATACATTCTATTTTTAACGATATATACACTCATTAATTTTTTAATCTAGGACGCAAAGATTTTTGTGGCTCAGTTTATATATATAAATATCCCGGACGCGTGCAGCAATTAGAAGTATTTTTCTTAGTGTGCTTTATAAAATAAGTATTTTTCCCTGGCAAAATTACGTTAATCTCATATGAATTAGAAATACTGATGTATAAACATATACATAGTGTTTGTTCAAAGTGTAAAAATATTGTTTAACTACAGATTAAATAATGCAGCAACGTATTTGTGAATATTTGAATATTAAGTACTGTACAATGCCTTTCTTTGAAAAACGCAAGTTGTGTTTCAAAATGAAGATAAGAATATGTTATTATAATAGAGCCACCTCTATAGGTAACACTGTTTTAAACATGTTCAGCATATTAAAATAAATATCTTCTATGCTATATGTTTACATGATGTAACATAATACATGTATTAACATGAATGTAACATGGAACTATTATATTACGATGCACAGTTCTGCATCATCAAATTTGTTTGTTTATTTGTTGTTTGTTCTGTGAGCGAGTTAAGTTCCTACCTAAAATGACGTATAATCAATTAACGGTATACATAGCGTTTTCTTGAAATTAGATTCACGGAAGTCCAACATTAATGTTTTTTTTGTCTCTTTCTTTCTGCTTCTTTTGTATACAATCTTTCGTTTACATTTACTGGAACTCATCGTCACTGCTCAACAGCATCGTCTTCTCATTATAATTCTGAGAGATTGTAGCAACACGTTGATGAGAAGTGTGCCGTCTTTGAGGCGGCGGTATTGGCATATTCTGTGGATCATCTGGATCGAAGCTGGATATCCGCATACCACGTTGTCCTTTAGGAGCTCCTGATTGTTACATTACATCACGTATTATCGCTGATAAATCCGTTATTAATGAATACATCGATCAGCCATTGAACAGCGAGAAATCATGCCGATATTTTTTTTCTTTTTTATTCAAAGCATTATTGGCTATATCGATTGTACAGGCTATGTACAGTTGTACACGTAATTTGATGAAATGTTTTTACACATAGCATAATTTACAGCACTTTCCTTTATTTAATCAATCTCACTATACATATACGTTCATTAAATAATTCATGCATGTTATAACAATAAAGATTTAAATTTGTTGTTTCAATTTGATGTTACCAAACATACATATATATGTAGGAAAAATATATGAAAATAACAGCTATATTAGCATGCTAAATTAAATATAAACCATGCCATCTTTTGGAATATAAAAGCATTACGAAAAAAATACCATGTATTTTAATAATCGTTAGCCTATCTAAAAAATAATACATAATTACAATACTGCCATAAAATAGTATTCAATTATTATTTGTCTTTTGCATTTATTAGAAAGCAAAACTTTTTTATGAAATTACACTGTACTCTAAGTGCTCTTGTATTAAGTGCTTAGTTTCTATTGTACAGTAGATTTTATAAATTGCAAAGTTAAATCATATGCCCTTTCTCTCTTTTCTCGCTGTGTGTATGCGCGTGTATGCGCGTGTATGATGTGTGGTGTGTGTGTGTATATGGTTGGTTGGTTGGTTTTAATATAAACCTTAAGTCATAATTTGAGCAGAGAACACTATGCCCACCCTTGAACTTAATTCAAACTTAAAATATCAAATAAATTTGTAATATTAACTTTAATAAACTATACTATTAAGAAATCTTTCCAACTCTTTTAAAAAATGTATGAATGCCTCATGTCCAATTTCTTGAAATTAAAAAACGACGCCTCGCATTCTCATAGTTTTTCATACGGCAAGTTGGTATTAACGTCTGAAAAATAGTAAGAAGAAAGTGCCTTCAAAGAATATAATCCTAATTGGCACGTATTAAATGAATTTAAAAATTATCTTTCACATTTTGAGAAACTATTTCATGTTTTTTGTCGCAAAAGATAAATATATGTAAGTGAATTTATATTGTTTTATTCTCTCCTGATAATTGGCAGTATATCAAGAAATGTACATATATTAGAATAACCTTTATCACGTAGAGCTCCATAATTAAAGCAACATAAAAGTTACATTTATTTTAAATTTCAATAAAAATTTTTTTTTAACAATTGTAACTTCTTATCTTTTATATACTTTGCACATGAAAAAATTTAAGTAATAAATATAAACAAACAATAAAACATATGAATGATTTTATCGTCCTCTACATCATGCTATATGAAAATGTATCAGTCAAATGAAATAATAGAAAGAACTTAAAATATAATATTTATAAAAAAAATAACAAGAATAAATTGTATATACATACCAGAACTATATTGTGTATATTGTTGATACTGTGGGTGAAAATTGTGAATGGCATCAGTCATTATATCTTTTGGATTCATTGTTTCCTAAATATAAATATTCAAACATTATCAATCTTGTTCCTTTTTCATTTATCAGATCATTTAGAAATTGTTATAACATACCTTTAAACTGCTACTAATACTTTGCATCGTTACACTTCTCCCTCTTGAATCCGTAACACAACCAGCTGAATACACTTGGTAAGGAAACGCATAACGTAAAGCTATAGCAGCAAATAACATTTCGATGCAAATCAAAAAATTCTGATAACCAGCAGAAACTGTGCCTGCACTAGTTGTCTGATCTAAGCTTATAGGAGAAATTACATTTGCTTTCTCAAGAATAGCCAATAACACTCCTGAAAAATAATAAAATAAAATTTATATTCTTTATGCGTACACATAGTATCTTGAATAATTTGTATATTACCTTGCCAAAATGAAAGGAAAATAACACTTTTAACAGTACAAAACTTCAAGACAGGTTCAAACGGTGTCAGCAGGTCTCTTGTAGCGAAATAGAAGAGAAAAAGTCCATAAAGTGCAAGAGATACGCTGATGTTATAAATTATAGTTATATAAATATAGCCTCCGTCCGGAGACCAATCACCGTCTCTATAATGACCGAACGCTTGAAGGAATATAATGACAAACGCCATCAGTGGTTTCACCAGGCAAAATTGCAAAGTGGCTTGTTTGCAAAATCTAAGAAAACCGATTGTATATGTTTTCCCAACCAGGCAGCATGTTCCATATAAACAATTAGAACGAATAGGTTTGCCACGTATTTCAGACATAATATTTCCTTCACCACCCAGGTACTCGTAGCATAGAGACAAAAAGTTATATATAACAAATGCTTCATAACAATCTCGCACAGTAAAAAAGTAAACGTAATAACTTTCGCTGTTAAAAAATAATAGGGACACCCAAGAATATGTTGCATATATCGGAACTATGAAGAGAATTCTCACTATCCATCTTTGTTCCGCTGGATTAGTGTACCACCTTAAGTGTTGGTAGATCTACGAAGCAAAAATCAAATCAAATTAGTCTTTTTCTTAGCCAACGCACGGTCAAAAACGCATGTTACAAAAGTATGTTACAAAGTACCTGTTGACATGTTAAAAACAGTGCAACCCAAACAAATGCACCGGCAATACCTTGAGCTGCTCGCGTTTGCAAGAATATTGGTGCTGCTTTGGAATCAGAAATTTCATTGACAGCTGTAGATGGCATATCGTCGAAAGATGTAGTTGTCACCGTACTACTCATATTTTAATCTGAGAAAAATTGGTGTTGCGAATAGTAGTAATAATAATCATCATCTAATGTAATTGCAAAAGATAAAATATAATTACAAATACAAAGAGCATTCGTCATAGTCACAAGTAATAAAAAAAAGAAAATTAACAAAAATCACACTTTTTGCAATGGAAAATAAATCGGTCGGGGATACGAATCGCGCGTTGAAAATCAATATGCACAACAATAACAACGGTACTCCATTCGTGCGCAAAATTTCATCTCGTAGACGCACCCGTGCTCCATTCGTAGGTCTTTTATCAAGTTATTGTAGTATACGATGCGAAATCTTCGGGTTATCTCTCGTCGTACGTGTTCTCCTCTTTCCCACGTACGTGTCGACCTATCGTATAGCGACCAAGCTTCTCAGCGAAGGTTTCCTACTTTCAATTAACCATCCACCGACGCAGCAGTGGTCGCTGATGATCGTGACCTTTCAATAGGCAAACGTGAATACACCACAAACCTCGAATCAAATTTCCCTTCCGTTCGCGCTCTGCTATTTCGACAGTTTGGATCACCGAGTTTCACTTTTATCCGACATTTCCTCGCGTTTCTTCCCGTTTCCTCTTCGACATTAAACACACATTCCGTCCGACAGCCTTCGCGAAATATACCAGTTGATAATAAAAATATAACTGGTCTTGCCACACACTGGCCACTATGCCATATGTCGCTTCTTTTTTCCACTCGTCGATGCTCCCTTTGCTTCTCTTTCTTCCACTATTACAAACGATCTCTTTTTCCCTACTCCTTCGTACTAATACACCCCCCCCCCAACCCCCCACCAATCAGTCACCACCACTTTCTTTAATTACCGTCGTCAACGCATGCGCCAGTCCACGTTCTTCCTATCCGTCGCAATCTTCTTAGCGCTAAATCATTCGAGTGGGTAAGTGTCGTTATATTTCTTCAAAACATGACTTCTTTTTTTTATTAATGTGTTCCAGTTTATTTAAACGTTGAACGATTGAACAGAGAACACATTAAATACAAAGGTACGTTCGTTTCCTTTTTTGGTGCTGCAGTATCGACAATTGTCGTAGAAAATTACACGTCCAGTTTGATGGTAAACATACAAGAGATTTATGTGAATGTTACATGTTAAATAATATTTTTTAGGTTTCTCCGCAAAGTCCATAAAAATGGCACTCATTTACATCGAGGACAACGATCCCTGGTAAGAAGTATTAGTTGATCTTGGTTCTCTGTTTACTTTTGAAGTGAAAATCGTTCCTAAAGCACTTTTGTTTAAACTCCACAGGTTAACAGAATATGAAGCTTGTGAGAAGCTTTTCAGAGAAATTATGGAACAGTTTACAGCGCGTAATAAACATTCCAAAACTCTGCAAGCGTACGCGAGTATATCTGCAAATATACGAATTCATTTGAAACAGTATAGTCGTGAAGTTCAACAACTCAAGAACAAAGTAGATGATGCTTTAAAATCTAAAGCTATGTATCCTTTTACTCGTTCACTCTGTAAAGAGGCAAGATTTATCTAGAGTGTAGAAATAAATTTTTTCCTTAGAATATAAAAATATACAGAACTGTTGAAGAGGCAGAACGAAGGATACGTCAAATTGAAATACTGGAGAGCAAAGATGTACAATTACAAAAGTTATACGATGCACGTACAAATAGCTATGCATCTTCCCGTGCAAGTTTACTTACAACGGGAACATCAGCTTTCGCGGATGGAGGCACTACTTCTTGGGCAGCCGACGACGACGATGATAAGCCTGTAAATACACAAGTATCTGTTGCTGATCTTATGACTCAACAAGATAAGATTCTACAAGGTACAAATTTTAATATGCTCCTTGTCGATTTTATATGTTATTTCCACTATTTTTTTTTCTCCTTTTTTATAGAGCAAGATAAAGGTTTAGAAGAATTAGGTAAAGTTATTGCAAAGCAAAAACAAATTGGTCAGACCATTAGCGACGAAGTTGATCACCAAAATGGTAAATTAAACTTAACATTATTTATTCTTTATTAATTTATAGATGTAAGATTCATCTTTTAATTAAAAATTTTTTATTTTTATATAGAAATTATCAGCAATCTAGCTGATCACATGGACACAACAAACAAATCGATAGTTAATAAAACACAGCGTATAATAATAATTGATTCGAAAAATCATGTATGTTGTTACTGGGTAGTAATAATTTGTCTTTTTATTTGTATTATTACAGTTGCCTTAGCTCTGTAGTAACTACTGTATAAAAACGGGCATTTTTTTTTTTAATGTAAATTAATTCTGTATATATGTGTAAAAATTTCATTCTTACAAGTTAATGTATTTTATGCTTTTTTGATTATTTATTAATATTAAGTCAATATTTTGTTTTATATATAAAATATATTGTAATTATCAACAGGAACGTAAAATAAATTAAAATAAATATTTTAATTCATGATTAGAACTTCGCATTTTGTATCGTTAAAGCTGTATAATATTGTAATAGAATCAACTTCTAATAGGAAATAAAATTTTTTTTATTATTCATTTTTATACAAATTACATTTCATTTTTTTTAAGTCAAGATTTGTTAAACTTTGGGTTATCGGTACCCTTTAACATACTACATTTTGTGTCTAATCCAAGATCTTTCAAAAGTGCTTTTGGATTAGGATCTCTTCCAGTGAACTTTCTAAAATTCTCATTTGTAGAATAAGTACCACCAAAAGATAGAAATGATTCGCGATATCTTCTACCGACTTCCTCCAACGATTCTTTATTCTTATTAGAAATGCCTTGGAAAACGCCGTACAAGTCAGCAGCAATCATTTTTGACCATAAATGGCTAAAATTAAAATTATATTGTTTTAATATTTTAGTGAGATATATATTCCAACATTTATACAATGTTACCTGTAGTAAGCAGCTGCCCATTGTCCACTAAAGATAGCATCAAAAGAACAAATATGACTGTCTCTTTTATACGCAGGAAATACAAAGTATTTTTTCCATAAGCGAAGCATTATATTATTCCAAAACTCTTTGCTATAAATTTTAAAAGAAATTATGGAATATATTACGACATACACTGTGTAAATATTATAATATTTATATATGTATTTATAGCATTCAGTCTTACCCAGAATATAATTCTAAATCAAACTGTGACAAATACATTTCTTTGCATAAATTATAACCAGATAAATGCATTTTTGAATTCCTTATATTTGTAATTATATCTAGAGGTAATGGTTCTTCTGTAACTTGATGACATGAAATTTTTTGCACAAATGATGGTTCATATAACCTAATAAAATATAATATATATATATATATATATATGTTTGTACGCATGTGTGTATATATAGACAGCTGTATGTAACATAAAATATAAGAATTTGAAGTATTACCAATTCTCAAATAGATAATCGGAAATAAATATTGCATCCCATTCCACACATGCAAATCCAGTAATATCTGCATATTCTACCTTTGTTAATAAATAGTGTAACGCATGTCCAAACTAAATGATGAAAAAATAATATTTAAAGAAGATACATATTTTCAAAAATATTATATAGTATTGTGCCTTACCGATTTCAATAATCAGAGACATGATTCTGAGCAACATTTTCCTATACATATAACCACTGCTCAGCCTTACATATTCACAAAATTCTTTTAACACTTTTCACATCACTGTGGATTGATTTCATGTACAAAAATAACTATACTATATGTTTATGCATCTCGCATTTCAATTTACACATAAATATAGAAAAATAACACAGAAACTCAACTTGTTTGAATCTTGCAAACCAGTACCAATACTTAAAAAAAAAAGAGCTGATTTTTTTTTGCTTGGTTTGGATTAAATAAATTTCAAGCGACACTATTAATGAACTTTTTATTGATGATTTTCATGAAATTTCCTTTTTTTAAATATAGTTTAGTTTGATTTTAAATTTGAATTTAGTTTACTACAGTATACATTGATGAAATTCATCTAAATCTTATCCAGACCAATGTAAAAAATAATAAAAGATTTTTATGAATATCTTAGAAACTAGGGCCGAGAGAGTTATACATTGCTCAAAATTATATCCAAAAATCATCAAAATTGACGGTTTATGTTATTCTATATAATTGTCAAAACATGTAATCTCAAATATTATTTTCATATGCATGAAATTTACCTGTCGAAATAGCATCTGAAGATCTTTGAATGAAAGCAAGGCAGGTTTTTCACCATTGGGTGGTTGGAAACTGAATATTAATGCAACTAATGGTTTTAAACCACATACTTTACTCCTATTTTGTATTTCCACTGCATATCCCCAATTCTGTGGTATTTTAACTTTCTCATTTCCTCTTGCATATGGATCGAAGTAAAAGCCACCTATTGGATCAGTGTTTGATTGTTTTAAATCAAACACATCAAAATATTGAACATCCTTGTGCCAGAAATCTAGTTTTTTGCCTTCTACAATCTTTACATCAAATAGCGTTTCAATTAACTCAAATAAGCCATATAATACTTTCGGTAAAAGAAAATAATTATTTAATTCCTCTTCCTTGTACCTGTAAATGATATTACTATGACATATACATTTATATTTTTTTATTAGAAAGTTTTAAAATTTCATTTTGTAATTACATGTATACAGAACGCAGTTGTTTTCTACCCCAGTATGCTATATCCCAAGGCTGAAGGGCACCTTCCATACCTCTTTCGCTTGCAAATGCATGAAGTTCATTGATTTCATATTGTTGTGCAGGACGGGCTTTTACAAACAAAGCAAATTATGATGTATTGACTATGAAATTGATACAACTGCAACTATATAAGTATAAAAATTTCACCTGTAGCTAACAAAGTATCGAATACGTGATAAATATTTTCCACACTGCCTGCCATTTTAGTTTCCATACTTAAATGAGAAAATGATTCGTATCCCAATATTTGACCTTCTTGATTTCTTTTTTGTCTAATTTCTTCTAATGTTGTACTTGTTTGTACCGATCTATCATGTAATAATGATGCTTTGGTAACATTTGCATCCCAAACTTTCCATCTTAAAGCACGATCGGGACAATGCTCTAATCAAGACAGTGATAGAATTAATCTATAATAATTAGTACGTTTGATTATAACTTTAAAAATAAATTTATACCCATAAATGGTTCTAGGATATCAGGAGTTAAAGTTACTGTCCAAGGTCCATTGAGAAACTGCGTAGGATCCACTGCCATGTATTTTAATAAATCTTCAGGAAAATCTTTTACAATGACAGGATCTCTTATAGTAAAAGTAAGGTGATTTATGGCTGCCTATAAAAAAAAATGAGCAGTATTAATACTCCTTTAACTTATATGTATTTACCAACCTCCACTTTTTGCGAATATTTTTTTAACTTTTCAGCCAACCATATCCTCAATGCTGGAAGTTGTTGCTTCTTCTTATCATATAATTCTAATCCATTTAATTTTCCTTCTAATATGTATTTTGTTAAAATTCTTTTTTGTTCGTCGTTTAATTCATTTTTGTTGTTATTCATGATATTTTTACATGCCTGATATATCGATGTATTGATATACTTAAAAGCTAAGGCTCTTTTAGCACGTTCGTTAATGCTCATGTAACATTGTGTAGGCATTAAACTTTGATTTCCTAAATACAATGTCTTTGCAATGCCCCATGTAATATTCAAAGAGGTATGTATTTCCTCTATAGGATTTAATACATTCTTAAATAGAATTTCTGGAGAGATATCATCAACATCTGCAAATCAATTTCATCAAATACAATTGTCTCAATAAATTATAATGCAAGCAAAACAAGCAAATTACTTTCTACTTGTTTTCCTACGGTTTTAACTATGTCCTCAAACTCCAACGCTTGTCTTCCAATAACAGCGACACATTTTTCTATCGTGATATTTGTAAATTCTGGGTTTTTGTCTTCTTTTAACAAAGGGTATTTTCCTGGTAAATCTTCTCCAATTTCTGGAACACTAAATTGAAGCATAATAAAGCATAAGCGTTGTTTGTTTGCAAATTGTTGAAACGAAATTGCAAAGAATATTTGTACACGTAATTATTAAACATGGATAAAATTGTGCATTTTTACTTTAAGTAACTCCACAACATACATACAGAATCAAATAACCATTACGTCTTGGAATTGTCAAAGGACTATTCCGTGACAGGATGATCCTCTTTCTGAAAAACGATGCCATTCTGATATTTTTCAAAAGCATTATACTTCCCAGACTTTCTAAATTACAATTTCAGACGAAAACTGGTCTTTCTGGCTGCATTGTAGACTCCTGTTCGTTTAACTAGACAAAATAGCCATAAACTATGCACTAGACGATTACATTCTACAAATGTATAACTATATATGTATATACATATATACATATATATTATATATTTCCAGCAGTTTCATGATTATTTTCAACTTTACCAAAACAATTTGTTAAAATAGGTTATGCGAGAACTATTGTTTTTGAACCTTCAGGAAAAAATAAATAAAATAAACAAGCTGTACATCCTATTGTAAATTTTGATGGCGCCACTGTAAATGCGATGAAAATTTAAAAGGAAGTTTCCATTTAAAGATCCGAGACCATTGACTGTCTCAGCGCATTTACATCGGAATAATTTCAATCGTGTGGAAGATACATATTACGTATTCTGACGCGTAGATACCGAGATTGCTTGCTTCATGTATGGTGTTGCGATACATTGAAATTTAGGTTTGGTACATTGAAATTGTGACACTGCGATAAATTCTGCTCAGTTCGTCACGACCACTGTCGTAAAATCGATATCTATAAAAAAAAATGTCAGGGAAGTTACGAGGAAGTAACGTCAAGTGGGAAAATTCATCGGAGGAAAACGACATGTACGAGTCGAGGTACAAAATGAGGTTGCGAGAATCATTGAAGGACAGCCACCAGCCTGCTGATGCTGAGAACGAAGTCGTTATGGAGACACGGAAGCGAGGACGAGGCCCCTCGAAGAGGCCTTGCCTCAACAGGAATGCTTTGATGGCTCGAGAGAATCGGCTTAGGAAAAAGGCATATTTAGAAAAAATAGAGAACAAGCTGTCGTTTTATCAACAGGAGAACAAGAACTTGGTAAACATTATAAAAAAACAGACTATAGATATTAAACGGTTAAGTGGCGAAGTAGCGTATTTAAAGAGCGTACTGAGCAACAACACCAGCATTACCACATTGTTGAAAACTATCAACAATGGTCTCCAAAGGATTACCACGCAGAAAAGAAATTTGTCGTATATGAATCACGACTCTGAACATACGAATGCATCGGATGCTCAACGCAAATGCACGTGTTATACAAATGTGAAGGAGAATGTATTGAATTCACAAAACACCAATATATTCATTACGAACATCAATAATGATTCGCTGACAGGACATAGCACAACCGAGGATCTAAACAATGAATCTTACATCAATTCTCAGAGGCAATTTGCCTGCAAGAATTCACCAGGCGTTGGTGAAGTCTCTTCGTCGTTTTTAGATTCAGATCATACTTACACCGTTTCCAAAAGTCCACTAATGGTTGTTAAGAACAATTCTCAGAGTGAGGAAGCGTCGCCTACTAGTTTAATATCCGAAGATAACTACATGGATAATACAGAGGAATTGGATGATCTATTACCAATTGACCAAGCAGATTTGCCCAATGCAGATGAGAAAAAAGATGTCGACGTCGTTGGTATTGATTTTGATCAGTTGTCTTCTTTCAATATGGATATGTTTGAAGATCTTCCAAAATGTGACTACATGATGAATACAGTTGATAGTTTACATGACACGTCCAACCCTTTTACGGCAGAGGAAATATCTCAAACTTTAGATAACGCCGGGATCTGTCTTCATGTTAATTCAGATAAAGTATCTTTAGAATTTTGTTCTATTTGTCATTTAAATAGTAAGAGCTCGGGATCAGACTGAAGGGGGAATTGATCGTAACTATTGTAAGTCTCCTTAATGATGAATTTTTAAAGAGATTAACCAAAAAATTTAAAAATATTTTTCGATCAGTGGATTATAGAAAACTGATGAAAGCAATGTAGTTTGTTTCTATGATTATCCAGTTTAATGTAAGAAATTGTTACATACAGTAGTGGATATATCAATATTTTCAGGTGCATCGAGGAATATGCCTTTATCTACTGCTGAAGCGATGGAACAAAAGTTGCGTTATTAGTATTTGTAATATATATATACATATATGCATACGAATATACCTATATGTGTATACAAACGCAATATGTATACATATATATACATATCTCCTTTCCTTTCTCTCTCCTTTTTGTATATTACACTTTTATATGCATTTGTGCATATAATAAGTATATGCATATATACTGATATTTTTATGTAGTGTTTTAAATTATAATCAGTATATCAAGGTATAAAAATTTGTCAGAGGCTTCGTTATTGTTTTTTCAATAATGGTATTTAGCAACATAAAAACTGTTTCTGTAAGAAATTTATTATGTTTGACTTTAATAGTTAGAATGCCATGAAGCTTTTGTTTGTTACGTGTAATGTTGAATCGTAACACTTCTATTCCTCTGAGATTATAATTGTTTGCTTTTTACAGGATAATACTATGTTGGCATTGAAGTTTGCCAGCGACAATCATATGAAAAGGTGGGCGTTAATATATATTTGAAATATAAAAACAAATTGTATGAATTACTTTTGTAACAAATGTGATTTATTTTTTTGCTCCAGTTGAAGTTTGGCATGTCTGAAACATTCTATTTAACGGTATAACGTTATAGTTTGGAGCAATTACAATTAGTGCTCGTTGGGAAACTGTATGGAATCACGATCGTCCCCCTTCTTTTATATAGAGTACATAACTTTTCTAATAAACAGGTTGAGTACGATTAAATTGATACTTGTTTTCCATACATGAAACAGCATATATTGTAATATGTAAAAGTTACTACAATTACCAGTTTTGAATTTTCTATAATTTAATTTCAGCTGCATCCCGAGGATTTTCAACCAATAGGGAACATTCCATCCACTGATCGAGTTATATGGTAACCGAAGTTGAAATTAAAGAATTAAACAATAAATTATTAAATATTTCTTTCATAATTACATGATAATACGGATTAGACATGATTTTGTAAATGTTAGGGATTTTATTACATTTGGCTTTACATAAATTTTAATAATATATTAAAATTGTGTAAATCATAATGAAAATGATCAGTGATTAAATAGAATATTTTAGTATCTATTTCGAGTAAGTGTAAAAAACATTTTTTTTTATTTCTGGAGGAAAAGAAGTGTGTCGATTTTGTTATTATTATGATATTACTTGTTCTAATATAATATATACATTATTTTTGTATACTTTTATTACAAATTATTTATTTATCCGTAACATACAAGTATAAATTTGAAAGCTATGTAAAAAGATGTATCTCATTTGATTTAAGCAATTTGCAATCTTTAAAATTATAAGTTGTTTTATACAAAAATTTGTCTCTTATTTGTAACAATCTACCTAAATTGCAATTTTTATATGTGTAAATTTTGCATTCTTTCTTTACTTACATTTATACACATACGTATATATATATATATCCTTAAATTAAAGTATTAAGATTTTGTTATAAAATATAAAAATTTCTACGTATTCTTTTAAATAAAAGAATAAAATTTAATTTATGTTTCAATCATAAAATATTAACATTCTATGTGATATTTATTATAGTGTATGATATACTGAAACAAATATGTATAATTATGATTTATAGAAAATATCAACAATTAAATTTTTTCAAAAGTTGTATTTGATTTTTTTTCTAGTTAACATAATTTAATAATCATTCTCCTGCATCTTTATATTTAGAGAATTAAATAACTTTGTACAAAGAATTTCTGGTCACAAGCAAATATATATATTAACTTAATAATAAGAAAAGCAATGTAAATGATTACGTAAATGATTACTCTCAAATTCCAAGACGACTAAAAACATCTGGTCGTTTTACATGTGCTACTGTTGCAATTCTGTCAAAAGTTACTTGTTTAGCACTGCTTGTTTTAACCATTCCCAAACGTGCTTTTGCCGGTATGGCGGTTAATCTTTCTGAGGCTAATAAAAAATATTGCACAAAAATTAAAAGACAGATGTAATAGAAACTATCAAAAATGTATTGGACTACATAGATATATGTGCATACCTAGTTTTCCAGATGTAACGTTGGATTTTATCATTCTGTTGTCTCTTAAAGATGTGTTGTTAAAAGTAATTCTTTTTGTTCTTTTCACTAACTGTGTAATATTATTTGACATAACTTTTCTGTTTACTTCTTGATCAGCTCGCATTGTGCCCACATTTTTTGGTACTATTTTATTTGTTGTAAGGATCGAGGGTCTTATACTAGGGCTTCTAGTTTTTAATATTCCTGTACTATTTGTTCCATTTTTTAATATACCTAGTTGAATTGTGGTATCCTTTTTGGCATCTTTATCTCCTAATCGATTAAAAACAGATCTTTTAAGGATATCTTTCCCCAATCCAGTAATATTGAATGTTGGTAATGTTTCAGTTGGATTTGTTGTACTAGTCACAGAACTATCGCCCAACCTATCGAAAACAGTTCGTTTTTGTTCTGTAGATTTCTTAAGAATTTGTTGACTTCTAGATGTTGAACCTTTTGGGAGTATTACAGTATATCCTACTGTCTCTTTATTGTCGAGCGATTTCAGCTTTTTGGGTGATTCTTCCCACTCGCCTTCATTATTAATATCAAACGCATTATCTTCTTTTAATTTTCTTTTCAAGGTCTGCTTTTTTTGATTAGCAAGGTCTGCAATTATTTCACCTGATGTTGATGTCGATTTTTTATCAACAATGATTTTCTTGCCTGAGCTTGTTGGAATTTTAATGGTTTTTTTTGTAAGTACTGTTTCAGTTTTATGTTTGTTATTAACTTTTTCTAGTTTTGTACTAGAACTAATTGTTTTGGTTGATACTTTTTTAACTGTTGATTTAGATGATTCAACTTTATCCTTAGTATCGACCAAGAATCTTTCGCATGTTGTTTCCTCTACCACTTTTTTTGCATATCTCAAGATAGCAATCATATCCCCCATTAAAGTAATTCCCATTTCTTTGAGACTAGGTTTATCTAAATCAGGTAACATGTCTGGTTTAATACGATTATTGGAAAACACAACTGCATGCTTCGTGGCTACATCTTGAGGAAATCCTGCGCCCTTAAAAAATTTTACCCAATATGCTACAAGAAAAAAAAAGAAAAAAGTACACAGAATGATAAACGATTGGTGGAAAAAGTGAAAAATTATAAAGATTCCTGAATACCTGATAACGATGATGCCATTTTACCGGTTAGGTTATTTCTATTATTTGACACGACAATGTTCTTACAAATAATCTCTTACATTAAGTACAGATCATTCACACAAAAATTATTAATGATATTAATTCGCATATTTTATCAAATTTGTTATTTCTTACACAAGTTCACTCAAAACAGAAAATATTTCCACGAACGAATACACGATGGCGTTTCGAACATACAAATAGCAAGAAATATTTGATTATAAGTTTTTTGAAGAAATATTACGGAATACAGCTAGAAAGTGACAATAAACATTCCATCCCTCGAAACTTTAAGTCTATTCGTGTCCATTCCTATATATATATATATATCTATATGTACACAAGGGAGGATAGCATGAGTGAAATTGACATTAGATAAAAATTTACAGAGAGACGTTACATGTGGCGACATCACCGATAAATATGAGCATTATTTGCAAGTGGCAATTCTTATTTACGAATGAATCGAAATTTTCGTTAAATTTTTACGTCGTTGTCAGATGAACAACCCCGTGTGAAAGAGATACAATAATGAAATTTCAATCCCCATTAATTTTATGCGCTGTACTGCGGAAATGTGAATCGCCCTAGATGAAAATTTGTTACATTTTTTATTACTGAAAAAAAGAAAGTAATGCCTGTACATCTTAAATTGGAAGCAACAATATGTTTTATTTAAGTATTTCAGAAATTGAAAGTTGGAGATCTGACCGACGCGATTGTTGCCGTTCTATATACAGGATGCTTATGCCCGTACGTCTATAAAGTCTCGAAGGAATGGTGTTGCTCTTGTTGTTTTGGAAATTTCACGCGAATTACCGTACTATTTTTATCGTGTGTGGGTGAATCAGGTGTCTTAGTCGTCTTCGATACTATTTTCGATATCCTCGTATTCCCTAAGCCGTTTCCTGGGCGAGATTCGCGGTTAAACGAAGAACGGAGGTTAGTTTCGGCAGATGTATCGGGGTATGTACTTAGATTTTTTTTTTTCACGAAACTGACAAATGCAATATAGGATCATGTTACATTATCTTTGTTTAATTCTTGAACGTTGATTTTTTATTCAAGTTACTCTCGATTTTGTTCTCCGCCGTTTAAGGTCGTTGGATGTGTTATTTGAAAAAGAATATTTTGTTAATTAGTAAACATACTTATTCGGTCATTTTTAATAATTTTTTTTTGACAGAGTTTATACAGCATCAAATAGATTTAAGTTATAAATTTCTTAAAACTACATAGCTCTTTTATCGAATTTAATTGTTAATTAAGTCTATATGTGTCGTGCCTGATTTTACACGAGTAAAGCACGCGTCAGAGACGATAGGATATATTTATAAAAAAAAGCCAATATATTCTGGGATATTTCGTTAATTGGTTGAATTAAGTTTTCGATCCGTGTCGATTGCATGCATACGTCATCGGGATACTTGACTGGATTGTTATAATTCGCGGGGGTTAGTTGCGGAGACTGTCGTGCACAGGATCTTTGGTAAGGAGACGGGGTGTCGACTAAATTGCGAGGGGGGAAATCGGGGAAAGCGAGCAAGTAAACTAACGAGCGAGGGAGAAAATTAGAAAGAAAGAGCGAGAGAGACACAGAGAAAGAGAGAGAGAGAGTGTGTGTGTGTGAGAGAGAGAGAGAGAGAGAGAAAGAAAGAACGAACGAGCGAGCGAGCGAACGAGCAACCAAGTGTGGGAGGGGAGGCTCGTGCGCCGGCGAGCAAATCGTGTGTCAGACTCGTGGCAGAGGGGTCAGCGCGAGAGAAAGAACGACACGAATCGAATATTTTCTGGACTTAGCGGGTACGTTTTCACGTTATAAAACGTACACCTTTCACCACTCTCAGTTAGTCTTCCGTTCTTTTTTTTTCTCTCTCCTTCTCTCCCTCTGTTTTTTTTTCTTTCTTAAAACCTTCGTTACTTCCTTTCTTTCTTCCTCACTTTCCATCCAGTACCTGCGCCTACTTTTTTCCTCTCTTCTCTTCGCATTGGCGAATTTTATTTTCTTACCAACGACACACTTGCACACGCGGTTCTACTTGATATTAGCGCGGAGGTTAAATGTAAGGGGAAAAATTTGAGCGGATTGTCAGTCTCGGTTATGATCTGCGTCGTCGTGCCGAGAATATAGCCGAGTGTGTTTGCTCGTTGATTTGTACATACATAGGAGAAGGTTTGTAGACCGGGTGACATAGAGAATCGTTTGCATTTCAAGGAACGTGAATTATCCGCGGAAGGATGAACGACATGGAAGCTTACGGGGACGGATACATGGAGCCAGAGGAAGAATGGGAGAGGGAAGGTCTTTTGGACCCAGCTTGGGAAAAGCAACAGAAAAAGGTAAGTTAAGTGTATCACCATTTCATTTAATGGAATTTCATACGTGTTTCTTCTTTTTTTTTCGTTTTTCTCTTGAAAGCTTTAACTCGGTCATTATACCGAGCTACGATGTACTACGTACGTATGCACATAGAGTCGAACAGTTACACTCAAACACTGCTATTCATCTCAGGCGTAATCTTTTGTTTTGGAAAAGTTCGTACGTTACTATTGTTGCAATAAACACATTCGGTTTGAACGTTTACCAGTCACGGAATATTTGCCCGTCAGATTCTTTAACTGCCATACATAACCTCGTGGAACGATACGATTTTCAAATGATGTATCATATTGCGCAATGTAAAAAGTGCGATCCATCATATATGTTGAAGTGAAAGTATGTATTTTATATTTTAATTGATTTCGTTTTATACTAACTGTCGATGATACGTAATCACCTTGAACTAAATTATCTTAATTTGAATTGGTTTCCTGTTTGTCGTTAAACATTTAACATTTCAATTTTTATTTTGTATCGTTGCATCGCATGATCCTCTTTGAAGTTTATTCTTATACATTTGGAATAGATTCAGTACATATTTCTTCGTTAATTGTGGGTATTATATTTTGAAACGTTTTGTAGAGATCAGAGTGTAAAGCGAGTTTTCGATTAACAAAATCCAATTCTCGTTTTCTTCGGTGCAGATCCTAATTTTGTAAATTAAACAAAAAGAAAGATATAATTGCGGCGAAAGAGAATCAACCGGATAAGATACAAGGGTAGTAGATTAATACGGTGTCAATTGATAAAATGGAACAGCTTCAAGTACGCGTTGAAAATGTTTTCCTCATTTTTGGCAAAGGCTCAAGGCTCTCAAGTCCGACTCGATTATATGCGTCACTAGACGAGGGCAGCCCTTTGGGTTGTATTTTCAGACTTTATGACAAAAATAATCGAGCAATGAGTCACATTAAACTATCGTAATTCTGTCGATATTCACAACGACTTTTGAATTATCGATCTCGCCCGGTTTCATTTCGAAGTTCTTTAGATCAGTCAGAAATAAGATTACGGTATTGATTCGTGCGATAATTTCGTGATTATTTTGTTACGACGATGTTTCGTTATTCGGTATCGAAATATCGCTGCTACGAATGCTCAGGTAGATCACTAGAATGAAATTGCATTTATTTGTTAATGTTGGCTCTATACACAAGTAAACTAGAATTTACAGAACTCGACGTTTTATGAAATCACCGCCTCTATTTTTTTTTTTTTTTTGTTTTCAGTTGTAGTCTATATTTTGATGTTATCGTCATTTTATCGATGATTTATCACATGCTCCAAATAAGTGACAAGAGTCGCAATTTCGACACTACAAAACATTACAAAAATAAAAGTCTACAGATTTGGATATCTTTGTTAAGCAATTTTTGAGGAATATTTGCATTACAGATATTGCATTTAAGATACATAATGAAAATTATTCAGATGTTCAATAATATTTTTTACATGATGAACAGGTAGTAACATACTCGGAAAAACGAAGCTACCGACTAGATAACTTGCGCGTAATTTCTCACAAAATCTCTTGCCATTTGATCGACTTTCGAACTGCGCACGAAGCATTCTGGAGAACGGTGATAGGCATTTTTCTCTTTCAAATGGGTCGCTTGACACTTTGCAAAAACTTGTACGTATTTATACTTGTTTCATAATTGAACAATCACGTAGAGATTAAACGAAACCTTAAACGAAGCCAATCCTTAGTTAAAATTGTTCTCAAGATTTTTCTATGATTTTCTCGCGATACGAGAATAGGGTACGATCTCCTCCTTCTTGTTGGACACGGTCGGCGCCAGCAATGTTAGCGCTCGATGAAATGTTCTAACCTTAGGAACTTGTTGCGGGCAGCAATCGTCGAAGGTTACGGAACCGCTTATCTAATATTACTGTCGACTGGTTACTTTACGTGATACGATTATTCGTATTCGTTACGGTTTGCCGCGTATATGCTTATATCCGTCATTTCTGTGCACATAAAGCTGACGTTATTATATAAATACAAGAACATTGTATAAATATATATATATATACCTACAGATAATGCACGCGATTGAAGACATCTCGATCATAGTTTGAAGCCTGTCTTCCGATTGGTAACCGTTTCCAACTTTAACCGGTACTTAACCTTTTGCACTGTAATGACGTGCCACGCACGTCGAGAATTTTTTGTCCCAAAATGCAATATTTTTTCAGTTTTAAGTATATATTTAAGTATAACCCAAGCAAAACAAATAATAAATTTATTATTTCCCAATAATTTTTATCCAGTGCTATCATACCGACGAGAAAAGAAAACGAATTGTATACGGTTTGGTCACTCGTTATGGTCCGCAATTAGTTGCTAGCGCAAGTGGTTAACCGACAAATGAGTTTCGTTCACGATACCTATAATATTCTGATTTAATACCTCTGTAATTATTCCTTGTTAATTATTCTTCCTTATATGTGACCAAGTGAGAGGAAAGAAAATGATCGTTCGATGCAACGCATTCTGGCGTTGGCTTTACGAACCGTTTCAAAGAGCAGAAAGTACTGTACAAAGATTGACGGAAATTGTAAATGGGCGAGCTATCGATCGATTTTCTTCCTCAATGCGAAGAGAGGAGGATCGTTAACCTCTGAAAAGTTTCGGCTGTGCGCCAAATCTTAGATTGGAATCGGGTGACCCACACACACGCTACATATGTACCCACTAATCCGATTGTTATGCGATGATAAGTTCTCCGTGCGCGAGGCAACACACCTCTGCCGGCTGTTTATTGCGAATTCCACGATTACGCCTCGTTAAAATGCAATCGACACCCACGTTCTACTATTTTTAGTTCACAAAGGTCGAAACGATAATTACGCGAACGAAATATCCGCGCAGCCGGGTTGGAATGGTTTCTTGAATGAATTTTCAGCATTTCCGCTCCCTTGATACTCTCCGCAAATAGAACATCGACCATGATTATTTTTCGCTTTGCGTGCGATCTCGCGGGATTATTTTCGTAGCAGCCTGTGCGTAGGGAAATGAAATTCGAATTCTTTTATTTTAATCAATCACTGGCCGCGCCACCAGTATGACTTTTCGCGCGACGATCGGTATGACAGATTTCATAAAACTTATCAACAAATAGGACACAGGATGTTCAATTATTCCTGCGAAGAATGCATGTTTCATTCATTATATATATATAAAATTAGTTTTTGTGACCACATTGTCACCTGTTAACTTATTTGCCGGCAACATTCGCTTCTTGTACATTCCGACGTACTCTGACTCTCGTAAATAATCCACCTTTACAATAGTTTCGCTGCTATGCGACTATCACGTGTATTACAAGCAGCTGGCCAATTTCTGTTCCTCGGTCTCGTATTTTATCTCACATTCTGGCCTTAAGTTAATGTATTTCAAGGTGAAGCGAAGAAGTTGCGTAAAATGGTTCTGTTAATTAGCCGCTTTGGCCAATAATTTTTCACCGATCGTTGAGGCAATTATGTTTATAAGTATTTACGTACGTACGTCCAACGATAAGATATGACCGTTATATGAACGAAAAATATAGAGCAGGAATTTCAGCTGCCTTATGGAAGTCTCGGCACTGGCGAAAAGAAATTCAATGCCAGAATTTAAGAATAGATGTAAGTTGCAAGTGTGTGTGTTCAGCCGCGATATTTAGAATTTGGGTTACGTGTGAATTATGTGCATCGTATTCAGGGCGTTTCGTGTTTAACTGCGTTTATTTTTGGTCCGGCTGTAGGTAGCCGTAAAAATTTTGTGTACAGCCAGCCGGCTTTATGCACTTTCCTACTTACATTTCTCTTGGCCCGCGCGACCCTGCCGATAAAAATGCGACGCAGTCGATAAAAAGAATTCGTTGGATCGCGCGCGAGAATGAGAAATCAAATTTGGCGATCGATCGGGAGCATGTTGCAAATCAAAATCACCTGTTTATATGTATATCGTGCCGTGAACTCACTGTCAGCTGAGGCATTCCTTCTGTTCATAAAAGGTTGGGGATGAGTCACGAATATAAGTAAAGGGAAGCCTCGTAATCTCATTGTTATTCTACGCGGCTATAGCTGCACTTTGTTTACACAATTCACCATTCGTTTCACTTTTATAACTATCGTTTATGTAACGGAATATAATGTTATGTTATTCCCGACTTTTTGCATTAAGCAAATTATAGGGAGAAATGAATATCCATTTCGGATATTTATAGAAATATATCAATAGCCGCGAGATGGAGTAAAATTACAAGGCTATAAAATTCTCGCGAAACTTATTTTTGAAAAGAAATTTCATTGTTTGTGAGAAATACGATCATGATTTTTATGATTACGATGATAGTTATAAATCGGATGATTTTTTTCTGTCTGCAATTTTATTGTAACTCTCGTATCATCTCCTTGTCAATTTTTTAAAATCATTTTCCTTGATTTTTTTGTTTATTAATTGAAATTAATTAATAAACTCTCCACTCTTTTCTTTCTCTCTCCAGTTCGATGATTGAACCAAAGATCAAGTTGCTCGTGCTTTAACTAATTAACTAAATTAAAAAAAAAAAAAAATATGGAAATATCGATTTAATATCGTCGTTCAGAACAAAATCGGATCGGAGTGTGTTTGAAATGCTTCGGCGCTGAGCGCGGGAGGAGTCAATGTTTTACAAATAGATCTTAGAGCGCTCGTAGAAGTTAAGGTGGCTCATGTCCAATTTTGGCCGGTCGCGCTTCACGCTACCCGTATTAAATTTCAGACAATATTTTTCTCTCTCTGTCTGCTGTTTCCCTGTGAAAAAAATCCGCGAATACCGATATCGTAATTTTTTTTAGACGCTCTCGCGCATTCCCCAGGAAGCTGGGGAGCTAGAATTCCACATTATGTTCGCATTTTATTTCAAAAGAAATTCGAAGCTTTTTTTTTTTTATACAATGAATATTGTAGCGTAGAATATATTAAAAGGAACGACAAATATTTTTGTCATAATTACATATGTACATGATTTGAACATAAATTAAATATAATTTTTTAGTAAATAATGGTACTTCGAATTGTAAGATACGATACATTTTTTGAGAAATAATCACGATTTAATTTGATGCTCGGAGATGTTAGAGATTTGAAAATCTTTAGTCTGGGCGATGGGAAGCACAGTTTAAGAACCGGGACAGGATATATATATATATAGCAGAGAAGGGATTGGGGTCGTTACCAAAATACAAACTAAGCAGCAGTCAAGCTCAATTCTCCATTTTAAATTCTTTTTAGCCATGAAACATTAACGTATGTTGACCACAAATATCATCGAGAGATTAGATTATACAGATATATGGAAAATGAGGGAGTAAGTTGCCAATATCATGTTTGTGTTTGCAGACATTCACAGCGTGGTGCAACTCGCACCTTCGTAAAGCAGGAACCGCCATTGAATCGATCGAGGAGGACTTTAGAAATGGGCTGAAATTAATGCTGTTACTCGAGGTAATTTCTGGCGAGACTTTGCCAAGACCAGACAGAGGCAAAATGAGGTTCCATAAGATCGCGAACGTGAACAAAGCTCTTGATTACATTGCTAGTAAAGGTGTAAAATTAGTTTCGATCGGAGCAGAGGGTAAATATCTTGATTGTTTTAACAATGTTTTGTACATTCGTACAGATAAGCTAAGTAAAATTGTAATGTGTAATCGTTTAATTTGTAGAAATTGTGGATGGTAATCTGAAGATGACACTGGGTATGATTTGGACCATCATCCTGAGATTTGCTATTCAGGACATTTCTGTAGAAGAGATGACTGCTAAAGAGGGACTTTTGCTGTGGTGCCAACGTAAAACTGCACCGTACAAAAATGTCAATGTCCAGAACTTCCATCTGTCCTTCAAGGATGGCTTGGCCTTTTGCGCCCTTATTCATCGTCATCGTCCTGATTTGATCGATTACAATAAACTTAGCAAGGATAATCCCTTAGAGAATCTGAACACTGCCTTCGATGTTGCTGAAAAATATCTTGACATTCCTCGTATGTTAGATCCTGATGGTGAGTATATGCGTTTGATTTTTCAGAATCTTTTGTCATATTTAAATAAATATCAAATGTCATACATTTTGGAGTGTTATCGGTTAACGCGATAGAAATATTTTTAACCTACTGGTTTAGGCATTTTGTCGGGATTCAAGATGCAAGTACCATCAAACGAGCTTTCTCCATGTTACTTAACGTATAGATTCTTAATATTATGTTCCCTTAATATCATATAGATTTGATCAACACACCCAAGCCAGATGAGCGTGCAATCATGACGTACGTGTCCTGCTACTACCATGCGTTCCAAGGTGCTCAGCAGGTCAGCGGAAAGAAATGCGTGTTGTTCCCTGATGTTAGTTACCAAACGACCTGTGCTATCTGTCACTAATAAACTACAACCGTATGCTTATGCGTAACAGTGTTTCATCATGCTAATTTCTGTTACACATACATTCTGTTTCGTGTACATGTATAACTGTTATACATACTTGTTTCGTGTTTAAGTGCCAGCTACTTACAAACAAAATTAAAATTGCCGAAAAGATTTCCCCTCACTTATCTATACGTTTGTTTCTGTTACCTCTATAGTGTACAGCCAGTCCATCGTATTAGCTAGTGATAATTGCCACATTTCCGACCGACAAATCAATTAAAATTGTACCTCTTGATAGAAAGAAAAGAACAACATTTTTCAGTGGACATCCTTAAGCTAACACTGCATGGTTTGAGTTTTTCTTCGAATGTGTTTTTCTAGATATGCGAAATACAGCAATGCCTGATGAGAGAGCTGTGATGACCTATGTTTCCTCGTACTACCACTGTTTTAGCGGTGCACAAAAGGTGTGTGTTTGTATTTGAACTTAATCTGTAACACGTCATTTGTGTACAATTTACCCATTGTATGTTTTACCTCGATTAAAAATGAACGAGTAAAAATTTTATGAAAATTATAAAAATACGCATTATGTATTTTTTGTTTCATAAAACAAGTGTTCGTTTCTCATTATAGGCAGAGACTGCCGCAAATAGAATATGTAAAGTTCTAAAAGTGAACCAAGAAAATGAAAGGCTCATGGAAGAATACGAACGCCTGGCATCTGATTTACTGGAATGGATAAGACGAACCATGCCTTGGTTAGCCAGTCGTCAAACCGATAATTCCCTTGCTGGTTGTCAAAAGAAGTTGGAGGAATATAGAACATATCGTCGTAAGCACAAGCCACCGCGGGTTGAGCAAAAAGCCAAACTCGAAACGAATTTTAATACTTTACAAACAAAGCTGAGACTGAGCAATCGACCTGCTTATATGCCAACCGAAGGAAAAATGGTCTCCGATATAAATAAGGCTTGGAAAGGTAAAGCTCACATATGTCGTATTTTAAAGCAAGACTTGCTTAAACTTTAAAGGACAAAGAGTATTAAGGTCGTTTGTTTCGACTGTAGGTTTAGAATTGGCAGAGAAATCGTTCGAAGAATGGCTCTTGTCGGAAATGATGCGTCTCGAGCGTTTGGAGCATTTGGCTCAGAAGTTTAAGCATAAAGCTGATGCTCATGAAGAATGGACCGCAGGAAAAGAAGAAATGCTCACATCGCAACACTTCCGACAGTGCAAACTTAACGAGCTCAAAGCTTTGAAGAAAAAGCACGAAGCTTTCGAGTCTGATCTCGCGGCTCATCAAGATCGCGTAGAACAGATAGCTGCCATCGCTCAAGAGCTCAAGTAATGTTGCACAACACTTGCACCAAATTAATATTTTTGATAATATTACCGATAACATTAATACCTTTCTTTTTTTCTAGTACCTTGGAGTATCACGATAGCGCGTCCGTTAATGCTAGGTGTCAACGAATTTGCGATCAGTGGGATCGTTTAGGTACTCTTACTCAACGTAGGCGTCAAGCGTTAGACGAGGCTGAGCGTATTCTTGAAAAGATCGACGTCCTACATTTGGAATTCGCTAAACGAGCTGCTGTAAGTTTGTATTATATTACTACCAATTTTTCTGAAATTTAATTTTCTTATAATATAACTTACAGCCGTTCAATAACTGGTTGGATGGAACCAGGGAAGACCTGGTAGACATGTTTATCGTTCATACGATGGAGGAAATCCAAGGGTTAATGGATGCTCATGCTGCGTTTAAAGCAACTCTCGGTGAAGCCGATAAGGAGTACAATGCTATTGTGGGATTAGTACGCGAAGTTGAATCAATAGTGAAACAGTTCCAAATCCCCGGAGGTCTTGAAAATCCGTATACTACTCTAACTGCCTTGGATCTTACCAAGAAATGGAGCGACGTCAGACAACTTGTACCTCAACGTGACGGTACATTGCAAGCGGAACTTCGTAAACAGCAGAACAACGAACTACTTCGACGACAATTTGCTGAGAAAGCTAATGCCGTTGGTCCATGGATAGAACGTCAATTGGACGCAGTTACTGCCATTGGTCTCGGTCTTCAAGGCACTCTAGAAGATCAATTACATCGTCTGAAAGAATATGAACAGGCGGTCTATCAATACAAAGCTCATCTTGAGGAATTGGAGAAGATTCACCAAGCTGTCCAGGAGGGAATGATATTCGAGAACCGATACACTCAATACACGATGGAAACATTACGAGTTGGATGGGAACAACTGCTCACTTCAATAAATCGTAACATTAATGAAGTTGAAAACCAAATTCTTACTAGAGATTCGAAGGTAACTTTTTTTTTTTTTTTTAACGATTTTCATTTATTTTACAATAATTAAAATGAGATAAATTTTACAGGGTATTACGCAGGAACAACTCAACGAATTTCGTAGTAGTTTCAATCATTTCGACAAGAATCGTACAGGCAGATTGGCTCCGGATGAATTCAAGTCCTGTCTCGTTTCTTTGGGTTATTCTATCGGAAAGGATAGACAAGGCGACATCGATTTTCAACGTATTTTGGCTATTGTCGATCCAAATAACTCTGGCTACGTGCAGTTCGATGCGTTCTTGGACTTTATGACTCGCGAATCTACAGACACAGACACGGCTGAGCAAGTTATCGATAGTTTCCGTATACTTGCCGGGGACAAGGTTTGCATACGTTTTCTTCGAAACGATTTCGAAATATTATTTCGACAAATCAAGCAACCAAGTTATTTAATTTTCTTTGTTTAGCCGTACATCTTGGCAGACGAACTGAGGAGGGAATTGCCACCTGACCAGGCCGAATACTGCATTCAGCGAATGCCTCCTTACAAAGGTCCGAATACGCCTCCTGGAGCATTGGACTATCGTTCATTCTCCACTGCTCTGTACGGTGAATCAGATTTGTAAAGATACATATCAAAAATGAAAAATTTCCGGACGATTTCCATTTAAAAAAAAAAAAAGAAAAAACAAATCAAATGTTCACATGAAACGTTCGTTGCACGTTTTGGTACTTCAACAACTTCTTTCATAAATTAAGAATTACAACACGATCAAAGAATCATTGACTAGCCTTAAGATAATATGGTATAATATTTCGGAGCGTTTGAAAAAGAAAGGCTCTAATATATTTATACTTGTCACGAGTGTTAGCAATTTTTTATTCGTGATATTTTTTTAACGTAAAGGAACCTGAGAGTTATGTCGATAAATTTTGATACGTCCTATATTTGCTAGAACGTCTATTCTCTATCGCTATATTGTACGGAGTAAAATGAGGTTGGTGGTCGACGAGGAAGTTGGTCGGTACTTAAATAAGTCTGTACAGTGACAATAAATATATACACAATTTAGATACCTTAACGTTAAAAGAATAGCACAATCGAATACAACAGGTTCTTCTAGAACGTTCGCTTCTTGCCTATATCTACGATGAGTCCTATAATTAGTAAGTTAATGTTTCAATTGTATATAAACATCTCCAAGAAGTCACACGAGTACCAATAATAGAGAAAAAATGATAAACATTTCCTTTTCGCAAGCGTCTTAGAAAAGGAGAGAACGAAACTGTTCCATAAATGAATATTATACTAAAATGGGAAACGTGATTGAACAGGTTATTATGTACAATTATCGCGTGCGTCGATATTGCGGTCTTACATGTATTGTTAAAAAAAAAGAATGTCACTTTAACGGGAGTATTTGTATATTTTTCAGAACTCTGTTTAAATCGTACTATTTAAAGTTAATTTAATTTCGTTTCTGGAGGAAAAAAGTTTGATCTTTCTGAAAGAGACTGTTTCAGTTGTATCTAAAAAAAAACATGACACGAGTGTCTCGCAGTTCCTACATGCATAGAATCCTGTAGAACGATAGTCTCTATTTTTTTCATAAAACGAAGCTTCGTAAAGAAACAGATACTCGATTCGTAAGCGTAAGACGCAAATCGATGTTCGTAAAAAAAAAATATAAACGAAAATTCATATTCACGCGTATATAAATTAAGAATATTAAACGATGTAAGCGAATATTTGAAAAAATCCGTGAGTACGTACGAACGACCTTCTCGCTAAGAATCCAGAAAATATTACGCTCGAAATCGAATACGTTTCATATTTTTTTATAACAAGCGGCACAACGAGAATCCTTAAACGAGAAACGCCGCCTTTATATTTCGTGAACCGTATATTAAATAATAATAATAATAATAATAATAATGATAATGCGAAACGACGCTAAAGAAAGCAAATTATTTATTTATTTGAATTAAACGAATTATTTATTATTGTTCCAATAATTAATTACGGTAGTGAAAACAAAGCCACTTTTTCAAAGTATTTATTTTTATAAATATTTGACAGAAGTGATATAGTGAAAGGCCACTGTAATATAAGATCCGTCGTGTAAAATTTTTCAAAATAGCAATCGCCATCCTCTGTGTCATCTTTATTAGATCACAATTTATATTCAGCAGCATTGAAATGTCATTCAATCGAATCATTGTCGTCGAAATCATTGTTATCCAAGGTCATGGAAGATGCTCGTGTGTGAAATGCAATTATCTGATATTCGAGAAGAGAAAGGGAAAATATACTGTGACGTTTTTTTTTTCGCTTGACAACTTAGTTCTGCTTCTTTAATGTCTGTTTTAATGCGTTTTGCGAGTTCAGTTTAATTTCTCTTGTATTTATTTTTGTTAAAAAAGAAAAAGGAAAAAAAAATAGTGGAAATTCTCATTGGGCATCTTTTGCAGAGATGAACAACATAAAAAGAATTGGAAGGAAAGATCTACTGATCTACTGAACAGTGTATGCTCATATGTAAACACAGACACACATGCAAACACACATACCCACATACAAACAAGATTGAACGAGTTCGTTCATAGCACGATGAATTTAAAAACAAATACATATGTGTGATCGAAGAAAAAGAAATCATTTTGAAAATCAAATTTTCGATTGCGTTCATATCGTATTATGTACATGTATACATTCTCATTAATAATCAATCACATATACGCATAATTATAACTCTTATAATTTTAAACCAATTAATTAATGTAATTTGTACAATTTTCAATTTGACCAGAGCTCGACAGAATCGTATCGTATTTGCATATTTACACTTGTCGACTTCTATCTATTTTTTTTTTTTTTTTGTTTTGTCAGTTTCATCTTCCTCGGCTTTTAATTTAATAACGAAAAGCATTGTGAAATCAAATTGCGAGAAAATGAAAAAAAGGGAGAGAGAGAGAGAGAGAAAGAGAGAGAGTGAGAGTGAAGATCAAATTTTGTATTGAAAAAAGCGACAAGATTGGATAGTTGTTTTTAACGTATCCTAATATGCGTCATATCAAGTGGGCGATATAATAAAAGAATATAAATAAAAATTTCTAACAGTGTGGTTAAAAACAGATGCTTTTATTCCAGATATAAAAACTTATTACGTATATATATATATATAAAAATCCAATTCAATTTTTCGATCGAGTTCAAAAAGTTTTACAAATAAATGTAATTTACAGAAATACTAAGTTTCTCGATGTTACGTACGTGCACTTAACGCCTTAAGTTATATTTCGTTGATACGCCATGCAATAACTAAACCTATATATATATGTATATATATATATATACACACAATAACTATAATATTTACAGACAGATTTTTAACGATAATATCACCATGCTTCGTTCATTAAATATGGCTACTCGCGTTTCTAAAAAATTAATTAACCAATCTTTCCGTAATTCGTTGTGTAATTAACATCGATCGTGATCCAACAACAAAAATTTTTCTTCATGCCTGATTTACTCGTAGTTTTTTTTGCTAAATGCTCGAATGCTCTTTTTGAAGATAAATCAGTGATACAAGAGAAATTATTCCTTGCAGCCAAGTCCGGCTGACCAGTTGCAAATACCGCCGACCGGATCATAGGACAGTTTGTCAGGGCAAGTGTATTCAGCCCCGATTACCAAGCCGTTAACCATTTTCGCGCAAGTGATGAACTTTTTGCAAGAGTACGGGTGCGGGAAATTGCCTTGATCCAGACATCGGAACGTCCCTTTGCTGGTGAGAAACAGTTTCCCGTTGAAAGTCGACTTTCCAATCACCGGCTCCTCCTCGTCCTCGTAATAATCGTAGTCGATAACGGGCGGTCGCCTAGGTCTCGTCGTCACGTTTTGTAGAGTGTTGTCCCTCGTCCTCGACTTTTGTCGATCTCTGAGTGTCGGTGTGAATCTGGGGACAGCCCTGTTTGTTGTTGCGTCCGTTCTAGGTGCAACTGTGGTGCTTATTTTGCGCCTCAAGGCGTTCCTGAACGATGGTCGACCTGATTGTTTATTCGCAACTCGATTAGTTATTCAATCTTCCTCCAAAAAAAAAAAAATTAAAAATAAAAAGAGACTAGAAGAATCCCCTTAGCACCCATGTGAAGAACATAAAAAGAGATGCATCGGCACGTATATATGATGTTTGATCCAGCCTGCACAGGATGCGGGCAGAGAGAAAGAGCACCGATGTGTGCGTTGAAGTTATAATTGCATTAGTATTCGTATTGTTGGGCGTTGATAGGCAGACGGCGATGAGAAAAAAGGGGAAGAACGTAATTGCAGCGGGGACGAGAGATGTGTAGTGAGGACGAGAGAAGATTAGCAAAGAAATGAACGATTGATGAGCTCGACGAGAATAGAATTTGATGTCGAAAGATGTTGATTAGCTTTCATTAATGAAACATGTGTCTTCGAAAAAAAACATAAAATGCGATTAGTCCCTAATGGTAGCCTCAATTCCTCGAAGGTTTCCTAGTGTTTGAGTATCAGAATACAAGAATAAGTAAATGGGAGAGAGAGGGAGAGAATGAGAGAAAGAGAAAGAGTTTTAGCCACGTTGATTGACTCGCCGGTAGAAGTATGAGAAACTTGAAGATAAGTTGAAAATTACGGTGCAGTGAGAAATTACGTCCTAAATGATAGATGAACGAGAGAGTGAAATTGCAACGCAGCAATATTTTAGTTCAGGCACGAATTAAGAAATCTGACAGTGGATGATTGAACAAGTTGAGTGTACCAGTGGCTAACGTTGATGTTTGCGAGGACGGTGGATCGGCCAAAGTCATCGCAATTTCTTGCGCTTTACTACTCTGATCAATTTCTTTCTCAGGTTTCGACGTTTCGGTTCTTTCATCCACGGCATCTAAAACACAATACAGGAACGTCTGTGTAAATTGCTTTTACGATTGCAATTTATGCGAAATATATATATCCCCTGAAAAATTTGTATCTTTCGATTGAGCGTTGATCGGGAGTAATTTGAATTTGAAATGTTTCGCGTAAATTACTGGCCCGCGCATGCGCCGTGTTTCGTAGCAAAATGGCCGCGCTTCAAGTTACAAAGTTTCAAACTGCGGGATATCGTTACGTTTTCGTGTCTGTGTACATTTTTTACATTGTACGTGTCATCACTTACCGTCGGTCGAATAAGTTTCCCGGTGATTCGCGAACGTGTTGGTCGTTTGCAGTGTCGTCAAATTGACCGTAGGGGGTTTCCTCAACCTGGCTGACGGCAAATTTCCTGACGTACGAGACGCTATCGTATTCTTCGACGAATTCACCTGTTCGTAGAGCACACGCAGATTGTATTTCGATTTTGTTCGTTGGAACGGTAAGTACAATTTTCTCATTCGGTCGATTAAAGAAAAATTGATCATAAAGTCAATTGGTATAAGGTCTGAAGTCACGAAATATTCCGTAAGACAGATACGAGTTTTAAAACGCTGCTCTTACAGTTAAAGTATCACGTCGGCAAGAGATATTTCAGAAATTTGACAGGACATTAATGGCGCGAAAAATTGAAATTCAAAACACGTCGTGTCTTGTTAGTCGCTCATTGTGGCGCGAAGAATTCAAATTCGAAACACATTGTGTCTTGTTAGTTCATAGATGGCGCGTTGCAACGAATCTTAGACCCTTTAATTTAATTTAACGTTGTAACACTTATACCGATTGACATGTTGGCCTGTTCGATTTCAAGTAATTGCAACTGAAGAGGGGAAACTAAGAATAATTGGAAAATAAGCGCGTGGAACAACGACGGCGCTCCGTTCTTAGTTTGTGTTAAATTGCCGAGTTTCGTAGCGAAGCATTAACCCTTTGCACTGTTGACGTTCTACCGCCATTTTATGCTTTACTGAAGCATTAATGAACAAAGAAAGTTATAGAAAAATCGTTCCTCGCGATTGTCGATGTCGCACGTAGACATGTGAATACACGTAGTATATATATATATATATATATATATATACACACACACATACATATACACATATATATATATACATATACACACACGTGTACAAAAATAGCAAAGCACAAAGGGTTACAACATTCATAACGTTCTTAAAATAAAACAGAGTAAGCTCAGCGCCTCTCGTAGAAGGAGAAAACGGTGTTAATAGAGCAAAATCACAAAAGTAAGTGTAAGAACGACAATGGCGGGAAAGATGGTCGATGAATTTCTTCTTTTCCGAGACACTTTCCCTCCTCCCGTCGTCGTCCGATTGTTTCGTTGATCGTTGTCACAGACTTAACTTCTTTCTTTCATTGTGAAAGGCGCGATCGATCACGCGCTTTCGATCGCCGATGAGCAGATTCGTTCACTTCAGGACCACCGATCGTTCCGCCATTTTTATTTTATTACCGTTCCGTGAATGTTGCACGTTCCCGCTTTGTTTTGCAATTGGTTAGATGCGAGGAGAGAGACAGAGAGAGACAGAGGGAGAAAGAGTGAGAAAGCGCGAGCGATAGCATCCGAGTTAGAACACCAAAGTTCGAAATTATTACGCTTCTTCCGTCGTCGTGAGTCGCAAATGCAGGGAATTTAAAGTCTAAACTGACCTCGGACTCCGTTCGACCGAGATTCCCCTCTCTCCTCAGACGTTCCTCCACGCCACCGGTCAGATTTGTCTTCGTCTCTTTCTCGTTCGCGTTTTCTCCATAGTTTCGATCTACCGCGAGATCGTTCGCTCTCGTTCCGTTCAAGGGGCCAGTCGTCGCCCCGGTTTCCCCTTCAACGTCGCTCGCAACTGTACTGGTGACGACGGACGACGGTCTACGATGTCGGCCTCTGTAACTGTAACTAGTGACTCTGCGACGAGACAACTGCGTTCTCGAATCCTTTCGATCGTTATTTAGATAACGATCCTGTCCACGGGCTTGAGACTTACGCCCGAACTCGTAACTGGGATTAAACTCGATCTTGTGTCGACGACGATTAGGTTTGCTCCTCCTAGCAGAGGGAAGGGTCGTAGCTGGGACCAACTTTGATCCTTCGTCATCTTTCGTTAAATTCTTTCCGTTTTCATCGGTCGTTTCCTCCGTCGAATAACTGTCTTGCAAATCTTGCGTTGCGTTCGTCTCGTTCCCCAGATACAATTCTGCCTCTGTCACCGGTTCTAACATGCTCGTTTTAGTCGTGAGATCGTCAGATTGTGTCACCTCTGTGACTGTAGAAGTTAGAGCGGAGTCAGTGTTCTCAGTAGGTAAGGTAGCTGAGACGACAGACTCGGATGGAGAAGAGAATATAACGGGTGACTCAGACATAAGAATCGAGGCTGTCGCATTTTCGTCGGAACTTGGGATCTCTGTAAAGGCGTCGGTATCACTTTCCCTCGCAACTGTTACTTTTCTTTCAGCTTCGTCTTCGATTTTGCTATTCTTCACGGTGAGATCGCGAGGTGTCAAAGTCGAACACTCGGAATTTTCTTCGACATCGTCACACCCACGACTGGTAACAATTGCGTCGGCACGTTCGATTTTATCGGCCACTTTAAAAGATACGTTTTCTCTACTCTCTACTGGCAAAGTCGAATCGTTCTCTGTTTTCTCGCCTCTGGTGACGTAAAAGCCGCGCGGGACTTGGTTCTGCAACAGATCGATCAGAGGAATGCCGCGCATGGTGGTGGGCTTGAGGCTGATGGTCGTTGACGAATCTCGTCGATCGATTCTCTTTTTGCTGGGCAATGAGGCGTCACCTTCGTAATACGCGTCTATATCATCCACGGATATATCTAGATCGTTTGGCAGTTTGCCGTAATTTGTTTCCTCGTTGTTTCGATCGTCGTTTAGCACCCAACTCGCGTCATCGAAAGTCGCCGTTTCCTCGGCAATACGGTTCGCGTCATATTCACGCGACGAGATCTCATCGTTCGTCACTGCGGGAGGGAGCAAGTTCAATATAACGGGTGACGGACCGCCGAAGGTGTGTTCGTTCGTACGATAACCGATTAGTTCCTTGAGTGTTGGTAGCCTATTAGTTTCCGAGCTGGCAACCTGAAAATCAGAAGAGGGTAGCACGCTTAATCACGATCCTCCGATCCACCTTTCTCGTCGGACTCTCTCCTTTCGGCGTTCTTCGGACAATCTTTTCTTTCTGTCCTGAAACGGAAGAGAGGCAGAGGGAGAACGTGTGCGTGAGTGTATGTCAGAAAGAGAGAGAAAGAGTGTGTGTGTGTGTGTGTAACAGAAAGAAATAGAGGAAAAGACAGAGAGAGAAAGAGAGAGCAAAGAAAAGTCCCTCGCGTTGGTAATGGTGATCTCATGCTGATTTATTGGTTGTCACAGTTTTCGTTCGAATCTTCATCCTGTCTATATCTTCTGCTTTCCAAATGTTTTCGTTAGGTATCTTGCTGTTGTTGAATTTCTGACGGAGATACGGATCAACATTGGTAATCTACTAATAACGGTGTCTATGTGTAACGTAAATGGTACATTATCGATGACGTTTTCACTTGGCAGAGTCTTTGTTCCCGATGAGATTGCTGAACACCGACTCGATCTCGATCGTGGACGATTCGTGGGACTCCGTGGTGAAGAGCGGCTGATAAAGAAATTCACCCTCGATAGGTAAGGTAGATCGTTCGACTTGCTCCTGGCGTATCTCGTTCGCCGATTGCTCCTCGTTCCTCCTCGACTTATCCGAAGGAACGGACAAAGCAGCAAGGCTTTGATCGGAGATCGAGGACGTCGTGGTGAGGGGAATCTTGGTGGTCGACGTCAGCGAAGAATATTTCGTCTTTATGAGAATCTTCTGCCTCTCGGTCGTGGCCGATTCCTCCACCGACGTAACCAGCCTCGTTACCAGCGGTTGCGCCGTAGGTTGCGTCGTAGTCGCGTAATCGCCCTCCACGATGTTTCGAATCTCATTGTTCGCTCGTTGTTCGTTAAGACTCGACCAAACCACGGTCGAGTGGTCGTGAATTGAGCGCGGAGTGGTCGTTCGCAGAGACTGCTGTTGCCGCCTGTGAGCGTCCGCCACGTAGTCGAACCTCTTGGCGGGGATCAGCGTCTCGGTGATCGGCGGTTCGGTGCTGGGAACCGGTCGCCTCCCGTAGAGACGTAGCGGCCTCAGGTGCGCCGAGGAGTCGAAGCTCGGCGACTGCGTCACGTCCTCGACCGATTCTTCGGTCTCTTCCTCCCGATTTCTCATCACCGATCGATACCTGTAACGAGTTCTCGGCTGACGAAAGTTCTGATACCTGGACTTGGGGTCGCTCGGCTCCTCGGACTCCTCCGGCAACGAGTCGAAAGAATGAAGGCTCTCCCTGGGAGGATCCGTCGCTCTGTAACGAGAACGAATCTCTGGCGATCGATTGTTGTTGAGAAACAAAGACTGACGAGCTTCCTCGTTTCTCTGTAAAGTTGCTCCTTTTTCGTCGAGCGTCGACGAGCTTCTTTCAACTGACGGAGCAACATAGCGGCTCCAGAATGCCTCCGATTCCCTTTCGATGGACGAGGTTTCGTCGATCCTCGAACTGGCACTCTCGACGTCGCGTGGCGTCGTTTCTTCCTCGTCGTCGAATTTATTTTCCTCTTTCTCGATGAATCCCGTGGTTCTCGCGTTCTCGGTGGTAAAAGAGACCGGTCTGCGACGAACGAGGAGCGTCTTTCTGCGCTTGGACAACCCAGCCAGGTCGTTTTTGGTGTTAATCACAGGCGCGCTGGTCGAAGTTTCCAAGTTTGAATACCGACCGTCGGTAACATTATTCGAAGAGGGAGAAACAACCGGCCGCCTGCGTACAAACTTTTTTCTCACGTATCTCGAATCAAAGTAATACGTCCTGTTGTATACTTCTAATCTGGGACTGGAGAGTCGAGAATCCACGTGGATCGAAGGCGTAATGGCGGTTGGCACGGTGGTAGCCACTTCGTCTGAAACATCGTTCGCCTTGGTGAGATTGATCAGAAACTTGTCCGCCATTGTGGACTCCGTCGCACCAGCCGTATCGGTCGAGGACTCCATCACGACGGTCGTGACGTTATCGACGATCGTCGAGGCCATTGTGGCGACATCGATATCGGAGAAACCCGCGTTATCGGCGAGCGCAGTCTCGGGGGTCGAGGTTTCCAACGTGACCCCCGTGAAATCGTCGATCGTTTCTGTCGTCGAAACGTCCAAAGTTTCGACAGCGATTGTACTCGTCGGATCTTCGGCAGGAGTTGTGGATCGAGATCCAAGCAGAATTTGGTCCTCCACCGTGGATGCCGTAGTCTGAGCCGGTCGAACGCGCTTGATCACTTTTCTTCTACGAGGAATTGATTTATTTTCCTCCTCTTCCTCCTCTTCCTCCCCCTGTGACATGACGAGTCGTCTTCTCAGTAAAACCTTCCTGCGTCTGGGAACGACGACGTTTGTACTCTCCTCGCCATTTTGTACCGCCTCGTTATTGTCCGCGGGGAACATAATTTTAACCACGGTCGGATCAAAATCTTCCAGTTTGACGTCGTCGGTGGTAGTCGCAATCGTCGTGAGTCCTTGGCCAACGTCGAGCCGATCATCCGTCACTGGAATCACCTCGTTCTCCACTGCCAGTTCCGTGCTGCGAACAGCTTCGACCTGCGTGCTCGTCTCAATCTCTGAGCCGTTAGTCGTTCGAGTTGTTTCTCGCACTTCCGTCGACGGGATCGTCGTTCCAACGGAACTTCCGTCGACTAGGGATCCGTCTACGGAGGAATCGACGATCGTCGGTCGTTTGCTCGTAGTTACAGTTTCGATGTCCTTCGAAGCAGACGTCGAGGATGTTTTCTCTTCGACAGCCTCCGATTCACCGATCTCCACGTTGTTCTTCTTCCTCGTGTACCTGGTCTTGGCGCGAGCCTGATCCCTGTTCGCCGTAGCCGGCTTCCTGAAGACCTTTACGTTCGTGATCCTGTCACTGTCCGTCTCGTCCACTTTGATCGTGTTCCTCGATCTGAGGGACAAGCTCCTCCTCGATCCGGGTTGAGCTTGTACTATCCTCACGATCGGGCTGTCCTCCAGTTCGTTGGCTACGTTCCTCGATTCCTTGATGGTCTTCGAACTCGGTCGGCGAAATCGTCTCTTCGTCGCGTTCGGTGTTGTACCGACCGTCGGTTCGGTAGTTCGAAGGCGCTCCCTGGATATTGCAGCGTCGGTCGAGACCTCGCTCCTGACTCTGAACGTCGGCGGCGTGTATCTGTTCGTTCCTCTGTTTCTCGATCTCTCGGTGATCGGCCTTGGTCGATCCCGCGATCCCGCGAGGGAGGTCGAGCGCGTTTGGTTTCGCGACGATATACTCACCTTGGGCCTGCCCTGATCGGTGGACGGTGGCAACGGTGTGGTGGTGGACTCGGCCGAGGGTCTGTTCCTTCGGTTAAAGCCGAAAGGCCTCGGCTGAGACACCGACGCGGTGCCGATCCTCGCGCTCGGAACCGACAACGTGGCCGGCAAGCTCGCCGGCACCGTGGTCAGGAGGATCTCCGTTGCCGAATCCTCGACGAGTTTCACAGTCGACTCGGCGGCCGTGGTCGAGCTTGCCCCCGGAGTTGTCGCCGGGATCGACTTCTCCGTTTCCGAGTCGATAACGATATCGTTCGGCGTCGAAGACACGATATTTGTCACTAAACTGGTGGCAATCGTGGTGCTCGTGGTGGTGGTCACGTTTTGATCGTTTCTGGACTTCTGAACTTCCCCTTCTTCTTCTTCTTCTTCTTCTTCGATTCTCGAGACGATCGGCTCCGTCGTGATTGGTTCTTGGCTAGCGAGTGCAACCTCCGTCGAGTATGGAGTCGTGCTTCTGAATCTCTGAACGCTAACGTACCTGAGGAACGAATCAAGCAATTAGACAACGTTAGGCCGAATGTTTATATCCGCCGAAATGGCGGAGGTTCGTCTAGAAACCTGGGTTTAGTCGTTTGTGGGTTTTGCTCGCTCGCGGGTGAGCGAGACTCTTGACCTCCGATGCTTTCGGAAGAGCTGCTCTCGCTGCTCCTACAATCGAAAGAAGTTTAGTTATTCGTCCTGTCGTTTTCCTTTCTCCTTTCTTCTTCCGTGGACTTACTTTGGAAACACACTGCCGGGACGTTGGCGTTGGCTGGGAACTGGCGCGTCTCCCTCCGTGTCTTTCACTTTCTCCTCAACGTCGTTCTCGTTTCTAAGGGATTTTCACCGCGAGACATTGAAGAAACAACGTCGTCTTTTTATCTCTCGCGATCAGTGTTCTTTTTCACTTACCTGCTGGATGGACGAGCGCGTCTGATGCTAACGTAACTGGGTGTTGCCCTCTGCGAAGCCGAGTCGACCACGAAAGGATTGCTAATCGTCTGCTCCTCGGAGGAGGCCACGTCCGTGTTATCCTCGTCAAGGTGTTCCTCTTCGTCGTTTTGTTCGTCTTCAGTCGGGGACTCCTTCGTCGGAGATCTGTACAGAGGAAACAAAACAAACACGATGCTGCGTGTTTCAAAAACTTGTATAAATCAGGTCCTCGCTGAGGCAAAACGAGAAAAATTTAATTAGAACTATAATACGTGTTTGCTGTTTGACACGGCAATTGCTGTTGTGCGAAAAATTCTTCGCATTCGCGACTGACTGAGATTTGTGGGACGTTGGAAATTCTCTAAATGGCCTATACTCGAGGGATGCGAAAAAATGTTCAAAAATTCCTAATTTGACACGTTAGGTCTGCAACACATCATAACTAACACGTCCACGTCGTAACAAACATTTTATCATGGGATTGCGTCTCGACAACGACCAAATATCGGGCGACGCGATCGCCACGTATTTCTATTTCAAATATGGCGATACTTGTTACAGAAATTTGGCGAAACATTCGTCAACGAGTAGCGAATTTTTTCAACATCTACACAAAATTGCTCAGAAGAGATGTTGCCTCAGTGAGGAGCCTCGGTAAGTTTCACCACGAAACATCAGAGTACACAGCAATTTATCGTACTTGGTCCTCTCGATGGTAACGTATTGCGGTTTCTGCGAGCGTCTCAGGCCTTTCACTTCTGGCAGCTCGTCCAGTCCCTCGAACTGCGCGCTTCCCGGCCCGTTCGCACGATTCGTGTTCGTAGACTGCCTGCTCGTGATTTTACCGGCTTGGCGGTTCAACACGCGTTCGTACAAGCTGCGACTTATCGTGGCTGGAGTAGCGTTCTCGTTGCCGGACCTTGTGCCGCTCTCGCTCTCAGGGTTCTTATCTTGGAGCAGCAGTTGCTTCTCCAATTGTTCTATACCGCCTGCTTTCTTGATCAGCATGATCAGTTCTTTGATAACCTTAGGATCCTCCTCGTCCTCCTCGATGTCTGATATTTTGTCGGGCTCGTTCCTCTCGAGACTCCAAGCGCCTGTGGAAGGTGCTTCCGTGGTAGTGGTGCTGGTGCTAGGTCTGCTCCTGCTGATCGTTTTGTACAAAAGTGCCTTTGGCGTGGTACTTCTCTGCTCTTTTTCCTCCTTCTCCTTCGCCTCTTCTTCTTCCGTTTGCTCGTCATCCTCGTCGTCGTAGTACTCGTACTCTTCCTCCTCCGTGTCCGGTTTCTCGGTGGACGGTGGTCGACGCGTGGTGCTGTAGAGGTAGGTCGTGCGACTGGTGGCGGCGACTATCGGGGCCCTGGTCGTCGACGCGGCCGACTGAGACGTCTTCGACTTGGGACAGATGACGTTGCGAGGATAGTCGCAGGAGTCGGCTGCCTTGTTGAACACCAGCCCTGCGCGAGGACACGAGGAATTTTCAGAACCTTCCAAAGCCAGGTTTTTAACACACTGTTGTTAAACCAAGTGTTTAACACTTGCATTGGCTATTTTAATTTTCGACACTCAGGGTAACGCAGGATATTTAAATTCATTCTGAAGTTTTTATTTAGATCGTTTCACTTTCATACTCAATTACGAAATAGCCGGTCAACAGTGTGTTAATTATTTTTCCAAACGAATCGACCGATTCTCTAGCTAGCTTACCCGAGGGACACGTGAACTGGTGCGCTATCACGCCAAGACCTCCTGGACCGCTCTCCAGACACCAGAAGTACTTCTTGCAGTCTCGAGGATGCGGGAAGAATCCCTCGTCCTCGCACTTGAAATCTGAACCGAGAATCAAAAGTTAATCATTTTTACTATTTTCGAGGAGAATAGCGGCTAATTTACCTGTTCCAGGATCGGGTGTCGTCGGAGGTTCCGGAGTAGTCAGCCTGTTACTCAACGATCCTTCGCTCGACTCGTTGTTGCCAATCTGCTTCGTACGATTCCGATTGAGACTCGATTGAGATCGATCTTTCGAGGGTCTCCTCTTGCTCTTGCTGCCTGGTCTTCCATTTTTGCTCGCTGCCCTAACCGCGTTACCACTCTCGGAGTTTTCCTCCTCGTCGACGGAGGACGTCGAGTCGTACGATCGTCTGTCGACTGATCGTTGCTCCTCCTTCTCCTCCTCGCTGGCCTTTGGACGCGAGAACGTCCGATAGCTCGGCCGCGGGGAGAACACTCGGGTTCTCGGGGGAGGCGCCGCGGTGGTAGTGCTTTTACCACTCCCTCGTCTGGAACTTTTCCTTCCCGCGGTGTCGCTCTGAACTCCCGGCACGCGATGTTTTTTGCGGGTATCTATCGTGGTCTTCGACCTCTGAACGGTATTCCTTCGGAGAAGAGAAAACATTTTGTTGTCGTTATCGATATCGATATATAATAGTAGTGCCCTCTTCGCCAGCGTCCACAGTGGCGACCGAGAGTGGGGATAGCCCAAATTCAAAGAATTGATGGAGATAGTGACGCTACTGTATATTAATTTGGTATACTCACGAGCTGTCGGCCAAGAGAGCTTCTTTGGCCGCTTCGATCAGGGGATACGGACGATCGTGGCACTTGCCTCGGAAGTCGTCGTTGTCGATCGTCCAAAACATGATCCCTCCCAAGTTCTTCTCGTTCACGTATTTAGCTTTCAATTTGACGATATTTTCGTCGTCGTAGCCTACCCATTGGTCACCCTTGTACGCGTACGGGCCCATCGCCTTTGGATTCGGTTGAATCACTTCCCACTCGTCCGACTGCGCCAGCCCCTCGCAGATCTGCCAATGAAAAATTCGTTATTTATAGATGAAAATGCGACGTCTTATTTGCGTCAACGGCAAAAGCTAACCTCGTAGTACGCGAGATAGCCCTTCTCGCGAGTCGCCTCGCCCTCGACTCCCGGCCCATCGGCCGGCGATCCCAAATCGGTGGCGTCCTCGTTGAAAAGCGTATAGGATCGTCCGTACGTTGGAATCCCCAGGATGATCTTCTCCGGAGCGGCGCCCTTCTTCAACAGATACTTCACCGTGTAATCCTGGAAAACGTTATACCGCTCAAGCTTAGCTGTAATGAACTTCACTTGCAAGATTCACGAAAAATCTTACGATCGTCAACTCGGCGTCGTAGTTGTACTCGTTGTCCTCCTCCAGGGAGTACAACGGAGAGTGATGATCCACGGCCGGTTCGTAGGACGAATGATAGTCGTACGAGAGCAGATTGATAAAGTCCAAGTGTTCGTTCAATCTGGGAACGTCGTAGCCCTTGTCGATGTACTCGACACCGGCCGGCATCGCCATCGTCAGTAGAAGCCTCGGTCTTCCGGTCTTCGAGGCCTCCCTCTCGAACTCCTCCCTCAGCTCCTTTACAATCCACCGATTCCGAATCGTTACGTTCGAGTACCAAGAAACGTAATCGTTTGGTTCTGCTAGATTAGCTCCGAGAAACCTAACTTAAATCATTCGTTACTTTACCTGCACCAAGTTGGCGTAGTTGTCCTTGTCACGGGGCTTGCCACCGTCCCTGAACGCTGGATACTCCCAGTCGAGATCGAGGCCGTCAAAGTGGTTCTTCCGAAGGAACTTTACGGTGTTCTTCACGAACTCTCGCCTCCTGTCCAGGTCGGCGACCATCGGTGAGAACCTGCTGGAACCTTCGTTCCAACCGCCGACAGCCAGCAGGGTCTTCAAGTTTTTGTTGTACGTTTTCAAGCCGGTGAACTTGGCGTACCCACCTTCGAAACGTGGTTATTAATTCTTTCTCTCGCGTCCAGATTGATTAATTATTAGGTCTCACCCTCATTTCTAATTCTCTTTTGTTCTTTCGACCTCTTAGCTGTGAACGACGAGTATACTCGTCACGAAGAAATGGCGGATATTCGTCGCGAGAGAAAAGTAATTACGATTCGTTAATTTACTGAAGTTAAATTTTTCGTAGAAACTAAAACGTAAATTTTGTAAATCTTGTTAAAATAAAATTAGCGATGCTCGAGGTTCACTTGAGAAAAAATTGGCGCGCAGAGTACAAAAGTTGGTTTTAGCCAACTCTGTATGTAAACGCACACTTTTGAAAGCAACAACAGAATTAACAGATTAATTTTGTTTTGTTCTCTTTTGTCATTTCTTTTTGTCGTACCTTTCTCGATATCCTGATACTTGTCGAAAGGCTTCAGAGCATTGTCCTTGGTGAATCCGCCGAACGCGTAGATCAGGTGGGTGCACAGGTACGGATTGATGTTCTGCGGCGAGAACTTGGCCGTTCCTGGCCGATAAATCGACCAGTTCGTGTAGTAGCACACGATCTTCCGCTCGGCGTTACCTAAATGCACACGCACGCGTGTAGATCGAGTGAATTTTCGTTTCGTTAATTCGCCAACTCATCGCCGGGGGGACAGTCGACAGAGAAACTCCTCGGAGAAACTGAAAAACGCGAACGCGCGTGTACGAACTTTCATTCGTCGAGCAGAGAAGCAGATCTGTACGAATAGCGCACGAATTTCCATGCTCTGTGATTTCTCGTTCTGGCACGAGCTAGATGCGCGAATACGAACGAAATTTACATACCGCCTTGTCGCTTTCTCGAAGAAAAAAAATAAGGAAATTTTGGTCGACGATTGCATCGCTCGTTGATTATCAATTGATAATTGTTAGTTGCCAATTGTTAAAATCCAACAAGGGACAGTCGAAAAATAAGTTTCACTCCTGGTAAATTAATGATGAATTAATTGTTTATTTATTTCATGGTACAATGTACATGGTCATGTAGCATAATTACGCCATTAATACCATTAATACTGTTTATCTGCCAAGATTGTCAATAACGAAGGAAATTACATTATAAATGAAAACTGTGCTAAGTCTTAAATAAAATAAAATTTTGTACAGTATCAAAAAAACGACGTTACTTATGGTTGCCCCTGATATTTCCTTCATAACAATTTTTAGATTGTACTGTGATTTTAAACAAATTTTTCACAAGTTTCATCGAAATATTTTCAATAGACAAAATCGAATATCTTCAATTGCAAGCTAAAGGTAAGCGAAACTTACTTTTTCGACCGACCTTCGTAATTAAACGAGAAACGAGGGACGATTTCTCTTTTACTCCCGTGCGTTTCCTTCATTGATAACCCGCAGCCGATTTCATAGTCACCTTGACGAGCCGTCGGTCGTCGTCGGCGCGCGCTTTCGATCGGGCACAGTTCGATCCTCGATGCTTTCACTGATCGCTGGGGCGCGCGCGCGGATCGAGGCCGCCCAGGAGGAACGTAAAAAAAAAGAAAAAAAAATCGAGGTTAGAATCAAGATCGCTCGTGACCCTGACCACCCGCGTGGGAGACACAGAGAGTCGTCAGCTGTCGGTCAGTGATTTCGTTCCCGTGTGGGGACGATCGTCCGAGATACATACATACACGTGTTTCAGTTTCTATCGACGTTGAACATGCGACGCTACATGCTCAGCGTGTTATTACCAGGCTGGTGTTTTCTAACGTGAAATCCTACACGCCGAGCTAGAAAGTTGCTAGAGTCGTTTTCGATTTTCACGGGAGAAAAATATGTAGCCAGGTTAAGAGCAGAGTTTGGTACAGTTTCCATGGTACCTTTTCCCTCGGTTCGCGCGCGATTCGCACGCCTCGTACGAAACACCAGTGTCTGGGACTATCGTCGCGATACGACGACGATAGTCGAGTGATCAAAATGACCGAGTTAGAATTTTTGTTAGACATTTTACAAGTATGAAACAGTGTGTTTTCAAAGTGTGTTTAAATCATTTTTCGTAAAATGTATAAATGAAAATATATAAATGCAATATAAATTATTTGTTGTTATATTATAAATATATTTAAATATATTAGCATATATTATATTGTTATATTATTTAAATAATTATAATATAATATAATTACATTATAAATTACTTATCATTATATTATAAATATGATCTAATAATAAATGTATAAATAAAAATGAGAGATCGGCACGAAACCCGAAGATCCAGACAGTGATACCGAAGGCGTTTCAGATTCTATTTCATTTCATTCCAGAGATCAACGATTTTCGCGTTGTACGAACGTTACAAAGGCGGTAATAGAGTTAAGCGTGGTGCATAATACCGAGAGAGATAATATCGGTAAGAGGCTCTCGCGGCGTTACTCGCGAATCTGGAATTCTCGCCGCGTTCGTGTGGAACAAGTACGCGTTGTGTTCAAGTACCTGTTACCTCGAGACACTAGAACTACCGACGATTAAAGCATAGAAACTTCCATCAGAGACAGTGAAGTCCAAAAAGTACCGAAACTTTTATTTGTATATTTTACGAAAAATTGTTTAAACTTTTAAAAATACATTGTTTTAAGTCTGTAAAATGTCTAACAAAATATATAAATCGGTCATTTCGACCAATTATATCTTTGATAGTTCTAATATTAGGAACTATTAAGAACTAGATTATTACGTTATATTATGAACACTTTAGACATTAACACTAGAACTAAAGTACAGGGTGGGCCAAAAGATCCTTCCCACCTATTTTTTTTTTTTCAATAAAACATCAAAATATAAGAAAAAACTAATTTTACTAATTTTAAATTAAATTTAAGTTCAATGATTTTTGTCGTTATGTTTTAAAAATTATTTCTTTCAAATGTTAAGAAAAAGTTGTTATATAATAAAAATATTACGCAGTAAGAAGTGATTTTTAACCCACTCTGTATAACGTTCGTAGCAAAGAAGTTAAAGTGCAAGGTGCAAGAAAAAGTGTATTAATAATACAATAAAAAGGAGACAAACTTCTATCAATATATTTTATTAAAAATCACTCGATTATTTCAAAATATACAAAATTATAAATTGGCCATTTTGGTAGTTTTAGTGTTAAAGCCGTCTTGCATAAAATTTATCGAGTAAATATGTGAATATTTCGAGAAGAGGTTGGACGTAAGGAAAAAACGATATTACCCTAATAAATTGGGACATACTCGTACATGAATACGATCACGATGGATCGCGATTCATTGCGTCAGTGATAGGTTCACAAGGTTTTCACGACCCCTTTCACCTTTTTGTTTAAAAAATTGAGAAACGGTTCAACGTGAGATGCGAAGGCAGAAACTGGGCGGCAACAGACAGGGCCTTAAGTGCCCCTTTTCGAACAGGGGCCGTTTTTGCCACGATCGTTTTCTCCGAGAAGGTGCATATTCGTTTCACTGGCTCGAGGTATATGGCGAGCCTGGTGAAACTACGTCGGTCACGTTGTGTCGTGTCGCGTCGCGTCGCGTCCTCACGTGTTGCACCGGCTGTGGTAGAGAAATTACGGCAGAGAGATCAGAGACTCGGTCACGGAGTAAATGGGTTATTCGTCGATACCAGCCTGCACCTTCTCTCGCATCACGTCCAAATTGGAGGAACAAATTGAAATTTTCTTCTCCAGTTTTATCATAGTCTTTCAATTACATACTACGCCACGATAATAATTATTACAGTTATTATACAGCGTGGCCACTGAAAAACTGAAGGGTTTGAAAAAGCCTCTATTTGCAGGAAGATGGTGGTCATTTGTGGAATGTTGTTTTTCACACGTAATATTGAAAAAAAATCCATTAATTATATTTCCAAATAAAATAATAAAAAATTTTAAAAAACATGTGTTTGTAAAAGTTATTTTTGTTTTATGTCATTCAGTTTTTCGGTGACCACCCTGTAGAATAGAGTGCTCTTGACACTGGAATTTCTCAACTCCAAAAAATGATAAATCATTCGTGTGATACGGATATTCATCATTGACTAACAACAAGTCAATGGTCTCACGTTTCTCGAGCTTTTTTCTCAAACGCAAGTTTCGTTCTAATGATGAGATACTCACCGTTGTGGATCGTCGCGAGCAGAATACCTAAGCAAAGCAGCAGCGATACCGTTCGACTCTCCTGTAACGGAAAAAAAACGCGGCGCATTAATAATTTATCGTTCAGTGTGTCTGCAAAGTACGAATAAATTAACTGTATAGTGCGAGCCGTTAGCGTGGAACAGCCGCATGTTACTTATTTCTCCATACTGTCGAGTAAATATGTATGCGTAACATCTTTCAATGTAAAATATACTATTGCATTGAATGTATTAAATGTATTACTATTATATAACATAATAAATCAAAACATTTAAAACTAAATATATTAAACCAAAACATTACATTTAATTAGATTAAATATTATATTTAACTTAAAATTATTGTTACTATTATTATGTTATATATAACTATTATAGGTTAGGTATTACAGATCATATTATATAGGTTAAGTTTTTGTAGGTTAAATTATGTTATTATAAGCTAGGTTATATTACAATATAATAATAATATATAAAATATAATATAATAGTAATTGGTGTACTCGTAAGTAATGTCGTTTTTATCAAATTCAAATTTAAATTTAAATTTTTTTACTTCAAAATTACCCTTATTTTAGAAAAAAAAGGGAATAGAAAGTTTGTCAGAGAGATGGGCGAAAATTGTCAATAACCATGGAGATCATATTATTGATTAAAACTTTATTAACTGTTAAATAAAATAAAATTTTGTAGAGTATCAAAAAACGACATTACTTTTGGGTAGCCCTTATAATATAATTATGTTATAATACATATTATATAATATAATATGTTATAATGTTATAATAATCACATTATATTATTAAATTTATTATAACGCAATATTATATTACATTATTAAATCTATTGTTATTAAACACATTAAGCGTTGAGCTATATTAACCTATGAAAGTGTAAATTTTCGAGCAACGAACAATCGATAAGAACGGCAGTGTTAGAGCTAGATCCGGAGATTATACTCTCTGATATTAAACTCTCCCACGTCTCGACGATGAAAAAGAGAAGCGATCGACCGACCGATTGGTGAACGGGAGGCTGGTCGTAGGGGCGCACCTGTCATTATCCAGAGGAGATTCCAGATTTTGTTGGAGGCCTCGAGGACGCGATGCCAAGTGTCCGGCAAACAGAGCGGGGCCGTGACTCCTCGTTACGTAACTTAAGTGTGCAAAGAGAAAGCAAGAAGAAAAGAATATCGTTCCGCGGCTACTTTCTCGCAGTGTTTCGGCCGGCGAGCAGCGTTACGTTAACGTTACGTTGCTCGTAACGTCGTTCCGTCGCGGTATAACGCAACGATTAGTATCGCCGTCGTTGCGGATAGAGGCTGAGGCGAGCGCGCATTCCGCCGTCTATGGGCAGGGTTTTCCGCTTTTTCCTCCCGTTTCTCGCGACAACATCGTTCAACAGCTTCGCGAATAAATCGAATGAATCGCCGTAGCGTAGTATAGACGATGAGAGAGCGAGTCGAAAATTCCCATCCGCGGAGCCCATCTAAATGTCAAATAACTTTCTAGTTATTCTAGAGAATCCGAGGGGTCTCGTAACTCTCCAAACACGTTTTCAAACCGGGAAATCGTTTGTGGCGACTGCGAACGGCCACAGTGTGCAACGCGTGAAATCCACCTGCTGCTCCGCTGGCGGAGTTTCTTCCTCTCTTTCGAAAAGATCGGAACGAACATCGTCATCGGGTGATTTCGGCCGATTTCGATCAGGCAACTCTCGCCGCGGAAGCTCTCGATCCTGCCTGGCACGGCGTCGATTATCGCTTTGTAACTTTAAGACCGGCGATGATATTACAGCTCGTCGTGATATCGCGGCAGAGAAAGCGTAACTATGCTATTTGAACGCGCAAATGTTCAGTTTACTACTGTACACGCTCCGTTGATACAATAGTGCCCCGTCTGTAGTTGGGACCGAGAAAGAACGCTTAAATGGGGCTTAAGTATATTCTGCACATTGTGCCGAAACATCGGTATCAGATATTACTCACTTTGTATCAGAGCAAATGTCATGTTACGGCTTTTGGCACGTAAAGTAGCGTAGAGTGAGATGGTCCCAATTTTAACTGGTTCACGGACCATAACGAGTGACCAAACCGTATACAATAATTCGTCTTCTTTTTGAATTCATCGGTATATCACTGGATAGAAATTACTAAGAAGTAATAAATTTATTATTTGTTTCGTCTGGGTTATATTTCAATATACTTAAAACTGAAAAAATATTGCTTCTCGACGTGTGTGGCATGTCATTCCAGCGCAAGAGGCGTGGACGCTTGGGCACTACTGTACTTATTCGAAGAGATTCGTCGATTTGCAACCTCATCTTTTTTTTTTTACTAGAAAATGTCAACCATAAAGACTTGACTCGGCGCGAAAAAGGAAGAACGAATTATCGATACAGGAAAACCAGAGACGTGACGTTTGCTTGGACCAAATGTTAGACGCGAGGCGAGCATCGATCATACCTGGCAAGTGTGTGCAAGTGTATCGAGGTTCGAACGTTACGCACGATCGAGATCGTTTTTACGCAACCAACGATACCGATCACTTGGATCTCGAGCCATCAAACGACCGTCTTGTTAACCTATTAACTGCGAATGGCGAGTATACTCGTCACGAAGAAATGGTAATTTGTTTGTGCAACGATGAGAAAAGTAATTATAATTTGTTGCTTGAATTAAATTTTTCGTGGAAGGTGAAATTCATATTTGTAAATTTTAGACATTTCAGAATATTTTGAGACTTGACTGGACCTGACCAGTTCTTCTTATGTCATTTCTGAAAGAATAAATTAAATTTCTTTTTTTTTTTATTTCTTCCAAGTATTTGATTTTTTTGTTTAACAAGAAAATTATGAATGTCTAAGTTTTGTAAATAATATTAATTAAGTTGAACGATAAAATTATTGATTTTCAAGAAACAAAAAATAGTATCATTTCCTTGTGATTTAATTCAATTATGTGTTCAACGAGTATAATCGTCGTTCTAGCGACACAATGTAAATACACACTTTTAAAACCGGCATCACAAGCTAAGAGGTTGTTACATTCGATCTGTACCACCGCTATGTGGATACGTTTCTGTGACATTTGAACGGTTCGCTGACGTCCAGACGATCCCGATGACTTCACCCTTCGTTTTAACGTTTACTCGTTACTCGAGACCTTTTCCGTAGCCGATTGCCACGTGAATGTATTACACACCTAGAATCGCCGTCTGTATATCATAGATTCAACGCAGAACCAATTTTCTCATATTCTTCGAAGAACAGAGGTGAAAGGACAAACTTCTCGAAATATATACATAATATAAATGATATAACATATAATATTATATTATAAATAAATATATATAAATGAAATATATATATAGATGTGTTTGGTTTTGAAAAACAAGGAGTTCACCTCGAAGGAAGCACAAAGACGCGGGAGTGAAACACGTTTGCGAGGATCTTTGGATATTCGAGGCACGCGGCAGCGAAAGAACAAAATGAGAGATGGTTAATTTTAACGTAACCTTGAGGGTCCAGAGGATCTAGTATCAGGGTAGTTGTTGCAAACCAGTTGCAAAGGTGAACCGGACGATTCGCCGATGCGTCGACGTATGTAACGAGGACGTTTAAACGACTTCGAATTATCCCCAATTATCTCCCTAATTATTGTTGAGAAATTTTCATTCGATCGTGCAAAAAGACCGAAGGATACCTTTCCATTTCCGATCGATCGCGAGCCGATCGAGTGAAAAGAGAACTGCAGAATGATCGGTTTGCTTACCGACCGATTAAATGGTAATTGAAGATCGAGATCGATCGAGATAAATTGCATCGAATTGCTAAAGGACTAGCTGTTGGCTTTCAAGATCGAAATCGATCGTTAACGTAAAATATTTGGATCGAGTTATTAAATCGAGCTAGCTGTTTGGATCTCTTTCAATATCGGTCGAAGGCGTTCGATTGTTTTTCGAATACATCCCTGTATGTGAAACGTGTAATCGAAAGTAATGCCAAGCCGAGTCTAGTCGAGCCTCGCGATCTATCTGTCTCTGGCGGATAAATCCAGCGTGGCTCGGTCACTTTTACTTTCCATGGAATTTGCTCCGAGGCACCGGACTCTCTCGCTCTGTTTACCAGGAAACTAATGGTTACGATCGCCCTCTTAATTAAATCTTCTTTGCCTGTCCCTAATTACCAGAGGGAATCCCGACGATTCGCAATCTTTCAGACGTAATGGAGCCCCGATGGCCGTTGTTCTTTGCTTTTTTACACTCGTTGTTGGCTCTCCCGCTTCCTTTTGTGATTTTCAGTTTCGCATTCGCTTTGATCACGATCTTTTTGTCCATCTTCGTTCTGTTTTTCTGTTTTTCTCTGCCTTTTACCGTGAAACGTCGAAAATCATACGGGATTCGTGGAATCCGGTCAATCCAAGAGAGATCGTAAATGCAAATCGAGGCAAGATCATCGATAGACTGCAAGTTTTATGTGTTTGTGGGAAATTTCAAGATACAAAATCGCTCAGAATTTGCACGAAAGATATTGTATAAAATATTATAAATATTGTATAAAATATTATGCTAAAAATATTATAAATATTATATGAAATATTCGAAGTATAATGTTTTTTATAACATTTGGCACGAGAGACAATTTTCTATCCAGATATTTCTATTCGATTTTTTTTAATTTTCATTGCTCAAACGTCTGATGTTCTAAAAGTGCGATTTTCCATAAAAATCTGCAGTCTAGTCGTCAATCTGAAATGCGGATATTCAAAATACATGTACGCTCCAAGTATGCTTTCTGTAATTTTCTTTTTTTGGCCAGAAAATCACTTTCTGCGACAAAGAGACAGGACACGACATCGACGACTGTATCGAACGAGTAAAGGTCAACAGGCGACCTTCGTTGCACGCTTCAGACGCTTTTTCCTCTTTTTCCTTCTACTTTAATCTTCTTTCATTTTATCCTTTTTTCCCCGTCTACTCGTAAGCAAACGAAACTTCCTTCTCTCACATTTTTTTTTTTCAAGAATTTTTCTTTCTTTCAAGATGGTCGGAATTAGCAAAATCCATTCAAGTTCTATCCTTTTATGACGCGAAAGTAATGATGTTTAATTCAACAGGAAAGTCTTTGAATTTTTTTCACTCTATTACGTCATTACAATCGGTTGCGCATTTGCTTCCAACTATGATTGATCCCAATCGCCGTTTGGTTAATCGTTTCTCGAAAAAATCGCCCAGGGCGATTCCCCTAAATTTCGAGTTACATAAACGACACGAGGATCTCAAAACGGCGTAGATTATTTTTCTCCAAGGACTGCTTCTTTGTCTTGAACATCCCTTGGATTTGCGCAAGGGGTGAGAAATTATTCTAGGAGTCTGTACAATATTACACACATCTATACTATATTACGATTATATCCAATCGTAGCTAATCAATTAAGTAGATAAATTTTTTTTTTCTTTTTTTACAAACAAATGAACGTAAGAGTATTGTAAATTACTGCATTCCTTTTAAAATACATAAAGATATAAAAGTTCTAAAACCTCGGGATCTACTACTTTTCCATACCAAATTAATATACTAGATTAATACACTAGATAATACACTAAATTAATAAATTAAAAGCATCTCAATATGACTTGAAAGAATATTTTGTCTCAAACTCGAGGATTCGAGATCAATTTACTCGTAATTAATAGGGTATCTCTTCCTACTATGTACATAGAACATATATTTCCAGTGAAAGAAATAATAAATTTGTTTCTAGTAGAAACCTGAAATATGTCCAGATAACGTCATTTTAGTTATATTTAGTGATGTATTTGTAAAAAAAAAAAAAAAAAAAAATAGATCGGTAGGAAGTTGGTTAGTAAAGAAAACTGCTGCGACCTCGATAGTTTTGCAATCTCGAATTGCTACATACACGCGTTCGCTCCTTCTTTGCTTGTCGCAGCGGCTTAAAACCAAGTGTGCAGTTGAAGGCGGTAGCGTGGCTCGAATAACCGGTAGATTTCCTCTCCCTCCTCCACCGGCAGGAAGCCGATGATCGTTAAGCCACGTATTCGATATGCATGTAGATTTCGCCCTCGAACAATCCGGTCGACCGAGCCCCAACTTTGAAAACGCGCACCGCGCACATCGCTCGTACGACATTCCTTCCAAACGATCGTCGAGTTCCTTTATACAGGACTTTTTTACCTTCCACTCTATCTTTCTTTTCTTCTTTTTTCTTTTGCCTGTTTCCTTCCTCAGGCATTGTTGGTGAAACCAACGTTGCACGACAATGATAATTTATCGAATAAAATACAGAGAAAGTGACATTGATCGACGACTTACAATTAGAAGAAAGCGAAATCTCAGATTCACTTTTGATTCATCGAGTTGTCGCGTCTTGCTTATCTCGTAAATACGTCAAATACCTGTGCCGACACCCTGTTAACTTACAACCGGCGCGAATCGGTACAGTCTAAATCAATGAGGAAAAGTCAGGTGTTTTTTGCGTCATCGCAATCGCTCATTTCCGAAAAACAAGAAAGTTTTTTTCTCTCGTACACCTCTCATAGGTTGTAAAATTTTTTAGCCAAATTTTCCAATTTAGCGTATCTTTCCTTTAGTTGATATTTACTTTTAATGGTAACATTATCTTTAATTAACTTTAATAAACTTTTACTTTAACATTACTGTTAATATTAAGAAGAAGAGTAACTATTAATATGAAAAAAAGAGTATAAACAACATTTTTTCAACGCTTTCTTAAAGAATCTTTGCACCAATTCTTACATTTTATAAAAAAATATTGACTATAGTCTATGAAAAGAAATCAACGTGAGTATCTGATCTTACCCAATCCATTTTTCGTCGTTTTATTATCTAACCCCTTTCTGTCGATTGTGACTCGTGGAAAGTTCGTCAGGTCGAGCACATCGCGCACTATGCTCGCATAGACTCGCGACTTTTCGCGATTCAACGTGCACGCGCGTTTCCGGTGCACTCGCGACCTTGTACCTGGACAACGACACCACGAAGGACACTGAGAGAAGAGCACGCTCCACCGTTCTCCAGGGCAAGGAGAGTGAGACTGAGTGTGAGTGTCGAGCAAACGGTGGAGAAGGCACTGTTACTTTCATGGGTCGTCTCCACCTCCACCGTGAGAGACTCTCCGAGCAACTCGAATCATTCCTGCCACTCCTCCACCTCTTTCTCCTTCTCCTCCACCGAGCAAAGAGGTGAAAGGAAAACATTTCTTCCCTTCCACCTTACCCTGAATCCTCTGCGCGTTTGCTTCTTTTAATACTGAAGCTATATACTGAAACCACACTCGTATCCTCGTTCGTTCTTTTTTAATTCAATTCGTTTTCGCCGAAAGCGAAACTTGCAGGAATTTATATGTAAATTTTTTGGACGTCTCGCTTTTTTCAGATTCTCTCAGATCAGTCTATAAATCCCCTATAAATTGATTATACGATAATCGTAAATTTCAGCTCGCAAAGAGACTCCCCAATCAACCATTGAATTCTAGGCGTGTTTCGATCTGGAATTATACTTGCAAATCATCCTCGAGGTTGCAATTAAATCCAGTTTGAACGTGGGTCGAAAATTAATGTCAACTAGGTTGATATTCATTGGCACGCGAAACCAATCCAATAGTATCGAAACCCAAATACATGGTATTAGTACGCGCAGCATGATACGCCACTCTCAATGACACGTCACTGGTAGAAATCCCAAGTGTTTTCGAGAAAAAGTCCCGACGTGACGCGAAGGTTAACACCGCGCTTTTACGAGTCTGCGAGGAACTTTTTCAACTCTCGATCGATTTGAATCGTTGCCAGCCATTAAAAGGAAATGCATTCGGCGAATCACGCGCGCTGCGCGAATTTATTTCATTGTCTTCTTAACAAATACTATGTACAAAACCGTAGAAACAACTTGGAAATTAAGCATCTTCCAAACCGACGTCTTCTGGACTTAGCGTTGCTTTTTTGCTCTTCTTAATCGACTCATCTGTGAACGAAGAATGATTTTTGTTGACAAATAAATGACGCAGTAAATATGCGTCGCACGTACGTGTATGTACATACCTTGATGAAAGTGTTTAGCAGTTCGCTTCCTGACTTCTTCCACGCCCTCCTCGGTTTGAGCCCATTCCAAGACCAGTCTTCGACCATACAAATGAGTGCTCTGACACAAAGCTTGAAACGCTTTCTGCAAACAAAATAAGAAGAGTGAAACATCGATTTAGTTTAATAATAAAAGACACGCGTTAATTTTATTAATGAGCACCTTGGCCTCGCTTTTTGTGTAGTACTCCACGAAGGCGAATCCCCTGTGTTTTTCGACGCCAACTAACTTTTTTGGTAGTCGCACTGCTTTCAACTCGCCGAACGCTCTGGAATTTGAACAAAGAAGACGTAAAAATTCTGTCCGATTTAGAATGAATAAAGTATAATAACAAGAATAAATACAATAAAATAAAACACGTACTTGAATAGTTCAGTTATTTCCTTGATCGTCGCCTGAAACGGTATGTTTCTTATTAAAATTTTCGTGCCCGTTTGAGCCGTTATCGACGATTTCTTTTTCACGGTCTTCACATCGGTTCTGAAAACATTTAAGAATAAACGAGAATCATTATTAAAACTGCAAACAAAGTTGAAACAAAGTTTCTAATAAGATTATAGCCATACGTTAGCATTCGTTCGGAACGTTTCAGTTCTAAAACCTTTTCTTCCAAAACTGTCATTTGCAAGACTTTTAACGCCCGATCCGCATCTACTTTTTTCTTGTATCTTACGAATCCATAACCCATCGACAGTTTGGCGCCAGGGTTCTGCGGATCGTTCTTCGTCGCTATCGTGGCGTAGTGAAGAGCACCGCATTTGCCGAAATACTGAAAAGCAACGAGCCAGTGTTATCAGAGATAACAGAGGAAACGTTAAACGTAAAATTACTCACCGTTTTTAACTGTTCTTTCGTAGTTGCGAAATTAATATTTTTTACGAAAAGTGTGGTGTCTGGTTCGGGTTCGTCCTCGTCATCGTCCTCGATCTCTTCTTTCTTAGTTTTATTCGTACCGTTTACGTTTCCCGAAAATTCCTTCGTCTGTTTATCAACTTGTTCTTTAATTTCCTTTCTTTCGCTTGCCTTAGTCTCGATGCCTTTGTTTTTTTTCGCAGAAGGGGAAGGAGTCGTAAAAGTATTGTCAGGTGCCCATTCCAGATAAAGTGGTAGATGTTTATATTTAGTATATGCTAATTTCGCAAATGCTTTGCGTGCCTCGGAAGGCTCCAAGAATTCCACCAAAGCTAAACATAATAAATTATACGATAATACATATTAATTATAATACATAGTACATAGTATTTGATGCAGATAAAAATCATACCAGTAATTCCTGAAGGTGGCATTACGATTCTTCCCAATTCACCATGTCGCGTAAATAATTGTCGAATTTCCCGCGCTGGCGTTGCAGCCGGTAAATTCTTCACCAGTATCACTGTTTTCGATCGTTTATTCGATGGCTGAAACGACATATTAATCAAATTATTCCATTATCATTTTCTACGACAGTTTATATTCTACGAAGCTAATATTCACCTGATTGAACGCATCCAAACAGACTCCGTTTTCCTCCAAGAATTTTTTCGTATCTTGAACTAACTGTGTTTCTCCCAGTGCCAATTTGACAGCGGCGCTTAAATCTTTTGATCCGTCTTCAAGTACTTTTTCTTTTGTTGTATTGTAAACAGCAGCTATGGTGTCTGCTACAGCATTTTGACCAAGGAAAAGAGTATTCCAATTATGTGACGATCCCGCGGCCATTTTGGCCTTCAGTTCTTTCTTCTTCTTATAAGTTAAGTCTTCTGTAATGTAAAAAGTTACACGCGCTTATTGAAAACGAATCAGAGAAAAGAATTACAGAGGATTTATTCCTACTTTCGTCAAGTTCTTCCATAGGATTAGATTTCATTTTGGCTGGAAGAAGATGTAACATTCTCCCGTCTAAAATCGAACCGTCCAATTCACTGTACGCTTTGACAGCGTGCTCAGGCATTAAAAATGTTATCGTACCGAAACCTTTCGGCTTTCTGGTTGTTCGATCGATAGGCAGGTCAACTTCAGTTAAAGGACCTAAATAAAAGATTATGATATCAGCATCATGAATGTTGAATTACGTGATACTGATAAAATGGAAAATCTACCATATTTTTCGAACAATGTTCGAACATCGTCCTCGGTTATCGTATACGATAGATTTCGGATAAATATTCTTCCCGATTCCGCGACGCTTTCTTCGCATTTTAATGCTTCTGCTTGTTTCTTCCATCGAACATTGTTTTCGTTCTCTGCTTCGCCAGGCTTCTGTTCTTTTGTTTCGTATTTTATTACGAATACTTGTTTCCCATCTAAAAAAAGATTTAAAAAAACAAAATACAAAATACAAGTAAAAAATTACGGGAAATAAAAGATTCGTAATTAATGTTGATACCTAAAAAACTTTTGTTTTTTAACAATGCCTTCCTCATGTGCTGTTCAGTTTTGAAACCAACATAAGCAATACCCTTAATTTTTGCCGGCACTCGTATTGATTTCGCTTTTAGTGGACGAAAAAATTGTTTGATATCTTTTTTCTTGTGATTATATGCCAATCCTTGAAGTTTTACGGTAAAAAATTTTATAGAACCATGTTTAGAAGTATCTTTATTACTTAAAACTTTTTTTTCTCCATTCGTTGCTTTCCTTTTTAAAGACTCCATGTACTGTTTGAAACAGAGTAATCACTAATACATGTATGTATAAAAAATATCAGAGTATCAGCATTTAGAATTACCTCTAAATCAGATATAACTTTATTTGCAATCTTTTGCTCCTTGTCCTTTTCTTCATCCTTATTCTTTGTCTCGTTTTTATCGTCATCTTGGATACTAGATTCATTGTCATCTGTCTCGCTATCATTACGTTCTTCAATTTGACTAGTTATTAACGTATCATTATTCCATATAGCTTTGTCTGTTGTATGACTTTCGAGGAATTCCATAAACAAAGGATCATTTTTATGCTAAATACAATAATTATTCAGATAAATAAATTTAAAAATTTCAAATATATCACAGCAAAGTACATATTATTTAGTTGTACCTTCTCCAATGCCTCTTTGACTTCATGTATTGCACCTTCTTCCTTTTTATCTTTCTTGTTTTTCTCCTTTTTCCCATTTGCTGTTGGCTTATTCAAAGCAACATTTTCTGTTCTCTCATTATCAGTACAATCTTTATTATTAGCGTTATTCTTTGAACTATCAACAGCATATTTACTCCATGCTCTGGGTTTAGAAGAGTCCCCTATAAGTAAATATTATTATTGTTGTTATTATTATTGTAGCTGTTATTATAAATCATATATCAATAATTTACAAATACCTAGACTTGCACATTGTTCAATTGATATTTTACAAGTATCAATACATGTTTTGTCAAAATATTCTTTGGCAGCTACAGCTTGTTCTTCCGTCTTAAATCCAATGAAGGCAAATCGTCTAAATTTGCCATCTTTAGTATATTTTAACTGCACGTCGGTTATTAAACCTTTATGACTAAAAAGTTCCTTTAATTTTGTATCTGTAATCTACAAATCATCATTATAAATTGACATTTTTAACTTATTCTAATATTATGATTGCATTGTCGAAATTTATTACTTACATTTTTTGGTAAATTTTTTACTATTAATCGTGACATTTTATATATATGTATTTATAATTACTTTTGAACATTTACATTGAATGTTTACACACATTTCAAGAAAACACATGCGTCTTACAGAGGTTATGTTTCCAAGATTTTAAATGTATACAAAGGAAATGCGAAAAGAACAATGAATTACTAATAGAAAGTTAGGAAAATCAAAGTATTCAAAATTATTTTATTAAAATACATGAACAAGAAATGGAAATAGTCAATAATTTAATATTCTTTAATTCAACAAAAAAAAATTCGACAAATACATACAAAATAATGAATTTTACAATTCACAATATTATTTTTGTATAATAATAATATCATATAATAACAATTTTATATAATATTGATTTTTTTATACAAATTTTACAATCAAACAATAAAAATCAGACAATAAAAATCTTTGACAATTACAAAGCATACATTAATTATATGGGAAAAAATTTATATGCTTTGTTAAAAAAATTCATTCATTTTTCAAGCAAATACATCTCGTAAAGGTCACGATCTTCTTCTTTTTGAAACTTCGGAATAAAATTTATATTAACAATTTCTGTGAAACCTTCATCTAAGCTTGGCGCTTGATAATTTTTCCTAAAAACATTTCAATACAATAGACTTTGTATAAATTTAGTTTACTTTATTGTTAGTCATTTTACTTACACGTAAGAATCAATAACCAGATCATTAACTTTAACATGACGAGGATCAGTTAATTCTCGAAACTAAAATGAAACATTCAGTGTAACATTTATATTGTAAATTAAAATTATGTTGCAAACATTAAGGCAATTATTACCTTATTATTATGTTTTGCATGATCAGTACTTGTCGACATAACGAAACATCTTACGGGTATTTTGTATTTTTTTCCCACTTCGATGTATCTCTGTCTTGACGCGCAATCAGGATTAGTATTATCTACAACTACGCTACTTTTTTCACTTAAATGTCTTTCCATCGCTGTAATACATTTTTGCCAGCTTCCCAGAGTGTCTCTATTAACGCATTCATAATGGTTTAAGTAATTTCTTGCAAAGTGCGATTTTCCAGAACCAGGGCAACCAACCATTAGAATGATCTAAACATGTGGATTAAGGATTAATGGCTGTTATTATAGGTATGTTTTTTGCAAACGTTTTAGATAAAATAAGTTTAATTACTTCTTGATTGTTTGAAGTTATATTGCTTCCCGAGCATATTTCGCCATTCGATACATTTTTTGGATTGAACGTGGGCAATTTAAATTGTGCCTGTTTATGCCCGAGAAAATATTCTTCCGGCGTATAGAATTTTAAACCTAAATTAAGCGCTAGTAATCGATCAACTGACGAATGATCCTTCTTCCTACCGGGAGCCCAATCTTTTGGTCGCCCAGCCGCATCTCCAACGTAAAAGGAACTATCTTTATCAATAGATATAGGGTCATTCTTCTGTAAAGAAATTAAGCCTGATAAGATTTTTATGATAAAAACGAAAGATAATTACTACCTTTTCCAATTGTTGCCACATCCCAATCGCTGGTTTTCTATAAATATCAGATCCAGTAGCTATAAATATCTACAAATAAATTTATATATATAAAAGATCATCTCATTTAATACAAGCCGATAGAAAGAGAAACACACCTGCATTGGAACACCAATCTTTTGTACTATGTTTCTAGCTTTATTCTTGAAAGATTTTGGATTTACTTTTCCAGATCCAATGGATTTTTGATTAGTGAAAACTACTATTTTATAACCATGATTGTGGAGTTTGCGCAACTTTTTTGGTACATCAGGATATATAAGTTGCCAATCGTCACAATCTTTTGGGAATACTAAGCCAGATTTCGTTTTTATCAAGGTCCCGTCCATATCATATGCTGCTATCTAAAAATGAGAAAGCTTAATCTATTTTTAAAAATACTTATATCTTATCAATTTACCTTTGAACGACTTTCCACTCCCTGTGTTGTGCATATTAACAACGCACCGCTTTCCTTGCTTTCCCACATATCCTGTTCATTATCTATCATATTATCTTCATCTTTGAATTCATCTGATGTTTTACTTCTTTTGATATACTTTAAAATATCCTGATTATTTTTTTTACGTTTCACTTCTGTTTGTGGTTCCTCTTCTTGAGTCTTTTCATCTTTGTTGTCACCTTCTATTTTAACTATTTTATGAGAATTTTCACCATTCTCAATGGGCATCTCTAAGTGTCTACTCCTTTTCTTGGAAAGAAAAGTTTTCACGGGTGGAGGATTAAATTCAATTTGATAAGCGTGCTTGCCATATAATATTTCTAAACAGTCATCATGACTGGCAATAAATTTGACATCTTTACTTGTTTTAAAGCCATTAAAGCCACAGGATCTAAGTCCAATTTGTTGAATGAAGACTTTGTACTCTTCGTAATCTGCATACAATTGTACTACAAAAAATGACACCTTTGCATTAAACTAGTAATAAGGTACGACTGTGAATTAAAACAATTGGCAGCAAACCTTGGTGCCTGGAGCATAGTATATCTGTGATATTTGTCTCTGGAGAACGACCTACAATAATTGATTTTTTATGTGGCAAATACACTGTCTTTAGTGCCTTATCATTGCTTTTCAGATAACAACTCTTTGCTTGCTGATTCATTTTGATATAGAAAAATAATCCTTTAAAGATAGCAGTGTAAAAGATAATTGAGAGTTTCCAATTTTAAAAGCAATATGCTTAGAGAAAGCTAAGAGATTTTTTACAAACGTTTTCTGAGCATGTTCTTTCTTTTTAAACGTATAAAATTCTAGTTCTACTAATTATATATAAATTTTTCATATACTTTCATTAATCTTTTTAACTATGAATTAATTTTCTTATTAAAACCAAACGAAATTCGAATTTATTTATTGACTATCATTATTGGAGTACGAAGTTTACGTTGAGGTATTTAAATCCAAACCTAACCTGAAACAAGTTACATCGGAGCAGGCAGAGCATGTGTTTGAAGGGTAGGAAAAGAAGGCTTACGTTGAATGTTTATGTTTATTGACATGATCGCTGTTTGAAAATATACAGTTCAACGGAAAATTGAAGAAAACATGGCCTCAAACGAATCGACAGAAGCGGAAAAGAATCCTTATGCGTATCTCGAAAGAAACGACTTTACATCGGAGAAGTACAAAATTGAGGTACACGGTTTACCAAAGTATTACGGAATAGGTGAATTTAAAAAGCTTCTGAATGAAAAGCTAGACCTACAGTCGTGTAAGATAAAACCTCCGAAACGGAGCAGCGGATGGCTTTACGTGTCTTTCAGAAACGAGGAAAGTCGTCGGAAAGCCATAGAGACATTAAATGGGATTTTATGGAAAAATTGTAAGCTCAGTGCACAGGTATTTTAATTTGATGTCACGTACTCTTACTTTCTCTTAGTTGGTCTGCAATACATTTGCTATGCATTGTTGCTTTTGTCAAGTTGAATGTAAATTACATCACTGAATATTTTGTCATATGGTCATTACGTATATTTTATCTATTACTTTTAAACATATTAAAAATAGATTGCGAAACCTGCACCAGACCCGTTTGTAAAAAAGAGATTGGAAGAAGAGACTGCAAAGAAGCGCTTGAAGTTAGACGAAAATGATCAAAATATATCCATAGAAGAGAAAGTTAAATTAACTACAATTCCTCTTTGGAACATGTCTTATCCAAATCAAGTAAGGCAAACGTTGATAATTCAGTGTAAAATTAGATATGATAAAAGTGTTAAATATCGTGATTTCTAGTTGGAATTGAAGCAAAAAGAAATGCGTTCGATTCTATCAACCATTTGTAATAAAATGTTGAAAGAAAGCAAAGGTGAATTGTTAGACTGGTTAAATCATCAAAAGACTAAATATCAAGGACTGCCTTGCGAATTGCTTCCTATTTTGAGTACAGACACAATCACAGAATACAGAAATAAATGCGAATTTACAGTTGGTAAAAACAATTCCATGTGGAATTTATTTATCTCGTTAATAGAATAAGATAAATATTTCGTAACGATGAATTCAATTATCTAGGTAAAGGAGAGAAAGAGAATGCAGTTGTAATAGGATTCAGATTAACCAGTTACGCAGCTGGTTCCACAGCAGTGGGGCCCATTGACAATCTTTGTCACATTCCTAATAAAATGAAAGTCGTGGTTAAAGTAAGTTGTTCAGAAGGTTTTCACCAATTCAGTGTTTCAGATTTGTTTTTTGTATTGCGAGTATTTTAGGTGCTCGAAGAATTCATGAAAAACACTGAATTAAAACCTTTTCATCCAGTTGATCATAGTGGATACTGGAGACAAGTTACCGTCAGAACCACTCTTCGCGATGATCTGATGGTGATAGTGGGAATACACCCTCAAAATTTAAGCTCGGAGAAATTAGACGAATTAAAGTCACAACTGAAAGCATTTTTTGAGACCGGGAATGGCGCACAAGCACAGGTGACATCGTTGTATCTTCAGATAATGAAACTAAAGTGAGCAATGTTGGCAGAGTGCTTAACAGTTGAGTAAGAACGCCGTTCGTCCGATTAATTTGACTTTTATTTTAGAAGCGTCAATGAGAAAAATGAAAACAATTTTTATCACATCAGCGGAACGAAATACATAGAGGAAATGTTGTTAGGCATGAAGTTTCGCATATCTCCTCAAGCATTCTTTCAAGTGAACACGTTAGGTGCTCAGGTCTTGTACAAAGCAGCGATCGACTTGGCTAAACCAACCACAGACACTGCGCTTCTCGATATTTGTTGCGGCACTGGAACGATCGGCCTCGCATTTTCAAAGGTACGAACGATCTCGATATCATTAAATTAATAATAAATTAAGCATCGTACGGACAAAAAACAGACGCGAACGATTTCAGTATTGCGGCGAGGTGTTTGGATTGGAAATGATAGAGGACGCTATCAAAGACGCCAAAGAAAATGTCGTCACGAACAAAATATCAAACTGCGAGTTTTTTGTCGGTAAAGCCGAGGATGTTTTATCTCCTGTAATTCGAAGAACTACCAAACCCGATATTATCGCTGTCGTGGATCCGCCGCGAGCCGGACTTCGTAAGACACATCGTTTGCACAATTTCTTTCAACTTTCAATGAGAATATATGTATAAGCATGGACATGTATTTCTTGCAGATCAGAGAGCGTTGTTAACCATGCGTAAGGCAAAAAAATTATCGAGACTGATATATATATCTTGCGATCCTCGGGCAGCTGCAAAAAATTTGGTAGATCTATCCAGGCCCACCTCGAAGCAGTACATCGGCGAGCCAATGGTGCCAATAAAAGCTGTCGCTGTAGATATGTTCCCACACACCAAACATTGTGAATTAGTTCTATGTCTGGAAAGGTTATCCGTAGCTATGAAATCGCGAAGTGATTCTACAGAACAATAACAAAAAGTATGTTTGTCGCATACTTTGATCTTGTAACGCGCGTTTTTTAATAAATACGCGAATAAACAGCCTCTGGCATGTGAGTCGCAACCCAGTTAATCACCTTGCCTGCTGAAACGAACTTACCTTGCAAGTGAATTAATCGGGGATTCAGTATGCGATATCACGGATATCTTCAGGGCATGTGAACAAGGAACTGCACGAGATTCGATCGAAGCGTTTAAATGAAATGCAATCGAGTGAACACCGTTCGCACAAGTTTGATGCATTTTAAGTAAATACGTTTAATCGATACTTTTATGTGCCGGTCGCTTTATAAACCAGAAAGATACACATTTGATACAGTATTTAATAGGCGAAGAAGAAAGAAAACAGCGTTGAGACAGATGGATAGGTTCGATAGTTCGATAGACGGGGAAGTAACAATAACCGACTCATGGGAAAAGACACAGGATCATCTTTGGACTTGTCTGGGGTCTAATTTCGTCCTGAGTTTTGTGATTTATTTGTTTCTTTTTTGACCGGGAATAAGCATGCGAGGAATCTCGTGGTCGAGTCGGGTTTCGATATCGCGGTACAGACTGGTTACTGGTTCGGCTCGTTATCACTTTCTCTTGAAGCACGTCACGGCGTTGAAGTAACAGCGCCAGTAAACCCGGCCTTTCGCCTGTCCGCGTCGTTGAAGATCCATCTGCGCACAACAAACAAAATTCAATCTCGGAAAAATTGTGAAACTCGAACGAGCTTCGAATTATGAATTGCAATTACAGTTAAAAACACGCGAGAGACTCTCACCGTTTGCTCGTCAGCCGATGGAATGACTTGGGAGTTCCCGGAAGACAAGTGAGATCCGGACGATCTCGTGAACGTCCTGCTGCCACCGCCGAGTTCTCCCCTGCCCTGGTTATCCACCACTTTTTGCAATGCAACCATCAACTGATCGAACAAAAGGGCCGCTCTCTTTGGCACAACTACCTGAAAAGAAAAAGTTCGATTCGGTTAGCGGGTGGATCGTAAGGAACTTAACTTCGTTTTAATAAATACACATGGACGTAGAATTTACACGTGCGATAATTGATCGAACGGTATCAAGCGGTACAGGCGTAGATTGTCATTGGTTCTGTCGTTATCTAGCTCGTTCCTATCGATCCCTTACACCCGACGTTTAATGTTTATGCCAATTAAAATTAATTGGACCGGAGGATAATTGCCGTGGAGTTTTAACTGGAGTGAATCGCTCGCTGATTTTCTTCCATATTTCTCTTCCGTGTTTCCGGGACGAGAGGTCCACTAACCAAGATCAAGAAGATAGAAAACCCAGGAAATCCTTTCTGCTGATTTTCATCGTCACAAAGGACAAGCGAGTTCTCGGGATTCGACAAAGGAAAACAACGAGACAGAGAGACTCACAATCCTGGAGATTAATCTCTTAATCTTCGACTCGGTAATTGCAAACGGGGAAGAAGCAAGAATGAATTTTTCTTCAAAGTAAAACGTAAATGTTTCAAAGAAATTAAACAAACAACGCTTCTTCAAGTCGATCGCGAGAGATTAAACGCAAATTGCACCGCTTGTCGATTTTAATTCTCGAAAAAAAAAACAGCGATCCATGTGAAAACAAAGTTGCGACGTTGATTTCCGAGGTGGATGTTCGAACAGATGATGTTTGAACTTGACTCAACGAGCCGTTTACCAAAGCGATTCTACTCGATTATCTCGTCGTGGCTCGAAGCACTCCGAAAGTTGGCAACTTGACGCGGATCTAATTATCGCCTTCGTTACACGTTTCAAATTAGTTAGCCAATATCCTCGACCGCTATGTTGCTTGGATCTCTTTTCGATCGAGGGAAGCTGAACGTATCGAAGCGAGCACGACGAACTAGTAGGAATTTTTCTCTGTTTGCCTGTGCGAACGATAACAGAGAGCGTAGGTTGGAAAAGAAACGAAAGCACATATTCGTCCAGTTTGGCAAACTCCGTATTAACCCCCTGCGCTGGCAATTGCGCGGACCACAACGAGTGACCGAACCGTATACAATAAAATCGTCGCTTTCTTTTTCTTTCGAACTCGTCGGTATGATATCACTGGATAGAAATTATTAAGAAGTAATAAACTTATCATTTGTTTTGCCTGAGTTACATTTAAATATACTTAAAACTGAGAAAATGCAATTTGGGACAAAAAATTCTCGACGTGCGTGGCACGTCATTCCAGCGCAAGAGATTAATAACAGCAACCGAATCGACCGCGGTATAATTGAACGATTCTTTTGACTTAGACGTGTTCGATTCTCTGCGACGGGGGAAAAACTCGGTGATCAGTGAACTTTGATTTAGCTCGAGAAAATAAGTCGACGTCTGACGTTCACGTATGGCGAGTACACACAGTAGCACACATAAGTGCGGTCGTAATGGCTCGAGCGATTTCCCAAAAGGTTTCCAACAAGGTTTTTTTTCTTCCTTTTGTGATATTTTTTCACGACATGGCGCAACATGGTTTCATAAAAATCGTCGCAGCCGGAATTTCGACGAAAATTCGTGCTTGCGGATAATTGATTCCTGGAAACGTAGGATTGCCAATACACCAAGTAATTTTCGTTTCGTGTAAAATCCTTTATCACCCGTTCTGGGGAAACGAAATTGTGTACTTTCTTCGTCTCTCTGTGAAACGAACTGTCAACTCTACCGACCGATCTTACCTCCGTCATCCGTTGAAAAGGAAACAATTTACTTGCAACGTTTCGCGAGAAAAACAGCGATATTTGAAAAAAAGGAAAGTTCAGTTCAAGTTTCGTTCGTGCACATGTACACCGGGTGTCTCAAGACCGTCAGGGCGGTCCAACCGAGTGTAAGGTGAGACTGGGAAAAAAAAACGAGTGGAAAAGAAAGAACAAAATTGTTTCATTAAAACTTTCGTTTTCGAAAAAGTTTGAAAAAAATTGTCAATATTTTACACTTGAATTTAGTTAATTCCAAACGCGAGAAAAAGGAACAATCAACAGGAGGTTATTCTACGTGTGAAAATGATACAGTATTTTTGTAAGATACTTTTTTATTTTCAACGAAACACGTTCGAGATTTATTTTATTTATGTGGAACGAAAAAATTTATATAGAATAGAATATCCTCGTGTCGGCTAGCCAAACTGAAAAAGTATACCTGAACAATTTTTTTAAACTCGAGAACGAAGATTTTGTTCTTTCTTTTCGAAAAATATTTTAAAGAAAAGATGTTATTTCTTTCATTTTTTTACGTAAAATCGAGACACCCTGTGTAACTCGGAGGCGGACAAGGCAAAAATCGCCGATGGCGAGAAGCTCGAGAGAGAAAATCAAAAGTAATTAAAAATCTCTGCCAAGAATTGACAAGAGCGCACGGAAACCGGAAAGTAATTAAAAAAGAAGCATCGAGAAACGACAAGCGGTCCCAGAGCCGTTCGACAGGTATTAGAAACAATCGAAGGAGAAACAATGCGGGAGTATGTATCTCTTTCTCTCTCTTCTTTCGAGAAAACTGACGTTAACGAATCTGATGAGAAACGTGTTAGCGGATTACTCGAAGCGTTTGTCACCTTCACCGACAAAGTTTAATCCATTTTATTCAAGAAATTGAGACCTAAAACGCGATTTTTGGATAATCTGACAATCTGTTCTCAGAAAAGATTCACACGAACTGAGATGGATTCTAACAGTCACAATGGACTCTGTCATTTTATCGATAAAAGTCGAGCACGGTGCAATCTGCTCCAAATAAAATCATCGTACTTTATACCGAGTAATGAAAGTTAATCTCGAGGGTACTTAAACTCTCCGGTTGAAATTTTTCGTCTCATAAATAATTCCCTTTAATTGAAACGCGTCGATATTCCAATCGTATAACGCGTTGCACAAGGTGGAAATCGACTGCATCTCGTGTGAGTTTCGCTCAATACATCGAGATTTTGTCCAACTTTCAAGAATCTGTATCTTTTCTTTATTTCAGATTGAAAGAGAAATAAATGTGGAAAAGTTGCCTATTATTTGTAACTGACTACACAGTAACTTTTACTAGCTGACCAGTGACTTTTAGATCTGTCGTCGAACGACGTAAAAAAAAAAAACTGCACGACTTGTACCCCAGTACGATTCGTCTCACTGAAAGGCCCAGAAGCAACTGTTCTGACTAGGAAATGAAGACGACTTTTTTGCCACAAAATTTTATTGATATGCAAACATTTGAATCGATACAAAACAAATTACAGGCGCGATCGCTCAGTACCAGACAATGCCACTCCTACTCGAGGTCTATCCCACGCCCTCTCACGAATCACGTGACTCGAATCAACCAATCGCTAATTTTCGTTGCATTAGCGTTGCACCTGAAGAGGCCCGATTTTCTGGGTTACCCCCGCTAAAATCACTTTCAGTGATAAAACACGCACGTTCGGATCGAGGTTTAGGTTATTTTCACAATTGGGAGAGAATTTCGCAAAAATATTCCAGTTCGTGAGCGTTTATTTCGCTTTCGTGAAACACAAATTAACGGAACAGAAGAGAAACGTTTTCCGCTTTGGGCGATCTTTTTCATTTCAACGAGAGACGAAAGACGAAAGAGAGGAGCTTAGCCAGGACGCACAAAGAGAGCAAAGCAAACGCAATGCTCGAGGATTACGTAAGGGACGTGCGCTTAAAACGGAACAAAGAACCGATCGAGTCCCGATCGAGCTCTCTATCGGCACGGGAGGAACTTCAGCTTGTAGCGGAATATGTCGGTAAATGGCACGGTGTGTTGAGATTACGAGCGACAAAGAGCAACAAAGAGAGCGGACCGTCGTTAACTATTATTTGAAATTTGAGCCGTTGTGCGCTCTTGGATGCTTCGAGCTTTGCTTATTGCATCCAGTGTTTTGTTTGAACGTTTAAACCACGACGAAGAGTTAGCAGACTGGATGAAATTAGAGCGTCAACGGATTGAAGACAATGGGCAACATATTGCATAGCTTTTTTTAAGGAATTTTATTGTTGCAAAATTAGCTGTGCACAGACAACTTGTCATACTGGACCGAAGAGTGGACCGTTTGTTCGAAAATAACAGCGAGTTGCGAAAGAAAAGGTTGGAGGCGCGTTTTTTAGATATATATATCTGATCGCACCGCCGAAAGGTTTAATTAAAATCGATGCTTCCAGCGTGACTTTAAAACCGCGTTCCATCAAACGCGCGAGCTTTGTTCCGACTGCGAGACAAACGCCGATCGGCCGATTACGGCTATCGTCGTCAACCGTTATCGGTAATTTAATCAGAAACGCGCGGCTATCGAGTCTCTGTCGCTTATCGATAATTGAATTTCGACTGCGACGCGATCGGACAGGATTTGCCAACCGATGTTCCAACAGTGATCGCCGTGATGCTACCGATTTTTCAAAACCGGTTTTTTGAAAAGATGGCCGTTACTCTCGTTTCTCCTTTTCTTCTTTTTAGTTCGACGAACGAAGGACTTTCGTTGGATGGAGACTGGAGCATTCGACGGCCGCGAATCACAATTATCCTGATGCGAGGCGACGCGATGAAACGGCAAAATGCAAGCTGACAATTACGGGGCTATTCGTAGTGCTGAAATTGATATAATTGTTGACGGCATGGCGGCCGCCAGAGTGATTCAGTTGTCCCGAATGCCGGCAGGCCGAAGTATCATCGTAATCGTCCAACAATATTCGCGTGTTAAACGCTAATTCCAGCCAATTTCTTTGTCGTTAATTTTAGTAGCGGCGGGAACGTTGCGCGTTGCGAAAGGGCACAGCAGCCGGACGTTTGCCGCATGGACAAAGACGGACAAATTAATCGATTTATTCCCGCCGTTGGAGAGTGTTGCCGCTGGTTCTCTTTGCGTAAATGAGCACGCACGTGTACGTGTGCATACGTACGTACGTATGTACGTGCGATCCGAATGAATTTGTTGTTCGTTTTAAATAGATATGGAGATGGCTAATGGAGTGGCCGTTCGTACGATGCGTCGGCGTTGGCCGATCGCTGAAAGAAAAAGGAACAAAAGAACGAGTAAAAGAGAGGAAAGGACGAGAGAGAGAGAGAGAGAGAGAGGAAAAATTGAAGGAAAAAAATATACATTTTCGAGGAACGTAAGAATGATTCTTCGTTATGGAAAATTTTGCTTCGTATCTCAGTATCATGCGTTAACACTGGAACTAAAGTGTAATATTCGTAGCAAAAAAATTAAAACGTAAGGAAAAGTTAAGAGCACAGTAAAGAACACAAACTTCTGTTAATGCACTTTGTTAAAAATCATTCGAGTGATATATTGGGTGTAAGGGAGAGTTCTGTCGTTCTTTGCAATATCGACTTTCTGAGTTTTTTCACTGGAAAATGGTGATAGCTATAATATCCTATTGTATTAAGCAATAGAAATTATTCGGGTCAATCAATTATTTTTTGGTTTTTATTAGTATCACAATGTGCGATTCAAAAGAGTATTCGAGCAATGAGGTGTACTGTATAAACATCAAAAAAGGAAATAGTGCTGTGCAAGCAGTGATATCTAATAAAGAAAATTACCTAATTTTTATGTAAAAAACAAAAAAAAAACAGAACTTTCTCTTAGATCTAAGAGAAAATTATAAATTGGTCATTTTGACCACTTTGGTAGTTCTAATGTTAACACGATGGCTGCTTGTTTTCGCATATTCGTCTATTCAAAAAAAAAAAAAAAAAGAAAAAACGAGTGTAAGTATCGCGATAAATTAATCATACGTCGGACCATTAGTCAATCGAAGAGTCTCCGCGACAAAAGAAAATTGAACGGGAGAAATAGCAGCGATTACCGTTCTTGGAAAGAATAACCGCGGAAATGAAGTGTTAATGACGCATGGCTCACGCGTCGGAACTTCTCCGCTCCGTTGCTGTTCTTCGTCGAAACCTTCCGGACGTCGAATGATTGAAAAGAGGAAGAAAAGAAACGAACATCTGACGACTCGTTGTTGGGTTTTTTACTTAGTTTGAAGTACTCGCGTGCGCTCGATTGACATAGCTCTTTTAAGTCAAAATTGGATTAATTTATAATTTCTGTCGAATATTTTACAGACGTGAAACAGTGTACTTTCAGAGATTTAAATGATCGTAAAAGCTTGTGTACTTCATTGTAATATAAAATTTGCTGTTTTTTTCTTTTTTTTACTTTAACATCTCTGATGGAAATTTTGTTTTAATCGCCTGATGTAAAAGCGAAGTTGAGTCGGGAACGTTTTCCCCAGTGACGAGCAACGATGATCACGTTGGATGATCTGCTGTCGGTCCAGCGTTCAATTATTTCGAATTTCGTACTCGCTGATTCTTCCTGACTCTTCCAAAAAACATATCACGCAGTAGATCAAGACTAATGCTTGAGCAAGGATTCGAAAAACGTGTGATAATTCGAAAATTTAAGTATTTTATCATCTAAAAAAGTTGTAAATGATTGTGATTTTGATGCTTCTAGTAGTGGTAGCAAAATTACAGTACGAAAGAGGCGAAGAATTGGAGTTGAAAGCGAGGATTTACCAGAAGATGAATAGTGTGATGTTGCAACAAATTTAGAGATGCCAGAAGGAATCAATTTCAGTGTATGGCCAAGAGTGAGTAGATCATAAGTTCGTTCGGATATTATTGAACCAATACATTATTTCAAATTGTTTTTCACAATTTGATCAATTGTTAGATGAGATCATAGAAGAAACAAATAACTACGCAAAGCACGTTCAGACAGAGCCAGCTAACTGGCCCTCTCCACTTGCTTGGTAGGGAAATCAACAGACTGAGAGAGTGGGGCTCATGTACGGCGAAGAAATTTCGATGCAGTGGAGGGGGAAGCACTAGCAGTCAGAACAGTACAGGCAAGGACCGCCAGTTAGCCACCTCTGTTCTAAAATTTCAAAACATGTCTAACAATTCCATTTGGCAAACTTGGTAAAATTTAAATTTTATTTACACCAAAATTAAGCACATTTGTAAAATAAATAGACAAAGAAAGAATTTATAAGCAGTTGCCTATTTTTTTTTTTAATTAAAGCTTTCATTTTCAGACCCTTTACCGTAGAAAAGTGCCAGACCTGCTAGATTGCTATTGAAAAAATAACCAAAGCGTTAAGGGATAGAATGTGAACATCGAATTCTAGGCCTAAAATCATTTCTTACAGAAATAGCGGTGCGAAGTCACGTTTTTTCGTGATGTCGGCCAACAATCACTGGTGAGAAGAAGTCACGTGACAAGGGCCGACAATGTGTATTATTGGGGATATTGAATTGCATCGTTTACGTTGCAGATCGAAGGAACGTCCCTGTCTTTTGAAATTCCAGCACACTTTCAATCTGGCACAAAACTCGTTTTCTTTTCTTTCGCCTTTGATCGACGACGCGTTGATTCACGCAAATATCAACTCAACAATTTCCCGGACCGTGATTCAGGCAATGTGCAATGTTCTCTATCGAAAAGTAACACGCGTGCACGTGTAACAAACGTATTTTTTCACGGCCGACGGCCGTCTCCTTCCGCAAATAATTCGACGACGACGCGGTGAATCGATTTAACGATGATTAAAGCCACTTCGATGGCGCGTTTTTATTAGCTGGCACATAAAAGTTATTGAAGCTGTCGACTGACGGTCACGTTACGGAAATTCCTCTCCGTTGATCGCGCATCTTCCTCAACTCGAAGGAATTACGGGAATTAGAATCGCGAAATTTCGATCGTAGCCAATTTTGTGCAGCATTTCTTCGTCTTAGATCAGTGGTTCCCAATCTGTTTTTGGCCATGTACCACCTAAGCATCTCTAAAATCTCAATATTCCAAATTCTTATTCAAAAAGTGAATTTCCAACATGGAAAAAGTCTGAAAGGCCATTAACTTGGTTTAAACAAACTTTCAAAGAACGTGACATCTGTGAAAGAAATAAAAAAAAGAACGAAAGGACATCTGAAGATATCACTGAAAAATTGTTAAAAAAGTAACAAACAAAGGCGAGGCTGAGAACAGCAACGGGAATGCCATGTTCATTTCTTTAGTATGAGGTTAATGCGCAATTGCGCGAAAGTTAAATTTTCATTTAAAGAAATGCAAAAAATTCACTGTTAATTTATTCTCGAATTACCCTCCTCCTGTGGAAGGTAAAATACCATCACGCACTCAATTAACCACTTGCGCTGGCAACTGATTGCGGACCATAACGAGTGATCAAACCGTATACAATAATTTGTCGCCTTTTTTTTTAACTCGTCGATGTAATATCACTGGATAGAAATTACTGAGAAGTAATAAATTTATTATTTGTTTTGCTTATTTTGTAAAACTGAGAAAATATTACAATTTTGGAACAAAAAATTTTCGACGTGCGTGGCACGTCATTCCAGCGCAAGAGATTAAAAAAAAAACAGTTTTGTCTAAGTTTCTCTATGATTTGATTGTGTTAGTTGATTGAAGTCTGTTGGGAACCACGAAATTCTTAGACGAATTTTCTCGCTGCTTTCCGTGTAACGATTCGAGCGAAACATTCCAAGAGATCGAAGGCGAATTCGAATAGTTTCGCTATTCGGAGGTATCAAAGAAGTGGCGATGTAACGTTGTTGCGTGACATTGCGAGTCGACGTTGTCGATTAAAATCCATTCCGGCGGTGCGACTCGATCCTTCAGTCAGAGACTTTAATGCTGGAAATATCGACCGACTCGCGACTGTCTTAATTCATCCCTTCCCCACGACGCCGTGTATGAAATCCGAATTGAAACCTACAGATAGTTCTCGGAGGAGAATCTTCCTCTTAAATGGTTGAGAGATTCAGTCGAATGTTTTTTAACACGTTGTCGATCGTTGTCACGAAAACGCGACTTTGCACCATTATTTTCGCAAGGCAATACGTATTATCGCGCGATATTACTAAACGATGGATTTCACGAAACAACGGTCGTAGATCGATACCGTCGTGTGAATTACGTTGCAATTTTCGGTCCGGGCTACGTCGAATATCGGAGGCAGGAAAATGTAACGTCGATAATATCGAAACGAGAAATGGAAAGGACAGAAGACAGCGAAAAACCCACGCTAAAAAAGGCTGTACATACATGGTACGTACGATAATGGCACGATGTACATCGTGAGAAAGCTCGGAAAGCTGGCGATTTGCGGGATTAACCGATAATTAATAGAGAGTGCCTTCGATGACTAATTAGCGCGCGAAGTCGACGGCGACGGTTGGCCGTCCGTCTTCTACCTTATCGTGGAAATATAATTCATTAATTAACTTGGCGCAGCTTCGAGCAAACGCGCCTGAATTAACGCGCGCGCGGATTGTGACTAAATGAGAGAACGAGAGAGAGGAGGAGGCTGTTCATTTTCCAAACGTCGGATCGCGAGACAGTTCCGACTTTCCTCGAATCCTTCGGTTGTCTAGTCGAGTATCATTAATCGAGAACGATCCGAGGGAGGAGAGTTTGCGAGCGTGCCGCGACTAGAATTAATACAAGGATTAATCTAAACGATCGGCGGACTAACAATAAGTTGAAATCCTTTCTGTTCCGCCTTAACTCGATATCTTGGAAACTATTATGGATTACAACTTTCTAATGCGAAACCGTCGGAGAGCGTTCGAAACACGTTCTTGTCGTAGCAATTTCTTTATTTATTGTGATTATTTACTTATTTATTATGATTATTTACTTATTTATTTATGATTATATATTGTATATATATATATATATATAAACCTAACCTAAACCTAACCTAAATTCCTGCTTCTCTTCTTAGAGAGTAAGTCTCTAGTTTGGAGATTATTTTCAAATTTTCGCAATATTTCGTCATAGATTTTTTTTTTTGTGAAGCTTCATTTCGTTTTTTAAAATAAGAGATCAAAGAGGGAGGCGGAGAGTTAACAAAGTTATATAGCTTTCGTACTTTTTTAAAGAAAACTTTTTTTTTCATGTCACGAAGATATCCCGTATCTTAAATATTCCATTATATATAATTTATCGGACGAGATGGAACGAAGTACAACTTAATTTAAATTGCATGGATTGTTTTCGTTATTTTCTTACCAGCGTTCTACATACCAAACAATTAACTGTGTTTATCGTTAGCTCGTGAATGTTTCTTTGTTTCTGTAACTTTTTCGACCTTCCACGAGTGATATCTCGTTTTAAATAATAATTCTTGTTAAAAAAGCGGTAGCCAAAATTGGGAGAAACGGCTAGATTAGAAATTTATCCCTGTATCGTACCAAGATAAACGAAATTGTCTGCATAACCTCATAAAAAACAATCCAGAGTATAACGATCCAGTTGGTACGTAAGTTCTTTTCAAAGATATTTTTTGCAAGATGTTGAAGCAAGGGTACTTTCCTTCTTTAAAATTGTCAAAGTTCAAACGTTTTTCCTCCGCAAACGTTGAAGAAATTTTTCTCGAGACTAAATTTACCATGTTGAAGGTCTCGAAGATCGAAATCTCTTAAAACTCAAGCTGTACAATTTTTTTATTGAATCATGAACGTTAGGTAAAATTTTCAGAATTCCTTGAATCTTGATCGTTCGAGATTCAATAAAAAGCGGCAAGTTCCAAGGGAAGACTCCGGCTTACGAGATTACGAATCCAGTGGTCGTGAAAAAAGTTTTTCACTGATTTTGGGGGGGCGTTTAAACTTTTACAGTTCTCAAACGACAACGAAAGTCGTTTCTCCACCTGATATAAGAGCATCTTCGGGGAAAGGAGAACGCAAGATCAGTATTAAAATGGAGCCAACTGGAACGTGCTGTACCGATTTTGCTTCACGAAGTTCGAACTATCGGTAATTTTTCTCATCGAACGCGCGAACACTTTTGTCCACCTGTGCGCGCACGTTCGTTCGACGTGCAAGTTCCTTGAAATTTCTAGGTCCGCACGTCGCACTATGCTCGGATTTCAAACGCCATCTGTTTCTTTGGACGAAGAAAGAGGAAAAGACAGACTTCTAAGCTGGCCAAAAGTAGCGCAAGAAAAACATCGAGAAGAGACGAGTCGTACTCGTGCTACAAATTAAGGTCTGGATTCGAAAGAAGAAGTCAATTGTAAACCAATTTTAAATTTAACTGCGCTGATAAATAAAAAAAAAATTATATATAATGTTTCAATATTTTAAATATTCTAAAATTTCAGTAAGTAATGCTCTCACCCCTTAAAATTGAAAAAAAAATCGTAAGGCAAGTTAATAGGGACAGTTCTACGTATAAATGGTGGGCTGAAAATCACTTGCCACTAAAGTAAATTCAAATTTTTTTCACTTTTTTTTTACAGATTAAACTACGCAAGAAACAAATTTAAGTTTTAAAACATAAAATCGTGTTTATTAACTTAAATTTAATTTGAAATTAGTAAAATCAGTTTTTCTTATATTTTTATTAACACATTGCGGACGGATCACGAGAATTCTCGTGTTTTCTGTTCTAGAGCTTGTGGCCAATCACGAAAAGTTAGCAATAAAACTACTGGTCCGCAATGTGTTAAAAAAGAATAGGCGGGAAAAAACTTTTGGCCCACCCTGTATAAATATCGCCGCTTCTACGTCGAACCCCACGTATTATAGAATTCGAGAAGAATTTAATTTGGAAGAACTCGCAGTTGTTGCGCGTCGCGCGTCGCGTCGATGAATATTTCCGAAGGCTTTCGAGCGCTTGAAAGGCTGAAGAAAGGACAATGTAAGTACGTGCACGACGGAAATCGGAGATATCTCGACACGATTCGATTCGATCTGATCTGATCTGACGCGATTCGACGGCGACGAGGAGGCGAGCTTCGTTCGGTGTCATCACGAGGCAAATAAAAAAAAAAAAATAATCGAGAAGAGCTCGACGGGAGTGGGCACAGTGATATTCTCGGCTTTTCTTACGCAGAACCCTCATTTATCGTGAAAAAAAGAAACAAACTCCGTGAAGAAGAACTGTAAAGCGTAGCAACGAGAGAAATTCGAGAAGAATGGAATTTCAGGAGGAAAGAATGAAAACAGATTGTTGCAAGAAACGACGACGACTTCTTGGATATTATTTTACAACGCGTTTCGTTCGGAATCGAAAGCAAAGACGCGAAAACCCACGTTTGGCCCCATCGTTCGTATTTTTCTATTACGAGACTCTTTTCCAAGCTATTTCATTTCTCTGAAACAATGCGAACGAAACAAATCGAACGAAACACCGGCGAGTTTCATCTTCGACGCCGATATTTGACTTTTCTTCCAGCAGTTTCGCTTGGCTCGCGATAAAACAACTCGACGGAGATGAGGATATTTTTTTCAATAACCAACGACTCGAAGCTTCGGTTTGCTTCGGTTGATATCGACGCAGGCACAAAGACGGATAGAAACAGAGACAGAAAAAAGGAAGGAATTCTACTTGTTGATCCTCGTGTTGATTTAAAATCGTCTGACCAGAATCAAAGGAATCAAGCGAGTATATCAAAAAGAGGCCAAGTGTCACAAGATTGTAAAAAGTTCAAGCCAAACAACGAGTTTCAAAAGTGATTGTAGAATCGAATCATCGAGTTCTAGGTTCAAGTATCAGGTATCGTGATTATCTTGTACGTCCAGGTTGAAGTATATTGAAGTCCACCCCTATTTTGACCATTTCGGTCACTTAATCGCCGGTTGTTCTTCGTGGCGGTGTAACAAAGGAACGAACATCAATACATATATCGAGTTACTCACCGGATACTCGTCGTACTTGGCCGAATAATCGGGATAGTCGATATTCGTCGGCGTGTTCCTCTTGCTGAGAGCACGCTGCCCGATAGTGCCGGCGATTATCGGCACCATCGCCACCACCATCAATGGGATCACTCCGTTGCCCATCTGAGCCTTGAAATGCTTCGCCGAAAAAAACGTGTGTCGAGTCGTGATCTGGTTACAGCGTGATTCGATCCGCAGAGAATCTCCTCGAGGATCTCGCTCGAGGTATGATTTGAAGAGTCACACCGTCGATTCTCTTCGGCCTCTCTTCAGTTTTTAGAGCCTCGTATCTTCGAGGGAAGTGAACGAGGCGAGCGCGCCGGTCGAAGTTGAAAGACAGTGCGCGCGACACCGCAGAGCGAATCGCTACGAGCGGGCAAACGCGACGATCAAGCTAAGGACAGCTGTGATGGACGACGGATGTGTCCTGTACGTGGAAAGACGAAGGACGTGCTCGAGGACGCAATGTGACGCCTCGAGCGGCAATCGCTCTCCTATATACTTCGTACGCGTGCTCCACGTTACGCAGGCGCTGAGAATGTCCCGTCCGATTCGGGAAACCGCGCGCGTTATCCTGTCATTCTCTGACGTACGTTTTTCCTTCGTCTTGCTCGCGTCCTCCGACACCATACGACACGCTCGCCGCGGGCCGAGATCGCGATCGATTCGTCCTGACGTAGGGAACGTAATTAATAAAAATCCTCGATCGCGATGTTGGTGTTTTTACACCAACTATCGCGATAATGTTAACCTCTTGCGCTGGCAACTGGTTCGCGGACCATAACGAGTGACCGAACCGTATACAATAATTCGTCGCTTTCTTTTTCTTTTGAATTCGTTGATATGATATCACTGGATAGAAATTATTAAGAAATAATAAACTTATCATTTTTATGATCACTATCATTATCACTGAAAGTGATTTTTAGCAGGGGTAACCCAGAAAATCGGGCCTCTTCAGGTGCAACGGTAATGCAACGAAAATTAGCGATTGGTTGATTTGGGTCACGTGATTCCTGAGAGTGAAAATCTTTTGACTCGGATGTGATTACCAGAATTTTTTTCTTATATAAACTTAACAAACCAGGATTTGAAAATGTTTGGTCGACGCGTGTCTTAATAATAGGAAAGTCCAAGTCGAGAAATATGGAGGTATTTACCTGCTGAAAACTTGGAAATAATGGAAAGCATCCGAACGATAATCTATTAACGCGTTCGCTCACGTGAATTCACGTCTATTCCTTCTGCGAAAGTTCTTGATTTCAAACAGCAAGAAATTTGCGGCAATTAGCTTGAGATTTTCTTCATTTTGATATTTCAATAATTATGTGTCACAGAAGGGAGGCATCAGGATTTTAGAGATGCTCAGATCGGGGCATGGCTAAAAAACCAGTTGTGAACCACTGGGTTATGTAGTATTTTAGGTTAGTACTTTCGATCTGCGCAACATTTTTTGCGAAAAGAATACTTTTTTTCAAAGAAATGGCGCCCACGTTCCTGTCAAACACACTCGTCGAGTCTGTGGCAACATTTTCGACAAGTATGCGTTTCTAAAGGCTCTTACAGACGTTGAAATATGTGACGATGCATACACCGACTCAAAAGTTTCCTAAAACCTGCATCAGAGTCAGCTTATTTCTTCAGTTTTTCGTGTGACGCCAACGTTGAAACACGCGTTTCAAAATGTCGGATCGTCTTCCAGCTCCAATAAAGCTTACCTACTGTTAGTAACAGAAGATTCATTATTACTTACAAAAAGTAGAAAGAAATGAAATGCTAAAAAGAAATGGGCGAAAAGATGGTTAATCCAGAGAAACGACTAATTAAATAAATAATAATTGGAAAACAATTTTCCAATTCCGCATTATTAAAGGAGCTAAAGAGAAATGAACCCTGTGATTATAGAAATTATCTGCGACTCTGCTTTTTATTATCTTGTTGAACAAAATTTGCCCAAGAATTGAAAAAAGCTGCGTGTTTCACGCTAAAAGCGTGAGACTCCTGCACGGAGAGACACAGTTGTCGAATCGGTGGCGACCGCAACGCGACTTGGTGTTTAGGGAATATACCCCCGACTGACAAAGTCGAAGGGAGGTACTTCACTTGAAAACTTCGAAAATGTTCCGCCGATCAACGCGATCTCGCTCGCTCCTTTGCCAAGTTCTTCTCCAAACGACAAAATTCTTCGCTTCTTCTCTTCACTCTTTACCCTTTCTTCACATCTCGGGAAACATCTCGAGAAGCATTCCGGTCTTAGTTTCGATTTGGCGTGGCGTTCGACGCTTAAATTGCTCCAGCTTCGCATTTGTCTTCGGCTCTGTCTGCCCGACTCAGCGGGTGGACGCCACGCTCGAGTAGAATCGCAAATGCGACAGGTGGTTCGTGGGGAAAGAAATGGTGGTCGTTCGATCAAGCGTCTTCCGGCGTCACGTGCCGGTCATAATTAACAGCTAATAACGACGCTGTGGCGAGGTACGTGACGGACGTTCGAGCTCCTCCGGCTTCCACCGCTAGATTTTATTATCATACCCCTGGTGAATTCTCCTCCTCTCCTGTCCCTTTCTTATTAATTTTCTTACCGCCGTTGTTTCGAATACCTTTCTTTCTTTCAAGAACGAAAAGAACTCTCGACGAACGCGCCAATTTCGTCAAACTGTTGAAACGATCCTCATCGAGTCAACGCGCTCACTTTCCAGGGCAATCGTTTCTCTAAGTAGTAGTTACACGATCGGCTTTGACCGGTCAAATTTAGATCAAAGACAGGTTTATTTTTCGTCCGTTCATTTAGGATGAGAAGACCTGTTTCATATTATTATGTATAATATTATATATTTTATATTATTATATATAATAATATATTTACATTATATTTATATTATAACGTAAATATCAAATAATATGGACGAGACAGACCTACAATTGAGTAATAAAAATAAATTAAAAATTGAAATATTTTTTAACTGGGCTGTTATTCTGAACCGAACAATCTGGATGAATATTAAGTTGAAAAAATATTTTGATCTCAAAACATGTATTTTTCGTCCGAGGCTATCTCGTTTAAACAATCCGGACGAGATGGCCTTTTCCAAAACATGTCATTTCTTTCGTTTTGTAAATCTATGATTACTTTTTAATTTTCTGTTTGCAAACATTATAAATTTATATGTATCTACTTTCATAAATAAATATATATATGTTTTTTTAATATCGATATCGATTATATTTGAGAAGCAATAATTCTTTTAAAAAGTGGACTATCACTCTTCGACTTTGTGGACGGGGCAGATTCCATTGTGTAAGATAAATATACGCTGACCAATAAATACACGCAACGCATGTGACCAACAAAAATAGTTCCGGAGAACAAAAAAAGAAAGACGAGAAAGGTTGACAAAAGGCTCGAAATATATTAATCGCAGGATTAAAATACCCATATCGATCGATGACACGAAGTCGGCGCAGTTACTTGGTATTTTTATTGCAAAATTGCCGACAGTGGATATCGGGATCGGATGGCCAGCTACAGCAGAGAAGATTGGTAAGCACAGAGCAGGCGTTAATTAAGCGGGAAACGAGGGAAAAATTAATTTGTCCGCTAATGATTTCGAACAGAGACAAACTGCGAACGTCGGCCACAGAAACGACGCGCACCGAAGAGAAGGCAAAGTGAAGCGCTCGTCGCTTCGAACCAAGAATTACCCGCTCGTCGATTTACCAAGAAACGTACTTTCAAATGTCTGATAAGAAAAAACTGCATGACTGACTAGGAAATGAAGATGACTTTTTTGCCATAAAATTTTATTGATATGCAAAACAAATTACAGGCGCGATCGCTCAATACCAGACAACGCCACTCCTACTCGGGGTCTACTCCACGCCCCCTCGAGAATCACGTGACCCAAATCAACCAATCGCTAATTTTCGTTGCATTAGCGTTACACCTGAAGAAGCCCGATTTTCTGGGTTGCCCCCGCTAAAATCACTTTCAGTGATAAAAATGTCCGATAAATTTTGCACACGACACGACATCGTAGTGATAATTGTTGAGATTATCATTGCGCGTCGCGTACCGAGTTTATTCAGCAAATAAGCTGCTCGAACTGCTTCCACAACAAATATTGTGCGGCTTATCCGAGCAATTAGCTCCGGTGCCATTAATTAGTTAATGACTAATGCGATGCAAATCTCGATTCGTTTATCGCAGGATCGAAGTTCAGCCAGAAGTTGGTTTGAAATAATAGGGCGTGCCGTGATTCGTGGTTTGTTATCGATGCAGCCCTATACTCTACTCTTTCTCTGAATTACAGTTCCTTTTCCACGAGTGCGCGAACAAACTGAAATACAGGGTGGATCGTTTAAATATCTCCGCTGTTGTTCTTTGTTGTACAAAAAAGAAACTTCTCGGGACAAAAGGATCTGATCATTAATAATTCTCGAAGGCAACAATTTGACAATCAGTAATGGAGATATAATAAAAATAAATATAATGAAGATATACGTTGTAATAATGGAAAATGATCTGGCTGTTAATAATAATAATAACAATTAATAATGAAGATAATATTGAAATAGTTTTGGGAATTCTCGAATGCAGTACATTATACTCGTTGAAATATTTTTATTTTAATCCCTTGCGCTGGCAACTGGTTCGCGGACCATAACGAGTGACCAAACCGTATACAATAATTCGTCGCTTTTTTTTTGAACTCGTCGGTATGACAGTTACTATAGATAGAAATTATTAAGAAGTAATAAATTTATTACTTATTTTGCCTTTGGGTTATATATAAATATACTACAAAATTCTCTATGTGCGTAGCACGTCATTCCAGCACAAGAGGTTAACGTTCGTGTAGCAAGTGGAAAAGCAAGGGTACTTTTGTTCCCGATAATTGTAAAAATTCAACTCGCAGCGGGCGAAGGGTCAGGATTTATCGATACCAAGAAGCGTTCCGTGGTTTTCAGTTTTATAAGGGCCATTGGCGCGATCGTAAGTGGCCCATTAACGCTCCTTGAACCTCGACTTTTAGGCCTTGAAACGACTTTTGTTCATTTGTTCGTTCACCGTGGCGTCGCATCGAGATAAATAGCCAATGAAAGTTTTTGATTTTGTTCTTGATTTTGCCACCATCTGAATTTTTGAGGTTTTCAGCTCTTTCTTGCTCTGTAAAAAATCGCCAAAACAAATATCATCTAAATATAGAGTGCGCCATAGTTAGTGGAAATGATGAAACGACGTTCGTCACAGTTACGAACTTTCGCCCACGCGGTGCAAAGATTCAATTTTGCGCCCGTGACTGAATCCTGAACGAAAATATGAAGCAGATTGATTCGTGCATAGAGGTGAATAAAAGTGAGGCATTTGAGGGATTGGAATAATCGTTGACAACGAGTAATCGACGATAAACGACGAATTCTTGTCGAAACGGGGGAACGTTCGCTCGTTACGACGAATTCTCGTCGAAACGGGGGAACATTCGCCCGTTTCGATAAAGTCGGAGGAAAGACCGAGCGAGATGCACGAGCGACACCGAAAGTCGATCAGAGAGTATGTATATACTCGTCTGATCGAGCCCGGATAATGGAAACTCGGCCTAAAGGTTTCTCTGGTAGCACTCAGCCACCCGCCGCGATCTTTTCCCGCGCCGCAGTTAGAGACCGACGTGTTTCTCGGTTTACGACTCGAATCGCGACTTCCTGTTACTCGATCGATGGAAGTGGACCATCTTTCTCTCTCTCTCTCTGCCTGGTCTTGAAAAATGTCTTTTTTCATTTCAGATTAACGTCTCGACGAATTAGGGGAGTCGCTCAAAGGGTGATTTTCGGCGGTTAAAAAGCAACACTTTCTTTTTTTCTTTACGACGCGTAAGAGAGAGAGAGAGGGAGAGTCGAACACGAGTCGAAATGCAACTGAGGGGAGAGAGAAGAGAATAAAAAAAAAAGGTACGGTCGATTTTATCGACCGCGAATAAGAGGTGGGAATTTCTAGATTTAGCAGCTTGTACGATAAGCCACGGCTTGAGCTTCGATAAAGAAACTACCCTTCGAGACTTCCTCTCTCGTTTATTAGGAATTACCGACACGATTTGTACCCGCCTCGGTAAACCGACGCTTTGTTGTTACCGAGCGCACTCTGCCAGAAGATTTCTCTTTCTCTTCTCGAAATCACCCTTCCCCTTTGTCATGTCGCGCACGGGTAAAAATTATCCTCGTTAATTTGCAAAAGAAATTAGATATTTCGTGACGTCTTGCAGGCACGAGAGAATAATTATCTCGTATTATACTTTATTCGTTTTTATTCGAAAGTTCAGAGCCCAAAGTTTCGTTCCCTCGAAGCACAAAGGCTAGAAATCGAGAGGTTTTCAAAGGAGTTTTTTTTTTAACGATTCCTCGCTCGTTGCAGATCCCTCTCCCGCGGGAATCGCGGGGAAAAAGAGATCCAATCTCACTCGGGGATAGCAGCTTTGATCGCTGGAATGACGTTTTCTTCGCGATCGATTCGAAATCGTTTCTCTCTTCTCCTGGCCCGGACCGAAACTCCGCCTCGTTATCGGCTAATTACTACGTCGCGTCGATTCCGCGTTCCTCGTTTATTTCGCTACTCCTCGGTTTCTCGTTCGGCATTTCGACGTGTCAGACGGCGGTCGTGGTGTCAAGGGAGACAAGACAACCCCTAAGACGGGAGAGACCACTCTCTCATTCCTTTGATTGCCTCCGGTTAATTATCAGTTCGTGCGAATCGTCTTCCCCCTCTTCTAATTTTTCCTTTTCTTCTTTTATTTTCTTTTTTATCGTTTATTATACGTTTACATAACGTCGACGTAGCGTCATTTTCTTTTCACTTTGCTCGACGTTGTTATTGTTATTCCGTGAAACGTTGCGAAAGGAGGAGATTAATAATCAGTAAAAAACACGTGCGCGAACGTTATCAAGATCCAACGTGTATTTCATCAGAACATGGGTGCCGTTTTTCTAAAAAAAAAATTTTCCTTTCGTAAAAAATGTTGCCATATCGAAAATACTACCTTATCTAGTGCTTCCCAACTTTTTTTTGGCCCATCTGAGCATCTCTAAAATCCTGATGATCCCATCCTCCCCGGGAGACATAATTCTTATTATTCAAAAAGTGAATTTACATGGAGGAAGCGTAAAAAGTCATTAACTTGGCTCTAAAGCTTCCAAAGAATATGATAACCATGAAAGAAAGAAAAAAATTAGAAGGTTAAAGTTTCATTTAAAGAAATGTAAAAAATTCACTTTTAATAACTCATTCTCAAAATTACCACTCTGTTGGATGTAGGAACCGTTTTGTTTAAAACGTTACAAATATGTTTCATTTTCCACAAAAGAATTAATTCGAGTAACATGACGAGTACATTACTTCACGACGAGTATACTCGTTAGTCAAAAAATTGAACACGCTGTACATATACGAATCACTCGGTTCGAACGTCTCTCGTGGCACTTTGAAGAAATTTGAAAGACGTTCGTCGGCGTGAAATCGATCTGCCGTGACATTTTCGAGGACGAACCGTACGGCGTCACAATACACGTGCCCCTGGGACGAGAGAAGGGAAGAGAAGCAGCGATCGCGCGGCAAAGCAGCGACAAGACGTTAAGACGGGGGAATCCTCCTCCTGTCTGACCGAACAACGGTACGTTCTACTGCGGTCGGGTCGACTCTTCGACTCGTTCCCTGAAAGCGAGACGAGATTGTCGACTGTCGAAAGATAACAATTGCGCGGCGATATCGTCGCGTGCTCACCTCGCGTTAAACACACAATCGTCACATTGACACGCGATACCGACTTCAGCAAGCTGACGTATTCGCGTGGAATTGCCACACCAGTGTAACACAGCTGCAGAGTCTCTTCGTTGTTGTTTAAGTGGCTCTTTTGACGATCGTCGCGAGTCGTGAAACTCGTGTTGTTGCTCGAGGAAAGAAAAAAAAAAACAAAAAAGGGACGAGCGTGGCAACGTCGATGAGAAAAGAAAAACGAAGGGAGACGACGATGTTAGACGTCGTTACGAAAATGTTTAATTAACGACAGACACGGTCAACTAATCGCGAACTACTCGTTAAGTTACGTAAAACGAACGTCGTTGATAGGATACTTTCTTATCCATTGATCCATCGATTCGTCGAGCTTGTCCGATCGTTCGCTAAGGATGGACGAAAATACGATTAAAATCGGAGAAGCATCTTTTTTTTTAAAATATATATATATTTGAATTATTATTCATATAATAATTATTTAAATAATATGTACATATTATTATTTATATATGTATTTAAATTATTATATAAATATATTTAAATACAATATACATATAGTATAAACACATAAATTTAATATATATTAATGTTCCCAGGATATTATAATAAAGTTTAATAGATATATATTATTATAAATTAATACTTTCAAAATATCTATCTATATATCAATATTTTATTCACATATATATATTTTTAAATTTGTATTATTTTTCTAATTAAATATATATATATATATTTTTTTTCATTTTTATTATTTTTTTAAATAATATATATATATCTATTTTTAAATTTGGTCGTTGTGGTATTTCTTGTTTTCTTTCGTTCCTACTTTGTTTCTCAAAGTACTCGGACAACTGCGGGGCGAACTTGATCGTCGACGGAACGATCTCGACATCGACCTTTAAAAATCGAATTTTTGTTGAATTTTCGCCAGCTCCGGAGAGAAATACTGCAGCGTCTGCTGCGAAATTCCTTGTTTAACACACACACACACAAATGATGTAAAATATGATGTCAATGTAAATTCCAGTGGTCCAGTTTTTTTATCGACGAACGGCGGGGCTGGGGAAAGCTCAAAGGGGAAATAAAGATTCCGTTTACGCGTGCCGCCACGCGCATCCACGAACGATTCAACACACACGACGACGTGTAGACACGCGGTAGTAGTGAAGTAAATGTCTCCTCGTTAAAATGATAAAAGTCAAAGGAGCAAGTCGATATCGCGTAGATATATTTCGTAGATACGCTTCAATAAAAGCTGGATATTTAGACTATTGCAACTTTGTAAATGAAAAAAAAGGAAATTAATAAATCCCGAGATTTCTATTTTCAAAATGCGTTGTTTCGTTTCAAGATGTTTTATGAGATGGCAAAAATGAAGATTTTTTTACTCCAAAATGCAGTTAAACTTAACCTAACTTAAACCTTGTCACAGGAAACGTTGTTACGCGAAAACCTTTAAAAAAAAACTGCACGACTTGTACCCCAGTACGATTCGTCTCACTGAAAGGCCCAGAAGCAACTGTTCCGACTAGGAAATGAAGACGACCTTTTTGCCATAAAATTTTATTGATATGCAAACATTTGAATCGATAGAAAACAAATTACAGGCGCGATCGCTCAGTACCAGACAACGCCACTTCTACTCGAGGTCAACCCCACGCCCCCTCACGAATCACGTGACCCAAATCAACCAATCGTTAATTTTCGTTGCATTAGCGTTGCATTACACCTGAAGAGGCCCGATTTTCTGGGTTACCCCCGCTAAAATCACTTTCAGTGATAAAAACGTTTCTTTACGAGTGAATCTACGATGGATTTGAAGATCGAAGTTTCTCCTTTTTAACAATCTTCGAAAATTAATAAAATTATTGAAATACAGAGGCACCGAAAGCTTTGAAACGAGCCCCGGACTTATCGACTTCGTCGCGATTCTAATTTTCACGAAATTATAACAGTTTAAATCGACTGTCCGAATATTAACGCCCGAGTCACACCGTATATATTGGACAACGGAATACCCGTGGATAATTTTAAGCGGCAGTCTTGCGTCTCGCGGCAACTTAATTGTTACCGTTGGCCCGGTCTTCTGCGGATGGCAGTTATTTAAGCCCAGCTCGAGGAAACACGACCGGATAGTTTGCGCGCGCGAAAGTTGATTGACGCTAACCTCGTTCCGCTCGAAAGAATACGTCTAATTCTTGCTCGCGCCCTGCTCGAATAGAAAGCAGCCTTGGAACATCCGGTATAAATATTAAACGACGGAGTTTTGTAGAGCTTTTCGGACGCTGTTCGCTCGTCCCCTACGGGCAGCAAATGAAGAAAAAGAGAAAATAAAATAGAAAAATGGAGAAAAAAAAGTGTCGAGAATAGAAATGGAAGAAGGGAAAAGAAAAAGAGGGAAGAAAAAAACTCGCGTGTAGTAAAATTCTCCTTTGGGAAAGCCGTCGTGCCGCGGTGAACGTTAAACCCGCAACTTTTATCGCGTTTTATCGTTATCGTTCGCGCGATTACGTCTCACTAACCCTCCCCTCCCCATCCCTCAAAGTCCCATCGTTGATGGCCCATTTTCTAGTCGTCGAGTCGATTACACGTCGCGGTCTATCGACTATCGATTGCCCGACAGCCAGTACATCGAATCAATCTTTTTCAATCTTTGTCCCCTCTTTATTTATTATTACATTATATTATTATTTATCATTATAGTCTATATTATTAATTATTTCTTTTTCTTTTCGATCTGTCGAATTTTCTGGATTTGTTTTCTTTCTTTCGACGTTTCTCTCGTCGAACGTTCTCTCGTCCTCTTTTTGTTTCGATCGATGGCGAGAAACGAAGAGATCAAGCTGCAAGGAATTTTCAATTCTGTTCAATTCGTGGATATTGTTCGCGCGAAACCACACGCGTCGCATCTTCGGGAAGGCTCTCCACGCGTAAAGACATTAACGTTGTTACGTTGCGGTTCTTCCCGACGGAACGACGAACAGCCGGTGTCCTTGTTCGTAAACGTGCGAGTGGACGCGTTTTAACTACGGCGAGGATAGATTTTTCGCGAAAATAAAGGTGACACAAATTTAACCTACCTAATGGTTTAAAATAAATACAAAATAAATATAAAGTTAGGCGCGAACTCTGTAAAAAAAGGAAAAAAATTTAATAATGAATTTTCCATCTGGTGCGGTGCTTTGCACTACATTGATCACTTTGGTAGAATAAACTTTAAATGAACTAATGTTTTGAAATTGAAAAACCGAATGAATTAAAGTTCGTTTTATGAAGACTTTGAAAAATTATAAAGGATCTAACGGTGTGTGTACAGCTCTCTACGACATTGAAAGAATTTCAAGTTTTTCCCATTTAAAGAATTTGAAAAACCACAATATGCATAATGGTTTATACAGCGTAACAGTGTATGCAGCTCTCTTCGACTAAGAAACAGTGAGGCATTATAAGTTTTGAAATTAAAAGAATGAATAAATTCAATTTCCGAGATTGAAAGAACAAATAAACTCAAGCTTTCCATCCAAGAATTTGAATAACCGTAACAACAGCATAACGATGTACATACATATACATAACAGCTCTCCTCGATTGATTGTGAGAAACAATGGCATATCGTTCAAAAAGACATTAAACAGACAAGAACCACTATAGCGAGATTCTCAATAGCTAAGAGGTTAAGTCAATGGTATTCGACGCAACGAACAATCGTGGAAGGCAGGATTTTGCATGGACACGACTTCGTCGAGCGAGTAATTGGTCCAACAGCCCAACTCGATTATAACAGGAATCCACTGAATTCGCGCAAAATCGTCAGGCGTAGGGCAAACGCGGGACACCATACGCGTAACGTACGAGTAACAACATTTAGTCGTCGGTCGAATGATGGACGATCGTGATCATCTCGTGGCCAAGAGTCAAGCCTGCGGCGATACGTCGAGCGGGCATGCCGTTTGGCATATTTCGGTGGACGAGACATTCCTGGCTCTTGCTACCGCGAATTTCTCGACCAGCTGCCGCCGCATTGGTCCCGCAATTCTGTCGGTTCGCGTCCACTCGACTGACACTGGATGGATGGATCCTTCATGTGTCTCCGCGCGTTGAAAACATAACCTATAAATATATGTATGTATTGTACGATCGTTCACGCGATCGCGACTCTTTGTCTCGAGTTTGTTCGATGAAGAATTTGTTCTATCTATCTACGTTGCTACCATTTAGAGGACGTAAGGTCGATCGTGTTGAAGCTATACATACTATACTATACTGGAATTTCGAGCATCATTGATTTGATGAAACGAATACCTTTGTCGCTCGTAATGAAGAAGAGCTCGAGATATGTATTTCGAAGCGACGCAATATTTGTTTAATCGTTTCGATACTAACGACGGCTGTAGTCTTCCATATACTATTAATTATTATACTAGTTCTGTTTTCTTTTTAATCTAATGCATCAAAATCTAACACGCGTGGTACTGGAAAAAATCGAAGGGACATGCCACGGACCATAACGAGTGACCAAACCGTACACAATAATTCGTCGCTTTCTTTTTGACCTCGTCAGTATGACATCACTGGATAGAAATTACTAAGTAATAAATTTATTATTTATTATTGCCTAGATTATACTTAAATATACTTAAAACTGAGAAAATATTGTAATTTTGGGATAAAAAATTCTCGACGTGCGTGGCATGTGCGTCCAGTGCAAGAGGTTAAAATTATTACCAAGTCTTTGGATAAAAATCCACTCGGGCCAATTGCTAGACATTTCCCTTTGATTTGTATCGGTAGTTATAGATCGAAAGAGCGCAGCAAAAAAATGCGTTGTTTGTTCCAAAAATGACAAACGACGAGAAAGTCGCTCGTTGTAAAATTTGCTACGTAGGTTTATGTATTTACCCTCGTTTTGAAACATTTCGTACAAAATCATATCATTGAACAATTTTACAAAGCGTTGTTGCTATAAAACGCGTTAAAGTGCGATTTCTTCCCACCAATGGATTATATCGCAAGACAAAATTTAACTGTTACGCTCCTTCACTCTGATGAAGTGGCATTCGCGTCGTGGCTGTCCCGACTGACAACGTACTCGCGATTAAACTGTCCATTCAACGGGGCACGGTGAGCAAAGATGAAGCCATATTGAATCGGTTAATCGCTCCGCGTTGCATCTGTTGGCGTGCAAAAATTTGTTTCGAAAATTCGCGATAATTTCTGCTCGTTGTTCTCGCACATAACGAGAGAAAAAGAAAAAATTCCAGGCTCGACTTTCATAAAGCCGAAAAGTTATTTCGTAAAAATAAATCTTCGTTGCTTTCGTTACGGTTTTCTATTTGATTCATCGACAATCGAATGAGTCTCGGGGAGAAAGGGGAGAATGAATCGGTACACTGGAATTAATCGAATTAATCGTTCAATCTGGCGCGGACGGACGAATGGGACGTAGAGCTTGGAAAAGCTCTCTTCGTTTGGGCGTCGAAATATCGTCGAAATCCGCGTCGCTGGGACGCGTGATCGTCGAAAGAGCGTCGAAAGGGGTGGGTTTACCACCGCCCAACGCGTTTCCACCACCAACGCCGCCGACCCAGTCCCCGTCTCCGATATAAAGTGGTCGCGTGCTTGCAAGCTCAGTCACTCTGCCGCCGAAGCACCGATCCTCGCTGCTGCTCGACATAATCAACCAGCCCCTCGCCAATCGTCGCCGGCTACTCTTCGGATCGCATCTCGAATTTTCGCAAGCTCCTTCCACGAGGTATTTCATCGTCTCTCTCTCTCTCTCTCTCTCTCTTTCTCTTTTTCGTTCTTCCTCTTCCCAACATCTTTCTTCTTCTTCTTCTCTTTGTTTCTAATCTGTACGACGATTTTCTATCGATCAAAAAAAAAAAAAAAAATAAATTCAATCTGTTGGTTGATTTTCGCGTCGCTCGATCTCTTCTCGATCGTTGCTCGAAGCGTGTTGGTCAAAGTTAGTTCACAGAGGGAAAATATCCAAGCCCGTCGCGAAATGCTGCTCTTGTGATTGGAAAACTGCGTTCCAACTGCGTTTTACGTAATTCTAATGTTGTTCGTTGCACGTTCGTTGAACGTAATTGCCGAAACAATTGCAATTACGTTCGCTCATCTACCGGTGCAATGTGGCTTTGACACTTGAATGGCAATTATCACGTGGAATATTCGTTGTTGCGATTAATTGCAATTCCTTTGTTTTCCTGTTTCTTTTTCTCCTTTGTTCTTCTTCAACTGAGCGGACGGATAGCTCTCTTTCTCTCTCTTCATTTTGTCGCGATTTCGCAGACTTTGCGAAAGTTTATCACGAGTCAGTTTATCGGTTTATCGAAAAATTAAAGCAGTTCTTCCGGTATCTTGGAGCACGGAACTTTCAAAAGTCTCGCGAAGTAAGTCTCGAGACTGGTGAGCTTCTTCTTCTTCTCGAAAAAGAAGAAGAAGAAGAAGAAGTTCGAGGCGTTCGTTCCTGTAATTCGCGCGCCCCGTCAGGGACGCGGCGCAGAAAGGAGGACCTGTTGCCCAGGGAGGAGCGCAATTACCCGTCATTGTCTTCAAAGACAGACGGTGCACGCCAACGTCTCCCAACGCGCGCGGCGAAACAAGCGCGTCATTATCGAGAATCCTTTCGCTCTCCTTTTTCGCTCTTTGTGTCTTTCGCGTCGAGACGCGCGATCTCAGCGCGATACCCGTTAAATTGACTCGAAATCGTACACACACGTACGATATTTTGATATTTAATTAATGGCACGCGACGCTTCAGTCAGCAAATGACAGTATTTTTTAAATGGAGAGGAGAGTCGCGTCACTCTCAGAATTTCCTCTGATGAGTTATCGTTCTGTCAACGACAGTCACGCTGGCTGTCGGTGTTCATCAAGCAGAATCGAACTGTCGCTCGTATGCCGACGAAAATCGTTCCCTCCCCTCGAACGAATCTGGATGGAACCCAAATAAAAGCCAGCAAATGTTGATTTGCCTGACTGGCCCGTTTTCACAAAAGCCAGTTACAAAATATTCCATTAACGAATATTCCATCTTGCTTCGAAACTGGCTTTTATCTCGTTCCATTTTCTTCTTCTTATGCGTGAGAAATAGATCGTACTCGAGGTAAACGTTTTCCATTCGCGTGGTATAAAATCATACTTTGGAGGAAAATTGCTAACCGAACGTAGAGACGCAGGTTCCACTCCTGGACAGAAAGATAGCACATACATTTCACACATTTCGTATGTGATATAATAACGCTTGAACGGATATTTATTTCCAAGGAAGTTGACGCGCGGTAACCAGTTTCGTCGCGCTTTTGTACAGAAATGAAAACCATCTTCGATGGAGCGACAATCTTCGTAATAATAATCACGGGCTGTGCACAGTGGAGAGCGCAACTGTACCAATAAGGATGAAAAATTGTCGATAATTTCAACTTAATAAAAAAGGATCATATAACGATCCACTTTGAAGCGTGGAAGCCTCCGCTTTGACAGTCGCGAGCTTGGTTTTTCTCGAAAATTGTCAAAGTTCAAACGTGTGTAACGACATTAAAAATTCTTTTTCGCAGCTAGATCCATCGTCATTTTGGAGATTGAAGTCTCCCCTCTCCGATAATCCCTTAAAACTCGTCGTAGGATTTTTGTTCGTCGTTTTACTAAGTGCTGGATATCGAGGTTAAACGGCACAAAAATCGGAGAGCTCCTAATATTTAATATGACCAATAAAATGTGGAAAAAAAATCGTACATCGTTGTAGAGAGAAAATTTCAATCTTCGAGACCGTAATAGATTTAGTCGTGAAAGGAATTTCTACAACTTTCGAGAAAAAAATATTCTCACTTTCCCACCCCGCTACGCGACGTGAAATCATCTTCGAAAAGAACAAACTCACGACTGCCAAAGTGGAAGCATTACGCTTTAAAATGAAACCAAGTGGATATACGTTATACGATCCTTTTTCACAATGTTACAACAGTTTAAATTATCGACAATTTTTCATTGTCGTTGGCACGTCACGAGTTATACTCTTCACTGTACACACATACACATACGTATATTTAAACGATAAACTCGCGTAATACACTCGTGGACGAAAAATGCGTACTGTCATTAGATTCTCGTGGATCGAATCAGAATCCCCCAAATTTCGTGAATGGTATGTGAAAGGTACGTTGCAGGAAAATATTTGCACCAAAAAAGGAACTTCATTAACAAAATGTATTGTCAAATGTATTATCAAGTGTGAATGGTGTGTAAACAGTATATTGCAGCAATATAGTATTTGTACGAAAAAAAGAAAACTTTTATCGTTCGTTTTCATATTTATTAACAAAATGTATCGTCAAATGTGATCGGCGAAATGATGGGACAGTTTCAAAATTATAACGTTTATCGTTCAATAAAGTGAACAAAAGACGCGACATCGGGTTATTTAACAACGTATCGATCCTCCCCTACTTTCCACCAATTCAAGCATCCGTTTTGGCAAGCGACGTTAGTTTTCAAACTAACGTTCTTGTGGTATATTATCCCATTCTTCTGTAACACACTTTTTCAACTCAAACATTTTCATATTGTCTATCCTCTTTATAGACCGCAGCCACTGATTCAGCCCAACAGCCTTCAATTACGTTTAGATCGGAGGAGTAAGCTGGGTGATTCAAAACCGAGACATTTTCTGAAAAGAAAAATATTTTTTCGTGACTTTGTCGTCTCTGCAGCATCGTCGCGCGCCTTTAAGTCGAAATCTTCGGCAGAAGTACACGTTGCACATTTGCTAATTTGCTTTCGAATCGATTCAATTTTAGTCAAATCAATCCTGTTCGATTCAACGAACAACGAACGTTGTAATTTTAGAAACGTGCTGTCATTTCGCCGACCCAGTTTCACACGTTTCGTTAACAGATGCGAAAACGAACCACAAACGTTTCTTTTTCCTTCTTTCAAATATCACATTCCTACAATGCATGGTATTTATACGTTGTTCGCAAAATTCGGAGAATTTACGATTCGACCTACACTACAGCGCGCGTATGCTATCTGTTTGTCCATAGCTTTTGCTTATCCACTGTATTAGGTCGTAAGGAGGAACATCCTTATCTAAATTTCGCAAAATTTGAAACTAGACCAAACTTTAGAAACAATTAGTTGTTTCAACTTTCGTAAATGATAACTTTTGCCTTTGCAAAAGCAATAGCTCGATCAAGCACTTTCGTCGTTCTCGATCGTCTTGTCCTCGATCTCAAATTGATGTCGAGCCTTCGATCCTTCCTCGTCGTTCGATTTCCTGAAACGTAAATCGACACAGAAAGCCGCCGTTAGATACTTTTAAAGCTTCCTCGGTCGAGAGATACGGACGCTCGGTACCGCGCACATGAGAAGCATGATCGACCTGCAGGCGTGCGTGTGCGCGAGTGCATTAAAGGGAAATCGAGCCTTCGAGATCGCCCGATTGAAAAATGCGCTTTTCATCGAGCGATGAGAGAGTCTAAGGGAGAGATTCCTTCGACTTCTTTCCTCGAGTAACGTTTAACGTACAAATTAGTTCTTACTTGAAGTAACTTGGAAACTCGCTATCGATTTCGAAATTTGAATATATTGAACGACGAGCGCGCGCGGTGACGTGTAATATCTACTTAAAATGTCGAGAGCAAGTTTCGACCACTCTCGGGTATTCTGGTCGTTAACGCGGTCGATAGTTCCTATTAAACCTTTGATTTAATACGCGAAACGGTCCGATAGCCCCCTCAATTAGCAAGATTAACGGGATTTTTGTTACAGGATACGGGGGATACGTCATGTCGTCGCTGCGAGTTGCTGTAATCGTGGCCGTGGTGCTGGTGGTGTTGATCGACTGGTCGATCGCCCTTCCAACCGCTGACAAGGAGAGGCTCTTGAACGAGGTACGCGTATACGACAAAATTCTGCGAAAAAAATAATAGTAAAAAAAAAACTGCACGATTGTACCCTATGATTCGTCTCACTGAAAGCTCAGAAGCAATTGTTCTGACTAGAAAATGAAGACGACTCTTTTGCCATAAAATTTTATTGATATGCAAACATTTGAATCGATACAAAACAAATTACAGGCGCGATCGCTCAATACCAGACAACGCCACTTTTACTCGAAGTTTACCCCACGCTCCCTCACGAATCACGTGACCCAAATCAACCAATCGCTAATTTTCGTTGCATCAGCGTTGCACCTGAAGAGGCCCGATTTTCTGGGTTACCCCCGCTAAAATCACTTTTGGTGATCAAAAATTCGCGTCTCATGCAGTTGACGGAGCATCGCGATCGATTAAATTGGCTCGTCGCGTAGATTTTTTTCCAATATATACACGTGAATGACAAAATTCTGCGAAAAAATAACAACAATAATAATAAAAAAGACAATTTGCATTTGATACAATTGATAGAAGCGATCGATCGATCGTTCTCTCATTAGATCTTTTTCTAATATCGGGACGAATAAACGAAGGAGAACATAATTTCTAACGAGGTGCCCTACCACTCCCTCCCCAACCAGCCCGCGATGTTAGGTGAGAATCGCAGCGATACTCGAGCGATGACAAATGTGCCTCGTTACCCTCTCATGTTGCGCTGCCCTCGATTTTATCCACAGGCAACGCCGTAACGCTCGTCTTGAACTCGTTTCGATCCCAGACTCGCGCTAGAAAATACGTGATTACCGAGAAAAGAGAGAAAAATCATCGAGAGAAAATTCCACGTACGACGTGTGTCAATCGGGCGCCCTTGTTACTTTATCCCGTTTGCTCGTCCCTTTTCTATTCTTTCCTTTCTTCTTTTATCGTTTGACATCTCATCGATTAATCATCGTTCACTAAATCCCGTTGATTGATCGTGGCCAATCCGGGATTGAGTTTTCGTGTTTGTGATATCGATCATTTTGATGTTTCGTGTCATTTTTCTCCGTATAAATAAATAAACAAATATTCTCATTTATTTTTATTTATTTATTTACAAATATTTTTATTTATTTCTTAATTATAAATATTCTTATTTATTTGTTTATTTTTCCGTATAAATAAATAAATAAATAAATAAATTTCGCCAGCCAAACCCCGTGCCCGTTGATCGTGACCAATCGAAATCGAGCTCCACGCCGCCATATTGATCATCCTGATCGCTTTGTTTATTTATTCTTTCGATAAAATAATAAATTAAATAAATAATATTTGTTTATTTAATGAATAACAACAATAAATAATATTTATTTTTAAATAAATAAATACGTTCGAAATTTGTCATTCTGAATAGGTAAAAAGACAACGATGGAACGTTACGGTCACGCGCGCGTTGAGACGAATGGATGCAAATTTTTTTACGAATTATAGAAATTCGCCTCGCGCACCGGGCGACAGGGACAGTGAAACATTTTCGTTTCAATTTTACGAAGGAAGCGCGTCGTTATGCCTTTCATTCGGGACATTTTATATTTTCGAATGTTTCGTATTTTGTCCATATTTTGTCCACACGTTCCACATGTTCCATATATTCCACATTTTCCAGCAGAGAAAAATGTTAATAATCGGATCCAAGTCTGACCGAACGATTCAAGGTTCACTGGATAAATTATACGTAGACTGCGGATTTTTATTTAAAATTTATACCTTTAGAAAATGTAATTTAAAAAAACTGTACCTGTTGAAATTGTAATTGAAAAATATAAAACTGTTTCTCGTACTGAATATTATAAAAGGCATCGTACTTCGAATATTTTATACACTGTTTCATTCTTTTTTATATACCTCCCATACTTTTTCGATGCATTTAGTAATAATTATTATTTTAATAATTTTTTAATGTGTAGAATCAATTGTATAAATTCGAATAATTATACATTGAAGCGGTTTTTTTTTAACATTTAACAACATTGGTTTTATCATCAATAATTATTTAATTATTAATTTTGAGTCCTTATATATTATGATGAGATGGATCAGCTTCTCATCGTTTATTGATTATTTATTACAATAAATTAAACACATTAAATTCTGTTGAAAAGAGTATTAATAATTATTCCATTTTTAAGACTGCTTGACAAATGAGATTTCATTAATTATGAAGTAAATAATTCATTAATATCACACCATTCTGATGGTGTGGCGATTTTGTATCTTTGAATTTCCCACAGACGTGTAAAAAAAATCTGCAGTCTAACATCTTGCTCGCCTCATTTGCTAAAATTCCTTCCTTCCCCCAACTTATCCCAGAGTTTTAACAGAGTTTCAATACTAGAACTACTAAAGTGGTGAAAATGAATCGTTTATAACTTTCAGAATAATTTCACGGACTTACAATGTTGTGTTTTTTTAACGATTCGAATGATTTTTGCAAAGCGTACGAATAAAAGTTCGTGTTCGTTATTATACACAAGCCTTCTCCTATTCCTTGCACTCTAATTTCTTTGACTCAATTTTTACACTTTGGTTCCACTTTGGTCGTTTTGAAGATTGAAGTTTCCCTTTCACTTGTGGTGCCCTGAAACTTGTACAATTTTTTCTGCTCTATTTTATCGAATGTCGAGTATGTAGAGATTAAATGTAATTGATATTTATTTAATAAGAATGCTAGTAAAGAACACAAATTAATATATATGTGATTACAACTCAAATAAACTCTCTTTTTTAAGACACACTCAACTCTTTTTAAACAACACAGTTTTAACTCTTTTTTAGCAACTCTTTCCTTTTTCAGAAAGAAAAATTCCACGCCTCCAACATTGCACCTATCGCATCACATTCATACTTTTCCTCCTTCACGCATTTCTGTACACTACAGGCCACCTGTTACAATTAAACGTAACTCAAATACACTACAGGCCACCTGTTACAATTAAACGTAACTCAAATACAGGGTGGTCACTGAAAGACCGAATGATGTAAAACAAAAATAATTTTTACAAACATGTTTTTTAAATTTTTTATTATTTTATTTGGAAATATAATTAATAGATTAATAATAATTACTTAATTAATCTCCAAGGGATGCCCTATAATCTACAAACAAAAGAAAATAAAAAAGATTGAAAATGAACAAATTATGACTTTTTCAAACCCTTCTGCAAGTATTCAATAAAATCCGACATGTGACTCGAATTCGACCTTGGATTTCGACGAAATGCAACTCACAAATTTCTGCGAACGTTGATTTAGGTTAGGATTAGGTTATAGAGACTTTATTATATTGAGGTTAGGTTAGAAATAGGTTATAGGTTACGTTCGCAACAGATTGGTGAACATAAGGACCAACCATCCGCTCACAATCAGATCCGAATCAATTCTCAAAGGACAATCGCGTGAGAAACACGAACGGGGACAGAAAAGGCGGGAAACCTGTTGCTTGATCCCTGTTACCAGCGTGTGTTGTGAGCGACTGCTCGGAGAATGCGATTTACAACGAAGAGCACAACCGTGTCAATGACAAAAGAGAAATTATCGACAATTTGAACTGACGCAACTTTGTAAGAACAGATCGTACAATAATCCACTTTGTTTTATTTTAAAGTGCGAAGTCTCTGCTTTGACGATCGAGAGTTTGCTCTTTTCAAAGTCAACTTTACGTTACGTAGGCGAGTGGGGAACTGAGGACACATTTCTCTCGAAAATTGTAGACACTCTTGCGCGTTTAAAAACGTTCAAAAATTTCTTTCGTGACTGAATCTACTGAAATTTTTTTCTTTACAACGACTTGAACAGATTTTCTCCGCCTTTTTGCTGAGCTTGAAAGCTACGATCAGACGACGAAATATTGGAATTCCTTGAATTTTTGTCCTTCTTAACCTAATATTCGATAAAATGATGCAGAAAAAATTCTACAAATTTTACTTTCGACTTCCCGATTTCGTCTGACGCCAAAGCAACATTGAAAAATGAACTGGTACTGTTGCGCTGTAACGAAAGCGCAATTTTACACACTGTCTGAACGAGAGAACCTGATTCCGATCACTCAGGTTATACGTTATACTAGAGAGATTGGAGAACCCGCGACGCAAACTGCGCAATTAACGCTATCTCTGATAATCCATAGATACGCGTTTAATCGCGCGCGTCCTCAGCACGGTCAAAGACAAAGGATCCGTTTACACGAGAGGCACAGCCGCATAGTTTCGAGCCGCGTCGTTCTCCGAAATACCACGGTGAGATACACATACACTCCTGAGCAAAAAGATAGCACACGAGCGCTGTCGTTAAGCCGAATCGTGGACCGAATGAGAATTCCCCGAATTTTACAAACGACATATAAACATTGTGCATTGCAGCAATGTGATATTTGAAAGAAAGAAAAAAAAACGTTTGTCGTTCGTTTTCGTATCTGTTAACGAAACGTGTGAAACTGGGTCGGCGAAATGACAGCACGTTTCTAAAATTACAACGTTCGTTGTTCGTTGAATCGAACAGGATTGATTTGACTAAAATTGGATCGATTCGAAAGCATATTAGCAAATGTGCAACGTGTACTTCTGCCGAAGATTTCGACTTAAAGGCGCGCGACGATGCTGCAGAGACGACAAAGTCGCGAAAGAATATTTTTCTTTTCAGAAAATGTCTCGGTTTTGAATCACCCAGCTTACTCCTCCGATCTAAACATAATTGAAGGCTGTTGGGCTGAATCAGTGGCTGCGGTCTATAAAGAGGATAGGCAATATGAAAATGTTTGAGTTGAAAAAGTGTCTTACAGAAGAATGGGATAATATACCACAAGAACGTTAGTTTGAAAACTAACGTCGCTTGCCAAAACGGATGCTTGAATTGGTGGAAAGTAGGGGAGGATCGATACGTTGTTAAATAACCCAATGTCGCGTCTTTTGTTCACTTTATTGTACGATAAACGTTATAATTTTGAAACTGTCCCATCATTTCGCCGATCACATTTGACGATACATTTTGTTAATAAATATGAAAACGAACGATAAAAGTTTTCTTTTTTTCGTACAAATACTATATTGCTGCAATATACTGTTTACACACCATTCACACTTGATAATGCATTTGACAATACATTTTGTTAATGAAGTTCCTTTTTTCGTGCAAATATTTTCCTGCAACGTACCTTTCACATACCATTCACGAAATTTGGGGGATTCTGATTCGATCCACGAGAATCTAATGACAGTACGCATTTTTCGTCCACGAGTGTATTACGCGAGTTTATCGTTTAAACATACGTATGTGTATGTGTGTACAGTGAAGAGTATAACTCGTGACGTGCCAACGACAATGAAAAATTGTCGATAATTTAAACTGTTGTAACATTGTGAAAAAGGATCGTATAACGTATATCCACTTGGTTTCATTTTAAAGCGTAATGCTTCCACTTTGGCAGTCGTGAGTTTGTTCTTTTCGAAGATGATTTCACGTCGCGGGGTGGGAAAGTGAGAATATTTTTTTCTCGAAAGTTGTAGAAATTCCTTTCACGACTAAATCTATTACGGTCTCGAAGATTGAAATTTTCTCTCTACAACTTTTTTTTCCACATTTTATTGGTCATATTAAATATTAGGAGCTCTTCGATTTTTATGCCGTTTAACCTCGATATCCAGCACTTAGTAAAACGACGAACAAAAATCCTACGACGAGTTTCAAGGGATTATCGGAGAGGGGAGACTTCAATTTCCAAAATGACGGTGGATCTAGCTGCGAAAAAGAATTTTTAATGTCGTTACACACGTTTGAACTTTGACAATTTTCGAGAGAAACCAAGCTCGCGACTGTCAAAGCGGAGGCTTCCACGCTTTAAAGTGGATCGTTATATGATCCTTTTTTATTAAGTTGAAATTATCGACAATTTTTCATCCTTATTGGTACAGTTGCGCTCTCCACTGTGATTATTATTACGTGCCCGTGATTATTATTATTATAGCCCGTGAATTATTAGAAGATTGTCGCTCCATCGAAGATGGTTTTCATTTCTGTATAAAAGCGTGACGAAACTTTTTATTCCTTCGAAATGAATATCCATCCAAGTAATTAGGATAAACGAATAAGTTTAAAAACACAAAATACCTATTTTGGAATGTCGGTGCTACCCAATCCAATTTACAACTTAATAACGCCCATTCTTCGCGGTGCATCCTCATCAGCTGCCATGACGGATGAACAATCGGCGAAAATTTATAGGCGCTCGAATTGCGTTTAATCGGAACGTCGATCGCTCGTTGCGCGATTCGAACTTGGAAAAAAAAGAAAATTGCAAAACGAATCGCGTGAGGGAAGAAGGTGTCGCTTTCACGAACGACAAAAAGGATCCTCGTCTTTTTTTAAACCTTTCAAACGAACGACTGGCACTTAAGATTCCAATATACACTCGCGAAACAGATACCGTTTCAAAGCGACAAATTAAATTCATTTCTACTGCAAGAACATACAAGTATAAGCGCGCTCGTTTCTGTAGGCAAATCGTTTCTTTTGTAACTGATTACAAAGCAAATCGTCGGCGCGATGAAATTGCGTTTGCCGATGTGTTGCGAGCTCGCTGCCTTCTTCCATCGTTTTAACTTTGATTCTTTTGTCGTGGACATCGATACAAATTGTTCGAGGATATTTAGTATAGCAGAGTGGGAGAGTGATACATAGTCGAGTTTGTCGCGTTCAAAAGAACACAGACGAGGTATATATATATATATGTATGAATAGACTAATCATTTTACTGGATTGGTGGCCCGTGACCTGAAATACCGACGTAGTAAAAAAATCATTGATTTTAGTGCACTCTACGTTTAACAACGGTAAATTGGGAAACTAGCGAATGAACCAGCAGATTTTTAAGGCCCATTACAGTGTTGTTAAATTTTTAATGCCGAAATGTAAGCTAGTAACTAACCGAAATCGTTCTACTCTATGTTAGAAAGAGCTCTCTCCATATTTTACGGAATTATTATAATTTTTTTAAATATGTAGTAAATTAAAATTTTTTCATTCTGTACAAATGAATGTACAAATCTATATTTTATTAAATATTCTTAAAAATAATTTTTAACTACGTAAATTTTCAACTATTTTATATTAATATTTAAATATTGAAATTATTATATTTCCTCATATACCTCGTCTGTGAAAATAGTTTAAGAAGCGTTACGCAACCGAACGAACGCGCGAAACGCGAATATCGCAGCATCGAAACGTTGCGTCGGTATTCGGACCAAGACGTTACTTGGGCGAGAACGTCTCATCCTAATACGTGTTATCCCATCCGTTCTATAAAACGCGCGAGCTCGCAAACGTTCCTCTGTTGCGTAACTCTTATCTGCACGGTTGAATTGCAAATAGGCTGTCGCATACGAAGCGTTCGTTCGTTCGAATTTACCCGAGCAACTCGACATTAGCATACGTACGTAAGTGAGCTGCTGAGACATCGTAAAATAAGTCGATACTGCCTTCGTCGATAAGAACGTACAGTTGCGTTCAAAGATTTCCGATCAGATCAATTTTATCGGAGCAATTTTTCTCTTGTAAAAAAGGAAGCTTTGAGGACTTTGCTATAAATATACAAGATAGGCCAAAAATCACTTTCTAGGCTAAAATCCTAGGCGTAATTTTCTTATTATATATTTAAAAAAAATTTTTTCTTTACAGATTAAAGTATACAAAAAACAATCTTATTACGAATAAATGTTCAATTTAAAATTAGTAAAATTGGTCTTTTCTTATATTTTGATGCTTTGTTAAAACAAAAGAGGTGGGAAGAAACTTTCGGCCCACCCTGTATTATTACAAATATATGTACATACTAAAAGATTTTATAAAATCAATACTACCTATTCTTTATACATGTTTTTTTAAGAAATAAGTAAACCAACGTTTTCGAAAGTTCTCGACCAGTGTGTTTTGCTTATTTTTGATTAAAATTTATTGTTTTAAGAAAACATCAAAATATGAAAAAAAACAATTTTTATTAGTTTTAAATTAAATTTAAGTTCAAACATGATTTTCCTCGTGTTTTAAAGATTACTTCTTTCAAATTAAAAAAAATATATATATAATAAGAAAATTACGAATTTACTTTAGTAGAAAGTGTTGTTTGGCCCACCCTGCGTAACAATTTTAACGTGCATTATTTGACGTGATGTATTATACTTGTAGCCATGTTGTATATCGATGGAGGTAAATTTCTCTCGGAGTGAGAGAAAGAGACAGAGAGAGGAGACACGAGAATTTCCTAGATTCTCTTTGTGAAATATGTTGGGAAGAGAGTTTTATCCTTCGCGTGGGATCGTTGACACCCGCCCCTACAAAAGATATTAAAAATAGGCGCCGATCGCTGGGACTAATCTCGCAAATTGCTCGGCCAAAGCCGGATACTGCGGCTGAGATTTTGTCGATTGTGTCCGAGCGAAGAAGAAGAAGAACAAGGATAAAGAGACCATCGTTCGCGGTTCGACGGAAGGGTGATCAATTTGTGGCTGATCCGATAATCGATAGCTCGGCGACGGGCAATCCGATTTCACTTAACGTCCGGTTGTCCGTCGCGAACGCTGATTCGACGACTTTATAAACGCCACGCCGCATCGAATTAACCATCTCCTTCTCTCTTCACCCCTCTTTCTTCCTCACAATGACAGACACGTTCCTCTTTCTCTTTTCTTTGCTCATTTTTCAATCATTCGTTCCTGCAAATTGTTGTTTCATCCATCGAAACGCGCACCAACGCGCACAAACGCACTCTGGCGCCGGACTATTGAATCATTCTCCCCTTCGTTATCTCGTTCTATTCCTTTTAACCTCTTGTGCTGGAATGACATGTCACGCACGTCGGGACTTTTTTAGTCTCAAAATTGCAATATTTCCTCAGTTTTAAGTATATTTAAATATAATATAATGGCAAGACAAATAATAAGTTTATTACTTCTTAATAATTTCTATCCATACCGACGAGTTCAAAAAGAAAGCGACGAATCATTGTATACGATTTAGTCACTCGTTATGGTCCGCGAATCAGTTGCCAGCGCAAAGGGGTTAAATAGAGAAGGACCTCTCATAACGCGAGATGTACACTCCGTGTTATACGGATCCTAGAGCGCAAAAAATTAAAATGAAATAAATAGTATTTTTTTAATATGACAAAAAAATATTTTGTGCATATTGTATTTCTTATTAAATAAGTATTCAAAAGAATATTCTTTCTGTTGCATCCTGTCCATATAATTAAACAATTTTCTGTTTTTGTTAATAAAAGTGTTTTTATACCGGGAGGATTTCTTTAAACTTGATGATGCTCCAGCAGAAGCTCTAGCTCTCATTTTACTTTTATTTTTCCTAATTTGTGCGAACTGTTGATTCATTTCTGTTAAATTTCTTGCAAAGAGATGTTAACTTATCACCTGATTTCAACCGATCAAGAATTTCTAATTTTTCTTCTAACGATATAAATCTTCTACTCGGCTTATCTTTTTTGCAGATTTTTGGAATCATGGCTGGAGAATATTATTTCTTATTTCTGACATTAAATATGGTGAAAAAAAAATTGCCTTGCCTGATAATCGAGCAATATCTACTTTGTAATTGAAATGAATTCCTTTTTGAAATAACACGACTAATTCTGCACAGAAATAACTGTTCCGCAATATACACTTTAAATAACCCTTTCATATAGCATAAGAGTTAATGCAAAACTGTGCTTTGAGTCAATTCAAAGACACACATATTTTCGTATCAGAAATGAGTTTTTTTAAGCAACTTTTTTATCGTGTTGTACGGGGGCAGTGGCGTAATTTTTAATCCGCGTTATAGGAATACCGTGTCCTACTGTACATATTCGTTTACTTACGAATCGAACGCACGCGGGTTGCTCTATCGATTTCGCGTACATTTTCTTCAATTAAAAAAAAAAAAAAAAAGAAAAAACCAGCTTGGAAACTTGAGAGGAAAGCTTGTTTTTCAAACGATTCATTCGTGTCGTGTCCGCTGCGTGAAATTCTCTGCACGCGTGAAATTCTTTCCAGCGCAACGATGATAAAATCGCGTTAGTCTCCTAGGAGCATTATTACCCATTAACGGGCGGCGGTTTTTTCCCCAATAGCTACGCCAGCAACGACGTCAGAGCGACGAAATTTTTTTCTTTTTTGTCTCTTTTCGACTCTCGGTGCGCGACTTTACGGCCAATGAAGTTTGTTTCGTTTGTTCGTGCCATTACCATTGTAACAGTTTCGATGATATCTTTTTTCCATCTGTAGCTTCTCTTTAAAAAATTCAAGTCGAAAAATCGTGAAAATATGAAAACATGAAACAAAAAAAACAAAAAAGAGAAAGAAACACATTAATTAATTCGTAACCATTTGCTTATACGTGCCAGAATGAATTTTCCCACAATGAACATCAAGGTACTTTGAATTTTAAAATTTAAAAACGAAGAATTTTTTAAAAATCTGTTATAAAGTCATTTGTTTGTTTTCACATCTTAATAACGCGTATACCGCGTTTATCGCATAGTGGAACATATATAATAACGACTGTTTGTTAAGGCCAACTCAATTCGGCAAGAAGACACTGTAAAGTTTGTTATCGAAGCAACACATTAAAAAGTTAAAATAAAAGTTAAAGTAAATTAATCGTAATAGCATGAAGTGTGTACACTGTAAATAACCAAAACCTCGGCACGAAACGTGCTAAAGAGAGTATTGAGCATTCCAAGAACTGACTGTTCAAAGCTTGCCTGTTTCAGCTGGTGGACGACGACGGAAGCATCGAGACCGCTCTCATCAATTACCTGTTCACGAAGCAAATCGTGAAACGGCTACGGAACCAGTTGGACATCGGGGACCTGCAGCGAAAACGCAGCTACTGGAAACAGTGCGCCTTCAACGCCGTCTCCTGCTTCGGCAAATAGAAATTCAGCCAGCCAGCACGACGACCGCTCTCTTCTTCCGCTTTCTTCTTCTTTCTTCTTCATTTTCACCTATCTTTCTTTCTTTCTCGCGTGTGTCCGTGTTAATATCTTCCATGTCCAGTGTTTAGCTTCTAAATAGCTTCTCGAGTTGTAGTAGCTCGAGCAAAAACACCGTGGCTCCGCTCGCGAAACGGTTTGCACTCGCCGATGAGTGTTTTCGAAAATAAAGAATCGTTGGCGACCACGTCGAAATTCCGATCTTGAGCTTCTGATCGCAGCTGAAGAAGCGAACCGCTCGTCTCTTCCAGCAGGCTGGAAACGTACGGATCATCGAGTCACTCGAATTTCACTTGGGAAAATGCGGCGGATGCAAATCGCCACGGAGATCCACAAGCAAAACACGTTGTATTCGATATTAACACTTTCGCGACGGGCAAAACGTTTAGCCGAATACGGCACATAATTTCCAAAAGTCTGTAGCTGAATACAGCAAATAGCTGTGCTATTTGTGAGCTATGTGACACATAAGAAATATTACATCTCAGTACGACACTTATAGTCGTTTAAAAAATTAAACATTACAAATGCGCGTAGAAAAGATATTTTCTTTCAATAAAACGGACATGACGACTTTACAGGTGCATAAAATTTACATTTGCAACTTACAGTGACATTTTTACACATTTGTTTTACACAACAATTTGCGTGGTATTTATCAACAACCTGATACAAAGTTTATTAATGTTAATATTTAAACGTACAAGTACATTGAAAGTATTTAAATTATAAATGAAAACATAATGACAATTTAACAAGTTTAACAATAATCGTTTAATATTTAATAATATTATATTTTACCATCCGGTACGATATATAAACATTATGGCTAAGAGTGGCCAATTTTGAAATGACGTACTGAAAGGACTATACGTTGCCCGTCGCGAAGGTGTCGAAAAAGAAAAAAAAAAGAAAGAAAAAGAAAAAAAAACGAACAGTAGATTAGCGACGTGTCGAAATTACGTATCGCGTTCTCATCGCGAAATAGCGACCTGGCCATCTGGCCAGAAATTTCTCTTCATCTTAAAATGGCTCGTTGTTCGATTGTGCAGCGGCGCGTACTATTATCTTTCATGCTCGCGTACCTGGTGGCTGTAACTGTCAACTGAAAGGAAGTTCAATAAAGAATTGATCTCATGTTGTATGCAATCGGTCTAAAATGTATCGAGCTAAAAGAAACAAAGAATAATAATAAAATAATAATAATAATAATAATAAAACGTAAATATAACACGTTCGATTCCAATAATTCCACGTACGTTCGACGACTGTCGTTATAATTTTATTATCATGTCCCTTGCGTTCGAAAGTGTACAGTTTTCGAAAATCCATTTTGGTCCATTCCACGGCGTGACAAAACGCAGAAGTTATCACCTGCCACGGATAGCACTACACGTAGCAAATGAACGTCGTGAAACCTGCGAAACGCAAAGGAAATAATGTCAGAGGTATAGGTCGATACCTATAGGATTATATCCGCCCGGTGACATTTTCCACCGGAGAGCGAAAACACAATTCCCCTCGACAGTTTCCTCGACGAAGAACGACGTTCTCGCTCGACTCGATGACGACGATTTTCTCCGACACTTACGCGATCGTAAAGATCGAAGGAAGTTTCCTCCTTGCTTTGCCATCGAGATTCTGAAATTTTCGTCGCAAACAAGCGTGTGAACGCACGAAAAATCCGGAGACCGCGGTTTTTCAGCGTTATTCTTCAAGATTTAAGATCGTTACGCAAGATAGGTCGTTGAATTCTCGACGTTGACGTTAACTTTGACGTTGCCAAGTCAAAAATTTACAACGATGTTTAAAAAAATAGAAGTAATCTTGAGCTTTTGTGAAAACGAAATGTTTTTTTTTTTTTAAATTTGTAGAATACTGAACACTGATTAATTTTCATTCCAGACATTTTTTTTTTGTCAGATCGTCGGAAGTAACTGAAAAATTATGGTGAAGAAGGTAGTGCTGAGAATTGTAGTCTGGAAGATGCATTTTTGTAAATGCATAAATTACAATTATCTTCATCGTCATAGAGGATATTAATGGTTCTCTTTCTATAGCTAGAAGGACACAATAAAAATAGCATCTCAGATGATAGTTTTAATTTTTTAATATATTGTTTTTGTTCAAAATTCAAGCGATTCGGGCTTCTACTTCCTAAAATCCATATAAATCTATCTAAAGGTTGCAGCAAATTGCACTTAAAATTTCTATGCTCTCCTTAACAATTGTTTCAACTTTCACGTAACACAATCACTCTTAATAGTTTTCCTAAAACCATTCTCAAAATTCGAATTTGCTATAAACAGTGTTCTGCTTGTACGTGGATTAAAATACAATTGTATAGTCGAAATACGCTTGTCGACTTGGATAATACAATAATTCAAACCCTTTTAATTTACCATTCTATAATTAATAATCAAAAGAATTAGCTTCAGCTTGGTTTTTAGAATTTCTACTTTGGCACGTTGTACTTACTCGTCCGCGTAATCAACTGAAATGAATAATATAGAGTATATAATATAATACAGAATAATATTGTGAATAACATTCTAGAGTTTTAAAGAGTTCCTGTAAAAAAAAAAATTTTATGGAAATATTGAACTTGAAAAATTGACTTTTGCCCGTAGAAACGCGTTTTTAAACGAGTGCAGCGGAAGGGAACCGATTTCGAATACAATTGTTGCGATATCACACGATTGATCGAGACAAGCAATTTTCGAAAAATTTGGAAGATCGACGACGACGAAGCAAGAAATTTTGAGCCTCACTCACGAAAAAAAACAAATACGCGGCCGTCATCGATGCAGACAGGGGCAAGAGCAGTAATCGGCGACCAGTTGTACGGCATGTTGCTCCGCCGGCTGAGCTTGCGAGGTGGAGGCGGTCGCCTCGAGCCAGGAGACGCTCACGTGTCGCGCTGCCTTCGCCACGTCCTCGAACTCCTGAAAAATCAAGGAAAAAGGATCAACGGCTACAACGTCGGTTGTGATTGTGGGATTAGGGTTGATATTTGCGCCGCGGATGAAGAGAAATCATATTCGATAGGCGACAGGAGATTACTACAGCACCTGCGTGGCACACGTATCTAGGAGGCGAGCAGCAATTGGCGCCTACGGTTAACGGAACTGACAACTTCCACAAGCCGGAAGCCGCTTAATGCCGACGTTGGCGCGCATTGGAACGTCGGTATTAACCAGCTGTAATTCTGTTATCGAGTTCCTCCGATCGATTTAAAACGCGTTCCATTAAACGCGCCAATCCCTTTCTGCCTTCCTGCCTTCTAGTTTTCTCCCCTCGTTTCGCCAAGAAACCGTATCGACGATACCACGACTTGAAACTTCTATTGAAAACACCTTCGTGGAAACCCTTTCGGCGAAAGGGCCATCATACTTACGCGAACAACGGACGAAGGTATCTCCCCGCAAGAGTGAACCACGTACGCGCTTGCAGACCGCTCTCGATCGTTCAACACCTTGGCTCCGAGACTGGTAAACGATTTTGCGATAGTTAAGGTAATAAAAGAAAAGTTTCTCTCTTCAACCTCTTGAGGGACGAATTTTTTGAAGTGCCAAAAGGATTATTTAATTTCTTGCTTTGATTAGATTTTACTCGCTTCATATTGGCAGCAATCCAGTGAGCCAAAAAAAAATGAAAAAAAAAGCAATAAATGTACACAAAAAAAGTAATGTCTACATATATGACCGTTGAACATTAATGGCAAATTACGAATGAAAAGATTTCTGGCATTTACTACTACTATACTACACACATATGTGTTTATAGTGTTTATAATTTCTTATAAAAAATGAATTAATACTACAAGTTGCGTTTTGAAATTAATACAATCGTTGAAACTGACTATATTTTACACACCTGGTATTTTATTTATCAACGATATTCTTCAAATAATCAAAACTTAACACATCAAAGGCAACAATATTTAAAAGCAGTGATTATCAATCGAGTAGAATAAAATATTATCAGTGCTGTCATACGATGAATTGTTATTCTGTAGTGAGCAGTTCACCTAAACAGATTTTTAGAAAATTTAAATTTAAATCTAAATTTAGATTTAGAATAATTTCAATTTAAAAAAAACTAAACGTACACATGATGTATATCAGTCTCTTTGAAGAGATTAACAGCGAGAGTACGTCAGCTTTAAATCCACCCTGGAGCAGCTACAGAGTCGCGATGAAACCGCGAAAGAAAAACCCCTCGTGTTCCATTTTCCAGGAACTGACGAGCTGGCTTTCTTCCACTCCCCAGAGTGTTTCGTACGTACTACCGTGCAGGGACACGCTTTCCGTGGAATGTAACTCGTTTCACGTAGCAAACGTTCCTGCGCCCGCCCTAAAGTAATTAAGAATCGTCCCTTACGTCCAAGTCGACCGGACCGAGTTGTCCAACCTCGAAATCAAACTCAAATTCAAACTCGAACTCGAACTTCAATTTGTCGGAGAGTTCGCGTAAAAGGATACGTCTTGAGTAGCCTGCGAATCTCCTTTTCCTTGCCGTTTTCGAATCCCGGCGCCAGGCTAACCGTCGCGCTCTTTAAGACGCTCTTAGACTTCTGCAAACAAGAAGATTCTTTTACCCCGTTGTTTCAATCATTGTTGAAAGAGGTTTGCCGCCGGTTTTATCGGCGAATGAATTTTACCAGCTCGTTAATTGTCAGATTAGACAACGGTTTTGCATCCGGCGGGAGACCGTCCCTCGGTTTTCGTCCTTCGATCCAGTTCAGTGGAATTCCCGCATCGGTGTACTCTATATACTGCACAGAGCGTAAGTAAAATTAGTGAAAATAGTTGATTAATTATTATTATATTATTTTATTATATATATATATTAAATAAAGCACTATTATTTAACAATAATATTAGTAAACAAAGCAAAATTAAAGATGTTTGATTACACACATCGCCATTTACAAAAGCATAAAATTTCGCCCTTTCCGCGTGCTCTCCGTCAGATAGACTGTTCTCTTTGTTATTCCTTTCGGTAGAGTTGGATCTCGCACTGTCTTTCGACTTTCCAAACAATTTGCTCGGAGAAGAATTCTTCTTGATCGACTTGGAACCGTCGTTTCTCTTCGACGGAGACTTTGATTTCCTCTCGAGTTTCGGCGAGTCCTGCTCGTCGTCACCCTCTCTCTCGCACTCGGAGCTTGGTGGCAAGAGAAGCCCGAGATCTATCGACTCGGAACTCCGCTTGAAAAGACGTCGCAGGCTATTCAAGCTGGTGGCCGTGGACCAATCCTTGTCGTGACGGATGCGCGTTACTCGCGGAAACCTGATGCTGATACCGTCAGCTGTGTGAACACCTTGATTGGTAAACTCGGCGCCTGTTATCTCCCACACTGGCTGCTTCTGAAATTCACCAAGTAAAGGTAGATGGCTGTACTGTATGTACTGTAGATACAGTAGATACACTTGCTCTCAAACCAAGTACCTTCGGATCCCTGGCAACGAAGTCGGGAATCATTGGTTTGTTGGCGCGCAACCAGAAGGGTACTTTGCTCGGATCTTTACCTATTTTTACCATGTCGAGCTGGTCCTGAAGCATCGCTAAAGTCGCGTCGTCGTGACCGGTGTGCACCTACAGTCAGTTTTTTCAACGTAACCGCATATTATATTCCACATGTTGTCCACATATGGTAAAGAAAGTGGTTTAAATATTAAAGGTACACGTTCACATGTTAGTTTTTCAAAGTTTTCAACAGAGTCACCGATAATTCTGAAAGAAGTGGGGAGGGGGGGGGGGGCATATTTAGACCACTTTTTCTATGAGAATCCTTACTTTGGTCACCGTTACCCAATCGTCGTGATCTTCATCGTAGCAACCCATCAGGAATATAGACATGATACCACCTAAACATGTGAAACGCATCGAAAAAAAAAGAAATTCAATATAAATTTTAAGTCAATCGTGAATAATAAATTCTTATTTTTTATACCTAATTCTCGATAGATTTTTCTCAAGAATTAGTAATGTTGATAGATCGTATCGTAATATTGTACATTATTGTTACGTTAGCTTTAATTCAAAATGAGAAAAAATAAAATATCGAACATTAAATTTTTCTTCTAGAAGACATCCATCGCGGAATGGTACACGGAGTACAGACCTTTGTTTCCCGTGCCATACCATGCGCCAAGCACAACGAGATCTGCGCTATCAGCCATTGCACCGTCGCACAAATAATCCTTCTTTACCTTCAGCCAATGTCGTTTACCCGGTTCGTATTTGCTCTGCAAATAATCAAGCGTTGGCATACTCTCAATTATATGTAGATTATCCATTCGACGGTAAAAATAATAAACTTGTTGCTATTATCCTAGAAAAAGTCGCTGTTTCGATTCAGTTAAAATCAAGGATTCAAAGCACACGATACGTACGCGGATGTCTTTGAGGACTAAGCCCTCGAGGCCCATTTTAAGAACCCTGGCAATCATCTCGGCCAAATCTTGGGATTTCTGAAACCCAATTAATTCATCGTCGCTTTAAAATTTCGGACTTGCTTCAATTCTCGTTGTACGATCAAATCAATGTAATCATTTTTACGTGAACTTCCTTGACTTCCGAGAGCATTATCCTGTTTGGTATCTCCATCATCCTCTCCGACAAAATTCGTCGCCGTTCCATCATAGATCTGCACACACGATCGATCATTGAGACGATGAACCGAGGATAAACAACGAAATTCGTCGACTTACCTGTGCAGTAAAATATCTCCGTTGTAGTAGATGCAATCGAAAACAAACAAGCAGGCATTGGCGTCCTTGAATTCAGCTTTCTGAAAAAAAAAGACAAAGAAAAAATTAATTAGAAATTAAAGATCAGAAGATTTTCTCAACGTTAGATTTTTCTAAGTCTGATCGTACTAGAAATCTAAATTACATCAGTGTCTAATTCATACTAGAAATTTTCATACAAGAAATTGAAGATAAGAAAATTTTTCTAAATTAAAATTTAAAAAAAAAAAGAAAAAAAGAATAGTTGCATTCTTCCCAACATGGGGAGTTGCGCTGTATTTAACGAACAATTGAACCTTGTGAACGCCCAAGGTACCAAAGGGCAACGGTTGTCCAGTCGTGGTGTCGATCATGAGGATTTCCGAGTCCAGAATCAAATCGTCGCCGTCCGGGAAAGCTTCTGGAATGTAATTCTTGAACAGGTTCACCTAGAATGAAATAGCGTGGACGCGTGTACAACACTCTTCGCGAAGCACAAACAAACCACACGGAGAAACTGTTTACTTTGTGAGGAAGCACTGGTTTCAACGATCTGCTGAAATATCGAAACTCATTCCCCTTCTTGTGCACCTGAACTCGCTCCCCGTCGTACTTCACCTCGGCCAGCATTCCGTTCGGGCACTTCTTCATCGCCATCTCCACGGACTTGCAAGCTTCCGCCTGTCCGGATATACGTCATCCTCATTATCCTCAACGTTGGACATTTTATGACACACGCATATACGAAGTTACAGTGCAGCGTTTCTTAAACTTTGACGTGATGTGCATTTCGCCGGATCCCTAACCTAACCTATTTCTTTAATGGAAGCTAAGAAAATATTTTCACGTGATACAATCTATTTATTTTTCACCGTATACAAATTGTTACAATCTGAAGTTTAATTTACATTACAAAATTCAAGCTAAAATCAATTTCATTAATCGAGAGAAAAAAGATACAAAGTAGTTAATATTAACATTTTTATGAAAAGTAGAATAGATTTATTGCTGTTTTTGCGTGATGGATTATGTTTTTTTTGTGCCACTAGATATGCAACATCTACGTTCAGTGTTTGAAGAGTGTATGTACATAAATCTGATCCGACATCCAATCGATTTTTACATTTGTTTTTTACGTATATATACAAGACTTTTGACTGTGACGAAGGATTTATTGGGATTACACAACATGATTATTATATACTCGTATTTTTCATATATTAAATTGATGCGTATTAAATAAAATTTAGTTTCGAATTGCGAAATTCTATCAGCTATACGCTCAAGGACCCCAGTTTATTTATCCGCGAACCATAGTTTAAGAATCGCTGTTCTAGAATGCACAAAGCAGGGGTGACCAACCACGGCGCATAAAGTAAGCTTTGATAATAAATAAAAAGGATAATACCAAATATAAAAATATTAAAATTAACTTAACTATTTTCAGAATTTAGTCAATATATTGTTACGAATTTCTCTTGGTTTTTTAAAAGCAAAATTTGATATCCTCCCACCAGTTCCAAGTGATGTTGACTTGATAAATTTTTTGAAGATCCTGCCTCCTGAAGCTTTCCCAAACCTCAGAAAAATTGCACAAAGATAAATACACCTATTTGGAAGTACCTATAGATGCGAACAAGTTTTCTCCACCATGAAATTAATTAAGAATAAGCACCGATGAGAATTTAAAGAATTCAGTGATTCTCGCTACAACGAGAGCAAACAGGCTCATAAATCTCATTAAAAAGTAAGTTATTTTGTCTATTTTTAATATCTTTCTTTTATGTTTATTATTTATAAACACATTTATGTTTTTGTTGTTAAAATAATTTAGTGGCGCGTCGGAACTCGTTTGAGAAAAAAATCGGCACGTAGGGTACAAAAGTTTGATCATCTCTAGCATACGTAGAATGTACACGAGCTTACCAACATCGGTAAAACAGGCGTCATCAGCGAAAGCTTGATCTTGACGTCGGAGGATGGACCCAGTGACGACGAGGATGAGGACGGTTCGTCGGATTTCCAGGATCCGCGCAAGCATCGTTCGACGACGCTATCCAAGTCCCTGGATGTTTGAAACGCCTCGTACGCGTCCTGGTGCACCGCGGCTAAACTGAAAACGTAACGAAATATCGTCGGTGGTCGCCTAACCGGCTGGCTCACGGCAACTGTATACGATAAGTCTCCCTATAACGCGTTATACAAATCCAAGAGTACAAAAAACTATAACTAAATATATAGTCTTTTTTTAATATGACAAAAGGGCACAAGAGTTGATGCAAAACTATGCTTCGAATCAATTCTAAGACGCGCATTCGGCAACTTTTTAATCGCGTTGTATGGGGGTAGTGGCGCAATTTTTAGTCCGCGTTATAGGGAGTCCTACTATGTTTACATGCGACGGATTTACATGTGCTTCGGGCCAGCGTTTATCCTCAGATCGTGCTTGATCAGCCGGACGATCATCTTCAGGTCGCCGGCGGTGCATCTGGAAAAACAAATATTCGCCGCGTTTATCTCGCTTCTTGTGAAATGAACGAATCCAACCAGCGACGAAATTTATCTAAATGTGTAGTTTACCTGGGAACGATCGACTGGAAGTGGTGGACCTGCTCGTCCTCTTTGGTCAAACACGACAATCTCTCCAGAAACTCGTCCACCTAGATAAAAAAGAACGAGGAGAAAGAAGAAACTCTTAAAGATTTATTCTTAAAAGCAAGAAATCCTATATGCATCTCGAGAGGTAAAATCTGAAAACTCGAAATTCTCACCGACTGGGAATTCGGTTTGGTAATCCGAGGCTGGGTTTCGATAATCCCAGGGACGCTGAAAGAATTCCCCTTGCCTTCCCGAACTTCTGTACAATTTAATAATCTCGTCCAGAGATTATTACTTCTGGATAATTAATTTTAATATCAATTAAAAAGAGGATTTAATTGTAAATTAATTGAATTATCTTCACAATAATAAAAAATTTGATAACAAATTAATTTAATTATTTTAATAATAATTGAATTCTTTTAAATTGAAATATTAATTGGTGCAACAAATTGCTTGTCAATTTTTAATGGAAATAAATTGTAAACATGGTAAAAGTGGTTTTAGATAAAATTTTATCTAAAATAAAAGTTTATTCGTTGTTTCACATTTATTTCTCGGCTAACGTCGAATGAAATTCCGTTTCGTTTCTTCTACGTTTGTTCCAATGACAAGGCAAAGGAAAGAATAAATTGAAAAACGGAAGAAGAATTAAGCAAACAAACGACCGTGCACATTTAATTTTAAGCATCTTTTTAAAGACACGCTTCTTCATTCTTTCGTGGAGAAAGAAAGAGAGAGAAAGAGAAGAGCCATTTGTTTGGCGCGTGTCTGCAAATTACAAGGATGGCGCCCTTATCCCCCCGAGAATTTGTCACCGATCTTTCATCCGGAGGCTTTCCGCGATTAATAGCGCTAGGTATCACCGCTGAAACGCTAAAATCGCGTCGCTCTAGGAGAGACAATTTGCTGATTGTCCCGATCGTGTTACATTTCGAATAACACAAAATATCGCATGCCGAAAAGAGACAAAAGTTGCACGAAGATTTATACAAACTTGACAAACATTACGAAGTTTATTTATCGCAAATTTTTTAATTTGAATCCGAATCTTTAACGAGGATTTATCAAGTTTGTGATATGTGTATTTGTATGAAATGCTTTTCGTTCTGAACGAGTAGCTAGTCACGGCAAATTCCCATTTCGATACATCGAAATTTAAATTATGTTATATCGAAATACAAAATATATATATCTTAGGTTTAGATTAGATTATTATACATATATAATTATATTATTACATAAATATTACATATATTCAGGTTAGTTATATAATAATACAATTATATATATAATAACCTAACCTAAACATGATAGAATATACATAATTTGATATATAAGATACACATATATCGAAACGCAAGGACAAAGAGAAAGAAGAAAGAATAATTAATGGAAAGTGAAATCGAAATAACATACAATAATAAGAAAATAATAACGAAAACGAAAAAGAAAATTTTGAAATGCCCAAATGTGAAAATTCATACGGATACAACACGAAATCGATCAAAAATATCAGAAATATCGGAGAATATCGTGAGAATTGTGAGAACAATAGGCTCATAAGTCAAACGAGATTTTACCTCCTGAATGGTGAGCACGCTTCTCTGGGCTGGCTTGAGAGCAGCGCTCCTTTCGAAGAACGTCCGGATGGTTTCGGCGACGTCCCCCTGCTCAAGATGCTCCAGCATCTCGTTCTCGCTCTGGAGCAGCAGACGAGAGAACAGCTTGACCAGCTGCTTGCTCTGCAGGTTGTACACCCTCTTCGCTGTCCCGGGAAGCAGCATCCTGCACCACAGCTTCACGTCACTCTTGAAACCATCTGAAAAACGCGAAAGACGACATGGCGTGAGCGTAAGCGAGTTGAGCGAAAAAGGTGAAACATTCCGTAGATGTTCTCGAAAGGTCAAAGGGAATTTGTTCATTTTGCTCCTCTTTTGCAAGGAGAGGGTTCGAAAAAAGACAAAATCCAGTACAATTGAACTACGTCCGATAGAATATCCGCGATCAGCTCAGACGCAGTTATCGGACGCAGTTATCGCCCCGTAACTTTCCACTGTGCCATTGCATTGATGCGTTCCGTTCGACAATGATTTCCTCTTCTCGTTCCCTTCTTCCCTGACGGGGACAGCGACAGCTCGTGACTTCTCGTCGAGAAGAAACGAGTCGCGACGCATATTTGGATACTTGGATGTTTGATTCGGAAAACCTAACCTAAACCGAGATTAACAACAACCTAATTAGGATATTTGATCCTAAACCTAACCTAAACCGAAAGGGGAAAAATTATTTCGACTGTCAAATCGAAAATGCGTGACGTTGAGCTTTTATCGAAAAGAAATTTTTCTCAAAATTTTATATATTGAGATTTCGCAGACGTCTTAATACTGATTAGTTTTTCTCTGATAATCGCAACCAGCTTGAAAAATCGCTACACTTTTAGGTTTGTACCCACACCGGGAAAAGATGATTTTTGTGTGTAAATTGTGTTGAAATGATTCAAATTATTATTTTGACACAAAATATACAGATCTTGATTTTTTAAATGACAAAATATACATCTTAAGAATAGATTTTTCTACCATTATCGTCAATTTTCATATAATAAAAATACAGAAATATAAGAATTGCATCAAATTAGCTGTGAAACTTCAATCCGGACAAATCCAGAAACAAATTTTGCTGAATTACAATCTAGAATCTCTGACGAACGTAACGGGGCCAAAAAGAACATCCGGATTCACACAGAAATGTAAATCGTTAATAAAGTCGCGTAATCGTAAAAAAAATTACTAAATTATCGATAATAACATAAAAAAAAAAAATAAAAACTGTTCGAAAATATAATGCATGCTTGTTTAAAAAATACTGATAACGTAAGAAATTACATGATCCTCTTGAAAAATATAAAAATAACTAACAAACGCACGACGATTTTAGCATATCGCAAAACCTCTTGACTTTAACCGACTGATCAAGTTTAACGATTTGCGTGAGTATATAAACGAACAAAAAAAGTTTAGCATTACCTCTGCTCAGACCTTCGACAACTTTTCGACGACTTTTTTCTTAGCTTATACAGGGTGGGCTAAAAGTTTCTTTCCACGTATTTTTTTTCAAAATGCAAGGAAAAACTAATTTCATCAACTTTAAACTAAATAATCAAGTACAAATTTAAATTTAAGTTTTTTATTGTAAGTTTTAAAAATTATTTCTTTCAAATATTGAGAAAAATATATAATAAAAGAAAAATTACGGATTTATTTTATTTTTATTGTTAGTAGGAAGCGATTTTTGGTCCACTATGTGTACGAAAGTTCTTTAAATTGTCTTTTTCGGGCCAAATAGCCCACTGTGCAATGGCAGCCAGCAGGAATGGCGACCGTTTTGGCGGGAAACCGGTAGAGAGAGGAACAACGGTGACCAAGGAACAGAGAGGGGGAGCAAAGGATCGGTGGAGTAGAACGTGTCGCGTTTTCGATTAGGAACGGCGCTGCACGGCAGTGCGTTTCGTGGAAAATTCAGCGGCTCGACCTCCTTTGAGTCGAGAAGACTAGATCATCGGCAAAATTGCCGACGAATTGCGACGAATAAATACCCGTAATCGTTATCGCGCCCGGATGTCGCAACGTGCATAGTGCACGCGTTCACTCACTTCCGGAAAGGGCAACGCTATTGCTCGATACTCGACGTACCTTGATTCTTTTCGTCTTCTTTTCCGATATTATCACTGCTAATATCCCTTGTCGAGTCGCACTTGTGGCGCAAGTTGTCACGGCTTCCATTTGAAAGAGGAAGCGAGTCGCAATACCCGACTCGAAGTTTCAATTCGAATTTCGTGAAAAAATCTAATTTCTCTCGTTTTAAAGACTTGAGCCAATGTACTCTTGAAAATTGAAATTTTTTTTCTTTAACATTGAAGTACTTTTCTTGTCTTCTTCTTTTTTTTTACAATTTTATTGAACTTTGAAAATTAAAGTTTGAACGAAATGTTGGAATCTCTTGAAGTTTTGTTGTTCAATAAAATGATGGGAAAAAAGTTTCAATCTTCGAGACCACCGAATTTGCGGGTCGCAATTAAAATTTTTCACTGTGTTTACATACAATTTTTAATGAAAAAAACCTTTTTTTAAATTTGCCACATGATGTTAAAATATCTTGAAAAAAAAAAGAATTCAGGGTAGTCAAAATACAACTTTTACGGTTGTAAAACGAGACCAAGTATGTACGTTGTTATATTTCTTTTTACGAAATTATAACAATTTAAAGCCTCGATAATTTGTCATTTAAATTAATTGCGGTGCAAAACTGATCGAAAACAATTTATATTCGTCAGAATAGTAACAGTAACGAGGTCATACAATTTTTTTTTTAAAGTCGAAACACATTCTACAAAATGCTACGTATTTTATTTTTTTTTTTAAATATATTCTACATGCAAATAAATATGATCGATAAAATTTAATATTCATGTTAAAACTCAATGCGTTGAGTTTTGCTCGTCACTGTGACAAATAGTAAATAACGCTTCAGCGTTTTATATATCTCAAATAATGTTACAGTTACGACGATGAGTAATGCTTATTCATCAGAGAGATTGAAAAGAAAATCGCGAGGCAAGTTAACGAGTTAATGAGTTAAGTAGGTAAGTGCTTCTCCGACGAAATTCCGACGATCGATACGCCTTTGATCAATCTCGTCCAATAACTGATATAAGTCGGCAACTGGTTCGATTGCAAACAAGATCGAGATCGAGAGATGGTGTTTCGTAACGTGGCCGGATTGAATTTTAGCAGCCGTCATACAAATTAATTAATACTCCGAGACCGCCGAATCCCTGATCTCTGTGCCCCGCTTTTATCACCCAAATAAGTAGCCTATAAAAATACGAAATTATCGCAGTGTTTACGTTGCGTGCGCGCGATACGCAATGCACCTTATACGCCAGACGATATTGCCCGGCTTATCGACGATTCATTGGTCGACAAGGGTACACACCTCTTCCAGAGGCTCGACGACAAACTAGAGGCGACGATTTTCCCCTTTTCGCGTGCCGAGATTGCGTGTGTTCGCTCATATAATATATATATATATATATAAATGGGTAAATGTGCCGCTCTGGAAATTGCTTGTTGGCGCGAGCCAACTTGTTGCGCGTCTTTTGACCAACGAGTCGACACAACAGATGCCAGAGAGCGAGTAAAAAAGTCAAGAAGATCCACTTCCACAGTGTTGGGAAAGTGGAACGTTCCAAAAGTTTTCCAGAGATTGCACCAGCCGAGCGGAAAGTCTCCGCGATTTGACACAATTATTCGCGAGGATAATATCCCCTCCGAGAATCACTCAGCCACATACGTGCGTGTTGAGATCATTCAAACACGTCGATCGAAATCACCCGTATCGACGATCGATTATTCGTGGGAATCGTGGGTATTAGAAGTACCCATTAAATGTTTTCTTCAAATTTAATAAACACTGCCATCTAGTGACGACAATTTAATTTATCACAACATAACCTATTTTTTAGTTAAATGTATTGACATTTAATGCTAAATTAAATTAGATTTAGTGTTAAATTAAAATAGATTAAAATTGTATTAACTCTTGAATAAAATAAAATTTTGCACAGTATCAAAAAACATTTATGGGTATTCCTAATTATTGTTATTGTTCGAACTATTGATAGAGCTTGAATGGAGAATACGTGTACTTGCTCGCAAGGAAAAGAAAACAAGTTAAAGATCGCTCGAGATGACGACGTTTTGTCTGTTTAGCAAACCTGTATGCAGCAATGACTGACATGAAATTGTCAATGATTTAAACAGTTGTAACTTTGTAAAAGAAAATCATGTGAGAATCGACTTGGTTTTCTCGTTTTAAAGAGCAAAACTTCCTAAGATTTTTTTCCAAAAATAGATTTGGAGCATAGGATGAAAAAGCGAGAACACTTTTATTCTAGAAAACTGTAAAAATTTTAAAAACGTTTGCAGAAACATTAAAAAATTTTTTTCGCAACTTGACTTGGCTTCTCATGATTTTGAAAATTAAGATTTTCTCTTTGTAACAATCTCTCAAATCTTGTTATACGATTTTTTTTGCAGTTTTGCAGTTGAACTCTTGAAGATTGAGGTTAAGTTAGATTTAGGTGATGAAATGTTGTGATTTATTGGACTTCTGTTTTTTAACTTTAAAATTCGATAAAAATACACAGAGTTTCAAGAGGTCTTCTTTTTAAGAGGTTTTTTTTCAAATTGAGATAATAAAATTTTCATCAGTGTTTTTACAATTTTGCAAACTTTTACAATTTCAATATTCCAGTACGTATAAATTTTCACAATTTTTTTTCTTCAAACAAAAGAAAAGAACACTTTTCCACTTGCTACATGAAACTAGATATCTAACTTAATATCTCCAAGAAAAAAAATGAATTCAGAGTAATGAAAACAGACACGTTTTACGTTTTAAAATGAGTGTACATTGTTACAAGTTATACACTGTTACATGATCTTCTTCAACGGAGTTATAACAATTCCATACAATTTTCCTTAATTTTTCAAATTAATTGCGGTGCGAAACCGACTCCATAAAAACAATTTATACTCCGAGAATTTTTTTTGGAAAGCCGGAACAGTACCTACAAAACAGCATGTACTCTGCTTTTTTTGTATTCTACCTGCAAATATTACTAATAAATACTATATTAATAATATGTATTAGTATACTATGCTAATAATAAGACTAGTAAATACTGTAATATTACTAATAAATAATATCGATAAAATATTAATATTCTGTATTAAAAATCTATGCGTTATTGCAAATGATCTGGGCAACGCGAGGAGTGCCCCCCTCCCCTTGAGAGATTCGTCCGCGATACCTCGATTCTCTGGAACTCTTCGGCTCGAGTCGCGAGACAAATTAGCTCGATTTCCACGTAATGGAGGAACGCGAGCGAACTAGCGCAAATCGATTGCGACGCAACGCAGTCGATCCGATTCGGGACATCGATAAGTTCAACTACGCCGATAAGCGTGCCACGACCGATCAGTGAGTGATTCATTGGTCATCGAGGAGGCGTCGAGCGAGAAGAAAACGAGGAAAAACGTCACCGAATGCCTCCGAATCTTGCTGAATCTTTCTCGTCTCCGTCGTCGACCGTCGACGATTCCTCGACACGGGAGGGATAGAAACGGGCGGTGTTCCAGGAATTTAGGAATTTTCACGCTGCCGAGGAGATGACGAGATCGCCGGGGCATCGCGGCTCGCGTTCAACTCTCGGTACAACTCTTCCTTGTTTCGTGTGAAAACAAACGACCGCTTCTCTTCCGAGAAATTCGTGGCATCTGCAGATCGTCGATATACATCATCGATCTCTGTATCGTTTCGCACTTTGCGCGGACAATTGCGTCAGACGCATCGATCGTTGCGGGACGATGAATAGCCCAGCGACGAAATTAACTGTGTATCACACGATGATAAGCTCGTACGCTGAATTCCATCCCCGTCGTCGTTGATTATCGCGCTCGATCATCGATTATCGTTTTTTTTTGCTCGGCCCGGGACGTCTGAAGAACGTCAAATTGCACTTTGGACAATTGAAGAACGAGGGAGGCGAAGAAAGTTGCAAGAATTTGGCTAGAGGGGGACTCGTGAGAGCATGAGGAGGATGTGTCGCAAGTGGCAAGTGGCGGCACGATTCTACGAGTCGATAACTCGATAACTAGAGAGACGATTTGACCTCCCGCACGCGCGTCTCTTGGACGAAAAGGCCGAGAAGCTGAGAACGGGCAACGCGATGGAGCGCGTTAATAAACAGAGGAGCGAGTAAACTTTGCTAAGCGAGATAACTTTGGCCGGAGATATGCCGAAATCTGTGATTGAACGAAAGAAAAAAAAAAGAAAGAAAAAAAAATTGTGATTTAAACAACGGTCAACTGAATTTTTTTCTTCCTTTCTTTCTTTCTTTCTTTCTTCGTCGTCTTCTTCTTCTTCTTCTTCTTCTTCTTCTTCTTCTTCTTCTTTGAGATATCGTCAGCGAGATCCGTCGTTAGTCAACGAACGGAGGCGAATAAAAGCTTTCGCTCACTGGCAAAAGCGGAGGTGACTTCATCGCCTCTGGCTGATTAGAGGAGGAGCGCGGTAATTAATGATCGATCGGCCGAAGAAAACCGCGGGAACGATAGGGAGAGGTCACCGACGATACACCACGAACGCGTTCATACAAAGTGTAGTTTCCGCGGACGGATGATAACGCGTTTCGCTTCAATGAGATTTTCCACGGCTTACGGGAAAAGGAGGGGGAGAAGGAGGGACGCGAGAAAGCTATTGTAGATACGCTTTTATTCGCCCCCTTGGCAAATAAAATAAATTCTCTCTCCTCTTGTTCTTTATTTATCTTTCGTTGTCCCCAGCTTCTCTACTTTTCTCTCCTTCCCTCGTTCGACCGCGGATCCTCTGCCGCCACGATCTCCTCAAACACGCCAGTAGAATCACGAAACGCTTCCGAATTTTTTTTCTCGGTACCGTACAGATATCCACCGTTCCGGTTGTTGAACTCGAAAGGAACAAGAGTATTTTTGCTCTTTCTTTTCATTTTTTTTTTTTCTCTTTCTTTAGCCAACCAGTAAGGCCTAGTGAAAACTTGGATTCGACTTGTTCTTTGGTGGCAAGGACCTTCGTCGATCATCGGGAAGCGTTCGATAACTTCGATGCTCCCCTCGACCAGTTGAGAATCCACGTCGTCGTCAGATTAACACTTGAAATTCTGCGAAAGCGTTCCAATTTTCAGCAATCCGGGCAATCCGATTTCCTCTTCGTGTGCGCGCGCGAACGCATAAACGATAAAAGCTAGCAAAAGGGAAACGCAATGCGACCACCGAAACTAACCACCCCTGCTCCTCCCCTTCCGAGATCGAATATCACTCAATCTACGTGCGTGTTGAGATGACCCAAACACGTCGATCAAAATCACTCGCACCGATGATCGACTATTCGTAAGAATCGTGGCATGTGTTGCGAGTACCCATAAGTAATGTCGTTTTCTTCAAATTTAATAAACATTTATCACAACCTAACCTATATCATTAACTTATTATAACATAACCTATATTCTAGTTAAATATATTGACATTGAACGTGCCCATTGTTAAATTAAATTAAATTAAAAACTGCATCGACTCTTGAATGAAATAAAATTTTCTACAGTATCAAAAAAAGACATTACTCGCGGGTATCCCTAATAGTAATTTTCAGCAATCCGGGCGTTTTCCTTTTCCGAGAAAACGCAGTGTGCGCGCACGAACGCATCAACGATAATAGCTGGCACGTGGATGGAACGCAGCGTGAAAAAGGGAAACGCAACTAACCGAAACCATCCTCCCCTGGCTCTGCCTCTCCACCCACCAACATCGTCGCGGTGGCGGATTAAAACGCCACCGGCTTTTCCCATCATCGTCGAAAATAGAGCGATCGCGCTCAGATCTCGACGGCGCAGATCGCTAATTTCCCTGCCGTGTTCACCGTGCCGAGACGTACAATGCCGGTATTCTTTAATCATCCGCGTTGGACGTATGTCCAACCGCGTTGTTTATCCGGCGCTGGCCCGAATTCCACGGACCGAATGGCTTTACCGAATTAGATTTCGATCTCGAGTTCGCGCGGAGAATTGGCCTCAGGTTGGCCAACTTGGCGAGAAAGTAAAACCAAGGTGGAAATAATTACAAGGCGTTTTTAATTACCGAGAGCCGATTTCTCGAGGAAAATGTGAATGATGGGAGATGCTCGGATTTGAGACGAATGAAACAAGTAGTAAGAAGCAGAGTGTGGTGGAGGAGGGTGCGGCGAGGGTGGTCGAGGTCAATCGCGGCGCCGAGTTCGCCAAATCTCTTTGTGATTGCGCAACCGACGGAGATTGAAGACCGTCAGAATTGAGGAAAAAAGAAGAAACAGTGGAACGTGTGTTACCGTCCAGTGCAGAAAATAACAGGGGTACCCACAAGTAACGTTGTTTCCTGATACTGTGCAACATTTTATTTTTACTTAAATTATTGTCAGTAAATGATGACGTTAAATTTAAGAAAGCGACATTACTTGTGGCCACCTTTAAATTAAAACTGAAACACTTTCTGAGACAGTCTAACCTTTATAACAGATTCTAAGATTTAGCTAATAACTCATGCAAAGAAATGAAAAAAGAAGAAGAAAGAAATGGCGTTCGCGTGCCATATAGAAGAAGATTCATTGAAAAGATTCCTATTTGTTAGATTGTGGGAAAGATATTGTTTGTCAAATGTAAAAATTTTTTTTAATTTTCTTCATTTCGTTCGATATTTTTAAAAAATATATCATGTACCACAATTGTCAATGATTGAAGTATGATTTTTCATCAAGAAAGACCATCTTTTTATCGTAGGAAAAAATTCAGGATAAAAAATTAAACACAGTTTTTCAGACATTTCAAAGAAGAAGAACCAAATTATTTAATGAGAATCGAGGTTTTTAAAATGTTTAACTTCACGCGTCTGTGAAAATTATCGTCATTTTTCATTAATTTTCTCACTTTCGAGGTTGGCGGTGACATTTAGAAATCGATACGTATTAAAAAAATTGAAACATTCAAAATGAGAAAGTTGATTTTTTTGGTAAAACGGCCCACTGTGCGCCGGTCTCCGTTTCTTTTCTTGGCCCGGTCATGGCACGAGAAAACGATTACATCACCGATTACGAACTCGGACTCGCGAGAGAAAAATTCACGCGATTCCCTCCGAACAATAATAATAAGTCGCCAGCTTCGGGGACGACCGACTCGATTTATCAAGCATCGAGGAGATAACGCGTAATCGTGGTGGCCCGCGTAAACACCATCAGCCACATATTTTCGAAGAAAAAAAAAAGAAAAAAGAAACACGGCGAAAAACGCCGTATTCGTAATCGTTCGTACGTACGAGTACACGAGTACTCGTCCCGATTTCGAAACGATTTTTGCAGGTCAGGTTTTCGCATTTCGTTGACCCTCGAAATCAAAGGCGACGCCGGCTTATCGACGAACGGTTAATTGCTTGCGAGCCAATTGCCGCTCCTCCGGTTAATTTTCAGCCACAACCAACGACGATCGTTTCGACAGCAGTTTTAACCTACGAACGAGGGAAAAGGGGGTGGGGGATAGTTCTTTTTTTCATTCGGAGAGAGGTCACGAAGAAATCGCCTTTTATTTATCGAGTCGGGTGGCCGTACGTCACTCAACGTTTGCTCGATCGTTCGGCTCGATTCGCGATCCAACACCCGGTAAGCTCGCAACTCTCTCTCTCTCTCTCTCTCTTTCTCTTTCTTTCAACAGCGATTTGTTACGTTGTTCCGAAAAGCAGACAGTTCGAGAGCGAACGAGAAGTCTGAGGAAAAGCTGAAGGCAGAAGAAGGAAAAAAGCGAAAGAGGAAAAAGACGAGTCGAAGGGAGGAGGAGGTGAATCCGACACGCGATAGGGGAGAAGAGAGAGAGGGAGAGAGAGATTATTTGCACGAGGGGGAGGAAAGAGACGCGTGGAGAAAGAGGGAGAGAATGGGTGAGCGTCTGGAGCCAAGCTGGCTACTCGAGAAGGGGCTCGACATCGCGTTTACAAATCGAACTTGATTAGGTGGGGACAGCTGAGCTTATAAGACAGCAGAGCGGAGCCAACCAGACCAATAGTCGCGAAACGGTTAATGCGGTTAACGGTCTGCACGCTTCTTTGCTGAAAAAAGAGAGAGAGAGAGAGAGAAAATTAATTCGTCATCTTTGCCGATCTCGACCAAGTGATCAAACACAAAGTACGAGAAACCGATCCGTCATCTTCCCGCCAGGAAGAAAAATCCTGACAATCGAGTGGCGAGTGGGAGCCTGGTCACCGTCGTACCGGTGAATAACATACATATATATATATATAACCGGTGGTAAAAGTAAAAGCGAAATCTCTTGCAATTGGATCCTACTGACGTTACGGAACCTAAAACCCCCCGAGCAATTTTCATCCCCGTGATCACACTCGACAACCAGTGGAATATCTAGAAGAAGAGGAACAGCATCGTCAACGGCGGAACTTTCGATCGCGGTGAGTACGCAGCCAATTGTTGTTTGTCTCTTACCTCATTCGACTCATTCGGTGAAATGTAGTACATATATAGTCAAAAATAGAAAGTCGAAAAAACAAAAAATAACTTCTCTGCGGAAACGGAAAATTTTCACGCTGGTAAAGGCTCTCGCAAGAGCTTTGCTGGTGACGCAGCTAAGAAATCAACAAGGCGCAATTCGATCCATGGTGCGTCGTTGTGTCAAAAGTTAAATCGCTCGCGCGTTGCGTCATATGGCCGATCGACCGATTCCCAGTCCGATCGAAACGGGGAGATTCGCGACGGTTCCGCGCGAGTTCCACGTCGAGGCGCGCGTCTTTCCCTGATACGAATTTGACGATCGCCAGCCAACCAGTCAGATAACCCTGAAAAAATCTTCCACGACGGACGAATCTGCACCGTCGATTGATTAATGGCCTCCTTGTATCCGATTCCGATAATTCGTATTTGTTCGATCAGGGAGAGAAGAGACGAAATATAGCGAAAAGAGGAGGGGAGATAGAAGAAAACACAAACTGGTGAAAATTAGTGGAGAGACAAAAGGAAAAAGAAACAATGTACGGGATGGAAAGAAAAGTTTCCATGACTATCATAGATGAATTTTGCACCTTCGATTTGACGGAAATAAAGAACCTTCCTTGAATTTCAAGGAAATTGGTCACACTCATCACGAAAGTAAAACTTTTCCAAGCAACTCAATAGTCCTTTTGAAAAATGGCAAAAAAGTTTCTTAATCATTTAATTTTGCGGACGCCTGCGTTTTAACAGCGACTTTATGGTTCTGTTTTTGCGAACGACTTGGAAAAAAATCCAGCAATACAAATAACGAGTCCAAAAACTCACCGCCTTCGGAACCGTTGACCAACATCTTTCTCAAAACGGCTGTCTTGTCGGTGTAGGCGTCGACCTTGGCAATGTCCTGGCAGACCCGCTGAAACTCCTGGAACGCGTCGTCTCTAGTCGTCTTCTTCTGCTTTCGCCTCTTCTCCGAGGTCTTTTTTCTTGAACTCGAGGCGTCGTCGGAAGACGTCGAATCGCTTTTTTCCGCCTTTTTCGGCTTTTTCTCCGGCGAGATATCATCCGTGGTAGCCGCGACATCAGTTGCTTTGCGTTTCTTCGAGCCGGATGGTGATCGATTTGCCACAGGCTTGGTTTTTGGAGTTTTGAACGGAGCTAGATGAAAAAAGCGATTGTCGTTACTTGGATTAGGAGGATTAGTCAGGATCGACAGGACGATTAACTAAGGAAGTGTGTTTTGCGAATTGTGTGACTCTGAGAAGTCGCGAAGCTGGGCTGACATGTCAAGACCAGTTGGTATGGATGAGAAAGGTTTCCAGAATTTCTCATTACCATGAGAGGGCTAATAGGTATAAGAAACGGCTCCATAACTTTCTGGAAACCATCTCGTTGTTCGCACGACACTTCATACTGGTGCGTATGTAGTTTATGACATGGCAATCGCTACTATGCAAAAAATTTCTCGCAACTGAAATTTATGGGGCGTCTAATTGAAAATTTTCTAAATGGTCTATATTCGAGAGATGCGAAAAAATTCCTAAATTCCTAATTGTAAAATTCCTAAATTTGACACTGGCTGAGTCTGGACTCTCTGACATTCTTGTATTAGAACTATCCCCACTCTAAACTACCTTACTGTGAGGCCCCGTGAAAAATGAAACAAAATAAGCGATATATGACACCGACATTTCGGTACGTTATGATTATTTCGGACAGATTAATCAAAGTGAGGCAAATTTTATATTAAATGACAAAAACATATCCAATGATTATAGAATCGTACTATGTGTATTACTACAACTTAACATTGATGAAAATCTAACAAGACTTTTATTTAAGGTTTTCATTCAATTATTGATAATTATTGATTAACAACTTTTACAGTAATTTCAATAAATTTTCGAGAAATTTAAATTAACTACAATTATTTGATAATTATTGCTTTACTTAGTTTAAATGTACGTACGTATCAAATTTAAATGCATTTAGTTTAAACAAAATGTTGAAATGTTAAATTTCTTTAACAAATCGAATAAACAATACTGGAATCCGCCGCACGTGTCTGGTAACAGCTGGCGCTCATCCCCTCTCTTTTCTTCGGTGCCAATTCGCAGAATACACCTCCCCACTTAGGCGCTCCGGTCCCAAACTGTGGACGTTTACCTGGGAACTACTTATAATCCCAATTCTAAAAACTGGTGGCAATAATGACGAACGCTTAACCTCTTGCCACGCACGTCAAGAATATTTGGCCCAAAATTGCAATATTTTCTCAATTTTAAGTACATTGAAATATAACCCAGGCGAAACAAATAATAAATTTATTACTTCTTAGTAATTTCTATCCAGTGATATAAGGTTTTCAAAAAAGGAGACGAATTATCGTATACGGTTTGGTCACTCGTTATGGTCCGTGAACCAGTTACTAGCGCAAGAGGTTAAATGGGCATTACTGTATCAAATTTGCCCCTTTCCACGAATCTCAGAGTTGAAGATCAGAATCGAGAGAGAATCGATCGTATTAGAATCTCAAAGTCCCGTCGAGCAGGAGGACAACACGAAGAAAGAGATCGGCGGTGAGATCGATTCGATCGTCTTTCTACATCTCGTCTGCTAAATGAATAATCGCCGCTAAACGAGAAACCAGTTTAATGCAACGTAAATCACCAACCGGCCGATCGTTCTAATAGGCGATAATGCCCGGACGATGATTTATCGGATACAATTTGTACACGCCCGATTTAATTGAACGGCAATTAAGATCGCGCTCGCGTCGCCGCCGCGTCGCGATAAGCGATTCATCGAACAGGGGAATGCGGGGTCTTTTCGCGCGATGGAAATTGCGCGAATTTCTTTATCTGTCCAGCGTTTATCGCCGCGCGAAACTGATCGAAACCAAGTTCGACTCTGCTCGGAAATCAAATGACGGAATCGATAGCCGTCGGCGATGACAAACGCGTGGTAAATGCGTCGTTGTCGGGCATCGAGATCACTCGATCTGGTGCTGGTCACTCAGAAAGATTTTCAACATTTGACCTTACAATCAACATTCAAAATATCTTACACGAATTTTCAAACTCCTCGATTTTTCGAAGGATCGTGGCCTTGTCCTCGTCGCAGAGTTCCGACCAGCCGCTCACGTCTTCCTCGGGGTCCTCTATCCTCTTGGTGGAGGCCCTCTGTTTGGCGAACACTTCGAACAGGCAGCTCAGGTGATGCCACGCCTTCATCTTGCCGTCGGAGAAGGGATTCGCGACCAGCTTGGCCACTCTTATGGCGTCCCTTTCTATCGGGCACTTGCACTTCTTGCACTTCGCGCGACCAGTCTTTGCCCGTTCCACCGCGAACGGCTTCTCCTCCTCGCTCCTCTCCTCGTCCGACATCCTCGCCCCCGGCTCGTCCCGGAAAATCGTCCGCGAAAGCAATCTAAAACCGACCGAGAAACGAGCGTTTAGCCTCCTTCTGCTCTTCCAACGTTACGTCAACGAAAGGTAACACCGGTCGAAATTGAAAGCAAACAGCGGCGAGAGTCACAGTTTTCTGCCCTTCGCGTTACGCTCCGATCCCTTGATCCAGCTTAGCAGTTTAAACGAGGCGGAAACGAGCGTCGAATTGCTGTCTTGCAACGAAAAGAAAAAAGAAAAAAGAAAGAAAGAAAGGAAGAAATCAGTCCAGCATAGGGAGTACAGGTAAACGCTCACGCAACGAGTAGTTGGTATCAAGAATCGGAGCGACGCTACGCCCGTACCATCTGTTTCGACAGGTTCTCCATTGAACGGGACAACTACGCCGAATAAGGAGCGTACTCTGTAACGAATCGTACTTTAACGCGTTTTATAAAATTGTTGATACAATTTTGTACGAAATGTTTAAAAAATTAATTACATAAACCTACGTCGCAAATTTTACGACAGCGACTTTCTCGTCGTTTGTCATTTTTGGAACAAACAACGCATTTTCTTGCTGCGCTCTTTCGATCGCAACTATCGATACAAAGCGAAGGGAAATGCCTAGCAGTCGGACCGAAGAGATTTTTATCCAAAAACTTGGTAATAATTTTAACCAAATTGTCCCTGCTTTTGCAAAAATTTCGTCTCGTCAACGTGGGCGAAAGTCGACGATCGAAGTGTCTTTCTTTGTTTCGAATTTACACAAACGATATAAATTCCAAACTGACACGTCCAACGTCGGAAAGAAAAACTTTTCGTCCCACTTGATGGGTTTCCTCGTAGATTCGATGTCACTTTTATCAACTGTTCCCATCGAATAATTACAGTCGACTACGCACGCTGGTTTGCGTGTTTAGAAATATTTTGTCGAGTTTAGAAATTCTTCTTGCTGGTATTGACAAATTCAGCGGTGTGGAAAGTAGTTAGCACGAAAATATCTCTCTCGTCGTACCAGTAAATTGTCCGATATTCGACACTCAATTTGCCATTCGTTCTAAGCATGTCCCTTCGATTTTCTTTCAGAAGAACGCGTGTTTGTTAGATTTCGATTAAAAAGAACAGGACTGACACAATAATTATATCGGGGTATAATGGACGATAGTTATGGACAAACTTATAGTCGTCGAAATTAGCATCGAAAGATTCAAAGTCAGCACCGTTCTAGATCTTTCGAATGCAAGTTTGACCGATCGATTCGAATTTTAAGGATAACGCGACGCCGATGCTAATGCCAACGTTTGTTATTAATGATAATCCAAAAGATTATAGAAGATTAATCCCGTATTATTCCACTCGTGCAAACGAGGACTACGCACCGGAGATAATTCTCGGTACTGCGCCTCTTGGCAATTATCGCGATCGTGATTTTATCGTTTCAGAAATCTCCTCCGCTTGATTGCGTCACCCTTCCGAACTTCCTTCCCGACTTTTTATCCCAAAAATATGCAACGGAAACGTGCAAACTCGAGTTGAACTCTTTCGCGTTGAAAGGAAAAGGAGATCTAGAATCGTCTCTGGTGTCCTTTCATCTCGGATCGAAATTGCCAACGACGAACGAATTCGACGCGGGGAAAGTTTCGAAGAGGGGAAAGAAAGACACGAAAATCGAAGTTCGCCTCTTGGTCCGCCATCTTGCCGGGCGTGTGCGATTTCGTGCCATCGAGCGAGACAAAAAGAAAGGAAAAGAAGGAAAAAAAAGGGAGAATCGCAGTGATACGGAGAGGCTGTTAATTGAACGAGAGCGATAAGCTAAGACGAGGGGGCTGTTGTTGCGAGTTTGGAGCGGCGATTGGTCGGCATCGATGTCGCCGTTATCGAAACACCGACTAATAGTGACGAGGGGATGGAGGGGAGGGATCATCCGTCTAATTCCCTCTGCTCCCGCGCGACAACAGTCGCCGCTTCCTCTTTTCGCCGAGAGAACACGACGCGTAGATCGCGAGCCAACAAATATACCGCTCACAAAAATTAGGGTCATATTTCAAAATGTTCCCTAATTGAACATGAAGCAATAAAAAAAAGAAGCATTTGATTTTTTTTTTTTTTTTATTAAACAAGAACATCAGAAAAGCAAACGACAAGTGAAAGAAAGTTGTTCTTGTTTAATGAAAAAAGATCAAATGCTTCTTTTTTTTATTGTTTCATGTTCATTTCGAATATTTTCCCCAATTTTTGTGAGCAGTGTATATCATCTCGAAGCGAATCGTCCTGATACAGCATTCTTCGTAAATCCACTCGTTTGTACGAGAGCAAGCATTCTCTTTCTTTTACGGATATTCTAGATCATTGTGGATCGTTTTAGGAATATTCTAAACTCGTGTTTGGGGGATCGGCATTCGCGAGAAGTAGGAGAAAAGAAAGACAAAGACAAACACGAAGCGAGCGGTAAATTCCAATTTTTTTCGAACAGATCGATGATACTTTAGGTGGGCTAATGGAAACGAATCGGAAAACGCGAATAAATCAAGATACGTGTGACGTTTCCATCGCGATTCGGATGTAAACGAACGCACATTTTCATCAATTTTTAATCGTTGGCTCGCTCAAAATAACGTCCGAACGTTAGAACGTCAAAACGTCAGAACATCGAACAACGAGAAAAGAAAAAAAAAAAGAAGAAATCACTCGAACGAGAGTTTCCCCTATCGAAACTCGACGACGACAAAGTAAAAATCGCGAAATCACGACGATCAATTGAGAAAACGAGAAAAAAAAATTGGATAGCAAATTTCGATAGGATTTGACGAACCGTGGCGTCAAAGATGCGAGTTGACTCGAGTTTACGAAGAAGAAATATTCACTCGCTCTCTGATTCCTTCTTTCGCGAGCGAAAAGACCGTCGAAGGATAATCGACGTTGTTCGACCCATCGGACTCTGTCGAGTATAACTCGCCTACATTTCTTTTCGCTCGGCGCACGTTCATTTTTCGCACAAACGGAAGGAGAGGGTACTCAAGCAACCAGCTGAAACACGCAAGAAATTTTCTGGCAATCACCGTAATGTAACGCGGCGGATCGATGGAAACGGAGGATGGAAATTCGTTGCATAAGCGGGCTGAAAAATCAGCGGGGAACTGCCGGCGGCGCAGCTGCGGCAATTAAGTAACGCGAGCGAAAAAAAAAAAAAGAAAGGATAGAAAAAAAAAGTTTCGAGAATACCCCATCGTTTTGCTGAACTTTTGCCGGACGAAAAGTAGGAGCAGAGAAGAAGGGGGAGAGAGCAGATACGTAGGCGTCCGTAGATACGTAGGATATATATCCCGTGTTGGCGCGAACCTACAGGTGGTAGGAGTTGCGGGCTAGGTGGCGGGTGGCGGAGGATCCCTGCTCAGGGTATAATAGGGGGTGCAACAGCCCTCTCTGCTCACTCTCCCAGCACGCATCGTCGTACGTGCTAAAAACACGTCTACTACACACCGCCGAGTTCGCCAAATTTGAGAAAAAGCAAGAAAAAGCAAGAAGAAGAAGAAGAAGAAGAAGAAGAAGAAGAAGTTTCAGAGAAGAAAATTCGAGTCCCTCGAAAGTGACGTCGACCTCGAGTTTGGTCCACTCGCCGTGTTCGTTCGATCGTCTTCGCAATCGCTTTCGACGAGGAAGTCGTCCTTGCCTCGAGAGGAGCTCGTTTCGAGGTTGAACAAGGTAGGATCAACAAGTGAATAAGTACGCCCGTGCTCTCTCGCGATCATCGCATCACACGTGCCTGCGATTCATCGGTAATATCGGTTTTCCATACTCGTTAGTCTCGTTACGACGACGTTAAGCGAACCGATTGAAGCAACTCGAATCCAACTCGAATCGATTGTTAATAGTTTTGTTTACCGCGCTTTTTTAACGCGACGTCGAACTGGAGGACGACCGCGAGAACGTAAATTCTGCGAATAGATACTCTGCGAACAAGATCAATGGGAAAGGATTCACCGGTGACTGCGCCGTAGGCACGCTCGATCGCACTTGCAGCTGGAACGTTAATCGCGCGTTACTTGGCAACTTTTCGCGAATAAAAAGCTGATCGTGGCTCATTGTTTGCCGAGTGAATACGTACGCACGAGCGGCACTAGGCTTCGCCGATGCGCGCAGACCACGCAGTGGATCTTTCTTTTCAGAAACCGAGCGAGCGAGCGAGCGGAAAGAAAACGATTGTCCAGTTTCGAGAATGTTGCAGTTGGAGCGTGGATGATCAAGCTTTGATATTAATCAGACCGCGTCGCCGTGTAAGATTTGTAGAACTGTATTTTACATAATCGTAATATTATTCGAAAACTACACGCGAAAGATATGAATCCGTTCTCACTGATTTTCTAATTTTTCAATATTTAACCCTTCGCATTCGACTTCTGAGTTCCTTCTGAGGGGGGACATCGTACTTAAATCTAGCCAACAGCTCGGACTTTCTCTTTTTATAATTTGCTGATAATCATAATGAACGTATACATATTTGGTGCCCACAAGTAATGTCGTTTTTTGATATTGTAGAAAATTTTATTTCATTTAACAATTAATACAGTTTTAATCTATAATATAATTTAACAATAAGCACAGTAAATATCCATATATTTAACTAGAATATAGGCCATGTTATATAATAAGTTAAACTGTATTGTCACTAGACGACAATGTTTATTAAATTTGAAGAAAACGATATTACTTATGGATATTTTTAATATGATGCGATGCATAATAGTATAAACAGACGCTTAGAGTGAAAGCTTTAACAACGACGTAAGAAAAACAAAAGAATTTCAGAAAGAAGAAATTTCTGAAGGCAGTCCCGAGTCAATTGACACTCGATAATTCATATAATTCGCATAAGACTTCTTATTGCTTCTTGCGAAAGTTTAAAAAATGGCGGAAGATATTTTTCCAGAAATAGCAAACCCGCAATGCACGTTGACGATTGCTTTAAATTTAAAACGATATCAAACGATGTTAAAAAGATATAATTAACAAAATTTCCTAAATCTAAACCTAACCTAAGTTTTGTGTTGAATACCACTTGCAATGTTATATCATTTTAACCTAAACCTAACCTAAATTTTGTATTAAATATCATTTAAATACTACATAAATAAATGCTTGTATTAAATACCACTTAAATACCATTGAATGATTACTTGCAATGCTATATCAATAAATATATTTTATTTGAAGCTTGATGCTTCGTAAATAAATTATATTTATAAGTTTGTCGCAAAGGATTAAAATAACGACAAATAGTATTAGTTATACGATCGATTAACGAACAATTCGGACAGCGAACGTCGTCTTTGACCGGATCACGTTCGTTAACCGATCACCCACTGTATTCGCGAAAATTGGAGTCTTCAGGATCACTCTCGTCCTCTCGAATCTCTCGTGGGCGAGCCGAATTATGTAAAGTGTAATTGCTCGCGCCTCCCGCCTGATATTATCAGTCGCCAAACGACTGATAATCGGGTCGGGCCAGATAAATTACTCGGCGCGTTTGAATGAATTCACGCGCGTTTTCTCGGGTCATCGAGGATTATCCCTTGGCGCGATAAGCGTCAAGCTCGAGAGGAACGGGGTACGGAAGAGGGAGAGAGGGGGCTATGGATAAGATTACGCGAGATCGCAAACAACGAGCCAAGTCCCGTTCATAGACCAATCACCGAGCAATTTCGCTCGTCGCTTCTTTTTCTTTTTTCTCTCTCTCTCTCTCTCTCCCACTTTCCGCCCCCCTTCTCTCCTCTTTTCTTTTTTTTTTCTTCCACTCCGCGCAAAAAACCAGAGAGACAAATAATTTGTCGTTGCTCGCGACTCGATTCATGATGGGTGACAAACGAAAGAGAAACAGTAACGTTCGCGATGGTAAGTAGGGAAACTCGGTTTTATCCCGTAAGGATCGATCGATCGACAACCAGTCGTCGGATTTAGCACCCAGATATCTCTGTCTCTCTGGTTTCGTGGCACTTTCTGTAATAATAGATTTGTTTGGTTCCCGAGTGCATACCGAGAGCCGCCGTAAAGGCTTAATAAATCAGACTAATAATGCACGTCAGAATTCCGCGAGCGACATCAAGGTTATGCTTTGAGACAATTAAGAACGTCTCTAGGACTCGCGGTGAAACGACGACGACGACGACAATGATGCGGTTGTAGCAAACGCAATTCGTTTCTTTCCTTGGGGGAACGCGCGTGTTGTTCCTTGTGTCGCAACCTTTCTATCGTACGTAGTAAGAGGAATGCTGGCTACGTAGGTGACCGATCAGAGAAACATTGAGTTGGCCAAAAAGCATTTGCGCCTTTTTCTAACAGATGAACGTACCCATGTGTACATCTTTGTGGAGATTTACTTCTTTTAACTAAATAATATTGCAAGAATTAATATGAAAACACAAAAATACATTGTTTATTTAATATTTATATATAAGAAAAGCAACATATCATTATACATAAAAATTAAGTAAATAATATTTGTTGTGTTTTCATATGAAGATTTACTTCTTTTAATTAATAATATTGCAAGAATTAATACGAAAACACAAATGTTCGTTCGATTTTTATGTATGTTTTTATTTAAATTTTTATGTTTTTCTTTCTCGAGCGATTTCAAACTGAAATTCGAATATATTTGTTATCGACCCGTGCAACCTGATACCTAACCTAAACCTTTTTTTAGAAAAAAAAAATGCACGATTGTTGATTTCGTTGAAATGGTCGATCGAAAGGAATATTTTCGTGATACTCTGCTGTACCTCCGAAAAAGAAAAAAAAGAAAAGAGCTGTGCGAGCTCGTAAAAAATTATCTGACGCGTATGAGCCAGAAACCCGTGTCAATTAATATACGACAGTGTCAAAATTGATTTGCTAAATTTCACTACCGACGGAGGAAAAATCAAATCGTCGAGACAGATAAGAACTTTTTTAAAAAATGGGATTACCGGAAAGTTGCTTGAAAAATGGCAAAGCATATATCGAACGAAATAGTCGACATATCAACAAAATTTTTGCTTCTCCATGAAAAATTCGCCTTATACACACACACATAAAACGCAGTTATTACTTTTTGGTCCTAATCCTTAAGAGTTAATACAAAATCATGCATTTTCTCCGAAACGAGTTGGATCCCTTTCAAAGTTGCGATTACAACCTACGATCTACTCGAATTCCAAATGTTAATCCGAAACAATTGCGAGAAAAAAACGAAGGGTCGAGAGGAAATCGAGAAACAAAGGAGACGAATCGACTAGAAAATGAACACCTACGTAAATCCTCTTTCCTCTCCACGCCCTCCCCCACTGCTCCCCGATCAGGACCGGGTTTAGCCTTCCTCGAAACACGTCAATCACGGAGTTTCGCGGCGAATTCTGATCCACCGTTATATCGCCGTTGTTTCCGATCCTCGGCGCGCACACCTGACTCGAATCAATGATGGATGAAGAGTAAATAGAGACGGGAGCTCTTTGTGACTGAACAGCCGCGATAACGCGTCACGTTGTTTCCTGAAACTTCCGAAATACGCTCCATCTTCCTCCAATACGAATGAATTTCGTTCCACCCTATCGTTCAACCTATTCGTTCGAGTACGCACCATCTTACTAGGCGATCTTACTAGTCACCGACACCGAGTTTCTGGGCCTATATATACAAAAGCTCCACCGCAACAAATCCAGCTCTAGTTAATCTCGCGGCTGTGATTCTTTTCGTTTCAGCGATAAAGAGGATCAAGGGAATGACGGGAAGGTCCAGCACGAGACGGACGGGCCTCTGTCTGTTGGCACTGTTGTTGTCCTGCCTCTCCAGCGACGTTTTCGTCGTTGGGGAGCCGGAGCCGATCCCCTCGGAGCTTCTCTACAGCAAAAGCTTTATCAACAACGCCGAGAATCTCGTAAGTCAGTCAGCTTATCTCGTGTTTTACGATAAATTCGTATCGTATCGTCGTTCGTAACTGCAAATTAAACGTACACGCGTATATACGTCATAGATACTGCTTAATAAACTGAACCAAGTGATCGAGGAGAAGGAGGACATAACCGAGCGAGAAAAGGAGCTGGACGACGTACAGAGGATGATCGAATCGGTGCTAAAAGCGAGAGCAAAGGACAATTACTCGGAGGAGGAGCTACCAGTGCCACCGAATCCACCAAACAGACTGGCGCCACGCTCTGGGAAACGTACCGCGATAAGCTGTGAGTATCGTCTCATTTTTTTTTTTTAATCATCTATCTGCCCAAATGACCGTCGTTTGGTACATCCGTTTCGGATCAATTCGATAACAGGTTCGAGTTGGACGAGAGCGAGATCTCTCTTAAGAACGAAAGCCCATCTTACGAACTTACTGAAAGTATATTAACTGCGTACGTGCGTCGCCTCTCGATCCGACGAATTGCCGAGAAATGAACCGAAATCCTCTTTCCCCTTTCTTCCGCGCAAGTTCCGCTCGAAGATGATCGAGTTAACGATCGCCTCTATCCATTGCCATCCGTGATTGAACGGACTCATCCTCGACAATTTAAATCGCGCGTCGCGTCGCTTCGCGAGCGATTCAACGGGCGAGCAGGGCCAGGGGAATTTCGTGGAACTGGCAAGAAACGACGAGCGTCGATGAGAATCGAGAGGCGAACCAATCCATTGTGCCAATTGACTTTTGATTCACGCCGGTGACGTCACGCCAGCGACGACTCGCTGCCTCGTTGAAAAACAAGTCGCGGCGCGATCGATCGATCGATCCTCGGACGGACCGACCCGTTCCCGATTAATATTCGGCGCCAGACGAACTTCGAATCCCTTTCGGAATAATCGAATCGAGTCGAGTCGAGACGGCAGGCTCGAAACGACCGATGCTTCTCAAAACGACGGTTTGACCTATACCAACTGACGATCATCTTTTTTTCTTTCCGCTGTTTAGATATGACCTTGTGCCACTTCAAGATCTGTAACATGGGACGCAAGCGACAGTTGCACAAGTAAACGGCGAGCGAATCGTTCGCGGGCGACGGCCAGGTCGAGAATGATCGAGCCTCTCGCGCGGTGCACCCTCCGTCTCGAACGCCATGCCCCGAAACCTCCTCGCCGCCGCGTGCAGACGAGAAGAAACGAGAACAGAAGCTGCTGCATTCGGAAACTGGAACTCGGGACCCGGCGATCGAGCACTATCGAAATGCTCTCTCATCGAGATTTTCAATTCGACAGACTTGCCAAATGATCGTGACTCTGACCCTCTCTCTGACCTCTTCGACTTTGACTCGATGCTCGCCACACCATAATTTATTATCCATGCTTCCACTTTCGAACCGCTTGACCCCTCGTGGTTCCCAACGTGGGGCAATTCGAGAACGAGTTATTAACAGTGAATCTTTTGCATTTCACCTTGAGACGAGCTCAAATTGTAGTTTGAGTTTGTTAGGTACTTTGTTTTATTTTATAACAATTCAAACGATCGAAGCGTTACAGAAGAAGCTTCCATTAAAATTATTTTCAGTATTCTCTTTTGTACGTTTTCAAACTTTATTCGCTGTTCATAGTGTCACTTCATTTTCTTAGTGACTTCCTCGAGGTACTTCAAATGTCCTTTCGTTTTTTTATTTTTTTCTTTCGTGGATTTTCTTTCGCGTTTCTTTGGAAGCTTATTTAGACGTTGAAGTTAATGGTCTCTTAGGCTTCCTCCGTGTGAAAAAATTCACTTTTTTAATAATAAGTGTTATGTATCACAGGAGTGGAACATCAGGATTTTAGACGAGGTATAGCCAAGAAAAGGTTGGGAACCACTGACTTAACTTCTTAGCTGTGCTACCGTTTTTAAAGTGTGTATCTACATTGTGCCGTTAGAACGACACGATGACGATTGTACTCGTCAAACAGAGCGTGTGCAGCTGCTGTAAAATTGAAAGATCAACGATTTTTTTAACTTAATTGATATTGACCAACTGATTAACATTAATTGATAATCTAGTCTTAAAATATTCTAAAATGTCTAAAATTCACGAACATGTTTCATTTTCCACAAAAAATATAATTCGAGTAACAAATTATAATTACTTTTTTCGCATGACGAGTACACTCGTTGTTACACAAAACTAGTCGTGTATAACCTAAATAAACCTAACCCCAAAGTATTCTAAAATGTCTAAAATTTACGAATATGTTTCATTTTCCACAAAAAATGTGATTCGAGTAACAAATTATAATTATTTTTCTCACACGACGAGTATATTCGTCGCTCACAGCTAAGAGGTTAAACGACCTTGCACGCGACAAATTATCCAATCTGAAGCACTTTGAGGGAAACGAGAGACAAAGAAAGTATAAAATATCAGAAAAAAAAAAGTGATCGAATTTCTATCGCTCCTACGCGAGAAAGTAACTTCGATGCTTTGAATCTTCAAACGAAACGAATGGAGCGACTACCTTTGAGCCAATTTGTTCGAAAGACGAAACTCGAGTTCAAAGTCGTAATCCGACTAGGGATCGAGCGAACGCTCACATCCCCGGAAACGCATCGACTTGCAGCAGCGACAAGACACGATCGAATGCACGCGTTTCGCTCGTAGTATTCAACGGTATCGTTCCATTTGCTCGAGGACACTGCATTCGCGACCTGCATAATCGTTTTGTCCCATTCGATGATGTACGAGAACACAGTAAGCTCAGTGGCTAATCGTCACAATCGAAACTACAATCTTTGAAAAATCTTGCTCCAAGACGATATACTCGGACATAAAATCAATAGACAGACGATCGAGCAAGTGTACCAATGGACAGACAAAAGAGAACAAAAAGAGGGAAGGGGAAGAAAGGAAAAAAAAGAGTAAGTTCTTAGAGAGTGGAGTGTCCTCGACGAGCCATCGATATAAAAAATCGAAATGGCGAATAAGTATTTATTCGTTAGTTTTAAGTGAGAAGGGTGCAAGGGCCGAGGCTCCAATATTCTCGAAACTGTCTTCTTTGAGGGAAATAACAACAACAACAGCAACAACAAAATAAAAAGAAAAAGAAAAACAATGAAATCAATGATAAGAAAAAAAAAAAAGAAAAATTACAACTGTATAAAAAAAAAAAAAAAAGAAAGAAATAGTTCTAGTTAGCGAACAATTTGTTACGGCACTTGTTTCTTCACATGTAAGTTCAAGTTACGACGTACTCATAGAAATAGAATGTACCTAAGCGTTGCTTAATTCGCTAATTATGATTTACGACCCTTTTTCCCAATCGCACGACAACCTCTCGACAAAAACTGAACCACCGTGTATCCTTTCTGTCCTAGAACTTCGTTAAACAAACAAGCGATGTGTTTAGTAGAAATATAAACAGTATAGTTAGTAAAACGACTTACCGTTTAGTAGGAAGATAAACAGTATAGTTTAGTGGAATACGAACGACAACGGGATCTCAGGTATAACAGAGAAAGAGTGATCGCCTGCACCCTTCGTTAAATTATTTATGATCGTTTCGTAAAAAGGAACACGCCAAGTTTATATAGTCTTTTTATGCGTCCCCTTTTTATTTATTTAGCCCCGGTTGATTCGTTACTTTTTTTTTTAGTAGCTCCTAATCCCGCAACCTTGAAATGTTTTGTACGTGACTAGAAATACCGTAGATACCGATTTTTCTACAATTTAATTTTTATTGTTTGTAATTTAAATACACTCTACACGTAGCTACACGTCAAAACGTACCGTCGTACACCTACCGTTTATTTGTCGAATCGAACAGCTCTTACACGAGTGTGTATTGTTGTAATTAGAACACTTGGTAATTAGAACAAACTAAACCGAGTTTTAACAATGATTTCGTTGTATATGTATATCGCGCCTCGCTTCCAACGCGCGATAAACTAATAATTTTGCAGCATTACGGCCCTCGATAGCAATGTAACATAACGATAGTAACAATAAAACGTGTAATCGTACGAACATATGTATACGTAAATTTATTGTGTCGAATTAGTATCGAGTATTCTTTGAAATAAATTTCGTGAAAACAAAAGATTTTTTTTTTATTCGCAGTCGTATAAATAGCGGGACAGCTCTCTTTTTTTATCATTCCCTGGAAATGTTGGGAATAACGGTACGAAAATATACACGCGTTTACGATCATTGCATAATATTGAATCAACGCATTCTAACGCTCGTAATTCAAGCTTGACGAGCGCGCGTCATGTGTACACGTACAAAGTGTGTACACGTGCTTGGTCAAGTGAGATAACAAACGCAATGTACGGAATTACGTTCATAAAAATTATGTTACACTACAGCAAGATCCGACGTTCATAATATGATCACGATGCCGATCATTGATAACGAGCCAACGATAGAAAAATAATTAATTTCCGATGCATACAATGCAATTCATATAACCTCAAATCGTTTATTTTTTTAAATTTCTATCTAGTTAAATTTCAAATGAAACTCTTACCAGTGTAATTGCAGCTCTTCGGATACTTCTAATTTTTTGTATTTATTTACGGCATGATAAATAATTAATAAATAATCTTAAAGCCATACAAATATCACAACCATTCTGAGCACACTATATTCTACTAAACGCATCTTTCCGAAACATAATCGCCCTCTAGCGTCTAACTTTTCACACTCTTCATATCTCGCGTCATGTTTCAATTGGTAATATCTTTGTTTAGCTTGCTGAACAAAATCATTGACAAGGATTAACCGGTCTTTATAGTCAATGATCCAAATTAAACTTTGAACTTTAAAATAATACAAAACATACTTTACGTAAGTTTGACATTTCAAATAATCAGGACAAATTAAGCAATGACTTTTATTCGCATAAAAAGTAAAAGTGTATATGCTTAAAACTAGTTTGTCAGTGTTGAATTTTACAAAATAGATACTCGAACCGTATGTGCTTTATCTGCGTAAAATATACGGTACTATAGATACGTGTGAAAACTATTTACATCATCTCCTTTTTTGCTTGTGCTTCTCCGATTTTTCACATCTTTCTACGGATCGATTTTTTGCATGCTTTTTTTTATGACTCAAATACCTTTCTTTATGTTTCTCGTGTTTTGAATCCTCGCTACTAGAATTAGAACTTTCCCTATCCCGTCTCTTTTTCTCACTGTCGTATCTCTTTTTTTGTTTCTGCTCTTTATAGCTTTCCCGCTTGCTTTTCTCTCGGTTTCTATCTCTGCTTCTATCTCTACTTCTATCTCTACTTCTCCTTTTCCTTTCTTTTCTCCGTCTAGAATCGTAGTCATATCTTTCGCGTGAACCATCACGATGCCTTTGTACCTTATACTTTTCCTTCTCTACGTATCTATCCCCGTTATAAACGTATTTCCCATCGTCTTTAACAGCGTTCTTTCTACGCTCGTGTTTTCTGTGTTCTAATATTTCCTCTTCGTGTCTAATCCGTTGATTCATATTTTCAATTTCGTTTCCTTTATCATCGAAATATTGTATGCCTTTACCCTTGCCTTTCCATCTCATTTTAGCTACCGATTGCGAAAAATCAACGTGTATACGACGATCGTCGATCAACACGTTGTCCATCTTAAAATACGCTTCTTCGCAACTTTTGTGATCAGCAAACTCGATAAAAGCATATTGCAACGAATCTCCGGTTTGCCGATCTCTGATGACTTCGCAACTGAAAGGAAAGAAGAGAAAAAATAATTTGATACGCCAAATTTAATATGACAGATATCTATCGGCAAAATTGCTGAACCCGGCTAAAATTTATACCCAATAATTTTTCCAAATCTGCTAAAAATAATTTCCAGGTCATCGTCCGTTGTAACAGGATTCAATTTACAAACAAATAAAACATTTTCCGGAGGAGCCATGTCTGCATCTGGAATATCACCCACGATTTCCAGTATCGTAGCTCTTGCTTTAGCTTCCTTGTCTCTTTGCATTTCTACAATCTCCTCTGTCGTCATACCAGCTGTGTCGTCTATCACTTCGTCAGCACCGATTCTATCGCTCTGCAAATGCATTTGTTCAGTGTGACAGAAAAGTTTCTTGTTTTTTTTAACATAAAATAAAAGAAAATTGTACCATTAAGACCTCTTTAGAGGGTGGTGGACTTTGATCAGGCACAATAAAACCCTTTGGGTCCTCAAAAGGATCTTCCAAAATAACAGTATGCGAGATACGTATGTCCTGGTAGGGTCTATGATCTCCATCACAAATTGTTTCGTTAAACTTGAGAATAATTTCCAGACCTTCGGTAATTTCACCAAATACGCAATGCTCTCCATCCAATGATTGAAGTTCAGGTCCAAGAGTGATAAAAAACTGAGATCCAAGCATGTTGTTGCCGCAATTAACCATAGACAATAAACCACTTCTATCGTGCTTTATTTTTGGCATTTGCTCTGCTTCGTAATATCTTGCTTTCTCACCTAATACTATTCCATAGACACTTTCACCACCTTTTCCAGTACTGGTTGGGTCCCCAGTTTGAGCAATAAAATTGCTCTGAACGGAATGGAATAGATTCCAGTTGTAATACTTCAATTTGCATAATTTTAAAAAGTTTCGGCATGCTGCAGAATATTACTCATGTTAATAGCATTATCAACGATGACATTTCTTTCATTCAAATCAATAGTATACGATATAATAACAATAAGAAAACTTAACCTCTATTCTTGCTTCACACTTACTTTGTGGCCGTTCTTCGGTATACAAATCAACAGTAAAATCTCCTACGGTAGTTTCCACTACAACCGCCATGTTTTTACACTTTTCTTATGTGGAGATCAATTTCATTTTTACTTAATACATATGTGACAACAAAAAAATCTCTTGTAAATACGTAGACCGCAATACGTACATATGTATAGTAACAACGAGCGTCACCATGTGACACCTATATACGTGGCGCTGAACTACAAGTGTATTTCAAAATCTTCAAAAAATAAATTACAATTTTTTTTAAAATTCTTTATATCAATTATGACATGTTATGTATATGTGTATACATAAACAGGCGGTGAAATACAGATTAACAAATATTCTTATCTCTTCTTTTTTGGCAAGATTGGCGGTACATAATTCAGTTTGTGTTTGTAAGCATCAGGTATAAGAGCGTTTAAAACCATGTGTGTTACAGCGGCAGTGAAACCCCAAATCCGATGTTTCCCACCTAAATATACAGGCAAAGTGTAATTGTTGCGGAACTGAGTGAAACGGCACATCGAAAGATCGCAGAGATTTTTCAAGCTGAAGAAGAAAGCTTCCTCTACTTCGTCCGTATTTATTTGAAGTTTTTTCGGATCGACATCGCCGATGTAACCGAAAACAGGTAACACCTTGACGTTTGTTTTATCGATCACGTTACCGGAGGCCCAAACGTCGATTTTCTCTCTTGGAATTTTAAGTTCCTCCCACGTTTCACGCAATGCAGTCTCTTCCAGCGTACGGTCCTCTTCGTCGTACATTCCACCGGGAAACGAAACTTGGCTACGGTTCGAGGTTACCTTGGTAGATCTTAAGGTATACAAGAAACCCAATTCTCCTTTGTGCATACATAATGGCACTAAAATAGCCGCTTGATTCGCATTACTATCCACTTTTGGTATTTTACTAGCCTTGAACTTCTCAATGAAGGACTTGCGGGTTTTCTCGCTGAGCACCACTTCTGGTTTCAAAAGTTCGGACTTGATCGCATTCAGGCCATGCTGCGATTCCGTTGACTTTTTTGTAAAGAAGAAACATTTCTTTAAAGCGATACTACGATGACAGTCAATGGTGTCAAAACGCAGACATTTCAGTCGCTTTCGTACATTACATGTTAAAAAAGACTGGTTAAACATATCTCTAATTAGCATTAATCCAATAGTAGTGGCATTTCTTTTTAAAGTTAAAAACAAAACCAAAAAAAAAAAAAAAAAAAAATTGAAAAGAAAAGAATGAAAGTTTTCATACGTTTCGTACAAGTAACATATTTTATTTTTTGCCACCATTATTTGAAAATAAATGAACGGATATCCGCGAGGAATGCACCATCTAGTGTACAAAAAACGAAGCAAGGAAATATATGACAACTCACATGGAAAAAAATACTCACAAAATAACGCTGCAAACAGCGTAAAGGAAAGGAACACAGTTTCATTGATGCGAATTTCGCCTGAAAATGTTTTTATGTTATCTACGATAAAAGACTGAGAACTTTGCAAAAGAAATACTTAAAACGCAGCTGTCGTTGATGCTCAATTTACTAAGAATCTCTTGCAACATGCCTCCTATTAAAATGATTTTGTGCATAGCTGCTAGATGTCCGATCAATCGGACGATTTGAATAATTTCTTTTTTTCAAGTATGATAATCAGAAGACTACGGATGTTTATGCAAATGCATATTTTTATAGAAAACAAGTAGAGCAATAGGATCTGGATAGAAATATGTTTTATGATTAGAGAATTCGAAAAATATATTTTGTGCACAAATACACTTTGTGCATAATGCATATGTTTTTATGTTTTATGTTTAAAAATATATGCAACATGTTATGGCATATATTCTTTGCCCTGCATATATACTTCGTGCTCATGTGCTCACATCTTTAGGGCACAAATAGCATGTTTTTCAAATATTACATAAACATTCAGAGTCTATCGACACATCGATTGCACGTTACTCTCCCAACTTCTTATCGTTTTATATATATATATATATATATATATATATTTTTTTTTTTTTTTTGTTATTATTATACATTTTATCTTAAACATTTCATACTTGTAAATAGAACAATTTTTTCTGTAATATTTTTTTCTATATCAATATTACATTACTGTTATATTAAGTTTTATTTATAACAATATTTTCTTTCAAGTTTTTTTCAATAATTTTATAATTTATCATAATGGTTATTTTCTATAATAGGTATTCAATGGTAATTAAAATATTTACTGAATCATGTACCCTTTGCCCGTTGCAGGCAAATTATTATGTATAATGACTTATTAGACTTTTCAAAATTACAGAAAACAGGAAGAACGTAAATATTACCTTTCACAATTGGTACGATGTTGGTATTACGAAACACCAATGCAAGGAATAATACAGAATATTCGTTTGCTACTCAAATTAATGTTTCTTGAAATATGTGCATAGCTAAGGAATAATTTGATATTATACCCATCATTCTGAATTTTATGTTACTATATGAGTTCTAATTTTATCTTTAGTGGTTAGTTCGTCGATTATTTTCAATTTCCAAAACTATAAAATTGTCGCGTGTTGTTTTGAACATGTAAATTTGATTTTCAGATTTTAACTGTGCATCGGTTAATTTATTATTTGACCGTGTTCCAAGTTACAACGCACAAACAAAATAGAATCTCCAAGCCGTGTCTCGTTCCTACGAAAATTCTAACGTTCCTGCTCTTCGAGATTTTTGTCTCGCTGCGACGAATAAATCCATAGCAACGATTGAAAAGCCTACAAGGCTAGAATACATTCGAATTTATAATAAGTCGAGTCGTAGCGTGTCGCGTTTGTATGAAGAGTAGAAAAGAATTCTAAAGTCAGCTCCTATGTTTCAATCCAATTTTACGAAAATTATATACAAAGATAGATATTTTAAAATATGAGCAGAAACAGTGATAACAGCGATAATAAGAATCGGCTTTAGTTTTTAATTTGTTAATTATAATACAGAGAAAGATAAAGAATCGATTTATGTGAACTAACTTTGTAGCCGGAATTAATTTGAATTTGTTTATTTATCAATAATTTGTGATGTAATTAGGTAACGAGGTTATGTAAATATCTTGTATCACACAGAATTCTAAGAACTAATGACTTGAAGAACTATTTTTCATCGGAAATCGATTAAATACGATTTTCACTGAACAGCTGCAATTATAACCTTTTTCGATCAATAATTTCAGGAATCCAAAAAAAAATAATATGAGCCATCTGTGACATCTGATGATCCTTTTACGTTTCGTACGACTTTTGCAATTAAAAAGCAAATGTTTCAAATTTCAAGTCTATGAAAATTCCTGAGGAAGTGTAGCGGGAGCCGAGCGAAACCGAAAACGGCCGAAGGGCGCTGAATCATTTGATGCGTTAGAAGTATGATTACCGATATCGCCATCGCGTTGTCTGTCGGTGGAGTTGTAGTTCGCGACGTTCCTCCAGTGTAACGTGATCGTTCGACGCTTGTACGTCTTTCCTGTTGACTGTTCTCTCGACAGCGATATAGAACGTGTCGAATAATACGAGCAATGAGAAATCGTGGTAGATCTACGTGTTGAGGTTAAATTACAGTTGAAAAATAATCGTTCGATATCAGGTGCGCTCGTGTGAACGGGCTATGTATTGGTTTTGCGTGTTTTCCCGAGGTCACCGTCGAACTTTGACAGACGTTGATATGTCACGGCTAAGTGTGATATTCTTCGTATTAGGTGCTTGGAGTCTTACTGGCACGGTAAGTTGTCGAATATGTCGCAAAATTAGAGTCTCGCGAATATCGTGTAGAAATAATTCATCGTCTATACCACACCCTGGTGTGAAACGGGTATCGCGTTCGTGACGTCATCTCGGCTTAGCCTCGAAAATACCGTTGATGCTGCCGTCGATGCATTCGTTTAAAGAAGTCTATTAAATTTAATTATATCATTGCCTTATACGCCAATGGGACATATTAATCGATATCACTTGAACTTTATTTGTCGAGATGAGATCTACATATTTTCTTTTTTTTTTAACTCTTTAAACTCAATTTTCCCGCTTGTAAAAGATCACGTCATGGTTTTTGTTTATGCAACAAAATATCTCTTTACCTTCTGTGAAAAAGAAATATATATATATATTATAAACTTCTAATTATATTTTAATCCTTTGAACAAGGGAATAATTTTTTAAAAAATGAATCAAAAGTAGAAACGAGGCAATTGCTAATTTTTATTATCATTTTTTAGATTAAGGGATAACAAATAATGATATTTAAAACCTTTAATTATTAATCGTTCATTTTTTTGTATAAAAGAATAATTTCTTGAAAAATCTGCAAAAGTTAATACGGGGTAATTGTTTCATTATTATTTTATTATCATTTTTTAAACTAAAGAATGTAATAAATAAATAACGATTTCAAAGTGTATGTGTGAGAGAGAGGGAGATAAAAATAGTTCTTTATCTTTGTAGCAGTGATTAGGTTGATTAATTTAATTTGTAACAATGACTGTACTCAATATCATTTCTATCTTTTATCAAGTGAGTGAATGGGAAGGGAAAGTTAAAGCCTTTATGTGTATAGTTACATTCGAAAAGCAGTGATTCATTATTTGTTAATATCTAGTATATTATGACAGAATGATTCAAATTGATAAGTTTCTTGTTTTTAATCATTGAATAATTAGAAGTATGATGAACATATTGAAATATGTTGAAATTATTGTGAAATGATATTTAAATAATGCTCATTTTTTCTTTAATCTTTAATTATGTAAATTATTGTGAATTTTTAACTATTTAATCTTTAATTATGTATATTTTGTTAAAAAAAAAATTATTTAATATTTGACAATAGGTATCTGCAGCACAAGAAGGTCATTGTATTTGGTATGGAGAGTGTTATACAGATACATTTATGCATAAAAAGAATTGTCTTTATACGGGACCACCTAAGTTACTGGATAATAAAGGCCAAGAATTATTAGCCAAAAATTGTCCTCATTTAATGGTTGATTCTGGAAATGGAATTAACACTTGCTGCGATACAAATCAATTAAAAACAATGGATAAAAATATCAAATTGGCAGCTAATTTTTTAAACAGATGCCCTAGTTGTTTAGATAATTTAGTAAAGCATTTCTGTGAATTTACTTGTAGTAAGGAGCAAAGCAAGTTTATCAATGTTACTGAAATCAAGAAAGTAAACGGTAATTTGAAATATTTAACAATGTTTTTATAAATAGTAAGTGAATGTGATGTTTAATAAATATTAATGATATGTATTTCTTTTCAGATATAGAGTACATTAATGCAATAGATATTTACATAACAAATAGGTACTTGGAAGGTACCTTTAACTCGTGCAACAAAGTATCAGTACCCAGTACTGGACAATTAGCAATGGATTTAATGTGTGGAATATGGGGAGCTAGTAGATGTACTACATTAAAATGGTTTCATTATATGGGTGACGCAAATAACCCATATGTACCATTTCAAATTACATACATGAATACTGATGAACCTGTAGGTCCATTTATTCCTGTGGATCCTACAGTTACTCCCTGCAGTAAAGCATTAAACGTAAGTACTTGTTCTCATTCTTTTACTTACATACTGTTAATTAATCATAAACAAATTTAGCTTAACTGATTTTCACATACTATAGTTATGTATCATATACTGTGCATATGTCTATATATATATATATGTCATGTATGTTACATATATGTACATATGTCTGTTAATTGAATTAGTATAGGTCTGAGTGATATATATTAATTGAATTGTACAGTTAGTACAAGTTACTTTTTTAGGAATTTATAATTTGATTTTTTGTCTGAATTATATTTGTATTTAATATGTTTTATATGTTTAGAAAAATACACCAGCATGCAGTTGCGTAGACTGTGAAGCCAGTTGTCCAGTACCTCCACCAGCTCCTCCTTTACCAAGACCATTCACCATTTTTGGCTGTGATGGCTATGCTGTAGTGATGATAATTACTTTTGTCTGTGGTTCAGTTCTCTTCATCTTATCCACAGTGTGCTTCAATAATAGAAAACAAATTGGTAAGGAATTTCATTTGTTGTTAAAGAATATTTACTTAGAAAAATATATAATTCTTTGTATATCTGGGTGGATATTACTAAATTATATAATACAAAATGTGTGAAATGCATTTTTTGTATGTAATTGCTAATTTTGTATGTAATAGTCATTTACATTATTCTAAAAATGACAAGCATAGATCAAATTATTTGATCCATATCATTGACCTTCTTCCTTGGTTACAGGATTATTTTTTATCGTTGTGTTTCTTCTGTATTATCGTATTCTTTGGTTGTGGTTTAAGGATTAATTTAGAAATTAATTTCTATTTCTCACTATGCTTGGTTTGTTATTTTTTTTCTTTCGATTAATAATTCGGTAATCATCGTAAATTATATATAGTAATTAAAAAAATAATAATGATGAAACTGAAACATTTGATAGTAATTTTTTTTTATTAGCAAACGGTTACAACATTACAATAAACTATAAATGTAAAAATACCAACTGTTCATTTTTTCACGGTAAAATAAATAAGACATTTATTTGAAATTGAAAAGATTTGATTTGGAATCATCAGTTGTATGTATGGTGTGCGTATATGTATAGTTGCACGAGGTGAGGAAGTAGGAAGGCAGGTGGGTAGACGCCTAGCCGCAGGGTTACATCACCCAGGAGATGGTGCTCGTATTGCTCTCGCCGCAGACCAGGAAGACAGCCCACTTCAATCTAAACGTTCCAGTACGTTCTTATCAAGAGTATCTTCAATATGTGGACTTGTGCTTGATCCTTAAATTCTGTTTTATTATTGTGTTTACTTTCGTATTATGTCATTATGCTTGGTTATTACTTTTATCATCTGTGCTTCATCGCTTTCCTAATCAAAAGACTTTTCCTTCATTTCTCACTCGTACATTGTCATCATCAAAGTATTTTCAAATTCCCACGTGCTAATGTGTCTCAAAATGTATGCAGTATCCTCTGAGGACATATCTAAAATCAGTTTATTAAATATCATGATCTATTATATTATTATTGTAAACATTATTTCGAATCAAAGTATATATAGTATTTATTACGATCTTTCATACTTTTACATTAATATCTATTTCGTGAATATATGGAATAATTTAAAATTTATAATTATATTTCTATATTTAATTTCATATTTTTTAATATTTTAGTATTTTTAATATTTTATATTCTTTAGTAGAAGTATTCAAAGTGCTGCGGTTGTTATGCGATAACGTTTGATAATTCATAAATTTCAACTATTAAATTCAATCATTATTTGCTTGCCTTTTTTATTTTTATAATTGAAGCAAATAGCTTTAGCATAAAATCTATATATTACATTAATATTTTTGCGGCAACTTTTTTATTCCGTACAATTGAATGTATAGTTTGCTTAATGTATCTGTTTACAGCACACCGTCTACAGTTTATTTCATTTACTGCAGCACTTTTTGGACATATACATTACAATATGCTCTTTTTCGTAACACAAAAACTTTTATAGGTGTGATATCTGCAGATGATTTGCCGAGCGGATTCGATGACGAAGAGCAATCAACCTTCATCGAAAGATTGGGTGCAGGCACAGACAAACTGTTAGCAGAATTCTTTTGCTGGTGGGGTACAGGTACGAGGTGGTTTCATTAGGAGTCATATTACAAAATATCATATTTCGATGATGGGCAAAATTTGTTGAATTTCTCTCTTCAGCATGTGCGTCACGACCATGGTTTGTCCTGTTCGTTGGTTTCTTATTTATTATTGGTTTGGGACACGGAATCAAATATATACATGTTACCACTGATCCGGTTGAATTATGGGCTGCTCCCCAATCCCGATCAAGAATCGAAAAAGAATATTTCGATGAACATTTCGAGCCATTCTATAGAACCGAACAAATAATTATAACATCAGTTGGTTTGCCAAATGTAAGTTTTTTCACCGATAAAATCAAATTGTCCCTTTGACAGATGTACTGTTATATCAATTCTTTTCAGATTATTCATAATACATCCAACGGTGTGGTTTCGTTCGGCCCCGTATTTAATGATACTTTTCTCAAAACTGTCTACAAGTTACAAGAAGAAATAAAAAAGATAACAACTCCGAATAACTATACCTTAGCAAACGTATGTTTTGCACCATTGACCAGTCCCTTTACTGGCCCTATAACAGCGTCACAATGCGTAATTCAAAGTATATGGGGATACTGGCAAGATAATTTGGAAACTTTTGATTATACTACCACAGATGACGATAATTTTACAGTAAATTATTTAGATCATTTCAGGGTTTGTTCGCAGTAAGTTAATTTGATTGTGCAATATTACACAAATATTTTTTAGGTTGGTTAACAATTTTTTTAATTATATCTTATCTTCAGAAATGCGTATAATCCTGAATGTTTGGCACCTTATGGTGGTCCTGTGGAACCAGCAATTGCAGTTGGTGGATTTTTATCACCAGGTCAAGACCTCCAGAAATCTTCGTATGAAAAAGCCACAGCAGTGATTTTAACTATACTAGTAAATAATTACCATAATAAATCTAAGTTACATCCGGCAATGGAATGGGAAATGAGGTAATTAAATCGTACAACAATACTTAAAGCAATATTTAAACGTTTGTTCTTCATTATTCAATGAAGTAATATTGTAATTTTAGTTATGTCAAATTTATGAAAGATTGGATAGCGACGAAGAAACCAGCATTCATGGACATTGCCTTCACTTCGGAGCGATCAATAGAGGATGAATTGAATCGTGAATCTCAATCAGATGTTTTAACTATTCTTGTATCGTATATTATTATGTTCGCATATATTGCGATTTCTCTTGGTCAGATAAAAAACTGCAGTCGACTTCTGGTAAAAATGATAAAACAGAAAAATTAAAATTCAAATATTTTGTCAACATATAGATATATATCTAATATTTACTTTTTTCATGATTAGATCGATTCTAAAATTACTCTTGGCCTTGGTGGTGTTCTCCTGGTATTGGCTTCTGTTCTTTGTTCTGTTGGTTTATTTGGTTTCATTGGCATTCCGGCTACGCTCATTATTATTGAAGTCATACCGTTCCTTGTCCTTGCTGTTGGAGTAGACAATATTTTCATTCTTGTCCAAACACATCAAAGAGAAACTCGCCATCCCAATGAATCAATACCTGAACATATCGGTCGTATTCTTGGCCAAGTGGGACCAAGTATGTTGCTCACCAGCGTATCCGAAAGTTGTTGTTTCTTCCTTGGTAAATATCAAAGAGATTCACACATCAAATATTGTGTAAAAAGAGTTAAGTAAAGTATGTTGAAAGCATTTTAATCTTTCAGGTGGATTATCTGACATGCCTGCTGTTAAAGCTTTTGCTCTGTATGCCGGCATGGCATTATTGGTGGACTTTGTGTTACAAGTAACATGTTTTGTTAGCCTGCTAGCGCTAGATACTGTTCGTCAAGCAGTACGTGTTACTAAACTCGAATATGCGTGTAATAAAAGTACAAACTAATTGATGTTTTTATGCATTTTTTAGAACAATAAACTCGACGTATGTTGTTTTATTCGTGGTTCGAAAAAAGACAACGGAGAGGAGGTGGTGAATGGAATTTTGTACAAACTTTTCAAAATCGTGTACGTTCCGCTACTGTTGAAAAAGTGGGTGCGTGCATTCGTTATGTTAGTATTTTTTGGTTGGATTTGTTCAAGTATTGCGGTCGTTCCACATATTGAAATCGGTCTCGATCAGGAACTTTCCATGCCCGAAGATAGTTTTGTTTTGAAGTATTTCAAAGTGAGTAATATTACATATATGTGCAAATACACATAAATAAGACATAATAATCCTCTTTTTTTCTTTTGCAGTTTCTAAATAGTTATTTATCTATTGGACCGCCAATGTATTTTGTTGTAAAAGACGGTTTGAATTATTCCAATAAGGGTGAGCAGAATCTTGTGTGCGGCGGTCAATATTGTAATAGCGATTCAGTGTCTACCCAGATATTTATAGCATCAAAACAATCAAACAGGTAAATCATACATAATAAAAAGTATATTTTTCATTGTATCAAGTTATACAATAGATTTATTCAAATAATTACTTGTTTAGGACATACATAGCAAAACCTGCATCATCATGGATAGATGATTATATCGATTGGTCTCAGCTACCAATGTGTTGTAAATATTTTGTTTCAAATAACACCTTTTGTCCGCATACAGGTATAAGATCAAAATTAAATTTTTTGTATTATTTTGCGATGTATTATTTAGAAGAAAATGAAAATATATATTTCATATTTTCAGGATCAAGTTCATATTGTTCTTCATGTAATATTACCACAAATAATATCGGTCGACCTATACCAACGGATTTTGAACGATATGTATCGTTTTTCTTGCAAGATAATCCCGATGAAATGTGTGCTAAAGGAGGTCACGCTGCTTATGGTCACGGTGTTAATTATGTTACTGACCCTGAAGGACTGTCGAAAGTTGGGGCGTCTTATTTTATGGCTTACCATACTATATTGAAAACATCCGCTGATTATTACGAATCAATGAGAGCTGCAAGAGCTATATCGGCAAATATAACAGACACGATTAACAATTATTTAAAAAGTATCGGCAGCAATCAAAATGTTGAAGTATTTCCATACAGCATATTTTATGTTTTCTATGAACAGTACTTAACAATGTGGCCTGACACATTATATAGTATAGGAATATCCTTAATTGCTATTTTTGTGGTAACTTTCCTCTTGATGGGCTTGGACATATTTTCCTCTGTTATCGTTGTAACAACTATCACTATGATTGTTGTTAATATTGGTGGTTTAATGTATTGGTGGCACATAACGTTAAATGCAGTGTCCCTCGTTAATCTCGTTATGGTGAGCATATCGATCTTAGGTTTTCAAGTGCAGAATTTCATTCAAAAAGATTAATAGTGTATTTTTTCCCGTAGGCTGTTGGAATTGCCGTCGAATTTTGTAGTCATTTAGTACATTCTTTCTCAGTATCAGTGAAAACAACAAGGGTTGAAAGAGTTGCTGATGCATTAACAAATATGGGAAGTTCGATTTTCAGTGGTATCACTCTTACAAAATTTGGTGGAATTGTAGTACTCGGTTTTGCTAAAAGTCAAATTTTTAAGGTATGTTTTAATATATATATATATATTATATATTAAATGTATTATATATGTAATATTCAGGATCATAATATATGGGACCCACTTTGAAACAATGTCAAATAAGACACATGTTCATATGAACTTTTTTTATTGTTTTAATATTTCCTGTCTATATTTGAAATGAATCCCATATGTTATGATACACCATGGGAATTATCATACACAATAAAAAAATCTGTATTGAAAAAAAGATTTATATTGAAAAAATTTTCAGGTATTCTACTTCAGAATGTACCTGGGTATTGTGCTGTTTGGAGCTGCACATGGTCTAATATTCCTGCCAGTATTATTAAGTTACATTGGTAAGACTGATTGATTCTAATTATGGTTCTAATAGCATATTAATATCTAATTTTCGTGCAAATCATATTACGTTGCTTAAGAACTTCACCTATATGTTGATCTAAAGAAAAAAAACAAAACACCAGTGTCATATAATAATGTAGTAAAAGATAGGTTTAATTTTCATATCCCTAGATTAGAAGATACGATCGACATGCAAGAAGGTTGTGTTTTACAGATAAAACTTTACAGTTCACTCGTGTACTTTTTTTGCTTGTAATGTTAATATTTATATTTATTTTTGCTGGTGTACTAACAGAAATTTGTCTTCAAGTATCGACGACCTTCTAGTAATTTCTATTCGGGAAAAGACTAAAACTAAAAGTACAGTAACAGCTTAAGAGAGCTTCGTCATGGCTTCTGGTGGTTCTAGGCACACCAATGAACAGAGAAAAGTTGGCAAATCACAAGAGAGCAATGCAGGGAAATCTGGACAACGTACAGGAGACTTCCTTGAATCATCGCGTAAGCAATCTCAATTCTCCTCCCACACCCACCACAAGCACACCCACCTTCAGAGTGCTCGAATATGAGAGATAGGTACGCAGGATACATTTACACTTCTTTTTGTATCGTTACAATATTTCTATCTTTGTTCGACTTGTCTACACTGGACACAGCTTGAAGCAACACCCGGCTTTAGTTCAAAATTAGTCTCTGAGAAGCAATATGTAAATATTTTTGACACGTCGAATGGAATTTCCCGCACTTGCACAACAAATACTCGGAACCGCAAATACTATAAGCTTTTTCCTGAAATTTGCTTATTACAAAACAAATCTCTGTATGTCGATGAGTGTGGGATGGGATATCTATATCCATTTCTATTTTTATAAGAATATGCTGCTTTGTTAACGCCATTTCCTTTTCGTTGTTTCAATAATTATAAATTAGTTGCAAGACTTCTCTTTTCTATTTCATGCGTTTCATGAGTGCTCTTGTGATAAAATTGCCATTGCGTGTAACGTAAAATCAAGTACTTATATATTCTGTGTTATTGGTAATCTAATCTAATTACGTAAATATAATTGGCGGCGGAAGTAGTTGTTAGTTGTTTCATTGTAACATCAATTAGATTATTTTGCAACATCATTTGAAAGCATAAAAGAGGGATATGGAAAAAATGTATTGCCACTGGTGAATAGATTTCATGTTCTCTTGTTTTTCAAATATACCATTATTTGTGTTCTTTTTCTTTTTTTAAGCATCATTATTTGCATTATAATTTGTTGTAATTTATTTATTTGATATGCTTTTAGTCGGCTAAAACGTACAATAGATGTCAAAGTAAAAGCTCGAGTTGTAGTTATTTCTTGTTATTTACAGGCGTGATGTCGCGCCGAGGGCGTAGAAGAGCCCACGAATGCACCAGCAGGGCTAGAAACGAATTTAGGAGTCAAGGGCCTGACTCTCCTTTACTCCAAAATGACAGCAATCAGTTCCCAACCACTTCCTACGCCAGTGTGAACTCCATAGATCAGTCATATCAAGTGGTGACTTTTTAGAATTAATCGTTATCCGAATTAACTCATAAAACGACTTTTATACTTAGAGAGACTGAATACAATCTGTCTGTACAGAATTATTTTTACTATGTGGTCAACAATTTTCTTTTTAAAAGATGTAGTAAGTTTGCGCCTGATGTTGAATGACAATTGAGATGATCAGTACGAAATGCGAACTATGAAGTTCACGTCTGGTATATTTTGTAACGAGGAAGAGAAAAATTTCGTATCTTGTTATTATTAACATAATAAGATAACGTTATTTTTAGGATATTTAATTATAAAAAAAAACAAAAGCATAAAAAAAATATCATAATTTTACATTATTCTATTTCTAAAGCTTTAAGATTCGTGTAACATTTGAACTGGTACAATTGATCGAATCAATTAAAAGTACCAAGACACGTGTAATTTAATTTTAATTAACCTTAATTTCATGTTTTTCGGTTATCTTTTCAGTTAAAGTGCGTAAATATGTATGTGTTGCTTGGCAGATGGTAAATGTACCTGCATTTTTATCGTGCTTTATCTATATGCGTGCATTTTCTTATCGCGAGGTAAATTTAGTTTTCCGATATAGGTGTCGTACAATGCAGGTCGTGATAAATTAATTCGGCAGTAAGATTTACTATACGAGTAAATATCCTGTAAGGATATAAGAATTTATTTTTTTAATGTTTTCCTTGCGCGACTTAAACTTGAAGTTTCATCTAAAAGTATTAACCGTCCATAGTCGAGATAGAACATCGAACATGTACAAATTTGAATTTTGCATTGTATAGATCCGTAAAAAATTGTATACATGTGTATATATGTGCATAGTTAGCCGTAATTCTCGACGTGGGTAGATTTATTATTGTCAATTTGAAATTCATGCGGCATCGATATCGGAGTACAATACTTTACCTTGGATTTTATTCTTTCCACGATATACAGGGTGTACCATCTAACACCCACTGTACCATTTATCACCCCAAATATCTGTTATCTTCGGAGACGTGAAAAAATTTTGTCAACGGAAGTAGGCAGTTATTCAGTACAGAAGGAGCCATGACATGGCAGTAACAATTTTTTTTGTAAGTGGAGGAGTCTCGGTTACTTTCTCTTCTTTAAATGGGGCCATATTTTTTTTTATCTAAACTATTAGTTTAGGAGATGTTTCAATCTTAATTCTGTAAGATTCATCGTATGAAAGACAGGAGAAATTCTTTCATTTATAGTGTCCTTGTCTTTCATGCATAGATTTTATAAAATTAAAATTAAAATATCTCCTAGATTAATGATTTATCGACATAGATAAGTTGCTTTCTTTTTCTCAAACTGAAGACGAGTAAAGAATATATCATTTCTGAATCTCTCCACCTATAAAAAATCTATTGCTGTCATACCATGGTCCTCTCCACATTAAACAATTCTTGTTGACAAAATTTCTCTTTTCATATCTTCATAAATAACTGAAATATATCAGGTGATAAAGTGTTAGATGGCATGTATGTATAACGATATGACTTATTGTTTCTTCTATATAGTTGATACCAGTAACAGTTTTCAGAAACTTTTATTATTTTTTCTTCTTTTTTTTTTAAATCAAACATTCAGAAAGTATTTCGTATTCTTTTTACTTTTTTTCTTATAATCAATAGGTAAATTTTAGATAAACTTTTTTGTATTCAGTTATTCTTGTCTGTAATCTTACTTGGTTTAGGTTACTATATAGGCGAGTTACAAGATCCAAATATTGAGAGGGAAGGTCAATGAAAAATTGTTGTTTTTTTTAATAACGTGTAGTAACTACTTCGTTTCATTAGGTTTTATTCTTGCAACTTGCCTAAATAAGTCTACGTAATCAATAGATTTGACGAAAAGAGAAAAGAAAGAGATAGTTAGCCTTGTTATTGGAGATTAAAGAACATAAACGTGTTTAATTTTTGTTGCGTGCATCATCGGTGTCTTGTAAGAGTTGTACGTTTGTACTCAATGCCTGTAACAAATTTAATACAACATTGTTTTTCTGTGTGCGAAATTAAATGGAGAATGATGTTTTGAAGCTAGCTTGATCGTATCGAAACGATGTTAAACCCCCCCTTTATAAACGTAAATATTCCCTATAAACACGAGTTCAAACTCGCATGTTTTGTAAAATTATTTGTATACAGATAACAATTTTTATACTGACAACAAAAGAATACGTGACAATGTTGTAAAAAATCTCGCTAGTTAAATTATAGATGATCCGTTGGTGATTGTTACGATATTACACTGTGTATACGGGTGAAAAAAAAAATGATACTTGTTCGTATAAATCGGTGTTTGTAAATCCAGTTGAGTATTCGTTATACGTATGAGATTAGTATTCAAACAGTCAAAAGCACGTTCTACATGTATACATGGTTAACAAAAAGAAGTATTATAAATGTTAAATAAAAATGTGCCGTATTCCTGGTAACAGGTAAAACTTAAAATTATACTCGGGTTCATTCACGTATGAAAAATGTCATGAATAACATATCACCGCAGTATCTTCAGTATTAAATTTTTGTGTAATGGAGACAAAGCACGGCTATGTACTACCAAAGAGATGTCCGAACAACACAGTACCATGTTAACACGTAATACAAATAAAATTCTTTTCTGTTTGTACTTTCTGTGTATTCATGTGTAGAAGAACGATATATTCTCTGTGCATGTGTGGTAGTGTGGATACAGTATCGGCGGATATTTTCTTTTTTTTTACAGAGACCGAGAATTTTACAATAAAATAGAGGATTTATTGCGTATATCATACACATCTTACATAAATTAATATAATGTTAATAATATATTAAAGGATTGTCTTTTTTGTACATGCACACTTGAGAATCACCGTTTGACTTGAACTCGAAACATATGTAAAACCGTGTGTAATTAATCCATCGCATGTAAAGGACCAAACAGATGAACTGCTGGACAATTCTCATCCGGATTACCAAGAAACTGCGCGTATAGTTCTTGATAACGCGACAATGTTAGCCCCCCGCGTCTCCGGTCGTCGTCCTGCGTCAAACGATTGAACAATGTTATAAGAAACGAGAAATTTCTCTCGGGCCACGTTAACATTTATGTCCATATGACCATGTTTATGAAAGCATAAAACATTATAGCTTGCACGAACAGTTAGTTTACGTTCATCAAACTTGGCAAACTTTCAAGCTATTGTTCTTTACGTTAAATTTAAAATTAATTCGATCCTATTCGTGAATCTTTTATCACTTATTTTCTCCTGTATCGATGTTAAGAATAGAATTCTCTGAAATTTTGTTTATGGATTCTCTAAAACGTGAGATGCGTTGCATAGTTGATTTCAAGTTAGGTTTGTCGGATCAATCAATGCGTCAGAAACAGTTTTGCGATACGACGACAAACTGTTACACTGCAAATCGGATTAGCGATGTTTAAATCGTTCATCCTTCAAAGCTACTGGTAACACGATCTCTTACGTTAAGAAGGTTTTGGTAGGCTTCGTCCAAGATGTTTACATTGTCTACAGGAATTCTTGTTACGCAATTGTAGCGAAATTCATCGGCAGCGATTACACCATCGTCTAAAAACGATATGATAATGTATTAAGGACATGCATGCGACAAACAAACACGGCGAACGACGCACCGTTCAAATCTACTATCTTAAAGTGACTGTCGATGAACATTTTCATCGCCTGAGGGAAGTCTCGATATTCTCGTCCGACGCAACTTCTCTGCACCGCTTCCTTGAACTCCGCGATAGTTACAATGCCATCCTGAACAGGAAACGATAATAAGAAACGAGATGTTTTACGACAAAAGCAAAACGCGCCATTCTACAGGGTGATTCACATGCACACCTGAAATAACTTTTAAATTATGCGTCTAACGAAAAATTGTTTGATACAAAAGTTTTATGGTTTCAAAGAAGTTTCAAAATATGACGTATTAATTTTTTGTAGGTGTCGATATTTTCAAGAATATTAAATTACAAGTAAAAAAGTATTAAGCCACATCCAAAACCTAATGATTAAGGAGATAATTTGTTTTGAAAACAACCTAATGAGAGAGCATTAAGACTAATTTGCTTGCCACACATTTATGTTCCATGGACGTTAATCAGATCAAATTATCGATTTATGATGAAAAAAATTTACAGTCCGATTAAAAAAAATAAAGATGACCTCGGAAATTTCTAAACCAACAAAAAATTGATACGCCATATTTTTCCTCTCGAAACCGTACAACAATTTTTCATTAGACGCATAATTTAAAAGTTATTTATGTGAATTAGCTTGTATATTGATCTTACTTTATTGAAATCGGCAAGCTCTGCAATTTCTTCCCACAGGGAAAGCATAATGTGCAGGTTCTCTTGATAACGACCGTAACTGAACTCTCCTTTCCCCTCGATTAAGGTCATCTTGAGAGCCATGCATTCGAAATCGTGTTTCTCCAATATGCCATTGTTGTCTATGTCTGTGTGACACAAATATATTAATGTAAAATTAATGAGTTGGTGATCGCGGTGAAGTGCAAAAGTCAATACATGTGGCCAATTAATCAATCGGATCGTGCCAATTTATTTTTAAGGAAATCTAGTCATTGTGCAGCTGGACGCGTTCCAAGTATTTTGCTTTTTGGCAAAGGTCGACATTCGTCGCTCCACGTGCACGACCCCCCACAGATGCGTCGTTCGATCCAAACCGTATATTATACTCGGAGAGGATAATCGTGATGAAATTTTAATCGATTGTTCGATTGGATCGATTATCGACTTTGTCTGTATATCGATGTTACGATCTTGAGTCATCGACTTCTTTCGACTTTCGTATCGTCGACTTCTCTCCATCGTTATCTTTTAAACTTTGAATCTTTATAACTTTGTATTCAATTTTGTAAAACTCTTTATTTATTTTTTCTTTCATTTACATATGCAAACAAGTTCGAACTATGAACTAATTTTTTTTTTTCAACAGGTGAACAGGTTAGGTCATTACCATTATTACTATTATTAGATTTTGTGATTTTTTAGATGTTTGTTAGAACATCATATAGGTTGTTAACGACGTATCGTTTACACGCAACCAGGACGTACATATATTAAACAAACGCTTGAGAAACATCGAACAGATTGTTCCATAAGACAAATTAGAGCTAAGCTTAAATTTGGCATCAACCGATTGCATGCAACCGACGGCATGGTATACTTTGAAATCAACCTACATCCTAAACAAGCATGACAGCCTCGAAGCCAGAACAGAATTATTTTTTCGTTCTCTAGAGCAAAGTCGGCTAACTGGCGGCCCGCGGACCCTTGCCACCACTTTTCTCACCGCTAGTGCTATCCCCTCCACTGCATCAGTGGAAAAGTGGGGCTCGTGCACGGCGAGGAAACTTCAATGTAGTGGAGAGATCGGTGCAGTGGAGGGGGTAGCGCTAGCGATCAGGGAAGTAGGGGCAAAGGTCCACGGGCCGTTAGTTAGCCGCCTCCGCTCTAGAGCATAAGTACGAAATTTTCTTTTCTCTTTTGATATTCGTCGAGAAGAAACTTGTGTACAAAGTTGCACAAATTTTTCCCGAACAAAGATCGATGATACATATGACACATTTCGCTGAGGGACGATGCTGAAAGGATCTATCAGGTTTCACATAAATCACACATCGATATTTCTATCGATAACTGGACACTTTGATAAACATGCTCTCAACTTGGAGTAGCGATGATATTATCACTCTGCTGTTAACAGGTTATTTGCCAAGGTACGGTCACGCAAATTCTATTGAAAATAGAACTGCTTTATTACTAACCATAAAGAAATCTTACAATGAAATCTACCCGATTGTCCCAGCTGTACGCCATTCTCTGAGAAGTCTCTCTATCGGCGGCGAATCCCTTTTTTTTTATCGTTACTCTTCTTCCTCCAATATATTTGTCAAACGCTGATCTGAAACTGAACGTATTTGAGCGTAAGGGAGAACGCACAGGGAGTAACAGTGAAGAATGGACTATGAAGAAACTGATTCGAGAGGATGGTGGTTTTGCACTGAATACGAGTCGAGTTTCCTCGAGTCGTGGCTAAGTTTAGAGTACCCCTCCTTCGAGAAGGAAGGACGACACGGGGAAGGGGCTTCAGGTGGTGCCGGCATGCCGCATGCCGCTGCCGCCGGTGTCACCAGGTCACAGTCACCGAACTTGACTGAAAGTGATTCGCTTTCGCTGGCTTTCATCGCCTAGCGCATCTCTTATTCACGCGCCTACCTCCTTTCTTTTTCTTCGTTCAACCGAAACGTCCACTTGTCGTCGGTTGACAACATCATTCTTTCAGACTTGTGTCTGACAACAAGTCTGCTCTTGCACCGTCGTCGAATGAAAGCAGTGACGTAAGAAAATACTTTAACTGAAAACTGTTTCGTAAATGCAACAATCGCATCGAACTTTACAACAATGGTTCTGAATGTTTTTAGTCATGCCCTTAAAATCATGTTTCTGATGCCCTATCCCTGTGACACATAATTCTTATTACTCAAAAAGTGAATTTTTTGACATGGAGGAAGCCTGAAAGACTATTAACTTCAAGGTCTAAACAAGCTTCCAAAGAACATGACATCCGTGAAAGAAACAAATTAAAAAGTTAAATTTTCATTTATAGTAATGCAAAAAATTCACTGTTGAGTCATTTATTCTTGAATCCCCCCTCCCTGTGGGGCGTAGGCCCTACGTTGAGAACCACGGGTTTACAATAATATAATGAGTATTTAAAAGTAGATAGGTATATAAAACGTGATTATTTAGAAAAATTGCGAAATTGTTTGTAACAAATTGCAACGAGACGTACCGTTCACGATGACAGTTAATTAGAGCCGTCTGTCAAGACCATCGAGTTTTCTATTTTCGAACGTAGAATACGAATTACGCGGGAAATGGTCCGTTTCCAACATAATGAAGATAACGAGCCGATGTACGTCAATCGCTGACATTGATTTGTGCAAACTGCGAGTGAAATCTCGTGATTCTTTTAAATATATCTTCAAATCGGACGAATACAAACACGTCATAGATAAACTAACTACATCGACGACGTTTCTTAACACGTGTGTTTTCGTGGTCAGACCCGAAATGCCAACATTCGTACTTTAACATTAGAATTACCAAAAAGACCATTGAGTTGATAATTTTTGTTTAGATATCTTATAAAATATAAGATATAGAACAATGTATTTTTAGAGACTTAAATAATTCTTCGTAAAATATATAAATAAAAGTTTGCGTGTTACACAAAATTTTATAAAGTTTTTCTGTCTTTTTCATTTTAATGTTTCTGATGGAAATTTTATACTTTAGTCATAGATAGTGTTAGTGTCCCAAGAAATAATCCTCCCTTATTACCACAGTAATAAAAATGACCAATAATCAAATAATAATTTTTGTTAGATATTTCGTAAATATAAAACAGTGTATTTTTAGAGATTTGACGGATCCTTCGTAAAATACGTAAATAAAAGCTTGGATATCTTCTATTGTCTTGTAAGACTTTCTTTTACTTTAATGTCTCTCTAATGGAAATTTTATTCTTTAGTCGTAGTTGAACCAAGAACAGATCGGATCGAAACGGAAATAATAAACAATAAGTTTATCCGCGTTGTTGCATCATCGTTCATTTGGCTCACCAGACGAAGAGAATTTATTCTCTCTCTCTCTATGCGTTTGCACACAAATTGTTGAAAATCGTTTCTCGCGCTTTCTCCAATGTTCGAGGTCCTCCAAGGTATCGCATTTTCACTAAATACGTGCACTAAACATCGGATAAATAAAAAGTAAACGCGTTAACTGTGCACACGTACGCTGCATACGAACACCTAATCACTGAACTCTAGAAACCTATTGCGAGTTGAACGCAGCGCGAACACAGGCAAGCGTTCTACATTTTCCCTGTCAGCGCTTACAGTGAAAATAAAGCTAGCCGGAAGATGCGAAGCGAATACTCATCGTATAAAGCACCCGGTTCTGGAGGAAGGTGTCAGTTGGAAAGTGCGAGCTCTCGTACGCAGAACGAGAAACGGGACGATCGAACATGAAATCGAAGCTACGATGCCTGTATCTGCCCGCGATCTTCTTTTTCGGTGAGTCTCGCGATCTTCTTTTTCGGTGAATTTCGCGATCTTCTTTTTCGGTGAGTCTCGCGATCCGTTCGTTCTTTCTGTAATAGATCACGGGTGTCCAACCTTTCAGATCTTCCGAGCCTCGTTGGCCAACAAAAATTTGTCCAGAGCCGCACATAACCTATATTATTTACGAGGATGTCAAAACAACTTTTACAGTGAAACGATCACATTGATGAAGAAAAATATGTTTATATTAATCGAAAAAATATGAAATGACTTTTTGATAAGAACACCGGGCTTGTTCTTTTAGATACTTGTTCATCAATATCTGGTTTGATATATAAGTAGTGGCAATATGAAAATGCTCTTCTGAAGTTTTTGTTCTTATTTTATTTTTTGTGTGCTTATAAATATGAGTACTCTCCAAAAGGAGGAGACATTACATAAACATTCATGGTTAAAATTATTCAAATAATAAAATTCTCATTCAATTGTTCCAGTTGTGGTTATACGTGAATAGAGTCTAAGGGCCGCGGGTTGGACACCCGTGTTCTAGATCGATCGCGATCGTTGCGAACGTTTTCCGCGAGACAGTTTCGATCCTGCTTGGAAAATTCTAATCGACGCCGATATTTCCGACATTTCGAAACGTCTGTGAATGAAAACAACTGAACTTCCGCAGTAAGACCAGCAGGCTGCGAGTTACAGAAGTTTCACTTCCGTTTTTGCGACCCAGTGAAAATATGAGGGGAGACAACGGAAGATTTCTCCTTCGAGAGTGATCATTCCAACGATTCAAACGGAACCGTGAAAGTTTTGCAACGTTCTGCAAAGTTTTAGCTAGTTGGACCAGTTGTTTCGTTGCAAATTTGGAACAATACGCAGCACGCGTCGCGTCTGCGTATCCTATATATCGATTCAGCATATTTAGCTCGGCAGGAGAAACAGAACGAAGATAGTTTTTGGCAGAACGTTGGGATTCGATTGAATTTCCGTATATTTTAGCGAGCACGTCTCTGGGGAAAGAGAAACCGGAAGACACGCCGTGCATCGACGATAACAAGTTTTATCGTAATCCCAATGCACCGACTCGCAACGTTTGGTCGCCTGCCGAATGTGCCAAGTATTATCTCTGCTTGGGTAATTCTGTATATCATCGTTTACACTCGTGCATTCGTTCGTTTCGTCTGACGTTGTAGATCAATGGATTTTCTTTGATTGGTAGACAACGAGGTGTTTGAATTCAGATGCTCTCAGGGGTTGCTGTTCGACGTCTCTAGGCAAGTATGCGATTTCAAAGCGAACGTCGACAACTGCGACGTGATGTCAGGTATGCACGACTTGAAATTTTGTTAATGTCACGCTGTACAGGCCGGCGATGTTTCGCACGAGACCATGGCGCGTGAAACTAGCGTAGAATGAGAATAGAAATTAATGTTTTGAGGTTCTAAAAATTTGTATAGTAAAAAAGTAAAATAAATAATAACAAAAGTAATATTTTTAAACATGTACGTATATTTAATAATTTTTTCTTCGTATATTAAGATTCGAAACGTTACCCTAAACATGAGGGTACCTTTTTTCCCCCGGAAAGGTAAAGTAAAATAAAGCAGTAAAATATACTGTATTTGTGTGTCAGAAAAGATACTTGGAATACTAAACACGTTTCTTTCAAAATGTTGCAACAAACATCTTTTATAGCGCCAAACAGGCTTATAAAACTTAAGTTTCTAACGACGCATAGTATAAAAAGTTATTATTTCAAATACACTCTAAAATGGCTAAAGTGACTAAACATAGCTAAAGTTTAGGCGTTGCATAATACAAAGAGTAATTATTTCATATACAAACTAAAATTGAAAACGTAAAAATTCTGTTATTTTTTTTTTTATGAAAAGACCTTCGTGTAGAATTTTCAATATCTGCTTCCCTGACAATACACGATATAAAACGAACGTTAGAATTGAAAAATGGCAAAGAACGCGAAAGTGCGTCATCTATCGGCTGCTCACCACTATTTTAGCACAAATGAGGCATATGATCATTCATATACCTTGTCTGTGATTTTATGTACAAAACGACGCGGCTTGTACAGTGTTAAAATGTCGGGAAAGAAAGTAGACAGACGTCTGTCAGGCGATAGAAACCGTCACGTCGGATGGTGATTGGAAGTTCGTTCAAGCGTTTTACAGAGTCGCAACCACCGAGACCGCTCCTCGAGGACGGTGACTGCGGTGAAAAGCATTTGGCCTGCGGCGATGGTACCTGTTTCCCGGCTACCTACTTTTGCGACGGAAGCGTCGATTGTCCGGATGGCTCCGACGAAGCCTGGTGCGGTAAGGAATTTTCCAAGTTGGATTAAGCATTAATAAATGTTGTGTGTAACAAGTTGGGTCGAGTATTAATAAATATTGTATATAGCAAGTTGAGAATCGAGTGTTGATAAATGTTGTATGTATTATAGTAAGTTGTATCCAGCATTAATAAATGTTGTGTAGAATAAGTTGGATCAAGTGTTAATGAACGATGTTCGTCGCAGATGTTCAAGACGATCCGAACGGCGTGGTGCCTTGTAATCCAAAGGAATGTCAACTGCCGAACTGTTGGTGCTCCTTGGACGGGACGCAAATTCCTGGCAATTTGACGGCGTCGATGGTACCGCAGATGATAACAGTTACCTTCGATGACGCTGTGAACGCGGAGAATTTCGAGCTTTTCTCTAGTAGGCGCAACACGCTCTTACCAAATATGTAGTAGTATTTAAGTCCAGAGAAAGTGTCTACTATACTTTCTGTTCTTGTTTTCAGAAATTTTTTCAAACGATAAGAAAAACCCAAATGGATGTCCCGCTCGAGGTACTTTCTACGTCAGCCACCAGTACACCAATTACAGAGACGTGCAATACCTGTGGAACATCGGGCACGAAATTGCCGCGCACTCCGTCACGTAAACATTCTTTTTAGAACCGAGCGAAAGACGCCGAAAGTAACGCGTGCGTTAACCGTTTCAATTGCACAGGCATCGGGGACCAGAAGAATGGTGGTCGAGGAATGCCACTATCGAGGATTGGTTCGACGAAATGGTCGGCGTTGCGAATATCATTAACAAATACGCTGCGGTTCGTTTAGAGGATATCAAAGGCAAGAGATCATTTCTTTTTTTCTTCAAAAGATCACGTTTGATTATGTTTCCTCAAGAATATGTTTTTAACTAGAATAACCCATGCAATAGGTTTGAGGGCACCATTTCTACGAACTGGTTGGAATCGACAGTTTTTAATGATGTCAGAGTTTGGATTTGTCTACGACTCGTCCATGGTAGCACCGTTCTCCAACCTGCCTGTGTGGCCTTACACACTGGACTACAGACCTCCACACAGTTGCATAGCTCGTCAGCAACTGTGTCCGACTCGTGCGTATCCAGGTGTTTGGGAACTTCCGATAAATCAACTTTTAGCAGGCGTAAGTTTTGCGTAGCAAGATATTAATCTTCTTATTTATAATAAGAATAATGGATGCTGTCGTATTGTAAAGAAATAAAGGAAACAACTATTTTTAATAGCAATACACCTGTGCAAGAATGGATTCGTGTCCCTCGGATGTGTCAGGCGAAGATGTATACAAAATACTGACGCTGAATTTTAAAAGGCATTACCTTAGCAATCGCGCCCCACTGGGCTTGCATTTTCATGCATCTTGGTTTCAAAATCCATCGCACTTTTACGCATTCAGTGTAAGTAGACGTAGTTCTGATTAAGTATTTTACAATTACTGTTTATATCGATCAATTTTAGAAATTTATGGACGATGTATTGAGGTTAAACGATGTGTACTTCGTAACGAGCTATCAGGTAATCGAATGGATGCGCAAACCAACGTCCTTAAACGCAATTGAAACATTCAAACCGTGGCAATGTAACTCGCGAATATTCCAGCCGTTTGAATTCGCTTGCAATTTACCGAACAGTTGCAAATTACCAAGTAGAGTTCTTAAATCGTATCGTTATTTATACACATGTTTCGAATGCCCTAAAGAATATCCTTGGTTGAGGAATGAATTTGGAACAGAGTAATACCAATGTTGCACACATTTGTAATTTTTATATGAAAATCACGTTTCTTTAATAGTAAAATTCATTACAATAATATAACATAAATTATATTTAATTCCATTATAAAAAGTTGAAATTAGAACTTTCAGAGATCAAGAAATTTAATTTCTTCTCAGAAATGGTTGGTCAAAAGGAAAATAATTTTAGTTTTTTAACCTTCTTGCTGTATGAAAGGATTCTGAATGGATTCCATTCCATCTACTGGGCAAATAAGTACCACAGACGTGCCCCTGCATACGACTAAACCTAACATGCGAGTGTCTTGATTCAATTTATAAGGATCGTCTGGGTCTACAGAAATAAATGTATCAATAAATATATTTGTAGTCGTACGAAGAGATATGGCATTCGGTAAAATTACCTACCTCTGAGGTATTCCGTAGTGTTGTCAAGTACCAAATTGAGAAGCGGATCATATCCTTTTAGAATCCCAGCAGCTTCCCTTCCACCAGCGAATTTCACTCTAATATTTTTCTCCAGATATTTCGAAAGATCAAGAATACTCTCTTTCTTCTTCCTTTCCTTCGGTTCCCCATGAGCATTCTGTTGCTGTAAGAACACAGAAAGAAAGTTGAACTATATTTATAGGTTATGCTGTTAAAACAACGAATCTTTACATATTTCGTCACCTGTAAAATATCAACATAACAATCTGCCGATTAATATTTTAGAAGCGAAATCTTAATATTCGCACTGATATTCTTTTTGTACTTACAGACATTGTTCGGCTTCTTCATAAACCAGGAACGTTACGCTACCGCACTATCACGCGAGTACGACGCATTTTATGCCGATATTCGTAGATGTTTTAGAGGTTAGATTCTTTGTTTGCGTTTTTTCAAATGTCGGTTCTCGATCTTTTTCCCGCGCTTTGCTGTCGTTTCAAGCTTGGGCGAGATTTATTTCGAATAATTTGTAAATAAATTTTTAAAATAATGTATTTAGTATTTGTCATTAGTCTTTAGTATTTGACAATTAATGGTATGCAGCATATTTAATCGATTAAAGAAATTTGAAGAAATTTGAAGCTATGCAAATTGGAAAAATAATAAATTGAAGAATGATCATTAGAGAAAATATTTATTTTGTTTTTAAAGTAACGCTCAAAATAAATAAATCAATGAAACCAAAATACTCAACTGAAAAAAAATAATCAATGGAAATCAAAATAATTTATTAGTGCGTATGTTGTCACACGACAGAAATTTGTTAGCTTTTAATAAGATAGTAATTATACAGTAGTCGCAGAATAAGAAATAGTAAATAGTGGTCATTATGCCTTGAGAAACGAGTTGTTTCTATCAAAATCAAATAATAAATATTTGATGATCCTGGCAAATAGTAAATAATTTATTTCATGAAGTAACAAGCGAATCATTTATTTGAAAATAAATTAATTTAATTTTTATATGAAGTACTCAATCATAGATTGTTTCTAAAATAACTTTAAAAAGTAATTTAGAAATAATGTTATTTGAAAATTTTTCAAAACACCCAAGTCTAGCTAATATACGCTTATCGTTAAAAACTATGAAGAGTGAACTCTTCGGAATTGAGGAAGAATCGTCGTCAATAAAGTATAAAGATATTTCGAACGTCTTTATTGTTATAACGTTGTCGTTCAAATGGTAACAATGGGACGATGAGCAACAGTCGCAATAATTTCGTAAAAGCTTGGATTTTATTTCGTATCCGATTTATAAAAAAATACATGTTGATACATGGTGTGTGAGTGGATGAGTGGTACAGTTATTTAGAGTGGCCGTTTCTTATTCACGTCTTTAAGAATAAAGTGTTTGCGATCGTAACAAATGTTCATTACATACTATGATTACGAATGGAATCCTCGGTGACACGGCAGACTTGTCGTTTCTTCCTAACTGTTCGGCGCTTGTATGTCGATCTCGTTCGTCTTGTTGCATTTCAATCGAAGTGATCGATACTCTGCAATCGTTGTGCTTGCAACTTTCCCTCCGGTAAGGTATTTTCCTTTACCGTTAAACAGAATTGATATTGTACTTGTGAAAATTTCGACACTTTTCGTGTGTGTTTTGTTCGCACTTCGAACTCGTACTGTTTTGACTCGCATATTGTCCTCAACTTCTTTCTGGCTGGCTGCTTCTGGATGGACACTGTATTACCGTATATACGATTAAAAATTCATCGATGCAACGACTAAATAAACTCGTATTCTTAACTTATATCTTATATCTGCACCTTACTGTTTTTTTTTCTTTTTTTAGGCAAAAATTAAAATTCGATGTACAAAATACATAGTGTTTTATGGCCGAGATTTTAACGAGCAAGGCTTACAATACGTCTACGCAGGATCTATCATTGTAACGTTTCGTTATGTCGTATGTTCATCGTGTTGTCTGCAACTGTGTATGTAATTGCAATTAACTGCTACTTTTCACAGAGCTTAAGGAATACGTCTATCATGGACTGCCGTTCTACCGCGTGACGGTTTGGTGTGAAAGATTCTCGCTAGATTAAACGAAAGAGAACGTACTATGGCGTCGACTGTCGGAGAAACGGAAAAATTAGGTCACAGCAGTGAACGTTTCTCTCTTCTAAGAGCACAGGCAATATCTGACTTTTGGACGAAATCAATTGACCGGGAAGTTTACGCGCGGTAACTTCTCGCACAAAGTTGCAATGAAGGGTTACACCAGCCGTGTTAAAAATATAGAGATTACTTGAGAGGATGACGTTTATCTGAAATAGATTCCTTCCTTAATACGTAAACACGGAGACACGCTTTTAAACAATTCGTCATGTTTGCTGTTGATCTTCCTCCTGCTCGGACAGCAACGGTATGTCGTTCGACTGATCGACGTTACCGCTCTCCGTTTCATCCTGTTCCGAAAGCAACGGAACCACTTGTCGGTTATTGTTATCTGTCTCGGAAGGCCGTATACTTTGCCCAGGTAAAAACGACATCGGTATCGTGCCCGACGGTGTCGTTGGAGCTGATCGCGACAGCCATCGTTTGGTCTTGTTCTTCGAGCCTGAAAGTCCCAACGGCATGTACATCTTTCCTCGCGTCCGTCTGGTTTTGTAAGATCCGATGTCTCCTGGGCTTAGAGGCCGTTGCGTAGAGCCGTTCGCATTCGCAGATGGGCATAACACTTGAGGTCGATTTTGGTAACAAGACAAAACTGTACTGTGCCCGCCAGGTAGCTGAGGCAGTTGTTGAATCTTGTCTAATAACTCACGTAACTGAAAAATCACATTAGATGTTAGAAGGAATTACCTTTGTGTGCGTACGTGTGATTGAGATGCAACGAATACCTCTATCGTTGGGCTAGTAGCCCGCGGTGGTGAACACGGAGATTGAGCAGCTAAACTCGATATGTCAGAGGTAGTTCTATGATTAGCCAATGATACAACCGATCCAACATCCATGTTATCCATTCTCGCACATTCTACACCGGACAGCTCGTCAACGCTGTTGTTACACGAATAAGGCGGCGGAATTATGGTGTTTGCCTCATTAACCATGTTACACATAAAACTTGAACCCAATGAATCTAAGGTGCTTGCGTGTGAGAGCGATCTGAAATAACGCATTACAAATCCTGAGGTTCCCTTGCCAGATCCTTCGTCGTATCCAATAACCAGTGGGTATAGATTTGGTTTTGCTGTAACCTGGAAATTGAGAATGTTGATGTGATACGAAGAGGCATGATATGACATAAATGTTACAAATGTACCTCATTATAAGGAGGTGGTAATGCTTGGACGAAGGAACCAGAACGACTATAACGAGGTGGTGAGTACCAGGACACTGAAGATCCTCTATCAGAAGAAGTGAAATCCTCTACTATTTCTGGAGACCATGAACGATGATGAAAGGAGTGCTGACGCTTCCATAACCAGCAACCACATACTGCTGCTGCTATTGCTAATCCAACAAGCCCCGCTGCCCTAGTAACACAACAGTGGGAATGAGTTTAACCTTTCCAGAAAGGATTTACAAAACCAAGGTACAAGACACTGACCACAAATACCAATAAGTCCAAATCAAGAAATTAAACATGTCTGATGCAGAGTGCAGTTGAAATACAGCGTAACAACAGCCAAAGGAACAGCACTCTTTTGGAGGAGAGCAGCTAAAAATTACAAAATAACAGTGATATGTGTTGGTTTTATGGTAAGGTAAGTTCAAACATAGAAAGTACAGACTTACACATGCCCCCCATTGCACAGCCTAGAAGACACCTACACAGGAATGGAGAAGAAAAAAATGATTGTTATTTAATAAAAAAAGAGAGAGAAAGAGAGAAAAAAGTCGTTAAGTTCAATTTAAATTCAAGGAAATCTATCACATCTAAGCGTTACATGCGAACGTTCTCAAACTTATGTATTTTATGTAACATTTTCTACGAAAGAGAAAAAAAAACGAAGAGAACTAAACGTTTAGGAAATATTCCGGATTGTTAGAGTGAAAAGTGCCACGATACTTGCTACGGCAAAGTTCCATCGATACTCTCTGGTTACACACGTCGGGGATCATCCGACTACAAAGGATTAGTTCCGCGTTGCGAGAAAATGTACGACACAACGGTAATTACAGTCAAACACCGCTATACGTGTTCGACGATGAAAACATAGCATTTCGAGTTGTCATAAGAAGGAATAAATGTAGAAAAGACTTACGCATGAACGATAAACACAACGAACGAGGGTTCATTGTCTAGGCACGGACAAGCCGTGCGTAAAACCGACCGTATTGATCGACCTCAGGTCAAGCAGAATAGAACAAGGAGACACTGGTACACAAGATATGCTAACATTCTACAGGGCTATAGCATGCTGCAGCGGTTTACGAGAGCTGCATCATTGAAACGGTTCTTCGTCGTCGTTCTTACTTGATCGACGAATAACGTCAGGAGTGCGGACATCACGGGCACATCGAACACGCGGCCTACAGCTTGCACCATAATTCTACCACGAAACGCATGCCACCGCGCCGCCACCTTATACAGGAATCGAGTTCGATTTCCTTTGTGACACACCCGCCAATAGCTGCGGAACAACTTGCCTCGCTTCCCGTTCCAATTGAAATTTCCGGATTTTATGTTTCCGCTTTGCAATCGTTTCAACATTCTCGCAAGCAATTACTTTCTGTTGAGAAAAATAAATTTAATACTTTGTATTTTAATTTTTATTTAACAAAAGCGTAACTGCAGCAAGTTACAAACGATTCATAAATGATAATATGGTAATTGCATGGAGGAAAACCCCGCAAATGTATATTTGAAAACTAGAAGACACGTATCTAAAAATTAACCATAAACATAGAACAGACCTGACATGTAAATCGTGCCCTTTCGTTAGGGGATTTTAGACATCGCCTTCAGCTGATGGGGTGTCATCCCCTTATCATTTTCGTGTCAAATACGACATTATCGATTCACCGTAACAAAAATATGTACCTGCAGTCGGTAACTCGACGTTTCGACACGATCTCGATAAACTCGAGTGTTAAATTACAATTTTTGTCAATTGAAGAGGTTTGCGTCGAAATTTAAGTGCAAATTTCAACTGAAATTCACACTCAACTGTTCACTTCAACTGGAGTTCAAGTGAAGGATAATCGAATTTGCGATAATGTATTTATATTGGAGAAAGAAAATATCAATCTTCCGGCGTTAGTCGAAATCACTCAACAAATTAACACGTTTTCACGTTTTCAAAGTACAAACATATCGGTTGTCACGTGTAAAGGATTGTGTAAATGCGATTGGTCGACGTAGCGGACGGTTGACTCGTGATTGGCTCCTACGGATCGTACACCTGACAACCATAGGGCTGAAATAAACCAGCGTGTCGTCCCGCGCGTTATTCACTACGCGCGCAACATTCGGTGCGTGATCGTCGATGGATGGTGAGTGCGCGCCGAATACGGGTACACGTTGTCGGAATGGAGAACGCGCGTGGAATCAACATGTGACGTTTCGTGGACGTGAACAGTAACGGTGATCGACGAATCTCCAATCGATTAGCCCAGTGGAGTTGAATATTTTTGCCAAGATACTAGGAATCTCTATTGCCTTCAGTTTCGATCCTTTCCTCGATCCTTTGGAGATTGCTGTCGAAGAATATGAATACACCGCTGTAACGGATCGAAAAGGTGAGCACAAACACTTGTCATAGAAATGGATTTAATCATCGAAAGTTCTGCGTCACATGATTGTTTTTAACACTGGAACCACCAAAGTGATCAATTAATAATTTCTGTTAGATATTTTATAGTTACGCAATAACAGTGTATGTTTGAAGATTTAAATAATTTTTTCGTATAATGTATAAATGAAAGCTTGTGTACTCCATTGTTAACTTACTATAAAGTTTCTCTATTTTTTTGACTCTCAGTAGTTCTAGTGTCAAATGATTGCAAAGCAGACACGTAATACACAGAAACGTGCGTGAATAATTATTATATTCGTTCGCGTTCTCTCTTTTCATTCATTCGTCCATTCAGGAATCATTCAATTTGCGTTTCGCTCGGTGTGTTAATCTCGCCTTACTTCCGGGAAACAACGCGACTGTGTCGAGCTGTGCTTGCTGTTAAACGGATGAAAATCGTACCACGCGAGGCGTAAAACGTTAACACGTTAGGTGGATTTTCTCTTCGAAACGGCTTAAGTAAGCTAAATCACCCAAGGAATGTTTGTACTTGAGCCGACATGTTTTCCCGGCGAACGACTATTCTCTCCGGCTGTGTATGCGACTGTTGGCAAACTAGTACGACTTATGCATATTGTATGGGCATTCGCGGGCAGTGTGACTAGCAGCGGAAGAATTCAGTTCGTCCCCCGAGTACTCGAGTACGCACGTACGATCAAGTTTCCCGCGTTCAACTGTACCACGTATGTGCTCGAGATATAAGCGAAAGAAATATTAATTATTTAACGCGTGATAAGAAGGAGAAATAGTCGTCGATCGTTTATATTTTATAGAGTGAAATTCTACCAACGGTAGAATCGTTGGTATCTGACTGCGACGATCTGTGTTCGCTGGTATTGGCTGGTCGATCGTTTCGCCGAGCGGCGGCAAACGGGGGAAAAAAATTCGATCTAAGCGTAAACTTGCGTCAGGCTTCGCACAAAGCTAGCCGCGATGCAACATCGAATCGATCGTCGCCGCGCGATAACGGATTATACAGTTAGCTTTTGTCCGTAGCCTTTTGACAGCGATCGCGAAGAAATCGGCGATCTCTTCCTCCTTCTCGGACAAGGAAGTTCGTTGATTGTTGGGAACGGCGTAGATACGTGTATACTCTCGAGCGTTTCGAGTGCATCCTGAAACGCCTCGTTAACTTAACATTCCTTCTTAATCTGACTTTGGAAATTCACGCGGATCAAACTCGAATTAAGAGGTCGCAAGAGGGGGTATCTGGAGTTAACAGCTGCAACAGGTCAACGTGTCTTAAAAAATCGCTTGGAAACAGAATCAAACGTAAAAAGAGAGAGAGAGAGGAAATGAACGCGATCCGTTTCCGGTTAGGCCGATCCAACCACGACCGACTTTTCCTGGATTCGGCTCACCGACGCCAACCTATTTATATCCTGTCAGTTGTAACTGCTCGCGATATAACCAGCTAACTCGGTTGAAAGTTCACCCATCGCCGCAATGTCGAATCGCAACCAACGAAATCGGCGTAGTCGAGAGTGTACCTCTCCACCCCTCCACGTGGATTCGTTTTGTGCGCGAATGAAAATCTGTCAAAAGAAAACAAAATATTTATTATATTTATTATATAATATATATAATATCGCTTCCTATTAAAACAAATCCATAATTTTTTTATTATATATTTTTTTTAAATTTCCTTTTTACAGATTTTTAAAACATAATGAAAACATCATGTTTGAACTTGAATTTAATTTAAAATTAATAAAATTAGTTTTTTCTTAGTTATTTCGATGTTTTATTAAAAAAAAAAAAATAAAGATAAAGTTTTGGCCTACTCTGTATTTTGTAACCACGTAAATTGGTATCGCGTGTAAAAAAAATACTGCGTAAACAGTGTTATAATTTACCGCGTGAAAAAAAGCGCGTAAATGGAGGGACGGGGACTACAAAATGTAGTTTGTTATCCTCGTAAGTTTCGAAAATGAGAAAAACCGGGGGTGCGCACAGGCATAGTCGGTGCACGAGTCAGCGTTGCGTAGGCGCCACGTCACGTCGCGTTGCGTCCTCTATGCGTCCTGTGCGCGTGTACGCGCCAGGTGTAAATAAAAGCGAACGCGTAACCCTCGGTTAACGAAGCGCGGCCGAGCGGAACATTTTCTTTCGTCCCATTGTCAGCTGGTCGTGTTTCTCTCTCTCTCTCTCTTTCTCTTTCCTCTTCTCTTCGTTTTCCCCGACGTACGTTGTATAATATGCACGCTCGACACTTTGAAACCTATTGGTCATTAGCCTCGCTACTCGTCCTCCTCGTCAACTTGCAATACTGCTTGCAATACTGTTACTCGAAGACCGAGGAAAACCCGTGGATCTTTATTCCCTTCGCGAACTCCTTTGTTTGTTGGAGGAATGCGTGCGCAAACGTACTAATCGAGTGCCCCCATCCGGTAGGCTGGATCGAGAATTCTCGCGATATTTTTGAATAACTCTCGACTCGAAGAATTTATTTATGATTAATGTAAAATGTAAAATTAAAATAAAATTAGTTTAAGTAATTAAATAATTGAATTAAATGTTATTATAGTGTAAAATAATATATGATTGATATTACAAGAACTGGGACATTTTAAAGAAAAAAAAACATCACGTTACTTGGTGAAAATCGATATTCTCAAAATATTTAACTTTAGACATTTGTGCTTGTTTCAATTAGAATTATTATTATTACGTTTTATTAATTTTATCATTTTCGAGACTGGTGGACATTTTTCAATGTATATTGATTGAAATCAAAATGAGAAGATATCAATTGATTTTTTTTACAAAATGTCGTGAGAATTCTCGACCCATCGACCCACCTTGAGTAAGTACATGTTAATACACGCTTTAAACAATAAATAATTAGCGTCTAGCAATTGGTACATTAGCACAAAGTTACCTTAATTGAGGAAATGATTGTGCAGTTCGCAAAAACCGTTTCTACGCGGGGTCGATTCTACTCGAGTCTTACTCGTACTCGGGGTATTTATATCTTTGGCTGTGATCAAAAGAGCTCGTGGTTGCCGTCTTCTCATTCGCCAACCTCTCTGAATACGGAGGCATTTCGAATGTCTGGAAACTCTGTGACTTTAGCTCGCAATTGTCATTTTCTGTACACATATTTTCTATCTGTCATCTGTTGATGATCCGAGTCGTCAAAGCGCAAAAGTTGGTTGATAAAGACGGATGGAAAGGTTGAGGAGATTGCAGCGATGTCACACGATGAAATGCAGTAGTGCCCATTTAAGAAATCACATTGTTGCCACCCACTTAAGCGTCAGCCATCCCCACCAATTCTTGGTATTAGGGCTATCCCCACTCTACGCTACCTTCTGGCCCCGTGAAATAAAACAAACGGTATTATGACACCGATATTTCGGTACGTTGCGATTGTTTCGGACACATATCGATCAAAGTGAGACAAATTTTATATTAAACGACAAATACATGCCCAACTTATATGCATTAACACGATTATAGAATTATACTGTGTGGTATCGTTAATTTAATATTGATGAAAATGTAAGACCTTTATTCAAGGTTATCCATTCAATTATTGATAATTATTGATTAACAACTACTTTCATAGAAATTTCAATTACTGCTTAATTATAATTTATTGCTTTATTTAATTTAAAAAGTACGTACATATCAAATTTAAAATAGTTTAAATGCATTCAGTTTAAATAAAATGTTGAAATGTTAAATTTTTTTAACGAATCGAATAAAGTAAACAACATTGGAATTATTATTATATAATTAGGCCGCACGTACCTAATAATTCTGCTTTCGGTCCCGACTGTGGAAAGCTACTGTAAATTAGTAGCGTGGTGTTTCTTTCACTACGCCCCGAAATCGATGATCATCGAATTCACATGGATGCTGGAACCAGAGGGCGCCAAGAGTTTCAATAACTCAATCTCGCAGTTTCAACGCACATGGTTCGAACCGCGTCGCGCGACAAATCTCGCAATTACGTACGCGACCGACGTTACGAATAAGTTTGGAATTTGCTGGAAGGGAAGAAACATCGTGACGGGGGAAACGGTTGAGAACGCGCGCGATCCGAATGAGACACGCGCAAAGGAATTTCTGTTCGTTAAGACCGTTCCAGTTTCTGCTGACAGGATATCGCAACCGTCCCCGGTAATCGATGCATCGAACGCGTTGTTATCGATATCGCTCGTTTTTCTACGATTCAGTTAGTTTCGTCGCGCGTCTTTTTTTTCGCGTGTCCATCGAGCGTTTCAGCGTTTCCCACGCAGCGTTTCCATCTGAGACGAGCCTCTAAAAAGGCGTCTGTTCTCTAGCTTTTCTTAGTATATACAGGGTGTCTCACTTTAATGCATAAATGCAATTATCTATATAGTAGCTCTTCTCAGTGAGAGAACGTTTGCTTCGAGAAACGAGGGTTCCGTTTCCACTTTCGTTTTTTATTTATTGCTTTCGTACGATAGTTATGCTACCAATTGCGCTTGTCCTCCATACGACGGTATCGACGATCGTCGTCGCTAAATTAATCGTTATTCTAAATTAATTATTTTAAATTAATTGTAACTCAAGATCATCGTGGTAGAGAGAAATCGTGTAACACCTACCGTTACGTTTCGAAAATAATGAAAATTCAGAGTGAGCGTATTATCCCAAAGAGGAGTTCCGTTCGAAGAGGAGCAAGTCGATATCGGTTTATTAATAATGATTATTTTTATCTCGATGCATCAGAGACGATCGAAACTCTGACGATTGTAACGCTTTGGCCGAACCAAGATTCCATTTCAAATTCCCAAATGGGGATTCGAATAGTCGAAGACTCCCCTTTGTTACACGCGTGGTATTATTGCAGTATTGTCGATTATCCGACAAGTATAGGGTCGAAGATTAAGAAGAAGATATTCGAAGATATTTTTAATTCAAAAACGCTGTTAAAATTCCTAAAGTTTAACTAGATACCAAATTGTTGTTCTACACGGTGTACTATTTTTCATTCTCCGAAACTGGTCGTTATTTGAAAAAGAACAAAGAAGTGCACCAGAGAGAGAAACAAAGCAAATACTACCCTTTCAAAAAAGAAAAAAATGCATTTGAGACATTTTTCAAACGACGAATAGTTTCGAAGATAATTGGATTAGTAGATTAAAATGGAACACCCTGTATGTATGTCGGATGTATGCTCTGCATCTAACGATCGTTTCTTCGACGTCTACGAATTAGCAAAGTGCATACGAAGCGAGCTATCGAAACGCATAATTTAATTTAGTTTCGAGATCTGCTGCCCTGGGAACAGAGAACGTCGTCATAGCGATCTTTCGATCGAGTCGATGCCTTCTCCGGACCACGCTCTCGTATAATAGCGTCATTGTTTCTTCGGTACCACCGTATCGGAGGCTGTAACGAGGAGTTGAGTCGAGTTTCATTGCCAGATCGCTTACACACGTGTTAGAAATTAATTTAACATTAAAATTATACGACTGAAGTGTAAAATTTGTGGTAAAGAGATTAAAATCCAACGAAAACAGGAGAAAATAATTTATAACGTAATAAACGACACAAACTTGTTACTAAAAATCATTCAAGCTTCTAAAAATACAAGTATGTAAAATTTGTATAGAAAATTGTAAATTGGTCGTTTTGACCACCTTGGGAGTTTTAAAAGCAAACAAGGTCAAATACGACCCTCTTACCAGAAAGCTCGTTATCTTTCCCAGATCTTTGATCTTCTCGTTACAATACGTTTTACGTGAGTTTTGTGGTCAACCAATAATTTTCTTCAGTCTTTGAAAGTTTACTGATAACAAGACCCCGACTCGGTCGGTAAATTGTATATACAAAGTCTCTAAACGACGCACTTGCATGTTAGTACCTAGATATATACCTGCAACGCTCCGAGATTTGTAGCCCTGTGATTTCGCGGGATGTGACTCGTTTTTTCCTCTTTTGTTCTTTTATTCTTTCCTTCTTTTTTATTTTATTCGGACACGATCTCGAAGTTACTTTCGATTCAGGTTCCTGTCTCTTCGTTTCCGTTCCACTTTCTATCCGTCAGCGACCCGTTGTCAGTCAGTCGCTTGCAAAATGTATCTCTAACATCCGTTCTGCGCAAAAAGAATTGCAACCGAACGCTGGAAGGAAAATTAAAGTAGCTGCTCACGGTTTTTCACAATTTCGCGATTTTCTTCTCGAAGAATTCCAGTTAGAATCGCGTGAACAAGCACGATCGATCGTGTTGATGGCGCGATTAGATGTCGATAGTCGTTGACGAACAACGTTTGCTGAAAATATCCTTGATCCTCCCTAAAGCTCCGTTCTCACTGAGAAACTTTTGTCACGTGATAACTATTAAACTATCTGACTACTGGACTTGAATTGGTTATTGAATTGTCACTAATTTCTAAATGGTCTATACTCAAGAAAAAATAAAAATTCCTAAATTCCTAATTGTAAAATTCTAAAAATTCCTAATTTGACACTGGCTGAGTCACTGTCTAATCTTCACTTAATGCTACGCACATTAGTACTTATCAAAGTCTGCCGTAGCCAAACGGTTAACGACTAACAATAATACGAACAAATCAAGATGTACGCGTAGGAAATTATCAAAATTATGTTACGACCGATATTATGGTTCCTGACTGTAGCGACTAGGCTTAACTCTAGGTCGAGCAGAGTGAAAGTTAGGTTTAGATGGTTTTGAAGGTTAGGTTTAGCTTTAGAATGCCGCCGACTGCCATTTTTATTTCTTCTAACATTCTCACATTCTTATACAAGTTTCTGTCGCAGTTTTCGGGGAATTTTGGAAGGTAGTGGGACTTTATCGCTACTGGTCGCGGGACTTGTGACACATAAGGCGACACCTGCATCGACAGCATATGGCGTCGCATATGCGACCAAACAATCGGTCTTCTCGAGACTACAGTCCCGAGGCTTCTACCGTTTACGATATTCCATCGACGCGTTACACGATCGAGTATCTCGTTGCAAGATCGAGCCGAAAAATTCTCGAAATCACAGCGACATTGTACGGCCAAGGGCCCTCAACGCCGTGTCTACGAGCAAATGGTCGCACGCGTGTTCCCAACGTGACTAATTGCGGCTACCCTGCGGAACGACACACGTGCAGCCTCGTGTGCTGCCTCGCTTTCGTTCTCCGTCTACGTCTATACGACACGCATCAATCCAACTGTCAAAATCGGTTCTTCATTGATCGTCGACCGAATCAATTATCGAACACGCTGTACCGAGAACGAATTCGTCAAGGAACGAACGTCGACGTCGAGAGTTTTTTCGTTCCGAAAGTTGCAACATTTTTTCTATATTAGTTTTAAATATAATATTCGTTTTAATCTCTTGCGCTGGAATGACGTGCCACGCACGTCAAGAATTTTTTCCAACATTTTCTCAGTTTTAAGTATATTTAAATGTAATCCAGGCAAAACAAATGATAAGTTTATTATTTCTTAATAATTTCTATCCAGTGATATCATACCGACGAGTTCAAGAGAAAAAAAAAGTGACGAATTATTGTATACGGTTTGGTCACTCGTTATGGTCCGCGAATCAGTTGCCAGCGCAAGGGGTTAAGTATATCAAATATAATATAATACTTCCAAAAGAAAACATTTTTTGACTTTGAAATTCAGGTCCTTTACATGTATTTCCATTAAATCGAAGGTGTAAAAATCAACTTTTCTTTCCACCCTGTACAGAAAGAATTCTTGACGCGAGACACTGGTGTGTCTCCACGGCTCGAATTACTGCATTCGGTTTGGTCACGCGTATGCGTGAACCAGTTGTTACCAGCGCAAGGAGTTAACGCGGAAAAATGCTTCGTTTCATTTGGAGTTTCGTGTTCTTCACTGCGTGGAAGGAGGGAAAAAATTGACTGGCGTGTTAGAATCGGCATCGTCGTTGATCGCCGGAAGGAACAACCGAAGCGCGTAAAGGAGTTAGGCGCCAGCTGCGGCCAAACCCTTTGCCGATCCGTACCTCCGTTAATTGGTTCACTTGTAATTGAGCGTACGACGGGCAGAACGGTGCAACGTGAGAAGAGAAGGCAGCCTTAGAAGCGTAGATGAGAACTAATTAGCTATCGGCCGGCTCTCTCGACTGACCGATTGACGCCATTGCCTCTTCCTCCTCGTCTCTACCCCTGTCTCTTTCCCCTCATTGGGCAAAAACGACTGAAACAGGCGAACCGCTTCGTTTATCTCGATCGTATCGTTTGAACAGAAATCGATAAATGGATTTCGAAATGCAAGTCATCGTAGGATTCGACGAGAGAGATGTATGGGTTGGATCGTCTCTCCTCGTTCGCTCGTATTAATTACTTACTAATGTTCGGAAAGTAGTTACTCGCTAATGTTCGTATTAGTTACTCACTAAATGCTTGAGCTATTACGGTTTCAGTGACGACTCGTGGGGGTATTGCAACTTTCGACCAAATACAGTGGATTTCCGTTATTCTTTATGAAAAAGAATAGCGTAGGATCATTGATGAAATTAAATATTTCAAGCAAATATAAATAAATAAATTAATAAATATATTTTGCTCGTACATAAATCATATTCAAATCCACTGTAGATTTAGCTACGAACAAAAATTTTTCGATTAATCTGTATCGAAAGCATTTCCGAGAAAGAAAGTGTCTTCACTTTCCTATTCACTACGCGATGTAAAAATAGAATTAAACTTTGAATTAAATGAATAATGTATTTCGAAAGTAGAGACTTCAGAGGCTTTAAAAACAAACCCAGGCCTATTCTCGTTTATCTATGCACGTTCATATTTATGCATATTGTAACAATTTAAATATTTAATGAATATTTATATTTATATTATTTAATATACTAGGTTTTTTTGAAATTATTAAATATATACGAACTATATTAAACGAGTATATTAAATATTATTTCGAATGCTAACGCTAAGTCAGACGTTGAAAATCTAACGACAAATAACTCGTCGAAGGTCATTTTCCAAAGGAAAGAAGAGACGACTCGTCCTTTCTGCCGCGAGATCGTTTCTAAACGCGTTGTTCCACGATGACATATCACACTGCGAGCGATCCTCGCCAAACATCCGAGATTCTTTTCACGCCAATCGATGACTCGCCGAGGGGAAACGCGTTTTCCTTGTTAACGGCTGCACGCAATTCTCTTACTCTGGGCAGCGTGCGTCACCATGCACTTGTAAACTACAGAGTATAGACTATAGACTATAGACGTTGACTCAGAGTTGTATAGACTGCCGGAATTAACCCCGAGTCCCGGTGTTTGATTCCGTTTTCAATAAGGAGGCCGGAGATGAACCGCGTCGATTCGTCGGAGACGTTATATCACGTTGTAAGGGTATAATGAAAAGTTATATACCGTACAATTTCTCACAGAACTTTTATTCGAATAAGACAAGACTTTCTACTCGGTAGATGACTTATTGATGCAGAAAATGTTGCAACACTGGTCAAAAACTAACTGTGTCCTTTTTGTCCCGCTTATAGAGGGTGATTCACAAACCTTACACTGAAATAACTGAAATAACTCTTAAATTATGCGTCTAATGAAAAATTATTTTAATACAAAAGTTTATTGTTATCTATACACCAAATAATCCCCATTGGATGAGAGGTCGATGTTCATGGAACATTAATGTGCGAGTAAGTGGTCTTGTGCTCTGTGCATGAGACTCGACTTCATCGACTCGAGACAAATTATCGTAAAGTATCTCCTTTATCATTAGATTTAAGGCTCATGTGGCTTGATAGTTTTTTACTTTTAATTTAATATTCTTTCGATTTATGTTGAAAAAAAATATACGGTCCAATTGAAAACAAAAAAAAGATCTTGGAAATTTCGAAATCTCTCAATACACACAAGAAATTGATACACCATATTTTGCCTCCCTCAAAACCATACAACTTTTGTATTAAATAACTTTTTATTAGACTCATAATTCAAAGGTTGTTTCACGTGTGCAAGTTGTATATCCTTCCCGATTTGTATCTTGCCTTTGGCCAAATTATTTTATAACGACTCATTTCTAACGACGTGTAAGAAACTCACAGGTCGATCGGTTCGTTTTCGTCAGTGCTTCCTGACTTTCTCTCCTACGCTCCTCCGAAGATTCCTTCGCGCTCGACATATATCGTCGCGAGATTCTTTGCAGACTTATGCGTGATTTATCGCGTCTCGAGAGAACGCGTGGAAATCGCGACAACAGTCTCGCGAACGAGAAACGATCGTGCAAGATCCGAAGACGAAGACGATTGCGGGAGTGGTCGATGACGTCAGTGGCATGACGGGATCAATCGGAGAGTCAAGTCGCGATAATTGCGACAATCGTCGGGATGCTTGCTTGCTCCCCAACGAGACGCTTAATCCCGCTCCCTCGTTCGTCGCAACTCTCTTTCTCCGCGTGACTCTTTCGCCGTTCAATTTACGAGGGCCCCTCGCGCTATTTACTTATAGCTACGAAGATTGCCGATCGTTAATTGCCCCCTGGAAACGTGCCACGCACGCCCACGGTTTTCCCTCGGCGATCGAGGAGAGATGAGAGAATCGATCGATCCACAACGCGCGATGCATCTCCGACCAGACCTGGGCGAAATTCATTTTGAATAATAATTTGTAAGTAAATTTTTGAAACGGTGTTCTTTAGTGTTCGGTAAATGGATTTCAGTTAATGTAATTTGTTGGTCAATTAAAAAAAATTTGAAGCTGTGCAAATAATTGGGAAAATAATTGAAGAACTGATTATTTGAGAAAATAATATTCATTTTGTCTTTGAAATAACACTCAAAATAAATAAATGAATGAAACCAAAACGCTCAAATGGAAAAAAATCATTGAAAATCAAATATATAATTTATTAGTGTTATCACGACAGAATAAGCTTTGTCTTAGCTTTTAATAGGATTCGTTCTTCGAACATTTGGTCTGATAATGAACTAAATTTGATGACGAAGATGAAAAGTATTATTATTACATTTTACAAATACTTGTTCCATCAATATATCTAAATTTCTTCTATCGTCATCAAAAGATCAAGTGATATCCATTTTAACTTGTATCTGTAGTAACTATGCCATAGTCGCAGAATAAAAAATAATAGATACAAACATTGGATGTTGAGAAACCAATTATTTCTATCGAAATCAAATAATAAATAAGATCCTGGCAAATAGTAAATAATTTATTTCATGAATCATTTAATTGAAAATAAATTAATTTATTTTTTATATGAAATATTTAATCATACAATTTCGTTATTTTACAAATAGATTATTTCTGAAATGATTTTAAAAATAATGTTATTTGGAGATTTCTCAAAACATTCAAATTCGATTACTTCGACGAAAATGGGGGACCCAAATCGCTGACTAAGATATAGGGGACCAAGATGGCGGACCAATGACGTTCGACGATATACCGGACAGACGCGTAACACGACGATTGATCGCTATATCGATTAACTGATCGATCGTAAAGAAGTTCGGATCGCGATACTGTCGTGGGAGTATCCGGCTTTTTCTCTACTCACATGAGGAGGAGAAGACGAAGCGTCGCGATCATCGAGGACACGATAATTGGCGAGCACGGGGTCAATCCGACGAAACTGTTTAATTATCTCTGATTACGGTGTTTTTTCGTAAGAAGCGTGAGCCGTCGCGTATCGATCTTTGTTACGACCGATCGAAAACTGTTACTTTCAACGAGACAATAATCCGAAATATTCGGCTGAAATTGTTAAAGAATGGTTACTATACATTATCGCTTCCAAATCCTAACAATCTCACAGATCATTCATTTTTCGAAGATTACGTCGAAAAAGACAAATTACCACTTCCATTACAACATCCTAACCTCAGTTTCACAAATCGTTTATGGGATGCGATGGACGATTAAAAATTTGTGTTTTGTACATTACTTTTATATTTGTATTTTATATATCTATATATTTCTATTCTAACAGAATCTTCTTGTTTTCCCGAATTACAGATGGAGAACCAAGGTTTCGAGGGGGAACGTCAACAGCCAGAGGGGGAAGAAACGTTTCTGCGAAAGCCTCCCCATGATTCGCGTCCGTTCTCCTTCGATTCGTCCGATGGCCACGTGTACGAGGACATTTTGCCTGGCGCGGAATATCTTACCAACTGTCCCGGAGCTCCGATCGGCCAGGATGCCCGAGAAGAACCTTCGTCGCAATTTAACACGAACAGAGAAGAAACAACAGTCGCAGCGACAACGTTTACGTTTCGTCGTAATTTGACACTACCATTTCGACGAGGCACCGACCTCGACCAGTCCACCGGTCGCAGCTCCTCCGTTCGTCTGGCGAGTCGAAGTAGAATCGAAGAAGAGGGTCGTCTAGAAGAGGACGCGGAACTGGCGGCACGCGAGAATGGTCTTCCGATCGCGTTCCAAGCCGAGTGCAACAAGCCCAATAAAAGACGCAGGAAAAAGGACTGCAAACATTGTAGAAGCAAAGCAAACGCCGTCGCGTTTAACAACGACCAACAACGGCAGATCGATCGCGACGGTGAGAACGATACGGTTCTGAGACGGAACAGGGACAACGAGCGACAGCGTCTGCAAATAGTATCATCGGGCTCGAACGATGCGCGAGCGATCATCGAGTCGGGGGTACCGCCTAGCGATTCGCCCTCGGTGTTCAGCATCTCCGAGAAAATCGCGGGATTCCCGGCGAAGCTGAGCGGAAGCGAGCGAATCGGTCGCGCAAATCTTCTCGTCCACTCGGCGGAGATCAACGAGAACGACGTTCTGATCGAGTCGGAGAAGACCCGGCCCAGTATGAGGGTAAACTCGATTTATTCGCAGGATCGTTGGTACACCAAGGAGTCGCCGATATTCTTCACCGACGTCAAAGAACACGGTTCGTTTCAGGTGAGTGTCGAAATTCGAAACTGTACGTTTCAATTCGTCGACTTTTTTTTTTTTTGATACTTGAAATAATATAATTCGTACGATATATTTTTCCTGAATTAATATATATTCGTATAATATATATTTATGTAATTATTCCTAAAATAGTATATATTCGTATAACCACAACATGAGAAATTGTCGATAATTTTAACTGATGTAAGTTCGTAAAAAGCAGGTCGTGTAATAATCTACTTATTGTTAATCCCGTTTTAGAGCGTGAAATTTCTCCTATAATAGCCATGAGTTCGTTTTTTTTTTCTTTTCGAAAATGATTTACGTCATCGCATGTAACGCAAAAGTGACTTTTTTTCTCGAAAATTGTCAAAATTCAAGCGTATGTAAAAACGCGAGAGAATTTCTTTTGTAACTAGATCTATCGCCAGTTTGAAAATTGCGGTTTCCACTTCACCGCGACCCATTAAAACGTGTACAACTATTTTTTTCATCATTTTATCAAACGTCAAATGTTAGGTTAGGTAACGATAGAAATCCTAACATTTAAAATTCATCTAAAATGGCGAAAAAAGAATTGTACAGTTTGTTAGAATGAAGAGTTTGTTGTAAAGAGGAAATTTCAATCGTTAAGACTACCATAGTAGATTTAGTCACGAACAAAATTTTTTAACGTTTAAATTTTGACAATTTTCGAAAAATATTCTCACTCTTCCACCAACTATGTGATCTAAAATCATAAAAAAATGAAAATGAATTTACAACTGTCAAAGCAGAGGCTTTACGCTTTAAAATAACACCAAGTGGATTATTGTACGATTCTTTTACGAAATTGCATCAATTTAAATTCTCAACAATTTCTAATTCTCATTGGTACAGTCACGTTTTCTTCACTGTAAATTTGAAGCGTGTTTCTATTGATGGGAGATATCGATTTCGTTCATGCGCGTGGATTGATTGTCACTGGCGATGCGATAATAGGTTGAGAATCGCAGTTAAAGGTGCTTGGAGTGATTTTCGACTATGGCCGCTAGATGGCGACGAGAAACTAGTTTCTCGCTAACGATATTGCTCTCCGACTACGATAAATTCGGACTCGAGGCAACGAAAAGCATACTTACCTGGCGCAGAGGTTACCGTGATCAAGAAGGCGGTTCCTCCAGGGCGAGGCTTTTCCATTGCACTACGGTTAGGCTGACCCTTGCGAATACCCCTAATGTGGGTATCTCGGGCGTATAATTTTTGATAGTCGGGACTGCGTTCGCGCTGTCCCGGACCAATAATATTACAAAAATAAAAGTGAATTCCTAAGGGGAATTATTAACAGGGGGAACTGTTACATAGCCTACAAAGTAAACGCTCTTGTTTATCTCAAGTTAAATTCGGGCAAACCCACACCTCTACGAACATTTTGATGGCCACAATTTTCGGTCTTTACTTTCTCTTCTTGGTCTCTTTCTCTTTTAAATTATCTAAATGATCGATTTTGTAATTCTTTTCGCAAATTAATTTTGTTCAGTACATATTCATGTGTTTTCAAACGTTTTCGATTATCAAATTTTAACACTTTTCATAGTGGACACATACACGCATACACACTTAATTTTGATTGCCCAAAGGTATTAATATAAATAAACAAATGAAAATGTCTATTAACACTAGAACAGCTGTATCAAAATATTCAACATATATGTCATTATAATTTAAATGAATAAAATTTATGAATGGATTTATACAATTGTGTCTCTGTCCAAACAGAAATTAATATTAATTTTGACAAGAATACCAAATAAAATTGTTAATAATAAAAATCATTCGGGTCTCTGTTATAAATATACGAAATTTCAATGAAAAATTCTAAATTTGCACAAAATTTTAACTATTTTGCTAGTTCTAGTGTTAAAGAATCAAAAAAGTATTTCTACATCAAAATCTTCTTTGCGGATTAGATTTTGCAAATCGGTATGATTAAGTCGCGCGATATATATCGATACGACCGGCAGATGACTGACGAAAGAAGACGGGGAATTATTTGCATAATACGTCGTACAAATAACTGGGAAATTTGACCTGTCGATGATCGCTTCCTCGGCAGGAAGAAGCAACAGATTTCGTTTTGCTTTCGAAGCGTGCTTGCGTTCGCGCGTCTGGCGCTTGCCCGCCCTAAACGAGCAAAACGAAGCAAAACGGAAGTGGAAAACGTCTATCTATAGCCGGAGACGATGATGTTTGGCTGCTGCGCTCTCGCGCTCCACCGTCTAAGAATTAGTATACTCTCGTGATGACGATGAGTCTTCCTGATCGGGGTCGTTGTTCTAAGGCAATAGTTAAAAGATTATACTTCATAGTTTTACAGAACTTTTATTCGAACGAGACAAGACTTCCGCTTCGAAACTTGATATAGAAATGTTGCAATACTCGCTGTAATACTACTGTACTGACTGTGGGTCCATTTTGCCGCGCTCATACAGGATGAAAAATAGAAAGTTACTTCGTAACTTCTAGAGTAGATAGTACTCGCCAAAACATAAAAAAGTCCCAACAAACATGGGTGGAAAAATTGATAGTTTCAAAGTTATAAACGATTTGAAACCCGTCAAAAAACCGTGTTGGATAGTGTCACATTGCGCGATAGAAACTGACTTCCTTGATGTAACTGTGTAGAAGTATCTGTAAATAAAAGTAGATAAAGTAGAAACTGTCTATTTATGCAGGTTTAAGTTTAATTAAAAAGAAAGTAATTGGGAGAGGTAGCTTCAATACGGCTGACGACGATATACGGTGCGTCGAACTAAAGGCATTGTAAATTGACTAAACGCTGTGGCATTATTCGACGCGAAATCTGAACAGAGCGATCGAGCTGCTTGGTACTAAAACGGTTAAAATTCGCGTTAGACGTAATGCGACGCGACGTCAAAACCGGCGTCGACGACGGGTAGAGTCAGTTGGACGCGGACCATCGCGTCGGAAGGTACGAGGTAACTATTTATTACAGTTTCTCGACCGTGATTCGCAATTCTTCGGCTCTGCATTTATCAAGAAAAGAAAAGAAAAATAGACACAAGCACACACGTACATGATATTTTAGACACAGTTTCGTAGCATCACCGGTTATATTTAACGCATCGAAGGTTACGAAATCGTGGTGGGAAATTTGAAATTCGAACGACGCCTGCGGAAGAAAGAAGAAAAAAAATCGGCAGTTATCGATATCGATAGATTTCGCGCCGCGCCCTCTGTTTGTCTTCAGAAAACTGAGTTTCAGAAAATGCTATCGGAAAATAGATAAGCGATTAGATCAAGCGCCGCGTCACAGAGGAGAATGCAGTACCGATGGCCGAGTTTCAGGTAAATCCGCGAACGAATGGAAAAAAGTTATTCCCCCCTCCCGAAGCCTCCTCCGTGATCGATCAACATCGAATTCATAACTCCATCTTGCGTTTTCAGAGGGCCTACTCCCTTCCGATGCGAACGCAGACCCCGTCCTCTCAAAATCGGATCAACCTGCGACGAAGCGTCAGAGGGGAACCACCTCCGCATCCGGCCAAACTTCGGAAACACAGACACGGCTGGACCTTGCATCTGGCGCATCCTCTCGAGGCTTCCGGGTGCAGCAGGTCTCTCGTCCTCGTGTTGATCGCGTTGCTGATACTCCTGGGTATCGGTGCTGTCGCACTGTACATCGCGTTCGGTAAGTATATTTATAAGTACATTGATACCTTAACCTCTTAAAGCAAAATAAAATAATTTACAATTTGCTATAAACGACGAGTATACTCGTCATGTAAGAATGGCAACTTTTTTTTTTGTCTAACGACGATGTATGTTATACATTTCAGATGTATATCGTATAACTCGTATTAGCAGTATTAATATAGCGTATTAGCAGTACATTACGTTGAAAAATGTCAATAGTTAAGTACGTCTTTCTTTACTTGTGGTTACGAAAACGCAACTTCCAGACCACAGTTTCCATGACCGTCACAATTTTTCACTCACTTACGACGACCTGACAAAAAAAATGTTTGAAATGAAAATTAATCAGCATTCAATGTTCTACAAATTTAAAAAAAAAAAAAATTTCGTTTTCACAAAAACTCAAGGTTACCTCTACTTTTCAAACGTCCTAAATTTTCGACTTGACAACATTAAAATTGACGTCAAGACAAATTCAACGACCTACCGGTACTATGACCTTAAATCTTGAAAAATTGAACTGAAATAATTTTTCACGCCACGAAAGTACGATCTCCAGACCACCGTGCAATGTTTTCTTATGTTTCAACGATCGTAGCGATCGAGTGAATTTCACTGTGCTCGAGGATCGACGTTATTTCCGCTCGATGAATCGAGACGCGACAACGTCCGTTGACCGGTTTCTTCCTTGAGGAAACGGATATTTTTAGTCACCAATGTTCATCTAAGAACCCACACGTTCATCCACCGTTGACGTTTCTTGTTGACGTTCGTCGACACCTTTCGCTCGTCCCTGCTTCCTCCTTCGAATCATCGCCTCGTTATCGGTAATAACGATTCTAAATCTCTAACGACTTGTCGCAGAACCGGAGAAGCTGCAGATCATTCAACAGTACCTGAGGTCGCCAACAAACGGTTCGTCGTCCGACGTCGACGCGTCGACCATCGGGACGTTTCTACGGGGATCGAGCAACGAGGAGGAGCGGAACGACACGTCGAGCGTGTCACCGACAATACCGACGCGACAGCAACCCTCGGTCGGTAATACTCTCGCTCCAATCGGTATCCTTTTCAATGGCGACTCGTCACTTCCGGCGAGTCGTGCCCTGCCAGCCTCCGAAACAGAAACGGAAGCTGCTACCAGTCCGTCCAGTCTCAACTCCACCAGATACTGCGACGATTGTCTGGCAGAGGAGGTTTGCGTGGCTCTCGTTGACGAAGAGGTACCCATCTGCAGGATCGCCCTCGATTCCAAGGATCCAACCGGCTGTGCCGGCTTCTGTCTCATCAACAAGCAAAGGTGTCATCGTCTTGACGTCGACGCGTTCAGGTGAGTCTCAAGAGTTCGTTGGACTCGATCAAATTCATGTCGTCTGGATTTTCTTGCTGATACAGGTGCGTCGAGGTAGAACATTATTGCCTGGACGACGAGTGGACTTGTCTCAACACGCTGTGCATCCCCCTCGAGAAGCATTGCGACGGGCACATGAATTGCTATGACCACTCAGACGAGTACAATTGCGGTACGTATTAGCCCAGTTTCACGCGACTTACCACTTTCTCTCTCTCTCTCTCTCTTTCTCTCTATTATCTCTATTATCGGCTTTGCCGTTTGTGTGGCTTCAGTTTGCCAGTTTGTCGCGATACGGAATAATCCGACACGTAAGTCCGTTACAGGCTCGATAATTTGCGTACACGCGTGAAGTAGGGCCATGTGCACGCAGATACTTCTTGACCACGCGCATTTGTTTTGGTTAACAATAAGTTTTGTTAGATAGCGTATAAAGGTTGGAGCGTAAAACAACGGAAGGAGCTACAGTAGTCCCCACTTAAGCATTTTCATAATCGGGATCGAAAGCGGAAACTTAAGTAGCCGGTAGGGTAGCTTTCACGCGGCCGGTAAGGTAGCTCTTACGCTACCAGTAAGATAGCGTAAATGAAATAGTCCTAATTTTAGTAATTGGAAATAGCGACACTTAAATAAACAACATTTAGGAAAAAATACAAATGCTTAAGTGAGAACTACTGTATTAGCTACCGTTTCTCTTGTTGCAGACTGCGATCTGCAGACTCATTTTCAGTGCGGTAACGAGACCTCCTGTCTTCTGCTGGAAAAGAAATGCGACGGCAAGATAGATTGCTGGGACGCCGCCGATGAGATTAACTGCACCTTGGGTAAGATACACGTAACTATAATCGTTCCGGGAAAAACGTCACTGATTTGCCAATTATCGACTTGTTGAAATACAGCGAGTGATCGGTTAATGAACAGTTCGGTCTGCGAAAGACACTTGCGAAAGAATTTTATATTCAGACAGCAAGTACATATTCGAATAATGCGGCACTGTGTGTAAGATTTATAGAACTGTATTTTACTGCCATCTATGAATAGTTAACGAACATTGTCTTTGAACGAATTATGTTCGCTAATGGATCACTCACTGCAATTATTTCAATGTACATCTGTCCCTCCATTTACGCGAAGTATATCTGTTCCAGGTCGATTTGTTTTACGCGATTTGTCAAACATTTCTGGATTAAAAATCAATATAAAATACAATACAGTACAATATAAAATATAAATTTATACAGTGGTAATAACGTTGCTTACTTACTGTGTATTGAATAATACACCGTTGCTAAGGTCGACTGTTGTTTAAGACTTAACAGTAAGTAAGTAAAAACAGCGTAGTGTTATAATTTATCACGTATAAAAAGTACCGCGTAGGTAGAGTTCTAATTTACTATATGAATGGAGAGATGGGTGTACAGGATGCAAAGAAAAGTTTATCCGTGATAAGTTTATCCATGGTTTATCGCGCTATCATAGATGAATTCTACATCTTTGATAGAAATACATCTAAAGAACCGCAAAATTAATCTTGATCTTGAATTTCCGACGAGTTGAATTATTCGCGTATTTTCGTCTGGCACACGAGTTGAATTATTCATATTTCCGTTTTATTTCCTTTTTCTTCTTTTCTCTTCCTTGGGTCAAGGTCTTTCTCAACTTTTCTGTTTTTTTTCTCTGTTCTTCTACGTAGGTCTTAATCTTGGTGGGTGTGAGTACAAACTCTCGTTCATTCCATACGCTGCTCGATCTCCGCACGCGATTGCACGCTATGATCGCAGCAGAACGTACTGCGCACGCTTCTTCACGCATTGCACGCACGATCCCCATCCATCTTCCCACAATACCGCTTCTCACAGAGCTTCTCGCCGACCGAAATATCGTTCGATCACCGTTCGATCGGAATACTTTTACATGCTTCAAAAAAAAAAAAAAAAAAATGGAAAAATCGCGCGCAACGCTTCCTTCGTTAGCATCAACATTTCTTTTGACATATGCCAGCCTGCCCTTCGGAGAACGAGTTCACGTGCAGCAACGGCCAGTGCATACTGAGGGCCCGCTTCTGCGATAGTTTGCCGGACTGCCTCGACGGATCCGACGAACCTCACGGCTGTCAAGGACGGTGCAACAAGCACGAGTTCACGTGCCAGTAAGTCGACATGCGTACTTGCGGATACACACGCTCTTCTAACAACCATATGAATTGCTTTTTCGTCTCAACGTTGTTTTCTTCACGCAGAAACAACAGATGCATTACGAAGGGAATGAAGTGCAACGGGGTGGACGATTGCGGCGACGGGACCGACGAGAGGCACTGCAAGAATCGATCCTCCTAACTTTTCTCGATGTTTTCGTCGCGTTACAGTAATTTTTTTTTCTTCTTTTATTGCGAATCGATGTAATTAAATCGTTGTACATAACTGTGCTTGTACAAACACGCAGTGGTGTGGAATAAATCATTTACAAAAACGGAACACTTGACATTAAGAGTGCAATTATATAGGAAACGATATTTATATATTTTATTATTGTATCGTATATGACAGACTACAAATGTCGATTTTTACTGTATTTGTCTTGTTCGTAAATCCGACAGAACATTATTTTCTGTAACGGACAAAGTATAATATTTCCTTACATATGTATGTATGTGTATGTATATATATATAATATATATATATATATAATACTAAATAGGAGATCTTCGTTTTAAACGAAAGTGCATTTGTCTACTCGTAAGTTATTTATACACATATTTAGAATCGTATATATTTTTGTATACAAGTGATTATTAACGTATGTATAAAGTCCATGTACAGAGTGATTGTTAAATGAAAGTCCATATTTCACGTGGCATTGAAATGTATAAAGTATATATATTACACGTATATATGTATACGTGAAGAGTATGTCCTAAATAGTTTATTTTTGAGTTGCAGATAATTGAAGAAAATGTTCGCCTTGCGTCTCAATGCGATCCTACTGCGTGCATTGGCATTGAATTTTGCACTCGCTCGAAAGCATCAGTTCCCGAGAAATCGCATCCACCATGAATCTTTCCTTGCACGTCATGCAGGATACACGATAAAGATTTCAAATTGCATCAACAAAAGTTTACTCGATTAAGTTTTGTTTGACTCAATAAATATTTTTTGCATCTAAAGCAAAAGCACACAGTGGACATTCTCTTCAATCATCTACATATAATCTGAAAATTAAGACACGCGGTATATGTAGATCCGTGTGATATTTTTTGTTTTTACTTACCTTATCGCACAGATTTATCACCCAAAATATAGACATGCATTTAAGAATCGTCCTGTATACAAGTTCTGTATATATATATCTTATCTATATCATATCTTTATATACAGATATATCATACGCACATCTCGATATTGCTTTCACTAAGATCAACGCTTCCAAATGTATATTTCTCTCGTCCCTTCGAATTTTCGTTTACATCGGAGGTAATTTAGAGAAATTCGTCCGGCTCTCTTGGTGCATCGAGATCGCGGTAATGAATTACTGGTCGGAAGTCTCCTCCGCCGCCACTGCAACGTATAATAAAGATTAATTTGTATACTGTTTTCGGTAATGTGCTCATTATGAAAATATTGCGACGCGATACAGTTACGCGCAAATGCAAATTCTAAAATAATTGGCGACGACAGACCAACTGGACATAGGATTCGAACGGAAACATGGGATGTAAAATAAAGCACACGTAAATAGAAACAAATAATTTTATTTGCTACTCATCGGCATATAAAATTACAGCGTCTATCGATCCTGCTTCTCTCTCTTTTTTTGTATAAAGAAACGCGATATGAGAATTTTCTTTGCCAAAAAACATAAAGATATTCCCATATGCGTTTCTTTCTTTATATACACGACATCGCGTAAAAGCAGGAAGTGTGCTGATTTTTGTAACACATCGCGGTTAATTGGACGGTTCGAAAGTACTCTGTGTTACATAACCCAGATAAAAATCTGCTAGCACGAAAATCAGATATCTATTCGGAGAATGTCTCCTTTTTTTTTTTTTTTCGTATGTAAGAAACCCGAAATGGTAAAACTTAGAACATGTCCATGTCTAGCTGGTCCAAATCATTATAACTAATAATAGGCCTCGAAGTTGAATCTGGTGCAGCCCTGTAAAATACCGTATCACCACGTTCAATATATCGGTGAAAAGAATCTAGGAAAATCGCCGGTGATCGATTTTTCAAGCGCTCGTAAAGTTTTAACGCGTTTCGTTGTTGATGCTGACTTTACAATATCAGTGAGCCGCGCAAAATTCAAAGGAAAAGAATATCTTACCGTCCTCGATTAAAACCACCGCGGTTGGAACGTGGCATTCCGAATCCTCCACTGAATCCTGTTCCGTAACTCGAACCATAACCTCCTCTGTTACCACCGTAACCAGGCCCGTAGCTTCCAAATCTTCATTAACAAATTAGTGTAGTTAATGATCAGTAAATGTGTATAACGTGCAACAAATACTACTGTGTTCTAGCAAAACTTACGTGGTACATCCATAAGGAGTAAACCCTTCGCGTATGCTCTCCCTCGGAGGTACTTTGTTTCCCGGATGTTCGGGTAGCTGTGGTCTCTTTGGATCTCTCAAATAATTATTGAAATATTCCGCCTCCGCTTTCACCTCTGCCACTTTCTCCGCATGCTTATTGAAAATATGCTTCCGAATGAAGTCTGGCCCTTTGAACTTTTTCCCACTAAGTGGGCACAACCACTTATCCTTCGACAGTTCTTGGGTATTGGCTTGAACGAACTTTTCAACTTCACTGATTTAAAAAATTAAGGAGATAATATAAACAGGGAAAAGTTCTACGCAAAAAGGAAAAAAAAAAGAACAAATAAAAAAGGATACGCTTCGGCATTTTTAGCACCCAACTTGTCGTACTCCTCTTGCGACAAGGTCGCAACTGGCTGCAAGAATGCTGCCATTTTACTCTCGAAATTGCGACAGTATTCGGACAATTCTGTGATGGTCACTTTAGCGGTAGGAGGAGATCCTCTAACGTGCATTATTCCACATCTATTTGGCATTTCGTCCTCGTTTGGATATTCACAGTGATTGTAATAATCGACCGAATGAACTATTCGCAGGTAAAGTATCAGCCTGTCTAATACCTAAAAGGGAAAATAATCAAGAAAAAAGGAAACTTTATCTACCTTTATCTACATTTCGTACCTTGATGAGTGACGGATCTCTTTCAATTGGACCGTCTCCATCACCACCTAATTGACCCTCTTCTTTGTCACCGGACATTCCTAACAATTCCTCTTCTTCGGCCGATGCCTCTTCTATTAGATAGTCGGTTATGTTCTTCAACACTGGATTTCTAGACGACAATCCAAATGCCTGTAAAAACATACGTCAAGATATTTCAACGAGGTCATTACAAAGCACTATCTATACGTGTAAATTAGTCGCTGTCTTATATTGCTCAACTTCATGTACATTTTGGATACTTTTATTTTCTTTGTTATCATCATCCTGTTTCAGCATGTTATCGTCTTTTTTTTCCTCGTTCCACAAACCAACTCTGCTGTCTAGATTGTGTACGATTTTAGCACTCAACTTGATGTCGTGTCTGACTATTTGTTTGTGAGACGTTAAACCATTCACTGTGCGTATACGACGCGAGAGATCTCGGTTTACTATAGCACCAAGTTCGCAATCCCGTAACTGTAAGCAATATGTTTGCAATATTTTAATTTCTTTTTGTTTATCCAAATACCTATTACGTATGTTTTAATTGTTGGTTAACATACCCGAATGTTGTTTAAACTCCAACATATCTCTTTTATGTTTACTTGTCTTTCAAAAGACACCCATCCTCTTCTAAACCATCTTCTTTCCGGTTGAGGATCCGCTATGGCGACTCGTAAAAATCCAGGAAAGCGTTTGCACATCTATATATTTTTTTTTTTTTAACCAAATATTCATACATTTATCTAGGGAAGTGTAACAAACAAACAGATGTGTACGACGTAGATACAATTACAACGACTAACCGCTTCGACCTCTGCCTTTGTTATCGTAGGTGCCAAATTACGAAGGAAGATACTGCTGGTTTTGTGCAAAGCTCTAGGTTCTTTTTCCTTATCTTCGCTAGCTAGATCAATCACTGCTTCTGGTTCCATGGCAGACTTTTTAGCCTCCGGCATCGGCTCACTGTCTCCTTTAGTCCCTCGATCGTTTTCTTTATTATCTTGCGCATCAGTATTTTCGTTGCTGACATCCACTTTTCCAGTTGTATCTGGAACGACTTCAGTTAAGAGAAGTAATTTACAATTTCAAGATGAATTTATGAAGTTATCGAAACGTACGAGGTTCTGCTTTCGGTTTATTACTGTCGCTGCCAGAGGTACTGCTACTGCTACTGCTGCTGCTGCTGCTACTGTTACTATCAGTCCGTTTTCTCTTTTTAGTATTAACTTCCTCCGGTTTACCTGTATCAAAGTTGAAAGAAAAAAAGACAATTTAATGTGCATTGCACGTTACCTAACAAACGAAACGAATACCTGCGCTATCCGCATTATCCTCCTTTTTTGTTTCTTCTATATTTTCTTCCGTCTTTTCAATTTCTTCCATCGAGGTTTCATCCTTCTCTGCACTTTTCATCTCGGCTTCTGTACTCTGTCCATTCTTTAAATTCTTTTCCGTTCGTAAAACTTCATCGACCTTAGTCGCGTCACTGTAAATCAGTACAATTACAATCAATTTTCTCTTTTCACAAATATTTATCTATACCTGTTATCAACTTTTTTCTCAACGCCAGCTTTGTTTTTCCCGTCTTCTTTGTCTTTGACTGTGTCTTTAATTGCAATCATGTTTGTCGGTTTTACGTTCAAGACTTGCAAATCTTCTTCCGTGCCGCCTTCTAGTTTAATAACCACTGCATCCAACAGATGCAGCAAAATATCAGCTTGATCGGCATCCACAGATACTTTATCTATCTCTCCAACTTCGAGCATTTCCAGAAACACTTCGACACGTTTCTATAAAAAGAAAAAAAAGAAACGGTGAAAATAACAAAGTCGATGGATATTAAAATACATATTACAATTCATACCTTAAGAGCTGCCACTTGTTCTTCTTTTCTTTTCACCGACTCTTCCGGATGATACTTTATTTTGAACCTGACGGAATCGGTAAAAGAACGTGATATTTCAATCAGTTTTGAAGTAAATTTTTTGTCAGTTAAAGCAAACAGACGTACAATTTGTGGATTTATCATTTATATAGATTGATATTCGAGAAAAGTGCATTAGAATTAAGTTAGTTAAGTTACTAAATCCTCAATATAATTTTATACTGAGAATATATATGTTCGCGTAAGCACGAGTGTGCTTTTTATCGAATATATATGTGTGTATGTGTGTGTGTACATATATTTACGTAATCGTGAAAAATTTGTCGCGATAGATGTTGAACAAGAAATATAGCAGTAATTGTTACGTATCCCATCCGTATTTAGAGCGAATCATTCTTCGAGACTAAGTGATTATTATTGTATCCTTTTCCTCGAGACGATTATTTTACAAATTATCAATTTTACTGTCAACATTGTCAGTTACAGAATGAAGCCTCACCTGATAGAGTCTGATATTTCTACTCGCATTCGGTTTTCTCGTCGACTCAGAGGTCTATTGTAACGATATATTATGTCAGAAATAATTAAACGGGTTTAGAACGCGGCCTACCGCGAGCGTGTTTGGGCTTTGCGCGCCCAGCTCGCATCTTTGCTCAACTACCTAATAGGAACCTCGATTCTTCTCCGATGCGCGAAACGCGGTATGCATAAAATATCGTACGCAAAAATAAACGAGCGAGATGACTCGTGCCCAAGACATAAGGTGTTGCTGGCTGTACGCTGTGGGGATAGACAGAGCTGGTCATATTGCTTGCAATTATCGATAAATTTGTGTCTGCAATTTAGCAAAAATTATAAAACTACTAAACACCCTAACGTACTTCTGTTCGACGTACGTATGCATACGTTTTCTAAGCATACGTACCCGAACAGACAGTTTGGCAACTTCGTTAGGATCAAAAGATTATTTTCTACAGTGGACACAACTTTCATCATGTGACAAACGCGACTCCCGACGCGTTTCGCGGGAACATGGATTACAAGTTTATTACTATTCAACGAGGAATAACAGCTGAGCCACTGTAGAAATTAATTATTTTCATATCCACATTCAAGTACGGCTGAGCTTCACACGATGTGTTAGGAATGATTTTGAGACCATTATCACTGAAAACTAAAAGGTGAAATATACCATTCCTCGTCCTTGTGCGCAACGAAGAATTCATTCAACTGTTGCCTCCTGAATTCCAATTTATACTCGTTATATCGCTTAATAGCTTCCTCATCCGTGATCGAGTCCTCCTGGGTGCCAAGGAATGCTTTGAAAGACATCATTGGTGGTTGAGTCTCGACGTTACTGTTGCTGAAGTTGCCAGCCACCTCTCGACTGCACAGAACATGGAACAGGGCTTACAATCAACTGTGCAGGCGAAACACTTGAACGCTACCTCAATCTGGCCAACAATCTTGGTGTAAACCGACTCCTTTTCTGCATGCTTGTGATACAACCTCTCTTTTTCATGACAGTGGCGTTCATAGAGCAAATTCACAGAAGGGAAGAAAATGAAAAGAAAGGAGAGAGAGAGAGAGAGAGGAAGAGAGAAAAAAAGAAAATCTATATGAAAAATAAAACATAAGAAACACAAACCTGTTACTGTTACCATGGTTTCCGTAGTGATGATTGCCATGGTGGGGAGGTGGATAATGGTCAGGGCCCCAGGAAGTCGCGCCACCTCCTGCACCGCCACCGTAATAATCATGTCCGTATCTCGGACGATCGTCCCAATCTGCTCTCATTCTTTTCATCGGAGGGGCCATCTCTTGCGATCTGCCAGGACTATATCTGTCTCGTCCTCCACCACCGCCTCCACGGTACTCTCTATAGTCCGGACGCTGTCTAGGTCTGCTAGACCACTCTCTGAAATAATCACTGTCATTGCAACTACAAGAGGTTGTTTTTTCGCTAAGTGTGGCAGCTTGACTATGTTGTCTACGTTCTCTGTGTCGTCTACTCTGACATCTATAAATGAATTAGTTACCTATCCACCCAATCATCCCTTCTTCTATCATCTCGCCTACCCTCTCTGGAGTATGACTCGGTTCTTTCCCCTCTGAATTTATCTCTCCTCTTTCTATCATACTCGTCGTCGGAGTCAGCCATAATGGAAGAATCTAATGCTAAACAAACAAGATACAAGTAAGTAAAAAAGAATCTAATGCTAAACAAACAAGATGCAAGTAAGTAAAAAAGAATCCAATGCTGCAAACAAGATACAAGATACAAGTTTGCAACGACTTGACTCGATCATAAATACCAGCATTATTCTCTGAGATTGTTAATCCCAAACTGAAAAGAGGTTAAGTACGCAGTAGGGACACATATCTTTTCGAAGTTTACAAATCGTTATTTCAATCAATGTAGTTACACTTGCGACACGTATAAACATTCACGAACGTACACGCTGCAGAGCTAGGGACTATTTGGAAATTTTTTCGAACAAAATTCGTTCGAACGAAGCAGCAGTCCGTTCCTTTACAACAGACCGTCCAAATTACTAGTAATCTGGTGATTTACGTGGCATTTTGACAACCGAGGGAGTAACTTTTCTAAGTCAGCGGAACTGAAACGCAAGTAAAAACACTCACCCACTCAAACTATACCGTTGAACGAAATCAAAACTCCACCATGGAGGACTCTTGCCACAGTGCGTCACCAAAGTATTCTTTACGAGGTGCGGCGTCAGCCGTTGCAACCGATAGCGCACTCGTCGACTTGCCTTCCGTTCGAGTGGCGCGAAATTCAAACGGGCTTCAGACTTATATCGGTAGTATAGCGTATACTAGTAGATACTTTTCGTGTAATTTCAACTATCTGGTAATTTCATACATCGTATAGATCATGTGCTATTTTGTTTTTATTTTCTATTTCTATTTTCTAACATTTAATATATTGTATAGATCATATATGTTATTCTGTTTTTATTTTCTATTTCTATAGTTTGAATAGCAACATTCTCGAGCTGTAGTGTTCGATCGAGAGGAATTCATGTTGCGAAACATACACGATTTATATGAATAATTATCCGAATTGACGCTTTGACGTCCGCACTGTGACCAAGATTCTTTTGTCTGGTAATTTTTCAAGAGATCGTAAATATTACAATATATAGTAAATGTTATAATATTTAGTGAAACATGAAAATATCAATAGTCTCTTCTTTTTATTTAAGCTCATTTGAAATTTATTGCAGCTATATCTGTGGAACTAAAATAACAGAATAAAAGAGAATATAAATTTTATACATTAAGGTTACAGTCTTTAAGGAAAGATGCAATATTGAGCCGGGATATCTGGTTTAGCAATTATTATGTCGACTTTTAGAGGCAAGAATAATTTGTATTTGCTGCACAATGGGTCTTGATAAGTTTAATTGTGAAATATATATATATATATTTGAAATATTGATATGAAAACATTCATATGAAATATATATATATATATGTTTTATTTTTCATAAAGTTTAACTTTTTTGTAAAATTTAAATAAAATTTCTAATGTTTATTAGTTTCAAGTTTATTTTTCTATTACATAAAGACGTGTATAAAAAAATTAGCACGTATATTTTCTTCCCGTCTTTAGCAGCAGAAAATCAACGTTACGATGGATCATGATGTTAAAAAATTAGAAATAGAAAAGTCTGTCAATACGATCGTATATAGTGCAGCCTGTGACTAATTGTCGCCTTACAGACAAGACAAACATGACACATGGCATTTGTTCGATGACTTTGCACGCGACACTTTATTTAAAAAAAAAAAAAAAAAATAGAAAACTTTTGAGAAGCTAAAAAAGCGGTTTTTCCGTAATCCGATATAAATCTCCCATCCAGGATATCGACGTTTGATGAAACGCATGCCGTTAACGTTTATTCTATAAATAATTCTGCGATCATGCGACAGCAATTGATCGTCGATTTTCTTCTATGCGGTTCGCAGAAAACGCAGAATCTGTCGTTCCACATTGAGAAATACAATCTCCCGCCAGAGAGACATAGAAATCACAAGCGAATCGCATTTTCTCGAGCAAAAACTTTTTAACGAAGGAGAGCAAAACAATTTGACGGAAGAAACGAAGAAAATTTTTCCTTTGAGCTGTTTTGTCAAGCAGCTCGAGATGAGATTTTTTCTCGCGACTAATTTATATTCATGTACGTAGCAGGACCAAAGAAAGGAAGGAGAAGAAGAGTCGTCAAGCGACCGACAAAAAAAAGAACGAAGATAAAAATTTTCTCCGCCAGGAGGAGAGGAATGTGAAAGAACGAACGAGGATCAAGGAGACGAACAGAGAACGAGGAGGTGTCGTAAATTCGAAAGAGAGCGAGATTCGGCCTCTCGGCCGAATTTGCACGATCTTCGTCTCTTCTCCCTTTCCGGAGGAAAACGTGAGAGGAATCGCGAGTCTCGTGGAAACTCCTAAAGTCAGATGACGTGGTCGCAACGAAACCAGTCAGTCGATTATCTTATTGTCTATTGTGCACACTGTCACGCGAACACCGTCCGGTAGAAAGAGTCGAACAATTATTACTCATTGCCACCCACGTTCGGACGCGCTTCCTCGCACGACGAAGATGATGCTCCGGCAAGACATCTCCTTTCACCGCCGGGGGTATCCTTATATATAGAAGTATCCTCTCGAATGGAAGAGATCATCGCGTCGAGTGATCAAGGACTCGAGCGTGACGACTGATCTCAGGATGGTCGGGATAATTGAAACGGTTTCGATCCGGTTCCCGGTGTTCGTCCTTCTGATCGCCACGGCCGTTCTTGGTTCAGGTTCTTTGCCTTTTTTTTTTTTTTTTCTCCTCTTCAATCGACATTCGTCCGTTCGCGTTATTACGTAATTGCAGCCGCGACAAGGATATTGTATTTATATTTTAACAATCTACGATGTTGTAATCTGGCCTGTTGTTTTTAGGAGCGTACGAAGGAAACGGCGGAAGCAGTGGAAGTCTAGCGCACAGTAAGTACCGTATAAGTGTTTGAAGCTTCGAAGGAGGTGACGAGATTTTTGCTAACTGAGATTTCACCAACTCGGGGGGAACAGGTAGCGCGTCGGCATCCGCGAGTGCGTACGCGGCTGTAGATCCCTGGCAGCCATTTCCTGGAAGCGGAAGTCTAGCTGAAAGCCACGACGGGCACAAAGGAATTCGCAGCTACGACAATGCCGGCGGCAATCGGCCGAACGACGAGGGAAATCGTCGGGGTGCCGGCTGCTCCAAGTGCAAGTGGGAGGACGATGATTACTGGGAGAAAGGCTGGGAGGATGAAGCTGAACCGGAGGATGAAGAAGACGGGGACGACTGCTACGACGGAGACGATGGACAGTACAGAAAACACGATCATGGACATGGACATGGAAATAAAGGAGGATCGCCTCCGGGCGTGCAAAAGTTAGGAGCGCCTAATCCCAGTGGTGCGACCGGTGTAGGAGCTGGTCCTACGTTTGGAGCGACACCAGTCAAACAAGGAGGGTCCTGGAACGCCAAGTCGCCCGTGTCCGGTCAGCAACCTGGACCAGGATGGACCACGGGTCCTGGAACTCCGTCGAAACCCACCTGGAATCAAGGATTCGATAATCGTCCGACGCCAAGTGGAACGGGCTCGCGACCTTCTGGAAATTTGCCGAACGTGGGTGCAGCGAGACCTGCCGACGCTAGTGGACCGAAAACAGGTTCCGAATGCTCTGGCGGTTATCAACGTGGCACCGGTTGTGCTCAAGGTTAGCTAGAATTTTTACGTCTGATTTGTATGTTGATGACAAAACACAACACGAAACGCGCGTAAATACGACGTGTTACAGGATAAACCTCGCGTATACATTTGCATAAATTGTTCGAGGCATCGAAATAAAATGCTGCGAAAATACACAAAGATCGATTTTTAATTCAATACATGTCGGTCGATTTTTAATTTAGGTTCCAGCGGTGTTGGGCCCGTGAAACAACTGCCGTTTGTTGGATTTAATCCAGGAAACGTTCAGAAAGAAGCTCCTTTTGATTACGCTGCAGGCCCTACGGCAGTTTATAATCCTCAAGGATCTCCAACTGTCCAAGGATGTTCCAACAATCCTTATGACACCAGTTGCGCCGATAAATCGGTCGATGGAACGAAGCCGCGGGACAGTTCTGTTGTACCTTCGTATGGACCCAGTGTGGGACAAGGACAACATCCTGGTGGTGGATCTCCCCAGAGTCCTTTTGGATCTCCGTACGATTCTTCTGCAAGTCAGGGACAATATCCTGGTACTGGATCGCCTCAGAGTAGTCCTTTTGGACCTTCAGGTCAAGGACAACATCCTGGTACTGGATCGCCTCAAAGCAGTCCTTTTGGACCTTCAGGTCAAGGACAACATCCTGGTACTGGATCACCTCAAAGTAGTCCTTTTAGACCTTCAGGTCAAGGACAATATCCTGGTAGTGGATCGCCTCAAAGCAGTCCTTTTGGACCTTCAGGTCAAGGACAACATCCCGGTACTGGATCACCTCAAAGCAGTCCTTTTAGACCTTCAGGTCAAGGACAATATCCTGGTAGTGGATCGCCACAAAGCAGTCCTTTTGGACCATCAGGTCAAGGACAACATCCTAGTAGTGGATCGCCTCAAAGCAGTCCTTTTGGACCTTCAGGTCAAGGACAACATCCTGGTATTGGATCGCCTCAAAGCAGTCTTTTTGGACCTTCAAGTCAAGGACAACATCCTGGTAGTGGGTCGCCTCAAAGCAGTCCTTTTGGACCTTCAGATCAAGGACAACATCCTGGCACTGGAGTGCCAAAAGAAAACTCTGGTTTCGGTACAGGACCGTACAGAGGAAGCACTGTTAGACCGGTAAATCCTCCAAACTTTAATGCTGTGACAAACGCAGTAAGTTCGAGCGTGGCATACGCATCCACGGGATCAGGAGTTGGTCATCCTGCGAGCTGGCCATCAACTCCAAGTCCTACTTACTCATCCAGACCGTTGCCAGGTTCTCCAGGTTTTTCGGGTGGAAACGTTCCTTACGGATCTCAAAAGCCTAGTCATACCAATGTCAAAGGACGTCCTTCAGATACAAGTAAACAAGATGGTTCTAAAGACGGAGATAGCAAAATCTTCTATGTTGACGTAAAGCCTGCACCAGGAAGCCCTATGGGAGTTAGACCTCGCACGACCACAAGTGCGCCTTATAGTGTAAAAACAACTCCTTTTCATCAACCTGGTTTTCATGATGGTTCTGGAACGACGAAATCTTCCTATCAGCCTACTCCTTATAGTGGTCCTGGTACGACAAAACCTTCCTATCAACCTGCTCCTTATGATGGTCCAGGGGTAACGAAACCATCTTATCAGTCTACTCCTTACAGTGGTCCTGGTACGACAAAACCTTCCTATCAGCCTGCTCCTTATGATGGTCCAGACATAAAGAAACCTTCTCATCTGCCGGTTCCTTATGATAGTCCCGGAACAAAACCTTTCCATCAACCTACTCCTTACGGTGGTCCTGGTACAACAAAACCTTCCTATCAACCTACTCCTTACGGTGGTCCCGGTGCAACAAAACCTTCCTATCAACCTGCTCCTTACGGTGGACCTAGTACAGCAAAACCATCCTATCAGCCTGCTCCTTATGATGGTCCTGGAATAAAGAAACCTTCTTACCAGCCTGATCCTTACAGTGGTCCTGGTACAACAAGACCTTCCTATCAACCTACTCCTTACGGTGGTCCTAGTACAGTAAAACCATCCTATCAGCCTGCTCCTTATGATGGTCCTGGAATAACAAAACCTTCCTATCAGCCTGCTCCTCACAGTAGTATCGGAACGACAAAATCTCCTTACCAATTTCCATCAAAAGATACAAATGTCGGTTGCACACGTGGAACTGAAGATTGCGGAGCTGCAAGCGGATGTAGCGGTGGAACAAATCTGAATGGCTCTCCGGATTACAAGCCCTGTGGTCAACCCGGTTTTCCAGTGGGCGTTAACAAGACTTCCGGGCCAGTAGGAGGTTTTCAAGCGTACCCAACTGATTTTTCGAAAAATCCTCAGCAAAATATTCCTGGTGCAAGTCAACCGTTCGACGGATTTCCCGTGGGAGCTGGAAGCGGTTCACGAGATTGTACATCTGGTACCAGCGGTTGCACTTCTGGTTCAGTCAGACCGACATACCTTGACAATAAAATTCCTGGAGAAGGAGGATCGTATTCATCGAATCCCTTCTTAAATGGGAAAATTCCTAACCTAATAGGTATGACTCATGGTAATTAACGAGAAAATTTCTATACTTCTTTTCGCTCGTGTTTGCAACTAATTTCGTATCAAAATAATCTAACAGATGCTGGAAATTAATAACGAGAAAATCTACACTTCTCTTCGTTCATATTTTCAACTAATTTGATATCAAAGAATCTAATCTATAGATGCTGATAACTAACGAGACAACTTATGCTTCTTTTTGCTCGTGTTTGCAACTAGTTTGGTACTAAAAATAACCTAATAGATGCTGATAATTAATATATATTAATAACGAAAAAATCTACACTTCTCTTCATTCGTATTTGCAACTAATTTGATATCAAAATAACCTAGTAGATGTTGGTAACTAACGAGAAAAACTTACGCTTCTTTCCGTTCGAGCTTACAACTAATTTGATACCAACATAACTTAATAGATGTTGGTAATTAACGAGAAAAGCTTACGCTTCTTTTTCGTTTCTATATGGAACTAATTTGATATCAAAATAACCTAACAGATGTTCGTAACTAATGAGAAAAGCTTACGCTTCTTTCCGCTCGAGCTTACAACTAATTTGATACCAACATAACTTAACAGATGTTGGTAACTAACGAGAAAAGCTTACGCTTCTTTTTCGTTTCTATATGCAACTAATTTGATATCAAAATAACCTAACAGATGCTGATAATCAATACACATTAATAGCAAGAAAATCTACACTTCTCTTTGTTCGTATTCGCAACTAATTTAATACCAACATAACCTAACAGATGTTCGTAACTAACGAGAAAAGCTTACGCTTCTTTCCGCTCGAGCTTACAACTAATTTGATACCAACATAGTTTGATACCAACTTAACAGATGTTGGTAACTAACGAGAAAACTTACGCTTCTTTTCTCTTGTGTTTGTAACTATTTTGATACCAAAATAATTTAATAGATGTTGGTAACTAACAAGAAAAATTACGGTTCTTTTTCGTTCGTATTCGGAGCTAATTTAATACCAACATAATCTTATAGATGTTGGTAACTAACGAGTAAACTTACTCTTCTTTTTCGTTCGTATTTGCAACTAATTTGATACTAAAAGGGACTCTGTCTTAGGTGGCCAATTCGCAGCTACAACTACTAGCAAACCGATCGGTCTTGGAAATCCGTTTCTGCAACCAGGAATCGCTGGTGCGTTCGCAGGAGCGACAGCTTGGAGCAACGTCGGTGGCGCGACAGCATCGAATCCAGCTGATAAAAAAGTCGTTTCGATCGGAGAAGAAACGACCAAACCTATCGGCAAAGACAATCCTTTCCTCGGTGGATCGGGGCACGGGAGGGGAGACATCGAAATCGGTAACCCTCCTGATCCAGGAACGTCTGGAGGATTTGCGTCTTGGAGTCCAGGCAACGACCTGGCCAATACCGGGCTCGGTCAGACGAACGTAAATCCTTTTTTCGGCGATAAAACTCAACAGGGAAGCGTCAGACCTTCGGATCGTTATCCTGGCTCGAGTTGGAGTTCAGGGCCAGTCGACGAGGCGAGTTCCTCGGCGGCGAAGAGTCCATCCGCGGCACCTCGCGGCTCGGGTAGCGGGGGAGGTGTTGGAATCAGTTTGGGTGGATTTGCGAGTGACAAACTCGGACAAACCGGACACGACGGCGGCAGTTCCTTCCCTGGCGCATTCTCTGGAGCGTTCAGCAGTTCACAAGCCTCTTCCAACTCCGGGGCAGGAGGTACGTCTATTTTCTTCGGACAATTTTGACGTTCTCGACGAGCCATAATTTCTAGAAGGACACATTAACATATTCGCGACCGGCAAATTTTTTCGCTTTTTCAATACTCGCTTGCCGGTCAAAACGAAGAAAATCTCAAGCTAATTGCCGCAAATTTCTGACGTTGAAACAGGGACAAGTTTGAAATGAAGAACGTTCCGTTAAAGAAATCGAAGTAGTCGAAGTAGTTAATTCTAGGTAAATGATAGAGTATCTGTTATTATTGCATTTATTTGAAAATACATGACATCACATCAGCAGCACAATCAGTGCTTGCAAAAATATGAATTCACGTCAGCGGTCGCGAATGTGTTAAGAATATAATACGTCATTGTATCTCCTTGATCGATAAGTCAAATCAATCGTGGTCAACCATGATCAAACACAAATTGAAGGCAAATTAAAGACAATTATATGTAGATTCCATCGTTCTTTTAATGTCTTTGATATTATATAATATTTCAACAGTTGCGTGTATTATTATACACACGTAACTAAAAATTCATAAAACTTTCAATTGAGAACCAAAATCTGACTCATTTTATACTTTGTACTTTATGTTTGTGTTTGTCGTATATATCGCGATACGATTATAAGTTTTATCGTAATCTGAAATATTTACGATTATGTTATTTAAAAATTCATAAATCTTCCAGCCTAACCTAACTTAAACCCAACCTAACCTAAACCTAACCAAAATCTGTCTTATCTCATACTTTATACTTTATATTTGACCACGTTTGTCGCATGTACCACGATACAATTGCAATTTTTATCGTGATCTGTTCATTTTAAATTGAAATATTTACGATCACGTTATAAAAAAAAAAATTTTCAACAACAGATCCGACTTTTGGACATGCAAACGGCGGAAATTGGGCTTCCAGCGGAGCGAACGCGGCGAGTCAAGCCGGAAGTGGTGCTTGGGCCTCCAGCGGTGCATCAGCTTACGCGGCAAGCAGCGCTAACAGTAAGTTTTGCAAATCGAAGTTTATATACGTATCGAAATAATCAGAGAATAATCGTATATTTAAAGGACGAAATAATATTTCAGGTTGGGCAGGCTCGCAACCGAGTTTCGTCAAAGGCTAAGCTATAAATTCGCCGAATTACCAGGACAATTTTTTTCACTTTGCTTCGTTTGTACTTCTATTTGTAATTTATTTTATTTACTCGTCGCTTACGATACAATCAAATCGATGTACGAAAAGGATTATTGTCTTTTTTTTACACCTGACATCCTACACGCGCGGCTTGATAATTAATCGATAATTTATACCAATTCTTCGAAGCGACTATTATTACATGGAGATTGTAATCGACCGAAGTCTAATGACATACATAATTGATGAATCGGATGTGTTGTTACTAAGTAACAATTTAACAGTGACGATAGCGTGTCGCTATTAAATAACAAAAAATCAATAAAAAGATTATGTTCGACGACGATTGATCAAATGACAGGATCAGCTTTGAAATTTAAAATAATCATAAGATAAATTCTAATGGCCTATAGCAAAGAAGTAAAAACTATGCCGTATCGCTACTAAGTAACAAAAAATCAATAAAAAAATTATTTTTGACAAAATTGGTCAAATGACAGGACCAGTTTAGTCATCAGCGTTCATCAAATTCAAAACAATTATAAAACAAATTCTGGTGGTCTATAGCAAAGAAGTAAAAACTATGCTGCAAAGAAACGACAAATTTTTAAATATCACCGACATGAAATAAATTAAACGAACAGTTAGCTCACGTTCGAACGAGTTGTATAACAGCATCATCACGCGTAAAGCGATAAACGTGGCTTCACTTATGAATTTAAACGTAACGTCATATATATAGAAATAGCACTTGTGTCACCGATATATAGCCAAAGATAGAGCGGTTTGTACATCGCGTGTGTTAACTTGTGAATTATTCATAATATCACATCGATTGTGAGAGAATCTGAAATCTTGTATCCAACAGCTTTGGAATGATAATTTTATCGATCGAGTCATATACAATATACGATGCATTATATTATTGACGATAACGCGTAATGAATCGCGCTAGAAATCACGTGAATTGTACATTTGATTATGTAAGTTTTGTTTTTGTAATTCGAAACAACTGAAAGAAAAAAATTAATCCGCAGGAAGTCGAGAATGGAATAAACTTTAATCCAAAAGAAAAAAATTCCTCTCTTGGCTTTATCGCTGAGAGAAGATATGCATGTACGTGTAAAAAGATCACTGTAGAGGATATATCGAGTAACATTTCATAGACGCAAATAAGTAGGAATGATTCGTTTATTCGAACTGCACAGTTTACGTAATGTTCAAAGTCGTAAAAGACTCGCTCCCGCATATTATTCATCGTGAATACAACAAATATTAAAAACAACGGTCCATGAATCGGGCAAGTCTCCGATGAATCGTGCAAATTCTTTTACGTCCGATCACAGATCAAATTTTAGCTGGTCCTCTTATCGTGTAAGCGACGACTTGAATATCCACCTCGACGAGACCGTCTAAACGATTTTTCCAGCCGAAACTTTGTACGTTCCTTTTCCAGAAGAGTCGAGACTGGCTCCGCTGCTGCTGTAGACACCTTTGGCCTTACCCACGCTGCCGCTCTTATTCACTCCCTCGTCGATGTCGCCCGAGCGAGAGAAGATACTAATCCGACAACAAAAATTGAATTAATTTCTTCTTTGAATCATCGGCTAAATAATTTACAATAAACTCAATCGAATGTGTCAAAAATTAAAAAAAGTAGAAACTCAATAGCTCGAGGCTTTCCGATATTCGCGAGAGTTCGCGAGTTCCTTTTATCTTTTAAGAAAAATTATTTGAGCCTACGTATTTATTAGCGATTAAGTGATTCAACCTACTCGGCTCCATGTCCACCGAAACCGCCGGGGCCACCAAAACCGCCGAATCCTCCAGGACCGGAGCCAGCGTTTGCGTTTGCATTAGCAGATGCATACGCATTTGAGCCAGCAAGAGCTTTCGCGTCAGCGTTGGCACTTGCGAAAGCATTGGCGTTGGCGTTGGCGTTGGCGCTGGCGCTGGCGCTGGCGCTGGCGCTGGCACCAGCGCCTGATGTTCCATAACCACCGTAACCACCTTTGCCTCCGGCACCGTGTCCACCAGCTCCACCTCCACCTCCTGCACCCCCGTATCCACCAGCTCCACCTCCTGCACCCCCGTATCCACCAGCTCCACCTCCAGCTCCTGCACCCCCGTATCCACCAGCTCCACCTCCAGCTCCTGCACCCCCGTATCCACCAGCTCCACCTCCGGCTCCTGCTCCTCCGTATCCACCAGCGCCACCTTTGCCACCTGCGCTACCATATCCACCAGCTCCACCTCCGGCTCCTGCTCCTCCGTATCCACCAGCACCACCTCCAGCTCCTGCTCCTCCGTATCCACCAGCGCCACCTTTGCCACCTGCGCTACCATATCCACCAGCTCCACCACCGGCTCCTGTTCCTCCGTATCCACCAGCACCACCTCCAGCTCCTGCACCTCCGTATCCACCAGCTCCACCTCCAGCTCCTGTTCCTCCGTATCCACCAGCACCACCTCCAGCTCCTGCACCCCCGTATCCACCAGCTCCACTTCCAGCTCCTCCGTATCCACCAGCACCACCTTTGGCACCTGCGCTACCGTATCCACCAGCTCCACCTCCGGCACCAGCTCCACCTCCGGCACCCGCGCCGCCATATCCACCAGCTCCAGCACCACCTTTGCCACCTGCACCACCGTATCCACCAGCTCCACCTCCGGCACCCGCGCCGCCATATCCACCAGCTCCAGCACCACCTTTGCCACCTGCACCACCGTATCCACCAGCTCCACCTCCGGCACCAGCCCCACCATATCCACCAGCTCCACCTCCGGCACCTGCTCCACCTCCGGCACCAGGTGCAACGCCCACACCACCATATCCACCAGCACCACTGCTAGCGCCGGTTTTTATTACTGCACTGGATCCTTTAAATACAAAGTAACAGTCACATAATTCGAAGCTGCTAATATTTATAGAAATATATTTATAGAAAAATGCAATGCATCTTCTACAAAGTCAACTTACCCGCATGACTTCCAGCACCGGATCCTCCGTACCCTCCGGCTCCGGTACCACCACCTGTTCCCGGACCACCGTATCCTCCGGGGCCGCCACCAGCTCCCGAACCACCGTATCCTCCTGCACCTCCACCAGCTCCCGAACCACCGTATCCTCCAGCACCTCCACCAGCTCCCGAACCACCGTATCCTCCAGCACCTCCACCAGCTCCCGAGCCACCGTATCCTCCAGCACCTTTACCAGCTCCCGAACCACCATATCCTCCAGCACCACCACCAGCTCCTCCAGCACCACCACCAGCTCCTCCAGGGCGTCCGCAACTTCCAGTCTGACAACCACCTCCTCCCAAACCAGCGTGTCCTCCAGGACCGCCACCTCCAGGGCCTCCGCAACCCCCAGTCTGACAACCAGCTCCTCCCTTTCCACCACCGAAACCGCTACCGAATCCTCCGCCACTGCCAAATCCGCCACCACCTCCTCCACCGCCGCCGCCACCACCGCCGAATCCTCCGCCAAATCCTCCGCCAAATCCACCTCCCAATCCACCTCCCAATCCACCTAGGCCAGCAAGAGATTTCACGAAGTCACCCCCATCGTAATGTCCATGGGGATTACGTTTCGTCCTGATCTCTGCGGCTAAACAGACGGGTCATTGTTTAATTACTAAACACCTAAATACAATTACAGAAGCTGGAATGGAGCAATAAGACCAAATGTGAAATTCGGCAGTAATGTCAGTTATTAGCGATTACTTTTTATTCTTCGTGTTTCTAATTTTTTGGGGGGATAGAAATTAGATGAAGATTGGATTTGCAACTGAAAAGAAGAGTAATATTAGTGAAAAAGAAAAGTACCTTGTGCGTGAACGCAGAGGAGCGCCAGTAAGGCGAAGATGCTGATGACTCGATATCTCAACATGATGACGGACCGATTCTTCTATTCCGATCGTTTGCAAAACGCTGATCTTTATATCGTTCCTCCCACTCTGATTTCCTGCGATTCTTCCTACGGCAAGTACCGCTTCTTCGAACGCAGTTCCAAGCGTGAAACGGCTCAACGAGAGCAAAAAAAAAAAGAAACGAGTGTTGACCAAGAGCTTTCTTTGAGTCCCTACTGTTTTCTCCGAATGATCTTCGTCCTGACTCGAAATACTCGTCTATTACATTATATTATATTATCATGTTTTTCTTTCTTTTTTCTCCAGTTACTTATCTCGTCCATTTTTAACGAAAATTCAATTTATTTGTCACCTGTAACATTGTTCATCTCGAGACAATAGTGTCACTTTGTTCAAGGAAATAATTGAAATACAAAGGACTTATTTTCAAGTATTACTTTCCATCGTAAAAAAAAAAAAATCCTTGAAGCTACGCACTACGTATCTCTTAATCCTTACGTACGTTCTTGCGTATCAAGACGGAGTAGGATTTCCCTCACGTAAATATGATGGTTAAAACAAGTCGGCTGTTGGGGGTTACGTCATTGGAAATTTCGCGCGTGTTTTCTCGTTCACTCTGCTGTGCAAATAACAGTGTCAATAGCTACTACTAGCAAGCTGGTACCAGACGAAGAAATTATCGAATAAAAGAAATCGTTGCCGTGATTGATCAATCAATAAACAAACGGCATCGAGCTTCGATAAAATTTTGCAAGCGTGAACAGAAACGCTGATAACCTCGAGTAAGCTGTCGTTTAAACATTGACCTAAACTTAATAACATTCTATCGATTGTACATAGCGCAGCAACGACTATAGTCGTACAATTTTCTTCGCATTTTTGCCAACCAGGCTCCGATAGTTGAATTCGCGGAAACGCGGTTCTCTCAAAGGATCGCGATTTTATCGTTTACGCTGGCAGCTACAAGGACAGCTTGCCTGATTCGCAATTCTCACGAGTTGAAGACTCGTTTGACCGGCTCCCATTATGATATATAATATATAGAGGATTATCATCCATCGTTGATCAATGGTACAGAGATCAATGATACCGAGGAAACGATTAACGCATATCGCGCTTGATCGTTTGGAATTTTGCTATGGGTATTCCCAACGTCTCACGATTGAAAATCTTTTTCTTCTCTCAGGGCCTGTATACAAAGGTCGCGACATACGACAGACACGTAGACGACAGAAATAACGCAAATATACAGGGTGAAAAGAAAATTTACACCTTCGATTTGATGATAAGACTAACTATTAACATTATTCGAAATATAAACATTACATCCACCCATCCAGAATCATAAAGTCGCTATTAGAACGCAAAATGATTAAGAAACTTTTTTGTCATTTTTCAAGAGAACTATTAGTTTTACCTTCGCAATAAGTAGAATACAATGCAGGAAAAAACTTTGATCTTGAAATTCAAGGTCAAGGTCAGGATCAATTTTAAGTTCTTAGGTAGGTACATAATGAATATCTTAACGATAAACTGCAAGTTTCACTATAACGTCATTATCTTAATTGACCAAAAGAATTTTAAAAGTAATAATGTACGTTTATTGCGTAATATCAATACATAATGTTACATAACAACTTATTTCGAGTCTACGTCATCGAACGTATCGAAATTGAAAACAATGCGGTTCTTTCTGAGATAAACGTACAAATTTGGAAGTTGAGAAACGATCCCCCGTACGAGCATTCGGGAAATTTGTTGAAGATAACAATAATATACCTGTCAAATAGATACAGCAATATTCGATCGGCTTACGAATACGATTCTTCAAGTACAAAACTAATTCTTTTTTTCCTCTCTCTCTCTCTCTCTCTCTCTCTCTATGTATATATAATATATATGTATGTATATATGTACTTATGTATGTATATATAAATTAAATTCTATATTATAACAAAACAATCGTAGTAACGGAAAAAAAACAGATAACCATTAAGTTATGGGATTTCTTTTTTTTTATATTTATAGATGAGTCGTACGCACGTGGATATGTATATTGGTATTATTGCATAGATTTTTTCCTCTTCAGAATCTTCAATTCTATTTAAAAAAAAAGAATTGTTTCGAACACGAGACACGCATAAAATTCGTATACTTCTCATCAACAAGTTAGCATAGCCAGTCTTTATACAATTGTATCGTGCATTATTTGAAAATAACTACGATAATAATACGTAGCAAAATATAATAATTGTGAACTTATGAAATTCTTAATACAATAGCGAGAAATAGCTTCTCCAATATATCTTATTAATATTAATTTAATAACAAAGAAAAAAATCTCTAGAACGTTAACAAAATTATTGTCTTTTTTTTTTTAAATATGAATGACTAAGGAAATCCTACTTTAAAATTGGTCCAAGGTTTACGCTAATATATCTGTACATTTTTTCTCTTACCATCGATATCGTAGTTTTCTCGTTTCAATGAAGGACAACAAATTCTTATCAATAATTCAAATACGTATAGATTCGTATATCAGAGTCGCACACCAAATTCGTCTAGTCTATATATTCAGATTCGTATACCAGATTCATTATATAAATTTCAAACTGCGATCCGATTACATCTAAATAATTCTATTTACATTCCAATTATCACTCTTGTCCGAGTGCGCGTCAATTGTTAAAGTACAAGGAAAACGATAAGAACACGACGTGTTTTAACATCAAAGTTCCTTCGGATAATCGCATTTGGAGATTAACAAAACATAAACATCTTCTCTACGTAAAACATTACGCTTCGACTAATTCTTTCGTCGTATCTTCGTCTTTACACAGTCTTTACATTTACTTTTGATTCTTTTTGATTTGATTGTCGATTACAATTCCAATCACACGAATTTGATTTCAGTCCTGGGAGTAAGGCCGCAAAGTTTTAACAACGTATCTCGTCTTGCCCTGAAGATGCGTTGAGATTTCTCCATCGATTTTAACGCAACACGTATACATCGTAAGATGAAACAAGTTGCATATAGCGTTGTTCTCTTACATCATTTCAATATTCTATAAAATACGTGTGTTAATATCCTTCTTTCCCATTGAAGTTTGACAGGTAGCTTTGCTGTGTTGCGCTTCGAATTACTTCCACCCACCTGAAAAACATTCGGGTTCGGTTAGGTCAAAAATTTCTGGGGATAAATTCCCAATTTCGTGCTTTTTTTCACAAGTTTTCCTCACCGTCCAAACGTGTAGTCGCTCTCAGCGCGGAAGAAGTACACGTGACTTTTAAATTGCAACTTGAAGACAAAATCCTTATTAATACCATCCTTTTCCGTCGGGGTAGTCACAGTGTACCCCAACAACGGCAAACTAGCCAATGGGAAGTCGTCTCGATGTGATTTGTAAAAAAACAAGCAAAAGTTGGTAAAGACCACCCAGAGCTTCTGCCAACCGTTGCTATTCTTGAATTTCCGCAACAGAAATCCACTAAGTTGGTTCTAAAACAAATAAAATGTAAATACGTGTCGCTTTCTACGTCGTTGTTCTTTCCTCGATACAGCAATGTTTCACTCACTTGAAACGCTCGCAACTGATCGGCGTAACTTATGCTCGTGTTTCGATGCCAACAAACGTGCACGGTCGTGTTGCTTCGTTGAGAAGCTTTGGCACCTCCGCAGCTTGCTCGGTCTGCGTCTAACCCGAGGCTCTCGCCCATTTCATCGGCCGAACCTACAAAAATTTCGTTGCGTACAATTTTTGCGTTGAAGATCCATCCCGTGCACCAAGCAAGTACAAACACTTACTGCAAGATTTCAAATTCAAGTAGGGCATTTTTGGATCAGCATCGGCCTGCGCGATAGCCATGTTTAAATCTTCCAACCATCTCTCCTTTTCTTTTTCGTTGCTAGCGGCCACTGTTAAAGACCTGCATGAACCGTCGACTTCAATGTACATTGACATTCGTTTCTTTCTTTCTTTCTTTTTTTTTTTTAATTGTATCACAATTGTGTATAAAAAAGAATAAAAGAGAAGAAAATGAGCAGTAATAACGGTGAATAAGAGCGGCGAATTATTTCGATGAATAAATAGCCACCGAAATGTTCACTGATGCGTCTCTGGCACATTTACATCGGTAGAATAGCACGCTCAAGTGAAGCCTGTAGAGTCAATTGACCTCTTAATGACTGCAGAGACCTCGTCCTTTTAACACCTCGTTACGTTCAATAATTTACTTAAACGGGACAACACTCCATTCGCGAGATACTCACTGATTTCCTTGAGCGTCGATCACAAATGCGAAGTCCGATCCAGTTTTGTTGTCGCTCTCTCGAATCTTCATTCCTTTTAACGGAAGTTGGCCGTGAACGCGAAAACATTGAGTTGGCTGTTGAGTACGGAATGTGTACAGTAATATGTCGGAAAACTGAAAAAAAAAAGAAAACAAAAAATTAAAAAATGGGACTTATTTAGGTGGGACTTATGCGTAAACTTACCAAGAAGAACATTCTTTGCTGGAAACCTTTACGACTGTACTTTTGCAAGCAACCTTGTCTAACGAATCTACGACCGTCTTGGACCAAATTGTCAAAACCATTGATGTCTCTTTGCATTTCGCAAAGTTGAACCAGATTTTCCTACATATACAATCACACAGGCGTCAAAATATATCAAAGTGTATAATAATATATATAAAATATATAAAAGTGTATAATTCTTGGCTAAATGAAGCTAATATTATTAATAATAGCAGATATTTACCGCTTGATTAATTATACTAAGGCCTTCGAGCAATGTTTCGCCTAGTCGATCTCTTGCCGCTAAGCAATCTTCGAAATCCGTATGGTCTTTCGGATAGTGGTCTAATAACCCTAAAAAATCGGATCATTGTGAGGCAGGTATAATAGTGTATATACAGTGAAGAGCATAATTGTATCAGTGACAATGAAAAATTGCCGATAATTCATCCGATGAAGCTTCTATTTTAATAATCTATATGATTTTGTTTTTTTTGAAGACGTTCTTACATATACAGCAGATAGATAGAAGGTAAAGATACTTTTATTCTAGAAAATTGTAAAAATTCAAACATGCGTTGTAACATGTAAACTTGAAGACATTTTTTTCGTGACTAGATCCATTATATTCTAATATTGAACATTGAATATTAGAATTCAATATTTCATCATCTAAATGAACCCTAATGTTCAAAGTTTAATAAAATGATGTTCAAAAAAAAATCACATAATAATGAGTTTTAAGGACTCATTGTAAATGAAAGATTCCAACCTCCAAGATTATGGTGGATCTCGTTACGAAAAAACTTTTTTAATGATCTTACGCTTGAATTTTTACAATTTTCGAAAAAAAAGATATCCTCATTTTTACACGATGTAAAATCATCTTCAAAAATAATTAACTATTTTCAAAGCAAACTGAGATCAAGTGAATTGTCACATGATCTTTTTTTTTTTAGGAAACTATATGAATTTTTTCATTGTCGACAATACAATTATACTCTTCATTGTATATATATGTCGTACAATATGTAGACGAGATTAGTAAGAAACGATCTACATACTATCGATAATACTGTTGTAGTGCAACAACCGTTGCAACGGTTTCAAAAGGAACGAAGTTAGCGGTAGATAACAATGCTTCTGTGCCTCGAAGTCCCGGCACAGCTGGTCAAAACGACGCGACGTCCTCGTGTAATATTCCATCTTCTCGAGGACTGGTATTAGATTCTCGAGATATTGATCGTAAAGCGGCAGCACGTTCAACAAAGTGTTGTAAAGAAAATCGCCGATGTTGTGCCGCGCGTTGCTCTCCCAACGTTCCAATCTTGCCTCCATTTCTTGAAGGCAGGGCCCGTGAACGTCCGCTAAAAGCTCGATCAGCGAAACAACCGCTTCACCCTCTAATTCAGCCTCTCGAGATACCTCCTCTCGGAACCACTGTCGAGCAAAAATAGGACATGGCGATTATCGCTGTCGACGTCTTTCTCACCTTCGCGTGAGCAACACAGATACAGCGTAGCTACATCTGAGAAATCTCAATTCGAAACGAACCAAAAGTCACTAATTGCAACACTAGAACTACCAAAGTTGTCAAAATGACTAATTTATAATTTTTGTTGGGAATTTTGTAGACACGAAACGGAGCGTTTTTAGAGATTTAAATCATTTTTTATATATTATATATATGAAAGTTTGTGCAAGTTATTGTTATCATAAAGCTTCTCTATTTTTTCACTTCAATGCTGAGGTTCTCAATGTGAGGCCCCATTCAAGAATGAGTTTCTTGCATTTCACTTTAAGACGAATTTATATTTTGAATTTGTTTTTATTTTATAATAATTTAAATAATCAAAATATTAAAGAAAAAGCTTCCACTTTAAAGCTTATTTTATATCTGTGCATTTCAGTTCTCTTTTGTATGTTTTAAAACTTTACTTGTTGTTCATCGTGTCACTTCGTTTTATTATTTCTTTAACAATTTATTAGTATAGATTTCTTCAAGGTACTTCAACTGTCTTCGTTCCTTTATTTTTTTCTTTCATGGATGTCACGTTCTTCGGAAGCTTGTTTAGACCAAGTTAATTTTAGGCTTCCTCCACGTCAAAAATTCACCTTTTGAATAATAAGAATTGTGTCAAAGGCGGGAAGGGGGCATTAGAATTTTAGACATGCTCAGGTAGGCCAAAAAAAGGTTGGGAAATACTTCTTTAACGTCTCTGATGGAAATTTTATTTTATACTTCAGTGGTTGGTAGTTGTAGTGTTAAATCTAGCGTGAATTTCAATAGTTTGCAACGAATTCTCGAAATTCTCGATGCTCGAAATACGTACGTACCACGTTTATCACGTCGAGATCCTTCTTGTAGGTCCGCTCGGTCATGAGAAGTTCCTTCGCTATATAATACGCCTTGTCAGTCGGCCATCTCTGTTCATCGAGAAGAAAATCACGCGTTAACTCACCCATTTTTTTTTGGAATGTAAAAAAGCGCAAAAGTACAAGAAATATTTTTTAAACGCCAGCTCACTTTCGTTTTTCGAACTTCGGGATCCTCCACCTCGCCGTTTCGTATGTTTTTCACGGGGCTTAGGTCCGGTGTGTTGGCCATGCTCGCGTTGCTGGTGTCCATCGTACCATTGGTACGTTTCTCAGGCGAAGACTTTTCGTTGGAGAACATGGAATTATTATTCTCCTGTTTCTTTGGCTTTTCCAGTCTATCTACCTCGGTATCTGTAAACGGAAGGCAAGTAAGAGAACGGAATTCTCGGATGGACCCGGGCCACAAAGAACGAAGAAAATTTGCGGTCAATAGATGAGATATACAATGAGAAATAAACGCTCGAGGGGAAAAAGAAGTATAAACTCGAGCCTCATGCTACGGTGCATAATATAGTTGTGATATCAGCCTCTTTTGACTTTTAGCCGCGGCGATTCTCATGTTCCATAGTTAACGGTAGGATTTGCAACAGAGAACAGACGAAAAGAAGAGACAGAAAAAATAAAGAGAGAACGAGAGAAAAGGCGAGCAAGGATCTCGGAAGAGTCCGATCATTCCTTCTAACCGGTCATTTTCGTTTCTAAAAGTTGTCGCGGCTTGAAAGCGTTCGCTTTAAAATTTAAAACGATCCACTGAAATTCAAGAATATACGTACAGTAGAAGTTATCATCAAGTACGTAAGATCCAACCAGAGAATCAAATTCAATCAAATCGCGAGAACTTTTGAAATGACCAACTATTACACAAACACGTAAGTAGATACGTACATACACATCTCGTGCAGGGGGATGCGTTTCAAGGGAAGAAAGAGCTTTCGAAAAGAACGTACGTTGGTTCTTCTCGGTCGAGTCTAATCGTTATTAATCTACGAGTTGCGAGTGTCACGTTGCAGATCTAACTGTCTGAAATGCACTCAGCTAACAGTCTAGAAAATATATATACAACTCAGGAAAACAATACTTTCTCAATACACATCCAAACATTCGAGATCGAAACAAATGAACGAACAACAAACTACGAACGTTAATAAACGAACAAAGGAGAGACTCAACGACGTTTGAACATGCAAAAATCCTACGTTGTGCAAGAGCTCTACGTCACGACAGCGTGTTTCGAGGCAACTAAAATCACTGTCATTGACATTCATTGAACGACGAAGCCATTCCACATTACGCCTCCCAATTACAGAGGCCATTCAAAGAATGTGTAAAGTGTGGATTTAAACGCGCATCGAAGATGCGTGTCCGGGACTACGAACATAACAAGAAAACAAAGAAAGAAAACGTTGTGCCGCTACCGAGCAAACGAGCAAATCCTCGAAACAACAAAGAACTGCAAAGAATAGTAAGAAATACATATCGCTGACAGTAAACATAAGGCACTGTTAGGGATTACTCACACATGGTATATTGTCATCCGGTCGACCAACGAATCCGGGAGTGCGATAAAAAGATACGGTAATGAAGAACGGAAAGAGGACGACACGGAGCACGGGACTGGGAAAATATTTCCAATAATAATAATAATAGTAATAATAATAACACTTTCAAATTTCATCGAAAAGGAGTTAGAAAAACAGAGAAAGAGAAAGAGAAAGAGGGAGAGACTAGAAATCGAAAGAAAGAAAGAAAAAAGCCTAATCCTAATAACAAAATAACAAAAGTCGAGAAAAACTTGGAGGGTTTTTGAAGAAACTGAAACTGAAAATATCCAAGTCCAAGAAAATACGGAAGAAAAAACGGAATCACAGAAGACCTCTAGCTATGTGACTTTGTATATAATTTATTATTGTTATAATTCATGTATCAATAATCAATGTACAATAGAGATTTCCTACGCTTGAAATGTTATTTTTTCCTTCCCCCGTCGGACGCCGTGATTCCCCTTTTTTTTTCTTTTTTTTTCTCTTTTTTTTTAACGCTTAAGAGTTACCTATCCTTTCCTATCCTTCTCTTCACTCTTTCAACCACAAATTTCGGTTTCTCAGGGGAAAATCACCACGTATTATCGGACCGTATCCGCGCGTGTATGTGTATACCTCTGTGTGTACGTGTGTGTGTGTATTTTCGCGCGCGCACGCGCGTGCTTGCATTTGTCCACGCGTGTATACGTGTTACTGTACGTGTGTATGTGTGTGTGTGTGTGTGTGTGTAGAAAGAGAGAGTTAACAAGTACGGTACGTTGATAAACGAATGGAAAAAAGGTACAAATTACAAATTGAGGAGGAGCGCCGACACGACGGACACGCGTTATATCTTTTTTGGTATAGTTGTGAGCAACCCTCGCTTTCCCTCTTTCGTCATCTTAAGATCGATCGTTCGTTTGACCCGCTTCTGGAAAATCTACGATTATTCGTCGGGAAAAAGTGAAAAAGAATCGACAAAGATTCAACGCAGAGACAAAGCGTAAGAATCGAAAAATCACGTTGCACGGAAATTCATCTGTATCCCATGTGGTTCCCAACGTGGGGCCTATACCCAACAAGACAGGTGCAATTTGATTCTCTACAGGGACAAGCATCGAAGAATGAGTTATTAACAATACGTTTAAATGAAAATTTAACTTTTTAATTTTTTTTCTTTCGTGGATGAAAACGTCTTTTGGAAGCTCGTTTAGACCAAGTTAATAGTCTTTCAGGCTTCCTTCACGTCAAAACTTCACTTTTTGAACAATAGGAATGATGTGTCACAGATAGTGGGGCATGGCCAAAAAAGAGTTGGGAACCACTGATCTATATATCTGTATAATGGTCGAAGGTACGTACGTTTCTTCTACGTCCTCTCTAGAGTCCGCCAAGTGTAACACGTATAAAAAGTTTATAAAAGAGTAGCCGATTAAGTTCGCTACGTTTGTAACTTGTTTCTTTTTTTTTTTTTTTTCGTGGAAGACGAGGATTTCCGTCGATAAATCGTGGAAAAATCAAACGTACCGGTTTTTCACCGAACGAAATGAATCCTTAAGTCGCGTTCGCAAAAAATTTCGCACGAAATCGACGCGGAAAGAGACAGTTTTAAGAACGTTTGAAAGAGTATCGTAATACTTCGATCGCAAAACACCGACGATGGCAAAAAGACACTAGTGGAAAAGAACGAGAAACGTGTAATGTAATCGGTAGTTTCCACACGATCAAGAGCAAACGAGTGCTCTGGGTCGTAGAGAGGGCACGAAGGAAACGATTTTCTACTCTCGTCGCGACGCATTTACTCGTCGAACTCGTATTCAAACTCGATTGGACTACGAGCCCGTGTGTCGCGACCATAAAAGGGCACATACATCGAACACGCAACAACGTAGGGGAAGAAGAACACAGAGTAAGCAAGTAAGTAACACCTGGAAGAAGATCACGGTCAAGAGAAAAGTAGAAAACGTGGAAAGGAAGAAAAGGACCAAAGAAAAAAGAAAAACAGATAGAATCGAAGGTACAATCATATACGGTGTCATACACATACATATTGCAAAACTGATAAGTAAAGAAGTAGACCTGGGTGTGACGCGTGTTGATTAAGTACATACGAGTGCGTTCGATGTGTTTGATTGAAACGTGACGTGGTGGCTGATTCGAGTCGAGTTTAGGGATATATACCGGGTGTCCTCCGTAGGACACTCGATGCAACAGTACGTACGTATGTATGTAGGTTGGGGGTAATACTGTGAGAAATATCGGTGGCAGGCGACAAAGATATAAATTGCCGTTGGTGAAATCGTGAGAGGGTTCGCTACGTAATGGTTCACAAGGTTCCTAGAAACAGTAGAAAAATGTAGTCGACACACGTTCAACGGAGGTGTGTGTACGTGTACGATGCTGCAAGAAATCAAGTACCACACTGCAACTAGAGATGTGAGTTTAATCATTGCGCCGCGACTCAATGACGCTTTGGCTCGATTCGTTACGGTTTCTCGGGGTCTCGTTTCACCGCCGTTTGGTGGAACAGCGCCACGATTTAATTACACACGTGATATTCGCAATATTATCGGGAAGTTTCGGAGTTTTCGCGAAACCGTCAAAAGCGCGTCGACGTCTCGCAAAAATTCACATCTCTGCGCATAATACAGAGGGGACAGACCAAGTCGAATTTGAACAGGCTAAACCAGGTGAAGACTATAAAGTGACGTGGCTACGTGGGCGAGGGATCTCGGTGCTTTACTTTACTTTACTGTACTTTACTGTACTTTATTTTACGGGGAATCTAAAAGCTAGATCGGTCGAGGGATGGATCGATCGGATGCGAGAGGCCGACGCAAAGCTACGTGAGACTCGTTAAACCCGCGGAGAGAAAAGGGACGAAGAGCCGGAAGAGGGGGAGGCGGGGAGAGAAGAAAGAAAGAAGACGGAATAGAAAAGAGAGCAAAGGGAGAAAAAGGATCGAAGTAAACTTTTGTTAGTATGTACACGCTGCAACCTACGTCAGCAGGTATTCTAAGCTGAATATGTAATACCACGAATGGGAAATTCCTTTGCGAAAAAAAGTTGCAGTTTGCACAGGAATTTCCCGAACGATCGGGTAGCGAGTCAATGAGGGCGAGTCGATGAGACAAAAATCGGCCAACTATCGTTTCTTCTACCTATTTCTCTACTTTCTTGGTGCAGTGCATACGTAAATGATACTGACTGCGGGATGATAGTGAGCGAACAACACGTAAGATCGGACGTACACAGTTGGTACGCCGATTGCGTGACGGGGACGTGAGATCGGAACGTGGAGGGTCGTGACGAAGAGGATGAAGGGGTGACTACTAGTCGTAAGCGAGAGAGCAAAATCGGCCGCGAGACGACGCGACGGCAACTAACGGATCCGTGCCAAGAGAAAAACCGCGGTTCTTGCGTCCGAGCGTTGCGGCGAGCTACACATTACTAGTTGTTACCGGCCGAGAACGTTCTTGGCAAATGTTCGTGCTCGGTAATTCGGTTTTGGATCTCTCGGTGGTTATCGATCGGCGTTGGAACATGGCATGTATGTATCGTGGCACAGCTCGAGACCGAGGGCGTACACGCGTCTCTTATCTTCTCTCTCCTTCGCCATTGGGATATTGAGCTACGTGAAATCGTACGAGAAATCGGTTAAATCGTGAACGTGAACGTGAACGTGAAATATGAATATGTGAACGAGGCACCGAAGATGGAAGAGCTTCTCCCTTTCATTTTCTCATTTTTCGTCACTCGTAACGTCGATTTTCTTTCTCTCTCCGGTTCTCGCTCTGTCTGTCTCTCTCTCTCTCTCTCTCTCTATCTTTCGCTAGCGTGCTAAGAAAGCCTCCGACTCTCTCAGAGATGTAGCGTGGTACTTCTTTGTTTGTCCGGCAGTGTGTTCTCAACGTGGGTATGCCGGTATGAATCGATTGGTGAGAGTGCGTGGCGTTGCGTGAACCATTACGTTACGAATCTGTGCCATGCGGAGTGGCACGTGCCAAGCCGGCGAGTTCACGTAGCCGTTCGCGTAGTTCCAACGATTGTATTCACCACCTGTCGAAAAGCATACGTAGAGTATACATCGGAAAATATTGCGAATGCGCTCCGTGCTCCCGCGCTACCAACCAACAACTCTCTCTGCTGCACAGGTCGACTACCCGTGCAGTAGTGCTCTCGCACTCGCAAATCCCCTTTCCGTCCCTTTTCCGCGTCCCTGACCCACCTCACTGTGCAAAACACACACGTGCATACTCTTGGCTCCGTCGCCAATTTCCGCGTGTTCCACGTTCTACGTACGTTCGCGCGAACGATAGGAACGACGACGACCGCGATACCCTCGAGTAAAAACAACGGTCGTGTCGTGTCGTGCCCTGACAACAAATCCGCGAAACATCTACGGACCGATCGAGACGCTGCGCGAAAACGAAAAAATCAACCATTCATACTGCAACGGAAACTCGTGATAACACATAACCGTACAGGTTACCTAGATGTTACGCCTAATACCTTTTGATCCCTATTGCAGGTATCACGACCTTTGCGTACTAACCTCTTACGTCTATAATTAAATATAAATTTACGTATGTATATATATATATATATATATATTGTATATAAACATATACGCGTATCTCATTGGCATACGCGTATATACTTACACATAACGTGTACACGCGTCCCTCCATTTACGCGGCACTTTCTTTTTAACGCAGAGTAAATTGCAACACTATTCACGCGGCCAGAAAATATAGGGTGGGCCAAAAAGTTTCTTTCTACCTATCTTTTTTTCAATAAAACTAAGAAAATAACTAAGAAAAAACTAATTTTAATAATTTTTAATTAAATTCAAGTTCAAAAGTGAAATATTAAGTATTCAAAAGTGTTAAAGTAATAAAAAAAAATGGAAGAAAAATATATAGTAAAAAAGTTACGGATTTATTTTAGTAAAAAGTGACTTTTTGCCTACCCTGTAGATACTGATCCGAAAGTTCAACAAGCCTTGAACGTTTCAACAAGATTTGAAGAAACGTCGCAGCGAGCATCAGCGAATTTTACGAAAACTTGGCGAAAAGTACGAATCGTCCGAAAAAATTAACGTTAACAATGAGAATGAAGTCAAACTTCCGAAATATTTCAAACAATGAGGACAACGAAACGAAATTTAATTTTGTTTTCTGAAATATTTTTTTTCTTTTTGTTAACCTACGCGAAATAAATATGTATTTCTATAACTTGTACCAGCTTTTCTTTCGTACCGACAGCGATTTTCATTCACGTGGACTCCGCGTAAACGGAGGGACGGGTGTGTGTAATCATTTATAATTTATCGTAACGTAATACGTATTCAGTCGTTTGTCAACATCGATGCAAACCGATCGACTTTGAACATCTCGTCGGGCTCGAGGTTTTCGCGGGTTTTGCTTGGCAAAGCAAAAGAGTCTCTTTTTCGTTGATGGTGATTCGCTGGTAAAGAGGAAAGAAAGAAAGAAAGAAAGAAAAAAAAAAAAAAAGAACAGAACGTGCGATGCCATGTGCTGCGAACCGGCAATTGGCAACAGACTCCTTTCTTGACGAAGCGCGAAAGCAAAAGCTCGATACTTGGCGATAAATTTGGGGTAGCGGCAACTCGATATCGGGTAACTCGTCGTCTACATGAGATTATTCTCCGATGGTCGGGGTCGAACGTGCGAAAAACACGCCCCCGAAAAATCAAAATACGCGTCGTTCATTGGAAAACTTCGAGCGCAACGATCTCGAGGCGACACGATACGCGCGCTGCGTAATCGTGTGACACGCACGCGTATCAAGTAAGTACGATATAACCATGAAGGTGAAAAGAAGAAGAAGAAGAAAAAGAAGAAGAAAAAGAAAAAGGGTGAAAACCAAAAGGAAACGAAATCGAAAAAATGAGAATGATGAAGAGAGATCGGGTATGTGAATCGGTAATTAATGAAAGGAATAAAGAATGGATCGAAGGTGACAGCGTGATGATGATGATGATATTGATGACACAGACAAAACTGAAAAAACGTAGGAGATACAGAAAGAGAACCAGTGCTCAAGAAGAGACGCGTGCGTGTGTGTGATATAATATCGATGGCAGAGGACTGAGGTCTGACGATGCACAAATGCAAGACGAGGACAAGTCAAGATTAAACCGATATTACAGGAACTCGTGTATATATGTATGTACGAACAGATCGAGGATACGACGATACTCTTCTTCTGTCTAGGAATTGGGATTTCGCTTGGAGGAATCGATCGGCAGGACCGTACCTTTCAACTTTCCTTCAGAGTGTGTGTACTCGTATTGAAAATAGAAGACAGACAGACGTACAGAAAGAAAGAAAGAAATAAAAGGAAGCGCGATCCAGAATGATCGAGGAACTCGAGAAGAAAGCGACGATTCCAGGGACGGTGAATATCCGTCGAAGCGTCGACGCGTTCGCGCGAAGTTAACTAACAATGGGCACGGAAAAATTATCATCAGTCGACGTTGCGCTTTTGAAGAGAGAGAGAGAAAAAAAAAAAAAGAAACTATCTTGGCAAAACTGAGATTCAGTTCGTACGATCGGTGTTCCGTATCTAGTGCCCATCGTTGTGCACGCGCAAATTAATATTTCTCGACGTTTCCATGCTCCCATCGAGATTGGCTTACTCTGTGATGACACGCGACGATATAACACATAACGTGTGACGACACGTTCGTGAGTTTCATTGCAGCGCAGCCGGAAGCCAACGCTCTGACACGATCCGCGTTGATCGTCCAAGAGCGACGGCTCCGAAAAGCGTGCCGATAGATTTGCATGCAAAGGAACAGATTCGGAATCGATACGGTATCGCCATCTCCTCATACGCGACTCGTTCTCTCGTGCAACATTTCCCTGGTGTTGGTCGAGCTGTTAGTCGAGTTGCTGTTCTTTTCGCGTGCGATCAAGTTTCGACAAACGTCGACAAACATCGACAAACATCGACAAACATCGACAAACGCCGGTAGACGCGTCGCGTTGCGTTCCGAAAGGGAGTGCCATCGCGATTCGTGTGTACAGCTTCGAGGAATCGACAGCGAAAACGTAGATTCTCGATAAATTCTCGGTAAGGACCGTAAATACGCGAGTTCGTCAGCCATCAGTCACGATCGAACGAATCTCGGTCGATTCGTCGTCATCGTAAGCAACTCAAGCCATCGTGTGATCGGCACTCAGCAGCAATCACTCTCTAATCTCCGTATTGTATTTTTTTCTCCTTTCGTTTCTTCTCTTTCATTTTATTATAGCTTTTGATACATAGTTACTTAGTTAATTTCTTCGTATATTTCTTCACTGCGTTCTACTACGACGTAGTAACTAGTAACCTTTTTTTTTTTTCTTTAATCAATTAAGTTTAGCGGTAATAGCGATAACAATGACTAATGAAGTGGCGATTAATGGTCACAATGGTGGTGATTAACGATTATTTAACGATAACGTGATTATCAACGATGATCGTCCATCGCTTGCCTGCTAGACGATTTTAGGGACTTGCGTTGGTTTCCCTAGTATCTCTGTGGTCTCGTGTCAAACGAGCCTACCACTTCCCCCTCCCCGCCCGAAAAAGAAACCACGCGCCAAACTGATTTCCAGACGCGCCGTCACAACTACGTATATACACTCCCCCCCCCCTTTCCTGTTTCGCGTATTTCTTTCTAATTCGCGACGAATCACAGAACGGTTCAGACCGTTCGAGCACGGTCTGAAACAAGGCTATCTAAGCTCAGCTTTCCCGCTCCGACCGCCACGCTCTTTATCTGCACGCTTTGTCGAACAGATCTTTTCTCTTCGTTTTTTATTTTTTTTTCCCGTTGATCGTCGATCGATCGAACCGTGACGAGCAAAACAAAAGAAAAAAAAAAGAGAGAGAGAAAGGAAAAGAAAGACGTCCCGATGTGAGCAATGGAGCGATTCTTCGAGATACACGCACACACATACTGTGCGACATCCAGCTATTTACGGCTGTGAAAAAAAAAACGGAAAATCAGTCAAGCGTAGAAAATCGGAGGGACCCGGAGTAGGAATGTTACGCGTGGCAGTCAGAGGGTGAACGGAATCGTATCGTTGAAACGACACAGACATCTAATGCGCAAGAAGGAAGAAAAACCCCCACCGATTCGTACTCCCTAGCGCGACAAAAATCCCTATCTATCGAGTGTTCGCTCCCTCGCGAGTTACGTTAAAATATTGCTTTCAAACGTCTCCGAAAAACGATCCGAAGGTTTACGAAGCAAGGTCGGCGCTGGACTTTTCTTTTTTTACCGCGGCGCTTTCGAAACGTTTCGAAGGAAAGCAAACGCGGCCCGAACGGTGAAAGAAACGGAGGAATTCGGTCGATGATTTCGTTGCACGTGGATGTTGCTTCTCGAGCGCAGAACCTCCCTCCCCTCCTGCCGCACGGCGAGCGTGAGATATTTTTACGTCGGCGCCCCCTTACGCTCGACGTAACATCACGCGTTAATACCACGTTAAACCCGTGCCTGCGGCGGAACATTTATTTACTCCCGGCTTTGTCCCGCAGTCCGTCATATTAATATCGATCGTTTTACAAATTTAGCCTCGACCTATCCAACTACGCGTCCCTCTCGCGCGATGAATACCCGCAGCTTCCTAACCCGGAGCTGTCTCTCGCTACCAACAGGCTAGATGATGCCATCGTTAACCTCCTGTGGGCCGAATTTTGTTCACAATTGTAAACAAAAAATTTACGTAACGTAAAATCGGCAAGTATCAAAAACCTGTAACTACAGATTAATAATAAACTCAGTAATTTCAACGAACGTTTTGTAACTTTGAAGTAACAACGGCTCGCAACGTTTGCACTTGAAATTAAACATAGATGCACGTTGCATTTTATTTTTGGAACCTCTTTGCACCTTCGTCTGATGGTGATTTACTGGATCTATTACTAGAAGCTAATGCTTTTTATTCTTATTGTTCTTTTATCTTTATATGACTTTGTATTCGCATTTTAGGCCTCTGATATGTAAAACTAAAAGGCAAAGAAAACAGAAAACGTTATCGCAAATACGCTGACCTATATATATTGTAACTTAAAAATCACAAAGCTACATCATATGAAAATAGTAATAAAATGATTGTTGAAATGCAAACAAATAAGATATAGAAACCAAGAGCTATTATATACACTTTTTCTTGTTTAGGTTCCTTTAGCTTTCGACTTGCAAAAGCATTTACTTTGATATTTAAGTTAAGTTAGGTTAGGTAACTGATAACTGTTACCAAGAATGTTATTGATTATTGAGAAACAAGATGTGAAAAAAATTGCTTGCTTGTGAAAATTCTAAGAAAAAAATTACATTATTTAATAAAATATCGATATATTAGTATGTGACTTGAAAGTTACACGGAGCCCATAGAAGGTTAGAAACATGGCGTCGTCTCACGAAATTCCGTGGCAATTCGCGTCGAGAGACAGTTTTCATTCGAATTCGATTTTCGTGCGAAAATCTGTACACGCCTGTCGAAAATATTGCACAATATCGATGGAGAACTTCTTTCAATGGATGGAAATTTCTCTGTGTACCGGTCGATCGTCCTCCGCTCGAAGACGCGGAAAACGCGTCCGCCACGTGAAATCCTACACGCGATAAACAACGTCGAGGCCGCGCCGAGATCCTTCGGGTCTCAAGGTCCTGCGTATTTTTAAATCGAACGTCATACTTTCATCGGCGCAACGTTATAATTGACATCGAGGGAAATTCAACGACCTAACGCACCGCTCGACCTTCGGCTGACCTTGACCGTGACCTTTCACTGTCAGCGTCGAAACATTCATCATCTCGGAACATCGCGAGCAAGATCGCATAAAATATCCGGTCGCGTGAAATTTCACTCGCGATCCCGGGAGCAGAAGAGGATCGTACAGAGCAAGCGTGTCCAACCCGCGGCCCTCAGACCCTAAGCTATATAACCAAAATTGAAATAATCGAACAAGAATTTAGAGATTTTATCATTTGAATAATTTTAATCATGAACGTTCGTGATGTCCCTTCTGGGAAGTACTTATATTTACGAACAGATTTTTTCCCATATCAAGCACACAGAAAATAAAATAAAAACAAAAATTTTTAGACGAGTATCTTGAAAATACTTTTCATAATTGTATCAAACCAGATATTGATTGAACAAGCTCAGTGTTCTCCTTAAGAATTTTCATATTTTTTTAATCAACATAAATATATTTTTCTAATCAATGTGGTCACTATAAAAGTTGTATTAATATCTGTTAATATTGTTACTTGATAAAAAAATTTTTGTTGGCCAATGAGGCCCAGAAGGTCTACAAACAGGAGTGGCCAATGGTGCCGCATAGAGCAAGTTTTGATAATAAATAAAAAGAGTAATACAAAATATAAAAATATTGAAATTAACTCGAGTATTTTCAGAAATTAGTCGATATATTGTCATAATCGGTTTCCTTTAGTTTTTTAAACGCAAAATTTGACACCCTCCCTCCTGTTCCAAGTGACGTTGACTTGATAAATTTTGGATGATCCTACCTCCCGAAGCCTTTCCAAACCTCAGAAAATTTGCACAAAGATATACACGCCTATTTGGAAGTACCTATAGATGCAAACAACTTCCTCCTCCATGAAATTAATGAGGAATAAACACCGATAAGAATTTAAAAAATTCGATGATTCTCGCTACAGAGTTAACCCTGGATGAGAGTAAATAGGCTCATAAATCGTGTTAAAAAGTAAGTTATTTGGTCTTTTTCTAACGTCCTTATATTTACACATTTGTGTTTTTGTTGTGAAAATAATTCAGTGGCGTATCGAAATTCACTTGAGAAAAAAATTGGCACGTAGAATACAAAAGTTTGGCCATCCCTGGTCTAAAAGGCTGGACACGCCTGGTACAGAGCACCGTAAGCACAAAACCGAGGGGACAAACGATCGCGGATCGTTCGATCTGTCGACGACGAACGAACATTTCTCTCGGCGAACGAATCCACGCGTCGTTCCGTTTCAGCCGTTTTCGCACCGTGAGTACTTACGCAATTCCGTAATATATTTATATTATAATACACGCGCGCGTCGACGCGCGTATCAACGAAAACGTACACGATAAATATATCGTCTCGGTATAAGTATCTACGTTGAGCAACTTGTCTTTCATCCTAAAAACAAGACAATAAATTAAACTACGATCAAACAATCCTCAAGGATCGCTCATCGTTCGAGGATTCGATTCTCGAACTAAAAGAGAAGACAATTCTTCTGCCTCCCCCCTCCCCCCTCCCCCCAATCCCTTTACTTTCCCGCTTCGACTACGGCTCTCCCTCCCTCTCTCTCTCTCACTTTCTCGTAACGATGCTGCCCACGCCTCCAACCAATGATTGTCGTTCTCGTAATATTCGTTGCAGCATCGTCGTCTGTTCTCGTTCCTGGCCTATCCGTTGCGACTCTATCCTTCCCCGTTTCTCCTTTCTCCCGAGAATTCCTTTTCTGTCGTCGGAAACGTGCGTCGTACGTGCACATCGTATATATTCATATACATGTACGCAGCAACGATCTTCCGGTTGATCTCGAAACACGTATCTCATACGTATTCGTTCACCATTCTCTTATCATTATCGTATTATCGTATTTTCTAGACTAATTATCGTTAGTAGGTGTAGCTTCCTGTTCCGATCGTATTTTCGCGTCGCACGTGTAGCGGCGTGTAAATGTACACGGTGGTGGAGTGAATGAAGCACGATGGAATCAAAGATTCGTTTTTGCTGGTCGAAAAAGCTGCCACCATCGTCGCGACGACGACGACGTCGTCGTATCGTATCGTATAAATTAAGTCGAGTCTCTAAAACGCGTAACAAACGTACTAATTTATCCTTACGTGCGATATTAGGTTTAGACTAGATTGTTCTCACGATATCTTTTGATCTCCTCCTCGCGTTGAATTCTCGTCGAACGATGGGAAAGAAGATTCGAAGCGCTCTAATCGCGTCAACGTTGTTGCTGTTGTTGCTGCTGCTGTTGCTGTTGTTGTCGTCGTCTTCGTCGTCGATTTTGCTGCCGCTCCGAGAATTCGTCGTCGTCGTCACCATCATCGTCCTCGTCGTCGTCGTCATCATCGTTGTCGTTATCATCGTCGTCGTCGTCGTCGTCGTCGTCGTCGTCGTCAACGTCGGACCTCGAACGTTCGGTCAACAAGGGCGGCGGAATGGTGGCCACGTCGAAGCTCGAGTCGGTGCTCGAGATGATCTGTCCGTCTTTCACCTCGAGATCTACCACCACTCGGTGACGTCTCTTCAAGTTCTCCCGTCGTCTTCGACGCACGGACATTTGACCGTGCACGGGCGTGTGAACGGGACTGTCCATGCTGGAGGACGTGTCGCCCTCGCTCTGGGGGCTTTTGTTCGACGAGTACGGCATCGTCTTCGTTCGAATCTGCGTTCTGATCTGCATCGGCGGGCTGGAAGTGGTGGACTCGCCGCTGAGGCTGGTCGTCGAGTAGTACGGCGTCGACTTGGCTCTGATGGGAACGAGTACCGGTCGTTCGGTGGATCTCGTCTCGTGGTACCTGCCCGCCTCCATCGGTTCGGAGAAACCACGTTCAAACTTGCCAATGGACCTGGCGACCACTTTCTCCTTCTCCACGACCATCGTTTCCTCCCGTTCCTCCTCGAACGACCAGTCGTCGTCAGCCGTCGGCCGGACGCCAAGCGCCAGATCCGCGTACCTCTCGTGCATGTCCTCGGAACTGTCCCCACCTCGGCCGACTTCCATTATTCGAATCTGATCGCCGCCCGAGTACTTGATCGCAGGAACGTTGTCGTACAGGCGATCATCCGCGATCGTTCGTCTTTGCCTGGCCATCGACGCGGCCATCTCCTGCTCGTCGAGCTCCTCCTCCTCCTCGAGGATCGGCAGCGGCGCGTCACCGTCGTCCGACATAAGTCGCAGCTCGTCGTCGATCGTCTCGTCGAACTCGTTCTGAAGAGTGATCCGAGGTGGCGAGATGTACGTGGTACGGACGGTGGCTCGTCGTTCGTCGAACGACTGATCGTCGACGAATCTCCTCGACAGCTCGTTTGATCGTTCCTCGTCGTTCCTGATCGGAGGCAAGCGTCGCTTGTCGTCGTCGTCGAACGGTGAGCTGCGTCGGTCCATGTTTCCGGGAACGGAGACGGAGACAGAGACGGACACGGAAACGGAACCGGAAGCGGAACGTGGTGGCGTGAGGGGAGGCGAGGTCGGCGGCGGTGGCGGTGGCGGCAGCGGTGGCAACGGTAACGACAACGACAACGACAACGGCGGCGAGTGCGCGGCACCGTCGGCCGTCCTGCACTTAGAGTTTGGTCTCATGCTAGTCACGCTCTTGTCCGAGGTGGTCGTGTCGCTCTGACTCTTCTCGACCGAATAGTGCTGCTGCGGGACGACGGTGGTGCTACCCGACCAATCCGAGATCGAGGCACCGAGCTCCGCCAGCGAGTTGTCGTCCGACTTCGTGCCGGAATACTGGCAAAACTGGCGCACCGTGTTATTCGAGCTCGACCATTCCGACATCGAGAGGCCCATCGAGGTGTCCTCGCTGTGCGAGGAGCCGGTCACGTGAGAGTTAGACTTTGGTTTGACGGCGATCTTCACAGTGCCGTCGACGGTGGTCGCGGAGGTGGAACTGTGACCGTCCTCGAGGAACGTGGAGTGGAGGTCGTCGTGCAGAGTTCGGTTCTCGTCACTGGAATCGCTGTCGTGGTCCGGCACCTGGCTCGGAGTCTCGGTGCTGTCGGTCACCGTCACCTTCACCGCCTCCTCGGGCTTGATCTCCATGTAGAAGGTCTCCACGTGACTGACCACGGGAGGGTCGAAAACGGGCGAGCTAGGCGGCGACGGCCAATCCTCCGAGCTCTGTTCCTGCAGCCTCGACCTGCCGAGCGACTTGGGCGACTTGGCCTCTTCGTCCTGCTCGCTCACCACGTCTATCGGGATGTCGGGCAGCTCAGAGGAGGTGCGCCGATCTTCGGAAATCGAGGGCAGAGGCGTGCCGGACGGCGGGTCGGACGACAGAGAGAGTTGATGATCGCTGGATATCAGCGACTCGTCGTCCAAACTGGGAGACCTCGAGCTAGGCTTGAACGAGTCCTCCAAATCGCTCTTGTCCTGCTCCGACGTGGTGGACCTCTCGGATATCCTGGACAGCGTCCGCGTGAGCGCGAACGTGCCGCAGCTGGTGAGGATATCAGGGCCGATCGGGTAGATGAAACTGCCAGGAAAGTCGGCGAGATCCTCCTGAAAGCTGTCCTCGTTCTGCCCGTTGCTGTCCTCGGAATGAGACTGAGCGGCGTTGTTCTCGTCCGGGCCCGTCCAGCCGTCCTCGATGCTCGAGCTTCCGGAACTCTCCAGAGGGAAGGACTTCCAGGTGGAGCTCAACTCGGGCCTGAGACCCGTCGTTTGGGAACCATTGCTGTTCTCCTCCTCCAACGAGCTCGCGCCGCGTGTCTCCCTCGCCATCGCCACTATTTCTCGACGATCGACTATCGGCTGGATCTGGCCGATGCCCAGAGGTCGAGCTATCGAGCAGGAACTGGACTCCGGGTCCTCGCGATCCGGCGTCCACGTGCTGGTCTCCTCGCTCCTCGAACGTTCGCTGCTCAATCGTAGCTTCTTCTCGATCGACAGACGATTCGAGCTCGACGCTTCCTCTGTAGCTGGGTCTCTCGTTGTCGTCTCTCCCACAACCGGCTCCTCCTCCTCGTCCTTTGGCAATTCCTCGGCCAACAGTTCCTCGCCCTCATCCTCGTCCTCTCGCCTCATTTCCAGATACTCGGGCGTCAACTCTACCTCCACCAGCGTCTTTTCGTCCATTTTGTCGACGCCGTAATCCGGCGAGCTCAGCTCGCTGTCGATGCCTCTCATGTGAACCTGCGTGTCCAGCGCGTCCAGCGTGTCCTCGCTGGTATCTGCCGAGTCCAACGTCGGCCGATTTTCGTCACCTTCCTGCTCTCGCGTTTCTCGCTCCTCCCCGCTATGAGCTACCTCCTCCTCCTCCTCCTCCTCTCTCTCCACGTCCTCCTCGTCGTCGTCGTCGACAGCGCCATCATCGTCCGAGCATTCCTCGATGGAGATCTGAATCGGTGACTTGACCATGTTGTCCTGTCCGTCGTCAAAGTCGATCGTCGATCTGATCGGAAAACCGCTCGTCCCGACGTCCTCTCGCGCAACGCCGGTCACCGTTACGTCGGGAAGGTCGTCTCTCTCGGTCGATTTCTTTGAATCCTTCGCAAGATCCTTCTTGACGTCCTCTTGTCGCTGTTCTTTGCTCTCCGTCTCCGTCTCTGCCTCCGCCTCAGTCTCCGCCACGGGGAGTGGCATCGCAAAGATCTCCGTCCCTGCGACGTTTCCAACCGATTCGTCGACGCGTTCGGACTCGACGATCGTCGACGTCGTCTGATCCGTGTACTGTCGCGGAACAGAGCCGTCGATGGTCTTCGTGACGCTTAGCAGATCGATCTTCTCCGCTTTGACAGCCTTGTCGGACGCCATCACCATCTCCTGTTCGGCGCCAGACTCTACGGAACTCTGATCGATGAACTTTGTCTTCTCGTCCACCCTGACGGACTCTAGCATCGTCTTTTGATCCTTTGTTCCGTTGCTCGCCGCTCCGTCCAGTCGCAACGCGTCCCTCTCGTACGGGATAAGGTCGACGCTCGCCGTGATGATCTCGTTCGACTCGGTCAACGGCGACTCGAGATACTGCGCGGAGGTCTCGGTGACGGACAGAGAATCGGTGAAGATCTCCGGCACGGTGGTATGATCGGTGCTGTCCGATCTGTGATTCGGCGACGCTTCGATCTGAATCGATTGCGGTTTCGTCGGTGGACCACCACCACCACCGGAGCTGGCAGAGGGGACGACGGCGCCAGCGCCAGGCAGAGTCGTCTCCGTCGGCTCCTCCGGGTTCTCCGATACATCGACCGTGTCGTCCTTGCTGGAGAACGCGTTAGCCGGGGGAAGCTTGTGCACCGCGATCACCGGAGCGTCCAACGACTTGGTCCGCCTCTGCGAGGTCGGCGACTGCGTCGCGCCTTGCCTCTGCAACGTGCCGATCCCGCTGCCCTCCGACAGGCCGAGACGCGCACGGGCGAACAAAACCGGCGTCTGCCCTGGTTTACGCAACACCACCGGCGGTGACTGCGTCAAATCCTGCGGCGGAATGCCGCCGCCGCTCCTCGTCTCCGACCGAGGCTGCTGCGACTCGATCTCAACGTTCTCCGATTTTAATTTTTCCACATCTACCTTGGCGCGCGACGCGAATTTTAATTCCTGTTGCAACTTGGCAGCCATTGTAACTGCTTCCTCCGTGGTCGACGTGGGCGACTTCACCTCAGTCGATTTCGCCTCGCTCTTCGAAGCGCCGATCCTCGTCGTTCTCTTCGGTGAGATTTTCTCCGCAGAGTCCTTCCTCTCGGCGCTGCTACTCAGACTCTTGGAAATACCTAGCGATTTTGGTCTCGCCTTGTCGCCCTTTGCACCTGTTGCGCTCTTGATCAGATCGTCGTCGACCGAGGCAGATTTCGCTCGAGCACCACCACCACCAGCAGCAGCCTTGCTCTCCTCCTTCTCTTCCTTCGACGCGGAGTAGGAGGTTGCCTTCTCGGGCAATCGGCTGATCGACTTGGATCTACCTTTCTGAACGATACTCACCTCCGGCGCCACGTCCGTCGAGTCGATTATGATAATCTCCTGCGGCATCTCGCCCAATTTTAGCTTCGACTTGTCGATCTTCGAGCTCGGCGTGGACACGCGCGACTCCTTCGAGCTCGCCTTCTTCAACGGCGGTGGCTTGTCACCCTCCAGCGACTTGGACTGCTTCTTAAAGTCCTTCTTCGGCTCCGGTTTCGCCTTCTTCGCCCTCTTCGGCGACACGTCCGGTACGAAGTGCTTGTTCTCGACCTCGGGTGAGAGGAGCGTGTCGATCGGCGCTTTCTCCTCGGCGAGCGACAACGACTTGGAGCGGAGGGTCTCGCCGTGCGGCCTCGACATGAAAGGAACGAACTCGGGAACCTTCAGGCTGTCCAGCTCCAGCGCCGGCTTCACCGGCACCTCGTCCAGCGGCAGGTCCGCCACCGGTTCCACGAAATCGTCGAAGCCGGTGTCGATGATCCTCGGCTTGGCGATCCTCGCCTCGGAGAACTTTGACTCGATCTTCTCGAGAATACGTTTCGTCTTCTCCGGTATGCTCGGCTTCTCCAACGTCTTTGGCTTCTCAGCGATTCTCGGCTTCTCCTCTGCTTGCACGCTCGTCTCCTTCTCTGTTTGCTGTTCCGTTCTTCGCTTCTCCTCTTTCGCGCTGTCAACTGCGTCCGATACGATCGTTTCACCCACGGACGATTTCTCCGAAACGGCTTTCTGGACCGTTTCTCCCTCCTCCAGCCCGGTGACAATAGGTCTCGGAATTTCCGGCAACGGTATTTTCTCTATGCTGTCTTGCTTCTCCAAGCTATCGTCCGGCGTCTTCAGACTGTCCTTCTCCATCTCGGACTTGGCCTTCCGCTCGAGTTTCATCTTCATCTCCATGCCGACCACGTCGGCAAAGTTCAAAGGCTTGGTCGTCTTCGAGTCGAGCGATCGTTGCGCCACGGCCGCCAAGCTCTTGGACGGTTCCGTCGACGACGGTGACAATCTTCTCTTTTGTATCACCGAGACGATCGTCACGTTCGGATCCGTGGGGGACATCTTCGGCGAGCGTCTCTCCGTCGACGACACTATCGTGACGTTTGGCTCGATCGGCGACAGTTTCGACGACTTTTTGTCCAGGCTGGACGACTTTACGCACGTTCGATCCTCGATCACGATCTCCGTTCTAGTCTTGTCGAACGACGCAGATCCCAGCGACTGTTTGTCCGGCGACGGAACCTTCGAGCCTCCCTTGGATGGACTTCTGTTCGTTGGAGAGAAACTGCAGACCACGTTCTTCGCATCAGTCGGCGACAACTTGGACGTAGGGCTGAGGATACTCTTCGGTTTGTCGGACGGGCTCGAGAGTATCGACTTGGGCCGCGTGGGCGTGATCGAAACGCTCTTCGGCCTGTCGGGCGAGAGCTTGCTGCCGGGAGGAGCCTTGTCTACCGACGAGAGCTTGGACAGATCGAAGCAGGAGATGTCCGTGATCATCTTCAGAGGCAGTTTCGGGAGGTCTCGAGCGGCGGTGCTCTTCTTCGACACCGTCTTGCCGCTGTCCGACTCGGACTTCTCGTCGGACGCGGTCCCGTTCATCACGTGTCGCTTGTGCAACGTGTAAGGTATCTCGACGTTCGTCTTCTGGATCGCGGCGCTGTCCGAGAACGGGTCCTCGTCCCCGGAATCGGCCGGCGTCAGGTCGATGGACTTTTGATGCATCAGTATGTGCCGTTTGTTGTTCGAGCCTAACCTCTGTCGCGCAGGGTTCGGGTCGCTCTTGGTACGCTCGACCGGCGTGTGGCCCGGTATCGTGTCGTCGAAACTCAGCACCACGCCACCCACGATCTTCGGCTCGTACTCCGTGAACGTGGCCTTCGACTTGAAATTTTCCATCTCCATCGGCACGCCGATCACCGTGTCGGTCCTCGACTCTATCGAGAGCCTCGCCTGTCGTTCCCGTTCCCGTTCCCTCTCCCGTTTCTCCTCGTCCTTTCGCGCCTTCTCCAAACTCCTCCAATCGTCCCTCTCGCGCGGTTTCTCCTCGGACTTGCCTCTCTCCGTTCGCCCCTTGCTCTTCCTCGACTCCTTGTACTCGATCCTCTCTATGCTGCTTCTCCTCCAATCGTACGTCTCGTGTTCGATGCATTCTAGACTTCGCCCTCCTCCCTCTCCACCACCCCCTCCTCCTCCGCCTCCCACTCGCGAATCGAACCTATCCAGATACTTTCGCGACTCGCGCGAATCCAGTCGTTCGACGTGCCGTCGCTGCTCGCGCGAATCCATCTTCTCCAAGCTCTTTCGCTCCGCGTTTCTCGCCTCTGACTTTCTCTCGTAAGTCCCTTTGCTGTCCCCCTTGGAGACCAGACTGTTGCACCTCTCCAAAGACTTGAGCCGCTCGATGGTGACCGGGTCAAAGTCGAAGGTCGGCCTCTCCTGCGAGTCCAGTCTCTCGACGCTCTTGCCACGGTGCTCCCGGCTGCCGGCGCTCAGCCGCTCGAACGGGCTTCTGTTCCCCGAGTCGAAACGCTCCAACGTGTGCCTCTGATTGTAGTCGATCGTGTTGCTTCGACTTCCCGGGCTTCTCCTCTTCTCCCTCGAGTCCAGCCGCTCGACGCTTCTCTCCCGGCGTTCCTTCGACTCGCCGGCGTAACCTCGGTGCCCCGTCGTCGTCCTCTCCTTCGGGCTTCTGTTCACGTACTCGGTGCTGCCGCGCAGCCCTTGGTAATCCAAACGCTCGAAGCTCTTGCCGCGCAACTCGTACGGATCGCGCTCGTGACGGAACGCGACCCTCTCCTTCGAGTCCAGTCGCTCGTAGCTTCTCTCGCGAACGTCCAGCCTCTCGATGCTCCTTCGTAGCTCCCTCGCGTCGACGCTGCGACGGCTACGCGAGTCCATTCGCTCGATCGAGCGACGCTCTCGCGACTCGTTCCTCTCCGACCTCTTACCGCTGCCCTGAGAGTACTCCCTCGAGTGGTCTCTCTCCACGCGTTTCCTCTCCTTCTCTTGCAACTTTGACAACGTCTTCTCCAGTTGTTTCGCTTCGCTGCTACTCTCGCGGCTCGATCTCCGATCCCTGCCACCAACACCACCACCACCACCGCCGCTAACACTACCAGCACCCTTGTGACTGCGACCTAAGCTACCCGTTTCCACGTACGCGCGCGATATATGATCCTCGAGACTCGCGATGCTCCGCGCCCTCACCGTCCTAGCCCTCTGATCCACGATCGTTCGATTGGTCGAGTCTACCGGGCTCAAGTCGTCGTCTATGCGAGACTTGGGCCGCATGATACCCTCGTCCCGCAAGATCTCCGAGTCTACGTGAGTGATCTTATACTTGGGCTTGAAGTTCTTCAACTCGTTCAGCACGGACATTTTCTGCTTTTGCACTTGCAACACGACCGGGTCTTTTCTCCCGGAGTCCTGATGCGGGAGAGAAAGTTTAGATTGCTGCTGTTGTTGTTGTTGCTGTTGCTGTTGATCTATCGAATTCGCGTGTCGCGTCTCGAACTTTCGCTCGATCTGCGTGCTAGATCGTTGTATGCGAGACTCGACGGTGATGTAGTTGTTGTCACCGTCTCTGACCTCTGGTTTCGCGGTCGCGGTCGCGGCTGTCGAGTACCGATCGATGGACTTGGTTCTAGCGTTTTTCAGGTCCGCGAGCACGGATTTGAACTGTTGCTTGTCCGTCGACTTGATCGACCGATGCTTGACGAAGGAATCGGTCTCGGAGTCCATTTGGAACATCTCGTGCTCGATCCCTTCGTCGCTCCTGTCGGACATTGGCTCGTTCTCTTCCTCCTCCTCTACCTCCTCCTCCTCCTCCCCCTCCTCCTCGTCGTCGTCGTCGTCCCGCGGACTCGAGTACGACTCCGGGTATTCAAATTCGTGCTCGCGTTCCAGCAACTCGTACGAATCGTGCGAAAGATCGTCGTGAGAGAGGTCGCCCGCGGGGCCGGACTCCTCGTGGCCAGACTCGGTGGACAGCGACGAGGTACCCGGATACGAGCTACTATAGACGCGCTCCGGCACCGAGTCATGATCGAGGGATGGTAGTTTCGAGCTGGCAGCGCTGTACGAACGATTGCTCTCGTCGTACCGCGTCACCGGATTGTCCAGCTCGCCCTGGGATGGCAAACGGAAAGGTTCCAATACGTCGTCACCTTCGGCGGTGAGGACCTTCTCGTCCTTCGATCGCGCTTTCCCTGAATCCTCGAAGCTAGACGCGTACAACTCGCGGCAACTGGCCGATCGCTGCCAGGGATGTCTAGGCATAGGTCGCGGTGGGGGGAATTCAGGAGGACTGCTGTTAGAGGGGCTGATACGACCTGCTGATGAAATCCGTTGCTGGCTGGCAACAAGCATCTGCCGCGGTGCTGGGACCTGGCTGGGGGTGGCCGGGGAATGGACGTCGATGGAGGTAAGTGTCCGAAACGACGTAGCTGTGTCTTCGCGACGGTGAATCGTCCCTCCCATCGAGACACTCGTCACAGTCGTCGGAGAATCCAGTGTCATCGAGCCGCATGATAGAGACAGAGCTGGGGTTTCCAGGGCTGAAAATCATTCCCTTCTCTTTAGCCTTTTCTCCCGTTCCCGCAAAACTTCCCGCAACATCCACTCCATCCATTACATTCGTTACACTTTAGTTTCTTTACTCTCTCTCTCTCTCTCTACATTTTCACTCTATCCACCCACCTTCCGTTTCTACTCTCTGCCCTTCGAAAAATCTTCGAACTCGCGTCGACGTTTGCACGCCAACATCCTCAGTTCCAACATCTTTAGCATCGATCGCGAATCAATCGTGATATTCTTACGAGTGTATATTAGGTGTACCTTTCTTCCCTCCTCCTCCGTTTTTCACCCCGTCGCGAGAGCGACGTGAACAAGCCGGGAGAAACTCTCCGGACAAATGTCTTTCAAAAGCGTTCTATTTGCAATACGCTAACTCTACTATTCTCTACTCTTACGATACTTTATGTACGATACTTAGAAAAAAAAAATTTTTTTTAAAAAATGAAAGAAAAATAAAAATGAAAATAAATCGAATAAATAGCTAAGAGGACAAACAAAAGAATAAATGGGTAAGAACGCGGGGTAAATGAAAATGAACGGAGGAGAAGTGGGGAGAGAAAAGAAAGCAGGAGACTAAAGATCGAGGAAAAACTAATTTGAAAAGAAAGAAAAAGGAGGGGAAGAGAGAGAAACGAAACGAAGAGGCAAAGAGAGCAGGGGTATGAAAAAGAAAGCGTTTCTCGTGGAGGTTGGTGTCGGTCATGGTACATACCAGGATCGCCGAGGGGCAGGAGGGGGTGGGCAGAGATGCTGGAGCTGCCCATAAGGGAGCTGCTTGGAGTGGCCCCACGATAGCCTCCCCCCTCCAAGCCCTGCAATGCCCTACCACCGCTAGTCTGCCGGAACGAATTGGACCTGCGAGCAAGAGAGAGTCAAGTTCAGCATCAGACTTAGGCTACCAAATGCCAAGCCTGTCCAGAACTAACTAATATTTTTTTTCACATTTTCTTCCCGCCCTCCCTCACCGTTCTCTCGTTAAATACGTATAGTAACTATTTCGTTGCGTCTAAAGAATCTCCTTTTCTTTATGTCAGTCTGTCAGTCCATTTCTCTTTCATTCGTTCTTTCTTTCTTTCACACACACAGACACACATATACACCTATCCGTGAATCGAAAAGAAAGCTGCGTGTCACTCGCGTCCGCGATGCTCCCTACCCTAGAACCACAACCAGTATATCACGATCGCGATCAAATAATTACCTGTGTATGTACGTATATGTAAGTAATCGATAGATAAATAAAAAGAAAAAAAAAAGAAAAGAGTCAAAGTGACAATTAACGAGTAAAGTCAATACGCAATCGTACGAAAACTATTCTTTACACGCAAGATACTGTTACATCGTCGTTAAAAATCCACTCCACTATCCCCTAGAGGTGAGTCTGTTCTCGTTATACCGTCTCGTTATAAATTAGTTCGTCGTGTCGTTTCACGCAGACTATTACAAAATTGCTACGCGTGAAGAATTTGCGCACCGAGTACTCGTTATCTTCGCATGCTCGATTCTCGCGACACACGATACGGGGATGTATTCGATGAAGAAAAAAAAAAAAAAAAAAAAAAAAAAAAAAATAGAGTGTGCACACAAACGGCGATGAATCTATCGGTGAGACATGATGCTTTTTCTCGCTCTAGTAGCGCATTATTAGACAAGTAACATTATCCGACTGAACATCGATATTGCAGATATGACAGAGTATCGTGTAAGTACTTGTTAACTGTTATATGTACAAGGATTGTAAATTATCATAAAGAAATTAAGTAATTTCTATGCTCTATATTGTAGAGTAAGCTACTGCTATGGATAAATATATCTGATTGGTATATATGAAAGATATTCGGTCGGGACAGTGAAGATGGTAAACTTTGCGGTGTGTAGTATCATTAGGTGTTACAACGACGAGAATTATTAGTGACCACACTATCAAAAAGAGGGTACATTGATCATTCGGGTTATCGTGCCTGATGGTGAGCCTGACTCCCCGCCACCCCTGTCCGAACAGGCAACACTGACACACGGAGGTACAATACGAACAGAGTGAAACACTTCATTCTACTTAAAATTAGAACAACGGATAGGCATGATAAATACCAATTAATGTCCCGGCAAAAGCAAGACCGTGCCACCTCCCGTCTTACCCACGCAAGAATCAGTGCGCTCGTTAATTAAAATATATCTCAACGGTATAAAACCAGCGTTAAAGGGGGACAGTACATAACGATACGCATGCACTAGCTACACATTACTAGTGTACCCAAGAATTGTTTCAATCATAGAACGACATATCTCGCATCGCTAATCCAACTTACCTTTGAAACGTCTGCCTCTTCACGTAATTGTCCCGTACAAATTCCACGATTTGCTTCTGTGTTTTACCGCTGTACCTGATAACCCAAAATCGACAAATCTCGGTTTACACGAGCGCATGATTTATTTTTAACCGCAAGCTAAACACGTACCTAAATGACGAGCCACGACTGAGCACCCGTGTTTTCTGACGTACCACTCGTTTCACCACCGAGCAACGGAAAAATCCGTGATTCTCCACGCACTTTTTCCAGAAGTTTTTACACTCGTTACGACCTTCGAAAAAGAACTCCACGGTGTCCTTGTAATAACCCTACGGCCGAAACGATTGATCCTCGTCAAGCCGAAATTTCTTTGAAAACAATTTCGTTTCAAACAATTTATTCGAAATGTGACGCAACTTACGTAACCCTCTGGATGAAGTTTAATTAAAAATCGTTTCCTCTTGAAGCTGATCTTCCTGATTTTCGCCCAACTGAACGTATTTATTTTGGTGAAATTTTGAAAAACGACTATTCCCATGTGCGCCACTGCCAAATTCAACGGTACACCCTCGTGATCCTTCAAATAACAAATGAGATGCAACGATTCTGCTGACACCGTGTACGCGTAAACTTGAGCGCAAGTTATACTCACTTTAGCCGGATGCATCTTCATCCCATACAATTCACAGCGGCGTGCTGTTTCTAGCAGATTCAGGTCTGCTTCTGCCGGCGATTGCCCGCTGTTTGGAGAGACAACACAGACATTTTCAAACCGTCAAGACGTTATATTTGGACTGGAAGTTGATTGGAAAATATCTTACGCGTGTTTCTTGTGATTTTCCATAATGCGACGTTCTAGTTCTTGATCTTGATGAGGCACAAATTTGTAAGTTGACAAATACGTATGATCTGGATAATCCTCTATCACATAATCTCCACACTCGGCTACAACAATTAATCATACGTCTACCAAAAACCATTCTACTCTCTTTCTTTCTTTACGATTATTCGTACGATCGTGAAATAAATTGTCATTACCCTGCACGATGTAGCTCGCCATCAATGCTGCTGTATTATCGTTGCATTGTAATAAACCTTGGGCTAAATCCCGTTTGATTTGAAGACAAAATAGATATCTCGTAAACTCTTCTTCCAACTGTGCTGGATCAGGTGTATAAAATTTAACGCAAAATCTCAGTATAGGATCTATCAGTGATAATCCAACTTGTCTACAAACTGGCTTCTCTAAATCTAACCAATACTGCAATTAAATACCACTGGTAAGTGTCGAATGCAAAAGTAAGTAGAAAATATTTGTCAATACACGTTCGTCAACTCCTTACTTTTGTCCCATTAGGTTCCTGATACTCCAAACCAAAGTAATCAGCTTCCAAAAGATGCAGCTGTTTACAAACTTGATCAAACAACACTCTTCCTAAAGCTTTTGCCTAAAATATCAATAATACAAATTTAATTATCCCGATCGTCAAAAGTTTTCAATGTCAGATAATTTCAAAGCAAAGTCATTGCATTCTAGATTACCCTTCAAGATGACTGAAAATATGCTTTAGATGCACCGTATATATTTTATGAATAATCAATACATCAATACGTTTACTCCATGCAATATAGCATCACCAATTATCTGCTCCAGTTGTTCATTTGGAAGTATTACACGCGTAGACAGTATAAAGTAAATGATCTTTTTTATTGTTGAATAAATATAGCGACAAACAATAATTTATAGTTATATTTAAAAGCGGAAAATACACTGATCTTAGATGAAATCAACCTTGCGCTTGTTAGATAAACTGATTACGATTATAACTGACTTACTTCTTGTCAAAAATGTGAGATCAAATCAATGTAACTTTTAATACTTGTTCGACAATCATTATCAGATGTTATATTGGTTATAAAAGCATGTAGTATATACTTGACTTCACGTAACAGAACCATTTCACAAAATCATTGTGAATTACCTGAACTTGAAACATTGTGATCGTATCATCCAACATCTGCACACGAACAGCAAGCATTTTACCAGCTTTTCTAGGTGTTGTAGGAGGAGTTCTGCTACCTCCATCCACACCAGCTGGAGTCGAGTGACTATGAGGCATCTTGGATCCTCCGCTGCCTTTCATACTTATGCTCTCTATATCGTTCATCTTCAGTCATCTACCATAAACCGTAGAATGACCATTTATATAATTTATTTCCTCGTGGAAGGTTTGATTTACAACTCGATGTTACATTGTCATCTGGAACAAAGACATCAAACACATTTACTTAATGTTTCCGTCAGAAAACAAATTGGGTTAAACGTGACACGTCTTTCGCATAAATTTCACATAAACATTGACAACGTGCAGCGGTGATGGACCAAGCACACAAAAAGTATCTCCGCGGTAGAGATACACGAGAGTAAGTGGTATCGACGCAGTAAATCTCAATACAGACTCTACTCTACAAAGATATTGCAACGAGGAAAAGTACAAGAAAAGTATTCCCACAAAAATTCACAGGTCAAAGACTACGATTTGTGTGAAAAAAAAAAAAAAACAGTCGATCGAGCCGTTCTTTCTTCATCGTTTTAAACTTTAAAAGCGACTACTCGCATTTATTTACATAATTCAGAGTGACATTGTACGCCACTTACTGCTCTCTCACCGAGTACAGTGCCTTACCGAGAAGAGAAGAGAAGACTTGACGTTACGACGTTACGTCAAGGTAGCGATTACACCGACCACACTAATAATCGAACAGTGCTAATGGAATACGTTAAGAGATTGGCTACGATCAAAAGTGTTGGAAGTGTTGATTTGTCGATCAATTAATGATCCCGATATTCAAATTAGACAGTTGCTGAACCACGGAAACGGAACTGCTAAATTTCCTCCAGCGTGAAATGTGAAATTCCAATTGAACGCTTTTGAAACGGGCAGGCGAGTCAATCCGAATCGCCTCGAGAAACGGAAAAGAAACAGGAGGAGGTCCGCGATGAAGTATATCTCGAACGGTGGCGAAGAGAAAAAGGTGGGGCCTAGGATCTTTTCAAACGGAAAAGGGATCAATCGGACCGCGTTGCGAGACGAACGAAAAAATGCTGGGACTTCTCTCATTACGTACGTACGTCTGCCGGCTTAACAAGAGCAGAGGCAGCACGCCCCGATATACAGCAACGCAGAGTTCATTGATCACTGAGAACACTCATGCACACCGGCACTCCCGTAGTTCAACCGCAGAGTTCTCGCGATGCTCCCGATGTTGATAAGTCGTTTACCCCACTACCGCCGACCCGAGCATAGATTTCGCGAACGATCTCCGTATATCCCTGGGACAAGGATCGAGGAAGTCTCTAAATTGAACCACATTACACACCTACGGGGCGCACGTCTCCGCCTTGGCATAAATTATACGGAACGGCCAGTGGTTCTCAACTCGATGCGGCAGGCAATGGGTGTTTGTTCATCGATAACAGGGCACGTACAGCGAACACCGGGACGCAGGGCTCATGACCGAGTGGAGCACGACTTCCCGACAACACATGTCTCGGACAACTCGAGTCCGACCGACAACTAACTGGCAGCGTTCCGCGTACGGGCGCGCGATGCACGCCAAGGGCGGAGCCACGCGAAAGGACAGCGACATCCGCTGAGAAGATCCGACAACTCAAGTCATTCTCTCTCGACAGTCATTCTCTATTTTCCTACGATATATATCGCGAGATACTTAACGATTCTTTTGCTCTCTGTTCCCCTTTTAACTTTTCATGCGGCTTCGCCTCGACAACTGGAAATTTGCTCTTTCCCCTCTTGGTTTGCTATTCGTATTTACCTTTCTCCAGCAAGGCTGTGCCTCGCTCTTGCGCACAGCTCGGATCCTCTCCGTTTCGAACGTCCCGTAAGATGGCGCTTCGTACCTAAACGTCGTGAGAATTGTTAATCCTTCCATCTACAGACTCAAGCCGCAAATGTCAAATCGACGGAGGTAAACAGTGGCAATTTTTTCTACTATCGTCATCCGCGAACGGTGGGTATCGCGTTCAGATTCTTCCGCTCGATGTATCTGTCGACCGCTCGAATGTTTCCGAGAACGTGAGACTTGGATCTTTCTTTGTAAATTACACGCATGCATTGTACAAAATACACTGTCATCGACGCCACGCTTACATTCATTGTAATTATTTTGTGTTTTTAACATTGACAAAAATGCGACTCGTTCGTGTTCCAGGACGCAAAGGCAATCCTCCTTGATGTGATTTTCACGTACTCGCCGCTACGAAAATGTCAGACGAAGAAGATACTACGATTTTGTTGAACAGTGCCAACAGAACTATCGAAACATCTATAAGCAAGGTTCCCAATGATTATCAATGTTTACCACCGAAAAATCTGAGGAAACCACTTCCCAAGCCGAGTGACAACTTGACACCGTTGACATCGGGGAATAAAAATATATTCGTCTCCATGGTGGCGATTTTAGCAGGTATTGCGTTTGGAAGCGACATGGGCATTGCAAAACCTATAGCCCCTTTGATCAAACACGAGTTCAACTTGAATTGCTTTGAAAAGGATTTTGTTATAAGTATTTGGTTTGTTGGAGCTCTTGTTGGTGGATTAACCGGCGGTAGGTGTAAATAAATTCCTAGAAAGCATAAAAGCTATATAAAAATTAACGAAATGGATAATAACATCAGCTATTAACTTTATAGGTTTTTTAATCGATTCATTCGGTCGACGTTGGGTAATGATATCGACGCTCATTTTTCTAACATTTGGCGCCACACTGTCAGCTCTGGCGAATCACTACATTTTGTTACTTGTCGCTCGGATAATTTGCGGATATTCTGGATCTGTTTCTGCAATAGCTCACTGTATATACATGGCGGAGGTATCCGAGTCAAATAAACGTGGATACAATATAATGTTGTATCAATTGGGCACAGCTACTGGATTCTTGGTTTCCGTGATTGCCGCTGCTATAAAAAACATAGACTATCAATGGCGATTTTCCATTGGTATAACAGCCGTGCCCGCTTTAGCCGCTTGTATAGTAACCATCATATTTCTTCAACGTTCGCCTCCGTTCTTACTCTACAAAAGAATGGCAAATGTTTCGAAAACGTCGTCGAAAAAAGCTTGGTACACGATCTTCGAGACTCTGACGATCATGGCTTTCTTACTGATATTGCAACAAGGTACCGGTAAACGGCAAGTTTTGTATTACGCACCAAGATTGTTTGCATTATTGGGAATTTGCTCTAGTAAGTAATACGATCGTACGCTTTCTTTTACATTTTACTTTCGTTTCTATACGAATAAATGTTTCTCTTGCTTCGTTCGTCTCATAGACGTTGCAGAAGTCACAGCTTTGATATCGCTCGGCATCGTGAAAGTATTCAGTACGATGTTATCTCTGGTCATAGTGGAAAGATGCGGACGTCGAACAGCTCTGATTACATCGGCCACCATCTGCATGACAACAATATCACTATTGTCTTTACTCGCTACGATAGACAGGGGCGATGATAATTTAGATGTTGTAAATAACCATTGCAAGAATCACCATAACGAGGACGTTAAGATTCATTCGATTCTACCTACTGGATCACCGCCACCGTTCCCTCTACTGCCAACTCCGTTAGCTATCGTTCCACCGAGTCCAGAAACCTGGACGCAAATTAAACCGTCTTGCGAAGTATATTTTTCTCATCTGTTACCTGTTCACAAGCATTGTCGGAATTCAGTTGAATTTATTCACTTTTGTCTTGTCGTAGACACAGAATATTGCTGTTTCCGAAGGTCTGACTGGTGGCTTACGTATTCTAGCAGTAATAACGCTACTCGTGTATGAGGCAGCGTATGCATTAGGACTTGGACCAGTACCACTTTTGAATCTTACAGAAGTTTTCCCTGCAGCTATACGAGGGAAATGCATCAGTTTTGTTTCCATTGTAATATGGATAACGCATATTATTGCCACGGAATCCGTCAGTGCTATGACAAGTAAATTTCCCCCAACTTTTTTCTTCTTTTTTTCGTTGCCTGTGTAACACATGCATACAATTGTCTTGTATCTTTCTTTCAGGATCATTAACGTTAGCTGGATCCTATTTGTTTTATAGTTTCATGTGTCTCGTTACAATATTTTACGTCTTTTTATTTATTCCTGAAACAAAGGGCAAATCTCTACATCAGATCGCCCAGGAATTACGGAAGATTACCCTTGGAACACGCATATGCAATAATCTGCGTAGTTTACCGCTTATTTGTCATATTCAGTGGATAAAAAAATACGACGAAAATGTAAGTAACGGGCAAAGTACCCTAATTTGAAAATAAAATTCCGGCTATCAAAGCGCTGGATTATCCTAAAAGTTTTCGCGGTTTTTAATCAGTCTGGTTTAAAAGCATCTTGGTACTAGTGTCTTGGAGAACCAACAGAATTGTTTTACAACTGCTCTGGGTCGTTTCAAAGAAATTTCAATAACGTTATATGCTCCTTCAAAACGAACAACTTAAAAACTTCGGCAAATTTCAGGATAATCCAATAATCACATGTAATCTCTATGTGTCTACGAAAGTATTCCAAATACTATTAACTTTATCTCATTTTTGCAAACTCGTAACTCTCCTATACACTATTGTGTTCAACAAGCATTTGTATGAAAAGTAACAAACACGCCCGCATTTCGATAAAATTTTCTTAGCTCTAAATTATTACAGAACATATCATACAAACGTACTAAAGAATATCGAAATCATTTTCGATATGAAGACTGACTAGTTTTTTAATTTCACCTGCTCATTTTTTCCATTTCACTGACAATGAGTCAAAGTTTCTCAAATAACAATTTTTTTCAATAACTTGTACTTCCATAATTCTTTCTGACGTTGTTCTCACTGATGTTTTTTTCTTTTTTTTATAATACAATCACTTCTATAGAAGGATTAATTACAAAGATGTGATTAGTATTAATTATAATCAAGTATTAGATTAGATAGATACTTTGAACTAGATATTTTATAGCGTAACAAATTACGTTTAGAAATGAATACTTTAGAGATTTCAACAAGAAAACGTATGTGTTATATAATATTTATCACTTTGTAATAAAAATAGTGATATTTCTTTTTCATTTTTGCTACCCGCATAAATTCTTTAAATATTAAATGTTCGTCACAGTCGTTTGAATGTGCATTGCGATTTCTCTACATACAGCTATATAACGTGCAATGTTCTTTGGTGCCATTTAAGGTAAATACGACTATGTAAAAAATCTTTTATTATACATAACATTGCTGTATATAAAAATAATTTTCATATGTATAATTATTGCAGATTTACAATATTGTAAAATGTAATATTGTACTTGGCAACAATACAGTTGGTTTACGTACTTAATAAAATGTATAGAAAATATAGCTTTTTTTTTCTTACATGTAAGAATGATGTTACTCTCGAGAGTAACTTTTTTTCCATTTTTTATGAAAACGTAAGTAAGTTTCACTCAGTCGGCTTGCAAACATTTACATACATGTTACGTACATGTATTCCACATTAAATTCGATTTCTGAACTGTATGTACATCATTCTTATTTCCTGCTTTGTTTCGATCGATCGATTAAAATTAATCATGTGAATACAGAGAAAACCAGATGGCAAATGTAACAAGTAACAAATACATTGATCGTATTAATCGTCACTGCTACAATCTTATTTTTAGAACTGGTAAAAATACTATTCGTTACGCAACACTATTTTTATGCAGGCTTTTTCACAGTAGAACCACTCACAGACTTTTTTTTATTCCACGTTAGCAGTTTAGGGGGCGATAAAACTTGCTCCAAAAATATATGCCTCCTCTCCTTTAAATTCAAATCGCTACCGCACAAAGATTTATCGTTCTCGATATTCTCTCGATTCGAGTGAGATCTATCGTTCGAAGTGTTCTTCTCGTGACTGGCTCGAAAGGTTGCGACAGGAGCTAAATTTTCCTTGTCGCACTTTGTACAATCGGACGACTTTTTCAAAATTACCGAGACGTTCTTTTTGGACGCATCCACCTCTGAAGAAGCAGCAGACTGTTCAATCTTGATAGCGTTGTTCGGGGTAACGACGTAAACTAGCTGCGACTTGGATTCGAATTTCTCTTTCAACAGAGAAAACTTGCGTCTTGGGTAATTAATCGGCTTTTTACGTTTATCGTCGATCGGTTCCAACTTCTCCCCACTGTCGTCGGAATTCAGCTTTGCCGATTGCGCGGAGAGATTCGACACAGCGGTTAATCGCTTAATGTCCGTAGAGCTAACATTCGCAACGTTAGGCGATACCGTCACGGTGAAATTATTATGTACAACCTTGACGTTCTCGACAGGTACCAACGGACTCATCTCGACGTACAAATCGTTCTCCTTCGAGTCGAATTCGTCCTTTTGACACGCGATCGAGGCTTGTTTCTGCAGTTTCGCCTTGTTCCCCAAAATCGGCGAGTCGGAAAGTATCGCGTCAATCAAAGGCGTTTTCTTGAACGACTCTATTGTCGTACAGTATTTGACCAAGTCACTGATAGCGTCTATCTCGCGTTTACTACGAACTTGGATCGATTCCGACTCGTCCAAGCAGTTGATGTAATTTCTGTTGCACGTGGCGGCTTCATTTTTGAACAACGCTTTCGTCAGCTGCGCCCTTTTGATCAAATTTTTCGGATCGAAGTCTTCCCATTGGCTACCGGTGGTGTGATAGACGTGCCTGGGAGAATTCTCGGCCGTGTACCTCCTAATTTGATCTATCGTGCTGACCAACGTGCTGACCGAGTCGGAACCGGATTGGGTATACTCGAATTTCTCATCCGCGGTGATTTCATCGTGCTCCTCCAAAATCGTGTCCAACGCGAACATTCCACCCTTGTCGTCTATCACTACCGGCTTCGCGATATACAGAGTCGGGTTTTGCTCGTCTATACCGGAAACTCTTTTCGCGGGAAGATCGTCGTTGTACGTTGGCTTCAACTCGCGGGAGTCTATCAAGTCGTACGTGAGCGTGTCGAGGTAATCGTCTTGCTTCAGAATCCCTCTCAACAGCGAACTCGCGCAGGTCGTGTCGGAAAACTCGGAACTGTAAGTGGTGCCGGTGGTGGTGCTCGTTAAGGTATCTCTTCTCCTGTCCCTGACAACGCTGTCGTCGTGGATGTAAGTTTCTATGTCCGTGTACCCTTTCCAACTGCGAATACACCACGGTGGCCTGGCCACGCCGAGAGGGCAAACGTTCTCGTAATCGTGGATCGAGGTGACACAGCTCATCGTTTCGTCCCTCTGTTGCAACTCCTTCGTCAACTTCTCCGTTTCCTCCGTCGTGATTTTCTCGCAGCTGTCGTTGAAAATCGTCGGCGTTTCCAATCTCTCTCTCAACATCGCGATACCGTTGATATCCTCGCAAATATTGCCAAGGGAACGGGAATCCTTCAATTCGTCGTGCTTCGTACCTACGTCCGACGCCAAGTTTCTATTGGCCACGACCTTCTCCTGCGCGTCCTCGTTTTCCATTTCGAGGATAAGCTGATTCGAGAAACAAATGCCTCGTCTCTTTTGCAACGGGAGACAGGAATTTGGATTTTTTGTCGGAACATCTTTCTCCATGTCCAATAATGCGTGGGACGTTGGCAAACAGATGCCTCTGCGCTTTTGACGATGAATGTCTTTCTCGCTAGAATCGTTGCAATCATTTTGAATCTCGAGGTACTCGCAGGCTACATTGTCAGCGGCCACGGGGAACGTATTTTTCGTCGATGTGGTCTCATCCTTCGAAATGTTGTGCGCCGGCTCGCACTCCGAAACGAGGCAGATAGCAGTCGCCGCTGGTTCGCTTTCAATCTGGCAGGTTTGGTTGACAACACCACTTTCCGTGCATTCTGAATTTTGCACAATGTTGGTTAACAAGTACTGTTTGTCCGTAGTGATCTCCTCGGAAGTAGCCTTTTGCGAATGATCGATAGAGCAAGACGACGACGCGAACGAATTGGGATAATACTGTTTGAATGATCTCGGAGTGACAGCTTTGTTGGTTACAGGCTCGGACCTTCCCTCGGTAACGTTAGGCATACCTCCGATTTTCGACGGGTGAAACTTTCCATAGTAGAACAACATGCTCGTCAAGCCAATAATCATTCCTCCGATTATTAAACTCGTCATTACCGCTATTTCCTCGGCTTTTATCGCATCTTTGAAACATAATACAAACACGATCAAAAAGGCTATATTTTCTATTACAATGACAGAATAAAACACAAATACTCTGTACCGGGATTTGCCGACGCGTAAATTAAAAAAATCGAAACAATAAATAAATCCTATAATACAATTGTAAATACGCTCTTCCCATACAGTTGGACAGAAATCTGTGTTTTGGAGGAGCACCCAAATGGTCATAAAAAGCCAGTGGAATCCTGTAACATTCAGAGTGGAACACGCACTACGTGAAAGACATAAATCTATTTTAAGCAATCTTGTCAGCTCGTTCTCACACTTACCAAGAAACAATAAGGACCATTCTCTCAAACAAATTGCTGTCAAAACCAGAACAGCTATCCTGGATATTAGCATTCCAGCTCGCCAAAGACCCTGAAGAGTCAGTACTATCCACGTTGCTTCGTTATGGCCAGGATTTATTCTGTGCATGGCTTTTGTATACGTACCTATAGCCCAGCTCAATGAACAAAAGGAGACTATGGCGGATAAACCTATTTAATTATTTATTTAAAAATATATTAAGCGTCGTTGATTTCCCGGCACTAAAGATAATTGTCATTTGTATTCGTTCAAATTGTTTGATCAGTGACAGTGACAGTGACAGTGGAAGCCATATTATTTTTAGCATTTCAAACACCCAACATACTGGGAGAAGAGAACATTATTTTTAAAGTTTCAGCGCTGCAAGCTTCCAAATAGAATGCTTAGATAGTAACTGGTGTGTAATTGGTTTCCAACAACAAAGTACCTTACAATCTACAAAGGAAGATACAATACTATCAATTATATATCTATATCCCTGACTCTGTTATCTGAGGGGCGGGCCAAAGGATGCGAAGATATGCAGACACTCAATTTCAATTTTCCTTCATATTCTTTAAGTCATAGTATCTCTGTGTCAAAAGTATTGCTACTTTCAAAAATTCTTTGCCAATAACAATTTAAATAGCAAATAGTAGCGCATATAGTATGCCAAGTTGAAAGTGAAATGTATGAACGTCTTTACTAACATGTTCTCAGGATTACAAGTAAGTACCTTTCCATTTAATATAAAATATATATACGTATATTAAAATAACAAGATGTTTTTATATTATACATAATACTATCTTTTTTACAGAGACAATTTATACTATTAAAGTTAATTATGATATTTGGCGTAACGTTCATGTCGTTTATAATATTATTAAATTTACTATGTAATTCATGTTTACATGCAAGCAAACATGTGAAAATTGCAAATTATCTCAGTAGTGAAAATTATAAGCATAGTAATCCAGAAAGCAATAAATCTGTTGTATCCATGTTTTCCATAGAAGAAATGAAAAACATAAGAATACAACTAAATTCTAGAAAAAATGAATTAGAGCAATATTGTAAAACCATTGGTAGAACAAGTTCAAACCTAGATAATGTGTTATCAAACATGATTATTGATACGTAAGTAGAGCACAATTTACTCTGGAGAATTTATTACACTTTACAAGAAGGCAAACTAATTGAATTTTATATTCTACAGAACACATGGATTATCATGGTGTCCTATTTATAAAGCAGCAAGTTCTACATGGATGAAGCATTTTGCTATACTTGGAGGTGTATTAACAGAATCAGCCATGGAATTAATACGCAAGAACATTTTACAGATTAACACTATTGTTAGAAAAGCATTTCCACGTGATCGAGATGTTAAAAAAGCGTATCAGGTATGTGATACACGAAAAATACAAAGTAACGAAATATGGCGTGTGATTATTTTAAATATTTCTCTTGCAGAAATTAAACACGACGATAAAGTTTCTAATAGTGCGTCATCCATTTGAACGTCTTGTATCCGCATACAGGGATAAATTAGAACATATAGAAGGAAGAGATTATTATTATAAAAGATTTGGACGTCACATAGCGCACAAATACCATCGTTATAGGAAACCAAGTGAAACGAAATTAGAACCCACATTTGCAGAATTTCTCCGATTTATAGTGGAAGAAAAATACTTTGATGAACATTGGGCACCATTTATCGATACTTGCGAACCTTGTTTAATTCCGTATAATTACATTTTAAAATTCGATACTTTCGATAGAGATCAAAAGTTCCTAATACAAGAATTAGGTTTAAATGAATACCTGTATGAAAAAAATGACTTGAAAAATATAAATCCACGTGGAGTTACAACTACTGCTTTAGTTAAAGAATACATGCAAAATGTTCCTAGACCATTGCTCGACGAAATTAACAAAGTTTATGAAAATGATTTCAAACTTTTTTCCTATTTACCCATATAATAACTTAAGATACTTAAAAGTAACAGTAGAAACAAAAGTGTGATAAGTAATTGCATTTAATTCTTATTAATACAAGTTAAGCAATAATAATCTCTGCTATAGAATTAACAGTTTTTATATTTTTTAATTGAAATAACTGTTTTATTTGTTCTTACTTGTCCATAGTGGTGTATAACGTAATACTGCCATGATATATAGTTGCAATATTAATTGTGGAGCAGCCCCCATAAACGACTCAAATAAATGCAACATACATATATCACTTTCCTGTCTATATACCCAATTCTTATCCTTCACAAATCGTTTGCTCCTTAATGAATGTATTGTAGAACAAAGTAAAATTAAATACCTAGAAATAAAATTATTGACCCTGTCAGAAAACAAAAACACTATCAACTGGCTGGTTGATAGAAACAAGCTTAACATAATACCTGTGTAATACTCCTAAGAATAAAAAATGCAATAACCAATGTATATTCTTAATGGAACCGTCGCTGTGATACCATCTCAAACTAAACATTTGAATAACGGCTGCAGGTAAAATTGTAAAGCTCAAAGCAAAGCATCCCCAAACAAATTCGCCTTGTAAAAAATATCCCATAAATACAACACTATCTACAACAAAAATATTTCATAGCAACGTTTATATGTTGCGAAATTTTTATTGTCATTTTTATTTCATTGTTCCAAACAATACATCTTCATTTTCAACATGTATTCATCACTTGTATAAAAGTTTAGTCCTCTAATGTGAGTGATTTTACAAAAAAATCTTTCAATGAAAGTTTGCACACTGATTACATATTACTGCATTACTTTAAGTACAGAGAGAAGATTTACAAAAATTATGAACAATTTCAAAATGTAATTTTTGTACGATTACAATCATGACATAAAAAAACATATGCAAATACGATGAATACATGTCAAATTGTAGCAACTATATAACATTCCACCTTGGATATAGAGAGTATTCACATTCACATCAACTCTATTAATTACATATTACTCTCTATACTTATTACAACGAGTATCAAGTAGACAATTATTCGTTATAATTATTACAACGTATCCTTTAATAAATTTTCAGTACTTCTTATAGAAAAGTAATATATTTTATTACAAGGAAAATACACAGTAAACATTTGTTCTTTGTTCACCTGTTGCTATATCGATGAAAAAAAAACTGACAGAAGCGACATAGTAAAACAAGTCTAACAATTTGAATTGATAACATTCTATTTCCCTGTGCAATGTTATTGCCGATACATTTTTTTTCACAGTTTCGTAGCACGAAACATTATCACGTTTTAACTCTGCCGCCGCCATCTTCCCGGCCATTCTCAATTTAATTTCACGCAATAGATGAAAGAACGCGTTCCGAAATCAACTACATAGTTCCCACTTTTTTTCCTCTTTCTTTTTTCATTTGGAATTCTTTGTGTCATAAAGCACGGTATATATTCAGTACATCATCAAATTATTCCATCGAAATTAAATATAGAGAGTCGGTTCGATTTATCGGAGGAAAATCATGGGCATACGCGTGTTTAAATTTTATATGCATGCAAGGATTGTATATATACACACGCGCAGGCGCGTTACAGCACCTATGGCCTATGGCCTATGATTTTCGACATGTCGGTGAAATAAAATATGGCGAGCATCTGATGACTAGACGTATACGTACGGCCTGGTGCTAGTTGTTTTTTGCTGACATATTCACAAAATAAACGTTCTTCTGAGAATATGCCTACAGTTTAATTTTCAACGCAAATTGTACCGCAATATATATGTCGAGAAAAGTAGTAATTTTAAATGTTAACCTCATAGGGGAAAAAAGTAATTTGTCTCTATATAAATTGAGATTTCAAACGAAATTGGCGATGCCATTAATTTTGAAGTCGTGCTAAGTATATTCAAAAGTACGGAGATTAATGAAAAAATACTGACAATATCTCTCAACTATTAAGAGATGATAAGTCGGATATTTATGTTTGAAGCGTATTAAAAAGGGCTGTGAATCGTTAAATAAAACCTCCTCACATTGTAAGTATTGAAGACAAAGTCGTTGCCCGTTATTAACTGTATTGTTAATGTTGTTATTATTTTTGTTTTCAAAAGAAGGAACAGGAATGTTATGCTATTAAAAAGAAATCGGAACATCATGTACAGCTTTGAAGGAGACTACAGACGTAAACCGCAACAAAATTTAGCAGGTGCAAGCAGAAGAGATGAGAAGTCGGTTCTGTTACAACATGCTCAATTGGAACGTTTGAAACGGGAACAACAGCGTAAAAGACACAATGCGGCATTGAAGATCCAAGCACTTATGCGCGGCTTCATAGTAAGGAAGCACATGAAAATAATTAAAAGGAAAGAATTCGACGAAGAGCAACAAATAAATAGCCGCAGAAATTTAAGTCTAGACGAATTAACAATATATTTCCAAAAATTATTGTTCTTTTATAATCATACCTTGGATGCTAACAGACTTGTTTGGATACTTCAACATTTTTTAAAACATCAACAAGAAATCAAACAGAAATGTGTGAATTTTGGTTCAGAATGGCTATGGAGGTTAAGGTAAGTCAAGTATAAAAAACAACACGATATAATGAATATTGTTTGGCGTTTAATATAAATAAAATATACGTACAGATGGATTCTTCGCATGTGTATGCGACACAACTCAGAAGTTTTAATGAACGGAGCTTATTCGTTGGCTATACCATTGAGAGCATTAGAAACATTTACAAGTCGAGAAGATGCAGAGAAAATTCTACATGAGAATAGTTATAAATATTTAGAAAACATTTTTATTTATTTGGTGAAGCACAAATATTTTGATCAATTAAGGAAATTAATAGATAATAAAGTCCCATCTATGTTAGAACCAACTTCCGTTGCGCCGACGCCAATTTCAAAATGTTTAGTTGATATGATCAAACGACCGTTAGACTTAATTTCTTTTTCGAAACAAGAGGACAATTTCTCTATGCTTGTTCTACAAGAACTTTGTAAAAGTATATTATCTTCTAAAATGTCTGATCCAATAAGAATGTTTATCATTCCATCATTGTCGGAATTTGCAGAATTTCCGTATAATCAATTAATTGAGTGTATTGATAGAATTGAAATAGAACCAACGATAAGTTTACTTTATTCCATTTTATCTCTGGAATCGAATAGAATTTGTAAGTGTACAAATTAATTCACTTAATAGGAAATACAGAAAAGAACATTAATGAATGAAATTTTTCTTTTATTACAGCTACATGCAAATCTAAAGATGTTCTTATTAATTATTTGCAAGTTCTTGCATCTATGAGTTCAACTATAATACCGTTAGCCGTCGAAGAAAACATCGAACAAGGGAGCGATTCGGACTCGGAGTCTACTGCAAATATGATTGATCAAGATCAAGCTGATATTTTGCACGAATGTATAGAAATGTTAAACGAAGAGCAACGTGTTCAAGGAATACTCTTAGCGGTAGATCGAAGCAAAGATCCAGCCATACTGCAACCATTGTGCCAACTTTGCCATCATTTGCTAATTACCGACAAACTGGCCATTCATAAGTATAAACTGTTATATATGCTCGCTTTTAAGCCAGCTTTTTTAAAGAATTTATGGTCTGCTTTATTGTCGGCTTGTCAAATATCGCTGTTTGGCGGAGCTACCCCCCTCTTGCAAATTATATCACGAGGAATTGGTCTTTCTACCGAAGATACAAAAAAAATAGTCCCATTATTAGCTGTATTTTGCTCATTATTCAGTCTACTAATAGCAACGTTACACGACACGGAATTTTTCACTCAAGATCAATCATTGGACATTAACGGGCAACAAACGATGCCGTTTACCACTTCGGAATTGGTATTGTTGTCAAGTCATTTAAAAGGCGTTTGCTTAGGTTTAGTAGAGCTTGCATTTCCTGACAGTCGACCGACCGTACGAGACGACTATAAGAGGGCTGTTCTTGGCCCATCTTGTTCTCTCCGAAACCAACAGGACACGCAAATGTGGACCCATTTGTTCAAAGTAACGGTCGGTTTATTACGTCAACTGCATATGCGAGACTTGAGACGGCAGTTTTGTCCGGAAGGGCACTGGATAGCTTCGAACATTGTAATACCAATCGATAAACCTCAAGATTTCACATTTCGCAGACGTAGATTGAGGGGGTACATCCCTTTTCAAGGATTGCGAGTGTTCACTCGAGAAGAGTTGGAGGAAGGGCCACCTCTCTCCGCAAAAGAAGTTCGGACGTTGACGCTCCTTCGCGAAATACCATTCGTCGTACCGTTTAATAATCGAGTAGTAGCGTTTCAATCGTTGATCTATCGAGATAAAACGGAACAGCAAGGCGAACTGACGCACTTCATGCAAGGACCATCGATACAAATATCGGTAAGAAGAAACTACCTCTACGAGGACGCGTTTGAGAAATTATCGCCAGAAAATGAGCCAGAATTGCGATTAAAAATGCGTGTACAGCTTTTTAATACAGCTGGTTTAGAAGAAGCTGGTGTAGACGGTGGTGGTCTGTTTAGAGAATTTTTATCGGAATTGTTGAAAACAAGCTTCGACCCTAACAGAGGCTTTTTCAGGCTCACCAAGGATAATATGCTATACCCAAATCCTACAGTACAATTATTGGTTGACGATTTCCCGAAGCACTATTATTTTATCGGTAGAATTCTTGGAAAAGCTTTGTACGAGAATTTATTAGTCGAACTTCCGTTCGCAGAATTTTTCCTATCAAAGATCGTTGGTCGTCAATCAGATGTTGATGTTCATCATTTAGCTTCCTTAGATCCGATTATGTATAGGAATCTTTTGTACCTAAAAAGTTACAAAGGCGACGTTGCGGATCTTGGCTTGGATTTCACCGTACTGTCCGATGAACTCGGCGAAAGGCGAATCGATGAATTAAAACCAGGTGGTGCCAATATTCCTGTCACAAATCACAATCGTATCGAATATATTCATTTGATGGCCGATTATAAGTTGAACAAACAGATCAGAGCGCAGTGTTATGCGTTCAAACAAGGCATAGGTAGTGTGATCCCCCTGGATTGGCTTCAAATGTTTAATAACAAGGAGCTACAAGTTTTGATATCGGGTGCGCAAATTCCAGTCGACGTGAACGACTTGAAATTGTACACTAACTACACAGGAGGATATGCACCTGATCATCCGACAATCACTGCGTTTTGGAAAGTTGTTAATGAATTTAACGACCAGCAAAAAGGACAGTTACTCAAATTCGTTACGAGCTGCAGTCGACCGCCTTTACTTGGATTTAAGGTACAAAGCGGTTATTTCTTTTTTGATGACTAATCAATAGGTACGTGTGTACATGTACAAAAAGGTGAATATATATATAAGTATATGTTAATTCTTTTCTAGGAACTTGATCCACCTTTTTGCATTCAACACGCCGGCAGTGTTGATCGCTTGCCGACTTCCAGTACCTGTATGAATCTGTTAAAGCTACCAGAGTTTCCAGACGAGAAAACTCTACGCGAGAAACTTTTATACGCGATACAAGCTGGTGCAGGTTTCGAATTGAGTTAAACTCAATTTTTCTTTCCTAATTTTAAGCAAGTCCTTTTAGTTAAATCGGTGATACCTGATTGTATATAAATTGTAAGTGTAATTAACATTAAGCACGTATATTTGAGAACAAACTACGAATGCGAGAGTTGTCATAATTCATTAATGAATAAGCGATTCGACTTGATGTTAATTAAGTAAGCTTTGATTGTAATGTGTTTATATATAACGACAAGTAAGGACAAAATACAGATTTTGTTTGAACCATTTTTTGGTCCGTTAGAGGGCAGAATAAGTTGAGAAATTTTCGTCGGATCAGGCAATAAACATATAACATTGTAAGGAGGGGCCAATTAATTAGCGGTAACGTCTGTTAAGAAGACAACTATCAATATAGCGGAGGAATATGTATTGTTTGTAAAAAATATGTTACCTTACCCTACTTGATATGTACCAACTTATGTGCATACATGTATACATATACATATACATACATAGATAGATTGATATACGTATATACACACACATACGACGCATGTAATTGTTATAACTTTTCTGCCCTTGGCCTATAACTGTAAATTCTGTATATTTTTTGTATTCCATCATAATTACCAACAACTATATATCAATATTAAATATACATGAGAGAGTAGAATGTATGTATTTATGAATTCGTTAATTTAGTGTAAATAATAAACAAAAATTCTGACATGTTACGTACATTTATTACAAAATACGTAATTTCAATTTTAAGAGCAACATTTTTACGTTTCAATAAAGGCTGTACACAGTGATAGAATGTCACTTTAAAATGTTACAAATTTCAACAGAAATTCGTTCAGACGAGAATAAATTACGATCAACTGTATTTGTATGTCAGAGACTTCAAATCGTTCACCGAATCATGCTTTCATACAGCGTTCGACCTTACATATGTATCTATAAAAATGGTACACGCTTTTAGTGTTAAAGCTTATGTCATTTGTGTAACATGGCGTCGAACGAGAGTTGCAATTTTCAGAAAGTTTTGGAGTTCAAAATTTACAAATGCTCCAGCTTCTCCTCGTCTTATATACCAGAGTAAGCATTCCGCTAATACTCGAGTAATTTCCCTTTCAATCACGATTTTGTAATTACGAAGTGGAAAACGTTACACGGTTATGATTTTCTAACCTAAAATAACGGTTATGTCGAACGACAAGAACCATTATACGTGGAATTATGGGATGAACAATTGTGTTAATCACGCCGGATTTTTTACCAAGTATTAAATTGACATTTTCTTTTTCTTTTTTTAGAAATATCCTTTTGGATAAACCGTCAGATCAGACATCGCGCTGGTCCTCTGATATTGACACTTATCCACAGGTAAACATTGCTCAAAAGTAACACGACGTATAATAATAATAATAATAATAATAATACTAAAAAACCTGTTACAAAACTCATAGAGGTATTCAAATTGCGAGTCTCTTTTTAATTACGTTAGGAAAAAATTTAATATTTTATGTTGCTATCAATTGATATTCCACGACCAATGTGTATAGTAGATTGTATTCAAATTTTTTCAGTTTCTTGTATTAAAATTACGATTTCCTTCGATTGTAAAAACAATTACGTTTGGTAAATATGAAAAAACACATGTGTGTAATATAAGAAAATTCAAAATATATGGTGGTTTAGAGCCAGAGAATATGATGGAACTTCTGGAAAAGTAAGTCTGATAAAAAGTGGCAATTACGTGTATTTGCATATTGATAACTAACTGTCCTTTTTAGTGGATTGAAAAATGATTCAGTATCGGAAACCTTTGATTTGAAACACATAGTAGGAAATGAAGAAAATTATTTTCCAGTTAAATACGTAAAGATTGTTCCATTGCAATCGTGGGGTCCTAGTTTTAATTTCTCTATTTGGCATGTACGGCTAACTGGCGCTGATGATGTTAAAATTGTAAAACCTAGTATTGAATGGTTTAACGCGGTAAGTATAGAACAGAATATTTAGCTAAATAATAATGTTCCTCATGATGTTTATACTTGAAGTGTTATATACATATTATAGATATATGTTTTGTTCAAATATATTACAGTACCGTCAAAAAGAAGTAATAAGGCTGTGTATGAAGCACTTTAGAAAACTTGAACAGTCTGAAATTGTAGAAACTTTACAAAGAGTTACTGGTGTTCCACTTGAAGATCCTAGACTGACTGGATTGTACGACTTGTTGGTTACAAAGGGTGATCATTTACAAGCTGAATACTTCATAAGTAATGCTGTAATGAGTGAGTATTTTTCTTGTTTACTGTCTGTTTTGTAATATCGTGACACGCAGTCTTAGAAAGTAATATGATTTATAATACAGTGGGTCTTTTAAATGACTATATCAATGCTCAGACTTATAGAGCAGTTTGGACTAAGTTATCGTCCAATGATGGTAAACCAGGAATGAGAGGAGGTCACCAAATGGTGCTTGATCCAACTGCAGAACTTCTTTATCTTTTTGGGGGGTGGGATGGCAATCAAGATCTTTCAGATTTGTGGGTATATAATATAACTTCTAACAAATGGACCATTATATGCAAAGATACGGAAGTTGTGGTAAGTTGACAAAGTAGAATACACATTATTCGACAGAGAATTTAAATCTTAAATTATAGGGCGGTCCAAGCGCAAGATCTTGCCATAAAATGTGCCTTGATCCAGAGCGTAGACAACTGTTTACTCTTGGTAAATACTTGGACGCAGAGTACAGAACGCCGGAAAATTTAAAAAGTGATTTTTTCGTATATGATATCGAATCGAACAAATGGACACAAATATCAGAAGACACAGGTGCCGTAGGAGGACCTCAACTAATTTTCGATCATCAAATGTCCATGGACGTCGAGAAACGTACAATTTACATATTTGGTGGTCGTGTTCTTGTTTCTCCAACAAAGTGAGTAAAACAATATCTGTAGCTGTATCAGTAACGTTTTAACACGTTTATTTAATTTACAGTTCCGAAGAACACGGTATAATAACAAGTTCAACTGAACCAGTTTTTTCCGGGTTATATTCTTACCACGTACCAACTGGTACTTGGAATAGACTTGCCTGTGACATTGCTAGACCTTGCCCTCCCAATGCACCGGTTATTCGATCCAGAGCTGGTCATTCTATGTTGTTTCATCCTGTATGTATGATGCATAATATTGTACGACGTATGTCATGAATGTAATGTAATTTAAACATTTCTTCTTGTTACAGGGATTACGGAAATTATACATTTTCGCTGGGCAGAGAGGCAAAGAAGATCTTAGCGATTTCTTCACGTATGAGGTAGATACAAATCAAATTGAACACATTTTCAACGATTTCGGTGCTAAAGATTCGAATCATGTACCGGCTGCTGGATTTACGCAAAGAGCCACGATCGATCCTGAATTGGGAGAAATATATGTTTTATCGGTTTGTGTCACATAATTATTTTTCTCCATTATATCCGTAACACAAATAATAATCACAATTAACAATAATATTAATTAATATTAATTTTAATTACTATTTGTTACAGGGCTTAAGTAAAGATAAAGGTAAAAGATTTGATAGTGTTCAAAATTCCTTTTGGGTGTATAGTATTAAGAACAATAAATGGTCTTGCATTTACCGAAATGACAATGTTGGAGAAAAATATTGGAGCAAAATGCAAGATTATGAACCATGCCCACGATATGCGCATCAACTGGTTTATGATCACGTGAAGAAGGTTTGTTGTATATTACTTACGAAAAATTGTTCTGTCAGCGCAGCACATAATAATGGCGTTGTATAATGTATTATGTATTATTAGGTTCATTTTTTATTTGGAGGAAACCCCGGGAGATCCTGTCTTCCAAACTTACGTCTCGATGATTTCTGGCAATTAAAATTATGCAGACCGTCTCATGAACAAATCCTAAAGAGATGCAAACTACTTATTCGGAAGCACAAATTCAAAGAGTTAGCTTTGAACAATAGCGTCGAAGCGCTCGAATACTTACAGACCAAAGTATCGGAAATTATCGATCATAACGATATGGAACAAACGAAAGAGGTAGTAACATTTTTTTAATCAGTAACGAATGAACACTGAATACACGTTGCCAATGTTGCCTTTTTAAATGCATTTCTTCGTTACAGTTTCAATTGTTAACATCCCTTTTGTTCAGAGAACAAAACTTAAGAGAAGCCAGAAATTCAAATAGTTCAGACGCCGTATTAGAGAATTTAGTTGACATGGATACGTCGTCGTTATGGTGTTCGACTACGCGTGATATTCATACTTTGAGAACTGAATTATACGATAAACTGACAGAATTTTTTCCCGAAACATCGACACAACCCCGTGCTAATTTGATCGATCTTTTGCCATTGTGATCCAGCAGTAATTAAAATCCAACAGAGAATGTTTAAAAATGTAAGACAAAGAGATTCCTTTCATTTTCTTGTAAAGACATTAGCTATGATATCAAATCAATTGTATCTTTAAAAGGAAAACGTTATTTTTATAGTGTAATTCTTCGTATCGTTTCGAAAGGAGAGGAATTTTCACAAAGCATGTGGCCCAGCTTCCTAAAATACATAAATATGCAACTTGATTTCTTTTACATAAAGGATAAGTTGATAAAAAAAAGAAAAGATACGTTAATATATGTTTCACCGTGATACATTTAAGTGAGGAGTTATTAAAACGAAGGTTTATCCTTTATATCTTTTTCTTATTGAGTTTTCGTTTGCATTGCATTATTCTAGCTATTTTCACCAGATTTGTTACATTTATTTGCAAGTCTTACTTCATAAAACACAAATCGTGTATCGTTACACGCCGTTCAAATCGGTTTTCACTATCAACAAATTGGAATTATTACGTCGACATGTATTCACGATTTGTTCATAAATATCATTCTTAAAGTAATGTCATTAAAAAATGACTATTTAAAAAGTTTTCTCTATCCAATGTGTATATACTGAAGGGATGCTTTACAAACTTATTGATGAAACGAAAACTCGTTAAACGTTTAACATTAATGAGAAATTGCGACATAAGTACGACAAATAAGACGAATTCATTAGAAAATGTATATTCCTCTATTTTTATGGCTTCGCTTTCTTCGCTGTTAAAAATATTTTATACAGTGTACATTGTTATTGGAGCATTATTTGTAAATCATGCGAAATAGTTCGAGTTAGCATTACCATTTATATTCGTAATAAAAATTTACTATACATATTTCGGTGATGAATGTTATAAAGTTTAATGACAGTAACACGTTGTGAATCTTAGTCGAATTTTCTGTGCATATTACGTATGTACATCTGCAATATATTTCATCGTAATGCTATGTTTTTATTAATCCTATGTATATCGCTATTTAAATAATCAGTCATCACGAAGGAAACGCGCCAACATTTTTTGTTTGTGATAAAATTAGTATAGAAAGCATTACGTTTGTTTGTCACCATCTTGTATATATTCTATGGCTATAGGAAGTAATACCTAAAGCTATCATTATTGTTAATCTTTTATATTATAAGCGTTATTCGATGACATGCGCGAAACATCTTGTACATAGTGCTGCTTTGTCAATATATTTGTGTAAACAATTATTTGTATATTATATATATATATATATATATATATATACATATATATATATAAGATACGAACTGCGAGAATGTGATTATAGCGAACGTTATCAACTATATGACTAATACATTATACAAAGATAATTCACAGAAGCGGTATCTTTGTACATAACTTTATGCGCTAGAGAACAAAATGACTGTACAATTTGGTTGTAGAATAAGAAGTGGGCGAATCGTTACGAAGAATGTTTGAATAACGAAAAAAGTTTTTTTTTTTTTTTTAATATTTTTCAACGTCACGATTTTCAACGAAAAACGGGACAAAATAACTTTTGATTAGAGCGTGACTCATAGTGTGCGTGTGTAGCAAAAGTATGTCGAAAGCTTATCAGCTATCGTTGAGATCTATTTTATACGCGACAGAGAAAGTTACGATTCGACGGTATGTTGGGTATGTAACACGTTCAATGAAAAAAACGTTACTTCCAGAATGTTGTACATATATATCAAGATAGTAAATATCAACTTATCTCAGGATTTTATCCCATCATTTTATTGTGAAATTCGACAAGAACGTCGAATAGAATTCTAAAGACGTAATATTCGAAGTTCTAGTCAGCTGATGTACGATTATGGAAAAGCGTTAAAAGAAAAATATGTTATCATTGGACATTTGCCAGCAGAAACGATAAAAGTATAATAATAATAATAATTTATAATAATTAAGAATCATACACGGTATTGTCATATTTTATCCTGTTTGTGCGTGTATATATATATATATATATATCCGTTTCTACCGAAGATTCCTGATTGAGAAACGAGTATCTCAGAATTATCAAATTGTGCCAGCATGCGATATGAATGAAAATTGGTAGATCGTAATGATCATTCAAATGTTTTTTTTTTTTTTTTTTTAGAAATTTATAAGCAAGATATCAAACATAAAGATATTTGAGAATTCTAGTTTGCTAACGAAATCTTGTTTTCAACACGTATTTTCATTCAATTCGATTAAAAAAATCTATAGCAAGCGTGTCCAACCCGCGGCTCTTAGACCTTATTCATGCGCTGTGTAACCAAAATTGGAATAATTGAACAAGAATTTTATTGTTCGAATAATTTTAACCATGAATGTACTTATATTTGCGAACAGATTTTTTTCCCCATATGAAGCATGCAAAAGACATGCACACAAATTGCAATAATTTTAGACGAGCATCTTGAAAATACTCTTCGTATTGCCACTACCTGTATCAAATCAGATATTGATTGAACTGGTATCTAAAAAACAAGCTCAGTGTTCTCATTAAAAATTTACATATTTTTTTAATTAATATAAATATATTTTTCTAATCAATGTATCGTTTCACTGTAAAAGTTGTTTTAATATCCTCATAAATAATATAGGTTAGATTGAACCGATAAAAAAATAGGTATGTAAACTATGTGCCATCCTCAACAAATTTTTGTTAGCCAATGAGGCCGAAAAGATCTAAAAGGTTGGACACCTATGATCTACAGTGAGTGCATGCGCACAGTTTGATCATCGAAAATTTTATTTCCGGAAAGCACATCCTGTTCAAGCGCGTGTTTCATTGTCATCTTCGATCGTCTGTTCTCTTTTTCTTTCTAAATATAATCGTCTCATTGCCAATGACTACATGCATTTATTCGACATCGTTACCGTTTGTTACATAGTACTATAATAATTGTAAGATAAAAACGAACTCGTGTCATATATATGTACATACGAAATAAAGAAGGTCTTTTTGCAAGAATTGTCTTGGCACAGTAATTCGAATTACATCATGCACGAGAGAAATTTATAATCTGCGACAAATAACTTCCGGCAAATTTAAAAAACAAATGGACGACGTTCAACGTCGATTTTCAACTCAACAGTTGCGACAAGCAGCAATTCAACGCGTGCGAATAAAAAAGGAGGAAAAATGCCAGACGAAGAGGAGGTGGAAAGTATAATGTACGAAATAGCTACACCATCGAATGACAATTATTATCGCCGGAATATCGAGCATTTCTCGAGAAATGCAAACAAACTTCGAAAGGTACATCGATTTATTTATTTATTTTTTTTCGCTCAATTTCGGGTCGAAATGAAAAGTTGACAATCCTTTGAAAGATCAACGACGAGATCGAAGATGTGCGAAATGTATTGGAACTGGCGGTAACGAAGTCGAAGATTGATCATGAGAGGAGAGAAAGCAATTGTCAAGTTACCAACGAGTGTCAACTGGAACAACCTCAAAGTTTCTACTTTACGAAGATGAAGGAATTCGCAGATAAACTGCCCGCGTATACTTTGTTGCCTGTACGCGATACGTTAAAACACATTGTAGCGTAAGGTATAATAAACGTAACGCATGTTCTCAACCTGTTTAGGAACAGGAAGAGACTATACGAAATTTAGTTTCGTTCAGTTTACGACGTAAGTACGAGAAAATCTTCGAGGATCAAATGCTGGAAACGAAGACGCGTTATTACGAAGCGATGCACGATCTGGCCGTGAAGAGGGTGATAATGATCGAATGCCAGGATATGTGTAACGTGGGCCTGGAACGTGGCCTTTCGTACAAGCTCGCTGGACGGACAGAATTTTATCCAAAATATTTGAAAAATCGATGTGCAGTCAGAAAGAAGTACTACTTATATCACAGACTGATGAGAAACATAGTTGCGAAAGCTTGTTTCCTTATGCCAGAGTGGATCTGTAATTTCGGACGCTACCGATTGGGATTTGATTATCTCGATTTCAACAGGTGCAATATATATATATATATATATATATATACTTACATTTATTCGCGAACATTTATTCTTTTTTTCAAAACTAACGCTTGATTTGAATATTATCTGTTCTCACAATTTCGTACGCGTTAGCGTATATTGAATAAAAGAAACGGAAGAATTTTGTACGCAAGCTTTTATTTATATATTTTATGAATATCTAAAAATACATTGCTTTGATTTATATAAATTACTTTGTGAATTTTTAACAAAAATTAAATTGGTAAATTGGTCATTCACGATCGTAGATTTCTGGATTTAGTGGAAAACGATGTGAAAAAAGGCGCACTGATGGTCAGCAGTACTTATTATAGCGACATTATACGATTGGTTTCTCAACCGCGTTACCTTCACGACGTCCGCTCACCCTCCTTGCCAGACTTTCTTAACTGCGCCAACAATTTACTCGCCCTTCAAGTGGTGACGTGCATCATGAACACCATTGAACATTTGCTACAGACTTTGAAAGATAAACGAACCGTCCCTTTATTCAAGGTATGACAATTTGTTCGAATATTTTCAGTTCTCACCGATACCTATCGTTGCTGCTAACTTCAAAAGGCACGATTTAAATTCATCGTTCAAATAATCGTCGACTAGACGATGGTATTTCTGTCGTACAGTTGCAGTTGAAATGTGAAAACAACGAGCTGTTTCTCAGTCCAACGATGGACGAGATTTGCCACGCGTTTCACGGCATAATTGAACAAATTAGCCACGTCGGTCAGCAATTACCACCGCTCGACTCTTGGGTCGGCGTGAAGATTCAACAAGAATACATTAAAGTTGCATTGCCGGAATTATATCTAGAAGAGACGCATCGACGTCTGGCGGAAACTTTACAACGTACTTTCCAACCGTTCAACAGTTACGTGGAGAGACTGTACAGCAAGTTCAAAGTTGTTTTTGACCCAGAAACGCGCAGAAATATCGTTGCTTATGCCAGCACGGGGCGCACGTTTCAAGAATATGTGTCCAAGGTCGAAGACCTTAACCAATTTATTCGGGAAATAAATGGCATGGTAAATCGTTACGTACATACGTACACACCAATTCTAAAACATGGGTGTCCAACTAAGGCCGCGTATAGCTTACATATCTTTTTGTCAGTTTACTGTAACCTATATTATTTATGAGAATGTTAAAACAGCTTTTACAGTGAAACGATACATTGATTAGAGAAATATGTTTATATTAATTAAAAAAATATGAAAATTTTTGACAACACCGAGCTTGTTTTTTAGATACCAGCTCAATCAATATCTGGTTTGATACAGATAGTGACAATACGAAGAGTATTTTCAAGATGCTCGTCTAAAATTTTTCTTCTTATTTTTTGTGTGCTTCATATGGGAAAAAAATCTATTCGCAAATATAAGTACTCCCCAAAGGGACATTATGAACATTCATGGTTAAAATTATTCGAATAATAAAATTCTTGTTCAATTATTCCAATTTTTGTTACACAGCATAGGCCACGAGTTGGACACGCCTGTTAAAAAAAAAAACAGTTTATGAAACTGTAGTTTCATTCCAGCCGAATCACGAATATTTCTCAATCGGTGTAATTCATCAAGCGGCGGCTAAGGCAGGTCTCCTCTATTACACGGAAGAAGTGCGCAGGCTGATAATCGAGGAATTGGTGAAAAGCCATCGAGCTTACAATCTTGAAATTTGTAACACGTTCGAGACGATAAGAGAGCGTGCTTCAAACATTCCCAATATCACTAAAGAATTACTCGAATTGGGTAAATTTTTTAAATAAAGAATTTAAAGGATTTAAATTCTCTAAATAGAGAATTTAAGAATTTAAAAAGTTTCGCCATGAAGGGGAAAGAAAACTAAACGAAATAATTTCGTTACAGGCGAATACATGTTGTACGCTGCATCGACGTTGATGAGATCGCAGGAGGAAAAGATTACCTCCTCGTTGCGTATGATGGCGTTGCTAATCGGAATGACGACATTGACCAAAGATCACATCGAATTAAATAACACGACCATTCATTGGTTGAAGCGGATAAGACCGATATTCGAGCACAGCAACGCCGCCTACGAGCAAATTAAATTTGAACTGGAGGAGAAACTTCAGCAAAAAATCGAAGAACTAAACGCGGACGTAGAGATCATGTTTCCCAGGTAAATCGTTATAAGAAGAGAATTATATGAGAATGCATTTCTTGAATCTCGTATTGACAAACGTACGTGTATATATAATGTTTCGACATTGCATTATCATTTTTCTGTGTCTAGATTGAAAATAATGAACGATATGGATGACGCAAACCGCATAAGGGAATACATAGAACACATGCGAAAGTTCGCGCGCGATTTGGATCGCAAGGATGAGAGAGTAAAGTGCATCAACGACGAGGAGAAACTCTTCAAGTACCCTCCCTCCGTATATCCACGCATCAACGAATTGAAGGAAAACATAATGCCGTATTACGAGTTGATTTATCGCGGTTATCAGTGGCAAAGACATCGAGATGTTTGGCTAGATGGCCCGTTCGAGTACTTGGATTCCAACAGCATTGACAATACGACCAGCGACTACTTCACTAATTTGAGCAAAATCAGCAAACAATACCGAACGAGAATAAAGTTGTTAATTGCAATGAATTATCCGCACAGGTAATGGACAAAATATCAAACGACGCGACAATGTTGACAATTTTGAGGAATCGATGTTTTTGTCAGTTTTGTAGGATCACTAGACGATCCGGACCCTTTTCAACAACCGGCACCTTTGAAGCTTTGCCATCAACTTATCGAAGACATCAAGTGGTTTAAGGTGACTTTAAAAAGCGAAACAGAAGCCGGCTATTTGTAAAAAATGTTTCCTTACTCATTCTTCCTCTGTTACTTTCAACTTTGCAGCAGTACATACCGTTGCTGGCTGTTTTCCGAAATTTCGCGATACGTCAAATTCATTGGGATGAAATGTCGGCTATAGCCGGCTTTGATCTCACTCCTGATGCTGGCACAACGTTTCGAAAAATTATAAACATGAATTTAATGGCGGACTTGGAAAAGTAATAGAACCTCCTTTAACGTATTACGAGCTATTAGGTACGTCCCTCTCTCTGTTTTTCCACATCAGGCATTTACATCTGAGTCTATGTTCGATCAAGGTACGAAACGATAAGCATTAGCGCGACGAAACAACTCATGCTCGAGGAACTATTGGCAAAGATGACCAGCGAATGGGACGAGGTGTTGTTCACCATTATGCTTTACAAAGACTCCGGAGTGAATATTTTAACGCAATTGGACGACATCCACGCTCTCTTGGAGGATCACATCGTGAAAGTTGAAGCGATGCGAGGTTCTGCGTTTGTCAAACTCATCGAGGAGGAAGTGAAGAACTTTTACGTTCTTCTGCTTCGAATACAGTCGACGATCGACGAATGGGCCAAAGTAGAAGTTTCAGAATTTCTGTGTAACTGGCCGCATAATTTTTACATTTTCGCGCGTTCAAGGTTCAAGTACAATGGATGTATCTGTTGCCCATCTTTACGAGCAAAGATATCGTAGCGCAGTTGCCCGATGAGGAAGTACTGTTTGTTCAGGTCGACAGGATATTTCGTAGCGCGATGAGCGGCGTTTCGAGGGACCCTCGTGTGCGAGAGACCGCTGGTTCTGTAAGTACCGTATCAATCACGTATTTTGAAAAAAATAATACGAAAATAACGTTAACGTTTACACAGGTGGGTCTTCTAGAAATCATGCAGGAGGCTAACGAATTGATGGAGAAGGTAAACGACGGAGTATTGAACTACTTGGAGTTGAAGAGGCTCTTCTTCCCACGATTCTTCTTTCTGAGCAACGACGATATGCTGGAAATACTGTCTGAAACGAAGGAGCCCCTTCGAGTCCAACCGCATCTTCGAAAATGCTTCGAGGGCATAAACAGGCTCCGGTAAACTATCCGTATATACAGACACATATACGACAACGAAAAAAAACCCGATTTTTTAATCATGACAGATTTTAACTCGACAGATTTGACGAAGAAATGGATATATGTTCAATGTTCAGCGAAGATTACGAAGAGGTTCGAATGCAAGAAGAGATTTCGACCGCTGCCGCGAGAGGTTGTGTGGAACGATGGCTCCTCCAAGTATGCGATCGCCACTTATTCCGATCAAAACAAATTTGAACCGCAACTTGTTTCGAGGGGCTGTAGGTCGAAGACCAAATGGTGAAATCCATAAGGCACGAGATTCAGATGAGCTATCTCGACTACGAAGTCACTAAACGCGTCGTCTGGGTACGTACATGGCCAGGCATGGTCGTGTTGTGCGTTTCTCAGATTTACTGGAGCATGGAGGTTCAAAACAGCCTTATGACCCACATTCCATCGACGATGGAAGCGCTATATACGAAGCTTGGATCTCAGATTTTAGAGATGGTTCAGTTGGTCAGAGGTACGAGGCGAAGCCCCTCTAAAAAAATTTGGCAAAATGCTGTTAAACAAAATATATATTCACTTAGGGCAATTGTCGAAACAAAATCGTACCACGTTGAACGCTCTCATCACTCTGGACGTGCACGCTATGGACGTGGTAAAGTCGCTGATCGACAAAAGAATCATAAACGAGACCGACTTTGACTGGTTGGCGCAGCTGCGTTACTACTGGAAAGACGATGTGTTTATAAGCATTATATACACGAGCGTAGCTTACGCGTACGAGTATATTGGAAACTGCCCTCGCCTCGTTATTACTCCTTTGACGGACAGGTGAGTGAAAAGAAAAAAAGGTGTGACAAATCGTGGGAATCTCTGTGTCTACACAGATGTTACCGCACCCTGATCGCTGCGTACTCGTTGCACCTGAACGGAGCGCCGGAAGGTCCGGCCGGCACCGGTAAAACGGAAACGACGAAGGATCTGAGCAGAGCTGTAGCGGTACAGTGCGTGGTATTCAACTGCTCCGAGGGTCTCGATTACAAAAACATGGGCAAGTTCTTCAAAGGCCTCGCCTCGTGCGGCGCTTGGTCCTGTTTCGACGAGTTCAACAGAATCGAGCTGGAGGTATTGTCCGTGGTTGCCCAGCAAATACTTTGCATCACTCAAGCGGTCCGTGCCGCCATGGAGACGTTCGTCTTCGAGGGCACAGAGCTGAAATTGAATCCAGCCGTTTACGTCTGCATCACGATGAACCCCGGTTACGCGGGTCGCACAGAGTTGCCGGATAATCTGAAAGTCCTGTTCAGAAGCGTGGCGATGATGGTGCCGGACTACGCGATGATCGCTGAAATATTCCTCTACTCGTCCGGGTTCAGCAGCGCTCGAGAGCTCTCCACGAAAATCGTCACGACGTACAAGCTCTGCTCCGAGCAACTGTCCACGCAGTCTCACTACGACTACGGCATGCGAGCCGTGAAGACGGTCCTAACAGCGGCGCAGAATATGAAACTGCAATTCCCAGACGAGGACGAGTCTGTGCTTCTGCTTCGATCCGTAATCGACGTCAATTTGCCAAAGTTCTTGGCGCACGACATTCCACTGTTCGAGGGGATCGTCTCCGATCTGTTCCCCGGGCTGGAACTCCCGTCTCCGAGTTACGACGTGCTCTTAAGAGCGGTGCACGAGATCGCCGACAAGCGGAACTTGCAACCAGTGGACGGCTTTCTCCTGAAGATCATACAAATGTTCGAAATGATGATCGTTCGTCACGGATTCATGCTCGTTGGAGAACCATTCGGCGGGAAGACCTCGGTCCTTCGCACTCTGGCCGACGCCCTGACGTTGATGCACGCTCGAGGCGACAAGACTGCAGCCACGACCAAGTATTACATGATTAATCCGAAATCTATAACGCTGGAACAGCTGTACGGGTACTTCGACCCGGTTTCCTCCGAGTGGACGGACGGCATATGCGCGGTTGTGTTCCGGACGTACGCCGGCGAAGACACGCCCGATAGAAAATGGATCGTCTTCGACGGACCGGTCGACGCCCTGTGGATCGAGAACCTCAACACCGTTCTCGACGACAACAAGAAGCTCTGCTTAACCTCCGGCGAGGTGATACAGATGTCCAGCGTGATGTCGATGATCTTCGAGACGATGGATCTGGTGCACGCGTCGCCGGCCACGGTGTCCCGTTGCGGGATGATATACGTGGAGCCGCGCACTCTCGGCTGGCGGCCGTTTGTCCGTTCCTGGATAAACAGGCTGAACCCCGCGTGGAGGGAAGGCCAAGAGAACAACATCGTGCAGCTGTTCGATTGGCTGATCGAGCCCTGTTTGGAATTCATTCGGAAAACCTGCCGCACCACCGTCAACGCTGGTCAAATCCACCAGGTCGTGTCGACCATGAACATCTTCGAGATGACGATGGAAGACGCGGTGGAGCAAAATCCAAAAACGTACGACCAATACGTTATACCTTGGTTGCAGGCGACTATGTTGACGTCGATGGTATGGGGAGCCGCCGGTACGCTGGACTACGCTTCTCGCGTAAAGTTCAACGCGTTTTATCTGACCATTTGGAAGGGCGAGCAAACGGAACACCCGATTCCTGAGTTTCTCGTCGAGTCGTTGATCTCTCTGCCGACGGACGAGCTGATCCATGATTGCTTTTACACTTATCGGGGCCGAGGAGCGTGGCGACGGTTCGCCGACGTGGCGCGACAGCAACGGTACTCGGACACCGGGAGTATCGTTCAGTTGATGATCCCTACCATCGACACGGTGAAGTATCAGAGCCTGTTCCTGAGGCACATCAATCGTCGCAAGCGTTTTCTGCTGTACGGCGAGACAGGTACCGGGAAGAGTTTCTACATCAAGGATCTGATGATGAACAAGCTGGACGAACAGAGATACCTGCCGAACATCGTCATATTCACGCCGCACATCACGGCCGCCCAGACGCAGGAGCTAATCGTGTCGAAGCTGCACAAGAGACGGAGAAACCAGTTCGGTCCATCGCCAGGCACGCACTGCGTCGTGTTCATCGACGACGTGAACACGCCAGCGAAGGAGACGTACGGCTCCCAACCGCCGATCGAGCTCCTCCGGCAGTTCTTCGATCACGAAATTTGGTTCGACCTGAAGAGGCCGGAAACGATCTACGTGTACGACACCATGTTCGTCTGCGCGATGGCCCCACCAGGGGGCAGCAGGCAGGAACTGTACCAGAGGTTCCTCAGGCACTTCAACCTGTTCAGCATCGACAACTTCACCGACGACACCATCGTCAGGATTTTCACCAACATCGCGTTCGTCGGCCTGCAGCGAAACGGTTTCACCACGGCGGTCATGCCGATCGTCGTTGACATTGTGAACGCGACCAAGAGCATCTTCCACGACGCGCAGAGGGAGCTTCGACCGACACCGACCAAGTCCCACTATCTCTTCAATCTGCGCGACTTCTCGCGGGTGATCACCGGCTGCGCCATGATCAGAGAGGAGTCCGTCGAGTCCAAGTCGGACTTCACGAAACTCTGGACCCACGAGACCTTGAGGGTGTTTGGCGATCGTCTGGTCGACGAGACCGACCGGCGCTGGCTGTTCTCGAAGATCAAGGAAGTGGTCGGGAGTAACATGAGGGAGACGTTCGATACGGTGTTTGGCTATCTGCCGAAGTTTGACGATCAGCTGACGATGGAGAGCCTGCGAAACCTGATATTTGGTACTTTCATGGACGTGGACACGATCCCGAGCGATCGCCGTTACGAAGAGGTGAAGTCGATGGAGGAGTACTCGGAAGTGGCAATCTCTTGCCTCGAGGACTACAATCTCACCCACAGACGCAAGATGGACATCGTCCTCTTTCGCTACGCTCTGGAACACCTCGCGAGAATCTGCCGGATATTGGTGATTCCCTGCGGCAGCCTACTGATGGTTGGCGTCGGTGGATCCGGCAGGCAGTCGTTGACGAGATTGGCCGCCAACATGGCGAATCTCGGCCTCTTCCAGCCAGAGATTGGTAGCACATACGACGTGCAAGAATGGCGGGATGATATAAAAAAGGTTCGTTCTGTGAAAGGAGACAATAATTAACACTAAACGTACCAAATATCATCTAAAATTCTGAATTCTTTCGTCCATTTGATCCTTGTTAAAAAAAAGGAAAGAAAATGAAAAATCTAATTTTTTTCCTTATTATATATAGTATAGTATAATATAATATATACAACTATACTATACATATATACACTTATAGTATACTTACGTAATACAATATATAATACTCATAAAATACAAGTAACACCACTAATGTATGTATTTGCGTCGTTGAGGTGCTCATGAACTCCGGCGGGGCGGGCAAAGATTTCGTGTTCCTGCTCACCGAAGGGCAAATCAAAAGCGAAATCTTCCTGAACGATATCGACAGCTTGTTAAACTCGGGCGAGGTGCCGAACCTCTTTACCATTGAGGAGAGACAGGAAATAATCGAGATGACTCGGCTAGCCGCACAGGGTGGCGACCGAAATTTGGACATATCAGTGCTGGCGATTCTCTCCTACTTTGCGAACCGTTGCAAGGAGAAGCTGCACATAATGCTGTGCTTCAGTCCCATCGGGGACACGTTTAGGATCAGGCTCCGGCTTTATCCGAGTCTGGTGAATTGCTGCACGATAGACTGGTTCGACGTGTGGCCGGAGGATGCCCTCGAACAGGTGGCCCTACGCAGCACCACCGCCATCAACGTCGACGAACAAGTGAAAGTCAACGCGGTGGTCGCGTGCAAGTTCTTCCACATTTGCGCCAAGGACATCAGCACCCGGTTTTACAACGCCACCGGTAGGCAAACTTACGTCACCACGGCCGGATTTCTGGATCTGATACGAACTTACGCTGAACTAATGAAGGAGAAGCAAGAAGCGCTTATTTTCGCGAGGTACACATTTTTCCGAATATTAGAAATATCGTCGACGAACGAAACAAAACAAGGCTTGTGACATGAATGAGCTCTAAATCTAGCGTGTCATATTTTGTTTAAAACACTTGTGCGTAGAACTAGGTATAGGCGCAATTATTACAATTAGAAAACTCCAAACTATAGGCGCCCTACGAGTATGTACGTTTTATCTTTTCTTCTTGCGTATCACAGGGACAGATACATCAACGGATTAGATAAATTAGAATACGCGGCCGAACAAATTGGTCAAATGAGAGTAGCACTTTCGGAACTGCGACCTCAGCTTGAAGCGTCTGCCAAAGAGACCGCCGACACAATGAAGAAAATTGAGATGGAAAATATCAGCGTTGAAAACGCGAGGATCATGGTGAAGAAAGATGAAGATATGGCGAACGTTCAAGCCGAGATTGCGAAGAATTTGAAGACAGAGTGCGAGGCGGATTTAGCGGAAGCGTTGCCTGCTCTGAATGAGGCATTAGGTATTATATCTACGTCTTATATAATTATTGCCAGTAGCGTCACTATGAGATGTGAGGAGGATGTGACACCATTTGTAACAAAATAAGATGAACTTTGTTTAAATTGTGTACGTTTGAAAACAATTGTAACAAATTTGATACCACAACGATACAACAGTAAATGATATCCCCTATGAACTTTTAGATCCACGCTTTCTAAGGACCAAATTTTATATAACATTGAGGGAGGTGTGACACCAACTTTTCTTTCTTGTACAAGCACTTATGCATATATGCATACATCGTGGCTCTCCACAAATTTTGATCACACTGTCTTGCGTATCGTCGCAGCCGCTCTGGACACTCTGAAGCCAGCAGACATAACGGTTGTAAGAACGATGAGGAGCCCTCCGGCCGGCGTGAAACTCGTGATGGCTGCGGTGTGCGTGATGTTGAGCATACCCCCTCTCAAAGTTGAGGATCCAGTCACCGGCAAGAAAGTACTCGATTACTGGACACCGAGCAAACGTCTGCTGGGTGATATGAGATTTTTGGAAACCTTGCGGCATTACGACAAGGACAACATTCCACCGCACATAATGGAGGTGATATACCGCCAATTATTATTATTTAACACTAGGTTTATGGCACATTTAAATTTTACGAGCAAAATTGAAACAATTTTTTCAATCCTCCCCTGACAATTTTTGTTGACTTTTATTAACAGAATACGTATCCGAGAAGTTACGTATCGTACAACTAAATTAAATTAACATTATCGTATAATTAAGTTAAGTGTGTAATTAAACGTTTCTAAAATAATTAAATCGATCATTTGATTAATACGCGATTTTATAAATTTAAAACGCTCTTAAATTCACTTTTTTAAATTTTTCTTAAAAATACTATTATTATCATCATTATTATAATATTATAATTTTATATTACAATATTATACAAAAATTTATTAATTTATCCTCGTGATAATAAATTAAATTCAATCTTAATTTTTTAGATAATAAATATACTTATAACTCGAAATGAGTAAGAAATAGTTATATATAGTGATAGAAGAAATGTCCGTAAACCTAACGTTTACGTGAATTCGACCAACCGAAATATGACAGAAAGAAACGTGTCGATGAGTACAGGAAATCAAGACAACCTACATGACGGACAAGAACTTCGAGCCAAAAGTTGTGGCCAGGGCATCGTCGGCGGCCGAAGGTCTCTGCAAGTGGGTGAGAGCAATGGTCCTGTACGACGCGGTTATCAAAGTGGTCGCGCCGAAGAGGGCGAAGCTGGAGACCGCGCAGCGAGAGTACGAGAATACCGTCAAATTCTTGAACGAGAGACGCGAGATGCTGGCCGCGTTGACGGAGAAGCTGAACGTTCTCAAAGAACGTTTGCGGGTAACCCTGGCCAGGAAGATTGAGCTGGAAACCGAGGTAACAAACACGCGGATATACACGGATCGTGCAGGTGAAACGCTGGTTGCAATTTAATTTAGGTGACGAACTGCAGGAACAAATTGATTCGAGCCGAAAAATTGATCAGCGGCTTGGGAGGAGAGAAGAATCGTTGGACAGACGCGGCGGCGAATTTGAAGAGCTCTTACGACACCTTGCCGGGAGATATTTTGATCTCCTGCGGTATGATAGCGTACCTAGGCCCCTTCACGTCCAACTATCGCATCGAAAGTTTGGAGAAATGGATTAACCACGTGAACAGTTTGAACATACCGTGCTCGAGGAATTACGACTTCGTCGAGGTACTCGGCACCGAGATAAAGATCAACTCTTGGAATATATTCGGCCTGCCTCGAGACTCGTTCTCCACCGAGAACGCCATTATCATGGACAACTCGAAGAGGTGGAGCCTCTTCATCGATCCTCAGAGTCAAGCGAATAAATGGATTCGCAACATGGAGAAGCAGAACGAACTTGAAATCGTCAAATTGACGCACACGGATTACATGAATGTCATAGAGCGAGCGCTGGAATACGGTAACGAATTGCCCTGAAATGAAATTATTAAACGTTAAGTAAATTTACTAAATATTAAATATTATCTGATTGATTATTGAATGAAAAATAATTATTAAAATATAGAGTAGGCCAAAAGTTTCTTCCCACCTATTTTTTTTTTTTTTTTTTTTTTTTTTTTTTTGAAACATCGAAATACAGGAAAAAACTAATTTAGTTAGTTTTTAATTAAATTTAAGTTCAAACAACAAGTACTTTAATTTGTAGAAAAGGAAATTTAAAAAAATATTTTAGTAGCAAGTGATTTTTGATCCTGTGTAAATATAAAATATTAACTATTAAATATTATTCAATTGTGACCTTACTTTTACCTAATAAGTACATATTATTATTATTATTATTATAGGGAAACCAGTATTGTTGGAGAACATTCTTGAAGACTTGCCACCAGTTCTTGATCCGATATTAACAAAAGCGATATATAAAATGGGCGCCCTGTGGTACATCACGCTCGGCGAGAAAGTAGTCGAATACGGTTTGTCGTTCAGACTGTACATCACAACGAAACTACGGAATCCGCATTATCTACCGGAGATTTTCAACAAAGTGACGGTGATCAATTTCGCGTTAACGATCGGCGCATTGGAAGATCAGTTGTTGGGCATCGTGGTGGCGAAGGAGAGGCCCGACCTGCAGGAGAAGCGAGAGTATCTAATCATTCAGAGCGCCGCGAATCGGCAGGCTCTGCAACAGGTGGAGGATAACATTTTGAAAACGTTGTCGGTGTCGGGAGCTAGGATCCTGGAAGACGAAGAGGCTATAGAGATCTTAGACTCGTCGAAGATCCTCTCCATCGACATATTGAAGAAACAGGCCGCCGCGAAGAAAACGGAGGTACAGATCGAAGGATTCCGACAAAATTACAAACCAATCGCGAGGCACAGCTCCGCTCTTTACTACACCATCACCGATCTACCCAACATCGATCCCATGTATCATTACTCCCTGGCTTGGTTCATCAACCTGTACGTCAGTTCCATCGACACCGCGAACAAAAGTAAAATTCTCGAAAGAAGACTGGCGTTTCTGCGAGAAACTTTCACTTACAACTTGTATCAGAATGTCTGTAGATCTCTGTTCGAGAAGGACAAGGTATGTAAAGATTATACTAGAAATTTCGGTGTATCGTAACATGTAATTGATCTCCTCGGTCAGATTTTGTACTCGTTCATCTTGTACACGACGATCTTGATATCGGAGAACACGATCACGAGAGAGGAAATGACGTTCTTTCTGTCCGGAGGAGTCGCACTGGCCGCGATACCGGAGAATCCAGCATCCAGCTGGCTTTCAGACAAATCTTGGGGGGAAATTTGCAGAGTTTACGCGTTACCCAGCTTCGTTGACTTTCAGTCGAGCTTGGTACACGATTTAAACGCATGGAAACGATATTACGATTTGCCGAATCCGGAAGACTCGCCGATACCAGAGCCATGGGAGACGAATTTAACGCCTTTTCAAAAGCTGATCGTCACAAGAATGATCAGACCCGACAAAGTGATGATCATGGTAAACCAGATTCTTATTCATTCTCCTATGCGTATATAGCGAAGAGCATAACTGTACCAATGACAGTGAAAAATTATCGACAATTCAAACTGATACAACATTCGTCGAAAAAGATCGACATGACGATCCACTTGGTCTAATTTCAAAACGTGAAGCTTGCACTTTGACAGTCGCGAATTTGCTCTTTTAGAAAATGATTTTACATCACGTAGCGGGGGTGGGAAACTAAAGACACATTTTTTTCGAAAATTGTAAAAATTCAGGCACGTATAAAAACACTAAAAAATTTCTCTCGTGACTAAATCTAACTCGTTCTTGAAGATTGAAACTTTTTCTTTACAACAACCTCTTAAAACTTGCTGTACGATTTTTTTGAACTTGCGTTAAACTTAGATGACAAAATGTTGGGATTTTCAAACCCTAATATTCAACATTCAATAAAACAGCAAAGAAAATATCGTAGAACAAGTTTCAGAAAAACTTCATCTTCAAAACAATGGTGGATCTCCACGAAGAAACATTTTTAATATTTTTACCATTTTTGAGAAAAGTGTGACCCGCTACATGACATAAAATCATCTTCAAAACTCACAAAACTATCAAAGTAGAAGCTTTGCTCTTTAAAATGAGACCAAGTGAATTACTGTATGATCTTTTTTTACAAAGTTATATCACAAATTAAATCATTTATAATTTTCCATTGTTATTAGTACAATTGGTACAGCTGTAATGCAAATTAACAATTGAAACGTTTCAGATTCAACGATTCGTCGAAACAGGCATTGGCTTGAAGTTCGTCTTGCCGCCGCCGTTTGATATTTCCAAGTCATTCGCAGAGTCGAGTTCTTTGATACCTTTGATCTTCATTTTATCCCCGGGTTCAGACCCGATGGGAGCACTTACCACATTCGCCGGGAATATGAACTTCCTCGAGAGATTTCACTCGATCTCCCTTGGTCAGGGTCAAGGGCCGATCGCCCAAAAGCTAATCGAACAAGCACAAAACAACGGCGAGTGGGTATGTTTGCAAAACTGCCATTTGGCTGCATCTTGGATGCCCGTATTGGAACACATCTGCGAACAACTTGATCCCTCGAATACACATGCCAACTTTCGTCTTTGGCTCACCAGTTATCCCGCTGTTCACTTTCCAATTACGATCCTGCAGAACGGTGTCAAAATGACGAACGAACCTCCAACCGGATTGCAGAACAATATCATGAGGTAAGCTCTATCCCGCAAGAGCACAGACGAGGTACATGTATAATTTGTATACCTCGTCTTTAGCAAGAGATTCTTCTCTTAATACTATAGAGGCCGACACTGTTATTGTATGTCATTTGTAAAATAGTGATTAACAGCCAATTCTAACGTTTGTTTAAAACATCAATCATGTATACATTAACGTTTATTTAAAACACATTAGTCATGTATATATTGTCAGAGAAGCAAATATTGAAAAAATATTCTGTACATGTTCCAACGAAGATTTTTTTCCATAAAAAAAATAGCAGATTTTTTACTTTTTCCATTTTAGTTTGTATATGAAATAATAACCCTTTGTACTATGCATCGCCAGAAACTTTATCTTTCATAAACTTCTATTTAACGCCACAAAAGGGGATGTTCATTGCGACATTTTAAGAGAATTGGTATTTGTTCACGACCATACCAAGCACCTTTCCTAAATATCGCTGGCCTGTATAGTGTTAAATGTAAACGAGAGTTCGATTCAATTGTTAGGTCCTACAAGTCCGAAGCCACCAAAATCGTGGACTCGTTTGATAACGAACCCAATAAGAAGAGAACGTACTCGAAGTTGCTTTACGCCCTGTGCTTCTTTCACGCTGTGGTACAGGAAAGACGAAATTACGGTGCACAGGGTTGGAATATAAAATATGGTATTTATTGCTTGTATTTCAAGTACCCTCCGTTTACACGGCATTTTTCTTACGCGAGTCTCTTTTAAGGTACAACACTATTTACGCAGTATTTTTTACGCGCGGCTACAAAATATAGGGCGAGCCAAAAGTTTCTTTTCATCTATTTTTTTTTTTCAATAAAATATCAAAATAATTAAGAAAAAACTAATTTTACTAATTTTTATTAAATTTAAGTTCGTGATTTTTCCATTATGTTTTAAAAATCTGTAAAAAAAATTTAAAATATATATATATGATAAATATAATATATATAATAAAAAAATTATGAATTTATTTTAATAAAAAATGATTTTTGGCTCAACTTTTCTTTCCAATATTTGATTTTTTTTTTTTTTTGTACCGACAGACTCGATTTACACGATTTTCATTCAACGTGGATTCTCCGCGTAAATTGATGTACGGGTGTAGTACTTTTATCTTTCACGATCCCAAACGCGACACTACTGTTCCGGCTAAACATTGATAATGAGAAAGTATAGTTTCGCGGTGCAGGTTTCAACGAATCGGACCTCGAAATATCCGCCCAACAACTTCAACTGTACATAAACGACTACGAGGAGGTTCCTTTCAAAGCCATTGTCTATCTAACCGGTGAATGCAATTACGGTGGCCGAGTCACGGACGACAGAGACCGAAGATGCCTAAACACGATATTGCAAGATTTTTATAATCCGAACGTAATTACGGACCCGAATTATGCTTTTGCGGACATCGGGCCTGAATATACTTTACCAAAAAGGTACTTCCTCACATCTATTTACTTTCTTTGTCTATCGTCGCAGAACAGAGAGAGACAGAGACAGAAAAAGAGAGAGAGAGTGAAAGACTAACGTATTGTTTCACATACACGCACGCACACAGGCACGAATACGAAGATTACATCAGGCAAATCCAAGGGATTCCTTTAAACCCGTCGCCAGAGGCACTTGGGCTGCATATGAACGCGGGGATCACGCGAGATCTTGAACTGGCGAATGAATTCTTTCTGTCCATGATGTTAATCCAAGGAGAAGTAACGATAGGCGATACTACGAAACAGGACGAAATGTTGTTGAACATAAAACACGATATTCACGACAGAATGCCCGAACCGTTTGATATCGAGGAAGCGGAAAAGCGTTATCCTATCGTGTACATGGAATCCATGAATACCGTTTTGATACAGGAATTGATAAGGTATAACGTTCTCTTGCGTGAAATTCGCGAGTCTCTCGACATGTTGGAAAAAGCGGTGAAAGGATTGATAGTGATGACTCCTGAGTTAGAGGTACTGCGAGATTAAATGGCATGATAAATTGATAAAACATATTTACTGAAATCACACACGATTCTAGATTCTGGCTAGTCACATACTGAGTGCCAGAATTCCGCCGTCTTGGGTGCAAGCGTGTGCTTATCCAAGTTTGAAACCGTTGCCAAATTTCATCAACGATTTCCTTGACCGGTTAAGTTTCTTTCGCAAATGGTTGATAGAAGGCAAGCCGGAAACGTTCTGGATATCTGGGTTCTCATTTGTGCATGCTTTTCTCACAGCAACGACGCAAAACTTTGCGAGAAAATACCAAATACCTATCGATAGAATTGATTTTGATTTCGAAGTACTTTTTTTTTTATTTATTACAAACATACCTAGAATGTAATCACGTCCTTTACCGCGGCGCATATAGTGTTGAATGTTTTCATTATTCTCTCTAGGTACTTCCTACGTACGAATCACACAAATCTCCAATGGACGGCGTTTACGTTTATGGAATGTATTTGGCCGGTGCAAGGTGGGACATGCAGAGCATGCTACTCGCTGAAAGTTATCCAAAAATTCTTTGGGAGGCTATGCCAATGATTTGGATGAAACCAAGCGTAGTGGATTCTATTCATATAGGAAGACGATACGAATGTCCTCTTTACATAACTTCTGCGCGTTTTGGTGTTCTCAAGACAACAGGACACTCGACCAATTACGTGTTGTCGATCCTCTTGGATACTAATTATCCTATCAGTCATTGGATTAAAAGAGGGCTGGCTCTTCTCTGTCAACTCGATAATTAAACGATTTCTCATAGTGTTTACTCTTTTTTTACCCTCGATTTATGCTAATCACAAGATCACAAATTATCGAATTTATTACATACGTATATATATATATATATAACGTACAACATTCAGATGTTACATATGTAGGTATGTTATGGAAATTTCCAATATTAATCCATTGTACAATATAATTTATATACCTACATTATGTATATACAGGATATTCAGAATTTAAACGGTCAAACTGCGATGGCTTGATTTACACATAAAAAGAAGAAAAAAATGTTTAGTAAACGCCCTGTTACAGAGTTATAAACAAATATTGTATGCATAAAATAGGTAGCTACGCATGTTTTTTTTTCGCTATTTGATTTTTACTTATGGGCTGCTTTAAAAAAAAAGATTTATTCAACAGAAATAACTTCACACGAAGAACTAGTGCAAAGAATTAAAAGCGTAATTTTATTGAAACTCAGTAAAATTCTCAGAAACTTTATACTGTTATTAATTCTATTATTATTTACCAATATCAAGCTAGATGGAATTAAAAATTATTTTTTTATTATTTATTATACGATGATGATACGAAATTGTTAGCACATGAAAAAAGATACATATACTTAACCACACCGTTTGTATAATCAAAAATCCGTCGCTACATATTTGTTCACAATCCTGTAACAATCATTTGGTGTCGAATTTTATATATTTTTTTCTTCCTATGAATAGATTAAGTCTTTGTTTAAATTCGAAATATACATCCTGTATATTTAAGAAACATTATACTTAAACGAAACCATTGTCCAAGGAAGGATTTGATTTAGTTCATGAGAATACTAAGCTCTGTAATAATAATGTGACGTACAATAATTATTAATAACTAATCGATCAAATAAAAAATCGATTCATATTCAAAACTGTTATGCATATTATTAATTACCTTAACAACATTGATTCAAGTTTTGAAGTAAGTACATATGTACTTTATTCGAGTGAATGATTCCATCAATTGAAAAGAATTTGAAAATTTTTACCGTGCATTGAGTAAATTAAATGGAATGTAAACAGAAAACTGAGGGTTCATTTTCAAAGGTGCAGTTATAAAAATTCCGGATTAATTAGTTCTTTCCAATCCGCAATTGAAAATTTGATCGACTGAATCGTGGACAACAGCAGCGATTAATTCCACCGTTTCGCTGGCGCTAGTGTTTCCAGTGTCGAATCGATCAAATTTTCATTTGCAAAAGAGCTAATTAAGGAGATTAATTTGTAAAACTTTTATAACTGCAACTTCGTCATCCTAATTAATGATCTTTTGTAATTGCGTTTGTGTAATTGAAACTCCGATCTGTTTTCTTTATATATTTTATATCATATTTATATCATTTATAATGTAATATATAGTAGTGATTTTTTTCAAAGATGAATTGATTGTACCAGCATTTGAGAATGATTCGAAAATTATTTGTAAATTATAGGAAAGTCATTTTTTAATCTAAACCATTGCAGATTATACATATGCACGTAACTATTGACGTGTCATATCTACTCTCTCGTTAGTTAATGACGGAACTTTCAAATTTGCCGGCGAGTAAAACCGAGTTTAATCCATATTTTTCAACAACATTAACTGTTACGCGTACACAACGAATGAAGAAATAATTAGATTTTATTTTATTACAAAATCGCACTACTAATATGAGTAGTTCTACCTTTGTTCTTGATAACGGTGCCTACACCGCAAAAGTTGGGTTAGCCTCTGACAATGTCAAGTAAGTTACAATGGTCACAATACAATGAAATTAGAGAAGAACTTAACTCTCTCTGTTTTAGATTAGTGCCAAATTGCATAATGAAAGCAAAAAGCGAACGGCGGAGACCTTTTGTAGGAAATCAAATCGAAGAATGTCGAGATGCGTCTGGCCTGTTCTATATCCTGCCGTTTCAAAAGGGATATCTCGTCAACTGGGACGTTCAGAAGACTGTCTGGGACTATATATTCTCTAAAGAATGTTGCCTGGTAAACTTGAGTCAGCTTTCTCTAGTTGTAACAGAGCCTCTATTTAACTTCTCGACCGTTCAAGAAGCTATGACAGAAATATTTTTTGAAGAGTATGAGTGTCAAAGCCTTTTGAGAATCAATGGCTCTACTCTCTCTTGTTATCAGTATAAGGTAGAGAATCCTAATGCAAAGTGTTGTATTGTAGTTGATAGCGGTTACAGTTTTACACACGTAGTACCATATGTAAATGACACCAAAATTAAAGAAGGTATAAGACGTATTGACGTGGGTGGGAAACTTCTGACAAATCATCTCAAAGAAATTATATCCTATCGTCAGCTTCATGTGATGGATGAAACTTACGTAATAAATCAAGTGAAGGAGGATTCATGTTTTGTTTCTCAAGAATTTTTTAAGGACATGGAAATGGCCAAAAACAAGTTGGAAAATAACTCCATTGTCAAAGATTACGTCTTGCCGGATTACACGACGTTGAGACGTGGTTTCCTAAAAAATCCAGAACCTCCTAATGAACAACAAACATTACGTTTGAGCAACGAAAGATTTGCCATACCCGAAATTTTGTTCTTCCCCTCGGACGTTGGTATTCGTCAGATGGGTATTCCAGAAGCAATTATGGATTGTTTGAAAGCATGCGACGAAGAAACGTGGCCGCATCTTTTATCCAATATTATTCTCACTGGTGGAAACGCGAAATTTTCTGGATTTCGGGAAAGAATTTACAAAGAAGTTAGAAGCTTGGCACCTGCGGAATATAAGATAAACGTGTATCTGCCCGAAAAGTAATAAAACATTTAATTTCTTAATTTGTACGTCTAGAGTACTATCAGTACTTTATATATGATTTACTGTTGCATGTTGTTTTCAGTCCAATCACATACGCATGGCACGGGGGTAAAACACTATCGAAAGATCCAGCATTTTCAAATCTTTTAGTAACTAGAGAGGACTATGAGGAAGAGGGTCAGAATCTTTGTTTCGAACGTTTCGATGTTTGACTTTAATGAATTTGTTTCACTGAATAATTCATGCATATGTACGATATTATATATAATACTGTAACATATGTTTTTTTTCTTTTATACGAAATAATAATACGGAAAATATAAACGGAATGCATAAACAATATCGATATTATTATTGTAAAGAAATAAAAGTTAAATAGATTTCATTTGTGCCATCAGTTCCTCTAAACTAGCGTCACATTCGGACGGAATTTGATTGATTTGAGAATCAATTGACTGCGAAGCACTCTGTACTTTTTCATCAATTTGTTGATCTCGTTCATCGACAAGACTAATTCCTGCAATGACGCAATCGTTCAATTTAGTCGAACTAATATTTTACCTTTCATTACTCACCCCATTCATTATCTTCGTGAAGAGGCTTATCTTCAACTGTTTCTTCTACCCTCTGTTCTGGTTTTGGTTTTGAAGCATATTCTAATTGATGTTTCCTACAATATCTATCTTCACAGTTAGGATTTGGTTTTAATGTCATTATAGGAAAGAAATCTTGCATAGCGTTGTAACCCAAATAATAGGTAACATCGCCAAAGTTCAAAAGGTATTTCAATGCATTTTGAACTAAAAAACCTGCAACAATTCCCATAGTTGTTGGCAAAGATGCTGCACATACACCATCTCGTTTTAACGTTTTCTCGTCTATATTTTCTGCTACCACTAATGGAGGAGCACACTAAAAATAAAATAATTTTCATAGTTCAAAAGTTTTAATGTTTTGCTTATCATTTGATTTCGATTTTTATTCACCGCGAAGCAAGCTGTTTCCCCAGGAATTATAAATTGAATATGACCAGAAACTGCATTTTCAGAAACTCCACTTTCAAACCACTTCTGATTAAGTTCATTACAAGCAGTATTAATTGCCATTCGCGCTTCAAAATTGTCCACACAACTCAGAACCAAATCTACTGGACCCTTGACTAAACCTGCTGTGCTAAAAATAAAATTTAATATCGCTTAGTTGTTAATTGTTATCATCTAAGAATCATTCTTATATACCTTATGACATTCGTGAAATGTTCAAAGTGATCCATTGTGGTGATGTTATAATTATAAGTTTCAATTTTTACATCTGGATTTATGTATTGCAATGTTGTCGCTGCTGCTTCTACTTTATTTTGGCCAGCTTGATAAGGTTGAAAGAAAAGTCTATTCATGTTTGCCATTTCTACTTTATCGTAGTCAAAAAGTATTAACTAAAATCCATGTTATTTGTTATTTAGTTACAAACGGAAGTTCTTCATTCGTGACTTTATATATCATATGTTACCTTGCCAATTCCGCATCTTGTTAGCATTTCAGCAGTCACACTACCGACTCCACCTATTCCAACTATAGCAATTGTCAGCTCTTTTATTTTTTCATAATTACTTACTATACCCATACGTTTTAAGGCCATCAAACGACTAGTCGAAGAACGAGTGCGTTAAGAAATTTTATTTTCAGTTTTGTATCAGAAAGAAACTGAATTATAAAATATTTATAATACAATAGAGGGGTTTCACGCAAGTACAAATTACCTGTAAGGATTTGAATCAGTCACTTCGCTCGACATATGTTCTATTTTCTTTCTTGTTGTAAACACATTTTTCTGTTGTTCTTTCGACAATTTGTCTTCAAGCTCTCTGATTTTTTGTCGCAGTACGTCAATCTCGTCCATCGTAAATGTTAATTTTTAAAGATACTTAAGCAGCTGTATGTGAGACAATAACTACCGACTAGGACACGCCGACTTTTTGTAGCCGACAGATTATGCACTTGCTTACATATACATACATATGTATGTATGCTTATACGCGCTGCAATAAATGAATCTTTATATACGTAACAGATGCGTTTATTCAATTTTGAACGATAATTATTAAATTGATAATTAAATTTAAGTGTGAAATTTCACATTGGTTTTTATCAAGTTTTATTACAATTGTATAATTAGAAACATAACCTATTCGATTTATTCAAAAACAGCACGTATATCACAAATTAAAAAAATACTTCGCAGAGTTCCTTATACATGATACCTTCCCTCTTTCTCTCACGTTACAGTAATTAATTTAAATTTATTCGAAGATTGATTACAAAGATTTAAGTTAAAATTTATAAAAACACGATGGTACGTATGTGTAATTAAAATTACATTTTGATGAGAAAGACCAGCCTGAAATGTTGTTTAATTTCAGTAAAAAAGTTCAATAATTGTAAGATTTATTGTTTCTTTTTTAATACAAACAAAATTGTATTTGCTTCTTTTTTTCAATTAATTTTTATACAGCATTATGTAGTATTACAGCATTTCGTATTATAAATTATACATATTGTTATTATACTGCATATATGCACAATTGTTTTTTTCCCGCATAAAAAAAAAGTCGTAACTTTTTGTTATTATTTATTTAGCCATCGTATCACTAATGTTAAGAGTAAATATCGGAAAAAACATTAAAAACATACGATCGTGTAATACAGGATGGATCATCTTTTTTTTTTTTTTTTTTGTTTTCATGCTGTTACGATCAATAATCCAATTTAAATCAAGGTAGATCCGTGCATTTTGGCTAATTTTATTGTCATACCTCAACCGTATTAGAATAGTCTGCGTTCCAATACCCCGCATTTGAAAAAAAAAAGAAGATTTAAAATCGAAGAGAGAAACAGAAAACGAGGAAGTATGTAAACAATTTCACTTTATCACTTTGGCATTATCATGAGTGAATATAAAATTCGGATATACATTTGGTGTATGTTCGAAAATTAGGTGCACTTTCTTTTTATTAGGACGCAGCCGTTCTTCAACGAAACAGGGGAAAAGAATTTTTAAAACTGGCCTATAAATATACGATTAATGACGGAAGAACGGCTCTCCCAGTAATGTACGTTTAATAATACATTCTGTTCTCAAAATAGTGTTAAACGACGATTGCTAGATAAAATATCAACGTTAAAATTTAGCATAATATATTAATTACATTAGTGACAGTTCGTTAGTTTATTTCTTTACTTTTTTTTTTTTTTTTTGTTTAAATTCATTTGCAGATTTAAATAGTAGTTATTCGGTAGTTTTTCTTTTTTTTTCCTATAAAACTAAACTAGATTATCGTAAACTTAACGTATGAACAGGGAAGGGTTATCAAATTTGGACAAACAATTATATTTGCGTCGTTCTTGCCCTCTTGTGAGTGTGTGTATGTGTGTGTGACTTGAAATTAGAGATTCGCCGCATTCCAGCGACACGACAATTACAAGCGGAATAAATAAAATGTATTTATACTTTACTCGTACATAAAGTATTCCCTTTTTACATCTTTAACATCTATAGCGCAGTATCTATCTCACACATATACGTACTTCTTTCACTTATATATTCACCTATCTGCGTTACGTATATATGTATATATATTTTTATGCATTATTGAAAAATAAAATATACATATATATACATATAAAATCTTTAAATACATGACGATAGGGCAAAAACGGCGCAATGATCAGAATAAGAAGCGAATATTATTCTTTAGCCGATAATATTCGAAAGTATACTCCGTTTTTTCGAATCCAAATTCACACTCCGCTTGATTGGATGCGCGTTTTTTAACACGATACGTATGTATATATTTATACACACACACACGCACACACATACATACACGTGTACGTATTTTGTATGTATGTATGTGTTATATATGTATATATGTATATGTAAAATTATTTTATATATATTGAATTGACCGTATTTTATGCATAATTTATACGTAGGAACTGACGAATTCTTTCGAAATAATACGAAAGGACATGGTTTACAAGTGGAGTGTGCCCTATTCCTATATATTTTTTAAAAAGTACGTTACTCTCCTTTTTTCTCTCTATCGCTCTTTCTCTCTCTCTCACTCTCTCTCTCTCTCTTTCTCTCAAAGTAAAGTTTTCAAATGTACACAATAAACTGGCTTACGGCTGTATATAAATAATTACATGTTCAATTTATAAGAAACACATTGGTAATGCTGTATATCAAAACAATTTGTTCGATTTGATGGATGTTATTGACATAAAGTTTCTGACCAGCGCGTCAGGCGTACAATGTACAACAATACGAATACTTCTTTTTTTTTTTTATCTATCGGTGTATATTTTGTTTATGTACGTAGGCTTCTGCTGACGCCAAGTGTTTTCAGGTGCCTGTGAATTCTCATTTTCATCAATGAAAATTAAACTAAAAACCTTAACGGTGCTCTATTTTTTTCTTTTCTTTCTAAATCTTTCTTTTTCCCTCTCTCTGGTTCTCAATACAAACGACGAAATGATCATAAAAATATGGATATATCGTGTTCTCAAACCATTTGATCAATATTACGTCTTGGTAATATCTATTACTGGACATACAGGTATTCACAGAGCACAAAGAGTACTTGGCTATAACAAACATTTTATTCAACTATCATTGTATCAGATATAAACGAACATTTTTATCATCGTTAAAAGTACTAAATCGAGCGGCCTAAGGTACGTGTTAAGTGTAAGCACGTATGTGCTATGTGTATGTGTGTGTCGTACGCGCCTCTATAGATGCAAATACATATGATTTTTGTCTTTGCATCGTTTTTCTTTTTGTTATGATGTCTCATGTAATAACGATCTTTTCAAGTGACATAACATGATCTAATCGTATCTTGATGCATTTACAAATTTCCCGCGACCGTGACATTATCAGCAGCGTCAAAAGAAGACAACAAAAGTGACAGATTACAAAAAAAAAATTAGAAAAGAAAAGAAACACAGAAAAGCAACATACAATTATTAACTGCACATGCACATCGGCCAATATGGACAGAGCACGTACTTCCATAGACTTCATTTTTAATATTCTAAACTTTCTTCCGTTTCTAGATTATTTGAAATACAGCAGAATTGAAAACGCATTGTTTGTTTCTCGTTCGAGTCATTTAAGATTTCAATCGCGCGTAATAAAGATGGATATTTCTGATACATTAAACTTCACAAATTCATTCAAGTGATAGCCAGGGTGAAAAACAAGGAATGTCTAAAATATAGAAGTTTATACACCACGTCAAAATATAATTTCCATTTACATAAGGAGTGGTCCACCATCATACAAAATACTTTTCTTCCCGATTTTGTAAGTCTGGGTGGAATGGAAGGTCCAGCTTTTAGCACATAACTAATTAAAAGTTGTAAATCGTGTGTTAAGGATGAAACGGATGTGATGAATACTTCATCGTTTTCTGAGTCCCATTTCCAACTTGTTCCACCACATTTTTCAGTCGGTTTATTCCATGCACCGCTACGCTGCTCACAGTCACGCTTAGGGATGGGATTAAGCCCCTCGCGCGAAGTATCGATACCTAAATGAAAATGTTTGATTCTTCGCACGCTCCTCATAATATACGCATACTGACTAAAAAAATGTCTGCTTTGAAATGACTGAGCAATTCAAGTCCAGTTGTCGTTCGATCGACTTACTCGTAGAAAACGTGTATGTATATATATATATATATATATATGCATTTGTTAGTAGTTATCATGACATTATTGATATATTTTGAAAGTGACGTGTATTTGACATGCTCTTTTCCAAAACTATATTCATTTCGATTGCACATCTCGTTCGTTCTTCGTTAAACGTTCTGTATGGTACGTATATATTATCCATTATTCTCTACCCAAATCTATTTACAGACTATTACGTAAGACTAGTCGGATCCGACTTTCAATAAATTAATTTTTGTAATATTCATCGTTTGTCAAGGAGGAATCAAACATTTTCTTCCAGGTACTATTCCTAGTGCGTGCGACTTTTTCCTATTAATAATATCAAGGAAAAAAATGCATCCATCACGTAATAATCGGCGAGGCATCGTTATAACCGATTCTTCGATACGACAATACAAAAAAAGTCAGCATTTTATACATTTTATTCCAATCATAGATCAATCGATACTAAACAACATAGACTTGAATCGTTTATCATATTTCAAATCAAACATTTGTTCAGTCGTATCTCTAGTCACATTTCACGACCATCTGAAACGATCTTCTTGTTCCAAAAAAAAAAAAGAAAAAAAAACGAAAGAGAAGATAAAAGAAATCGATAGTCGATGAAATTTGAAATTCTAAAGTATGTAAGTGCATCGTGGAAAATAAAATACGTATTACTTGTAAAAGAAGATCGTTTTGCATTGTTAACGGCCGACATTATTTTATTTCATATGTTTTTTTTATAATATGACTATAAGTCGCATTGGTCATTCCACACACCTAAAATTTCTGATCAGAGTATTAGAGTACGGATGATTATATTCTGGCCACAATGCGGTACTACATCATGCTCCTATTATTTAGATGCCTGGAATGACTTTGCGTAAAGCGTAACACAGCTTTCTATTTCAACTAATTCGTAATGGGAAAGATTTATGATGAATTACTTATTTACTTAATATTACAAGAATTTGTCTCAGCATAAATGTGTTTCCACGCTCAACGTTTGAACACTTTGCAAGAACGGTGTTTGTCATTACGAATTAGTTAAATTTTACAATGCCGGACGATGTCAACAATTAATTTCATGCACTCAATTGAATGCCAACTAGAACCACGTGTATTCGTACATTGCAATACAAACACGACGTGTTCATATTCTCGGCATTCGGTCTCATTCTTTGTTTTTATAAATATCGTAAAATAGAAGTTGTAAATTCGAATCAATACAAACTTCATTGATGTTCAAATTGATAGGCATCATATTCAGTGATGCGAATGATTATTCACGACATTCTCATGATTGATTCAACAATACGTGAATGATATGGTTAAATAATTATAAATTGGAAATTGAGGTGGTGACATTACCTGGGCCGTTACTCACCTACAGGCAACGAACCTGTTATGGGAGTAGGTGACGATGATACCATATTTAATCGACCTTGATCTTTTACTATTGGATCTAAAATAGATGAGAAATAAGAAATAAAAATGGAATCATCGGTCTTTCAGTATGTACCATACCATTTACATTTTGCAGAAATTTACAGTGAAAAATTTGAGCACACTTCATAGTACTTACAAAAATAAGGATGTTCCATAGCTTCGCGTGCAGTAAGTCTTTCGTAATGATCGTAACGTAAAAGCTTATCAAGGAAATCAAGGCTTTCGTGTGACACCAAATGCTGATTCTCCGAATGCATAAAACGCTCCCAGCGTTTACGTGAATGTCGACCTAAAATATCATTGAAACGGGGATCCAATTCAATGTGGTACTTTTCAAGGTATTCAAATAGTTCCTCAGTTCCGAGAACTTTTGCAATTCTCACTAGTTGGTCGTAATTATCGTGTCCGTGAAAAAACGGTTCTTTCCTGAATATCATACTTGCGAGCATGCATCCAAGAGACCACATATCTAATGAGTAATCATACATCTGCAGTGCAAAAGAAGGAACATGTTATCCACAAACTAATTATGCCGTACAATTAAAGATATAATAAATTATGCACAAACCTGATAATCTACAAGTAATTCCGGGCCTTTAAAATAACGCGATGCTACTCGTACATTGTATTCTTGACCTGGATGATAAAACTCTGCTAGACCCCAATCGATTAACCGTAACTTTCGATTTTCATGATCTATCATAACATTGTGCGGTTTGACGTCCCTATGCATTATTCCCATACTATGACAATAATCCAGTGCCTAGAAACAACCAGGAGACGACCACGTCTTATACATCATTAATGCTTTTTTCCATCGTTTTATTGTATCTTATATAACTATAGATGCAAAATGGATATCAAACACTGTCACACGTACGTTACTTACTTAAACATTCACGAGTCCAATAATTTCTGAAACTAATGTTTTTTTTTTATATACTTTAACAAATAAAGAATAATTTCTATACCTTTATATAGAAAACTACTACACCATATTTTTGTTTATTACGTTTAAACTTTTTGAAACAAAATATTTTTGAGATTATTATGTTCTACTTCACAAGCAAAATAAACTAAATATAATAAATAATTATATAAAGAAGATAATAAATAATTACTAAAATATAAGAAAAAAAAGAAAGAAGAATAGAAACTTTATAATTGCTCACTTTATAATTAAGCTCAAATACTTAAATTTCAAATACACGTAATCGAGAGAGATAAAAATACAATCAATAGTAATGTGATATTAATCCATTTTTTTTACGATAAAATAAATCATATCAAATATATTTTTATCTAAAAATGTCAGCACTGAGCAAAACTAACAACGACAAAGTGGCAACAAAAAAAATGAATTTGTATAAATGAAATATTTTCGAACTCTTCCTTGAACCCATAATATGCACCTACATCTATCAAAATAATAATCTCGAAGATTCACATTGGACTGATACTTGGTTCCATTGCACTTAACAATACACGCACTTTTAATAATTCGTAGAGGTAGTATCTTATGTCGTAGTCTGTTAGCGTCTGGTATAACTGCTTGAAATCTGTGTTGTTCACATGTTCAAATATCAGTGCCGGTGTTCTCGATACAGGATCTTTGACAACAGCTTGGAGTGTAATTATGTTGGTCCCACCTTTGAGGTTTTCTAAGATTTTAATTTCCCTTTTTATTTTCTTCTTTTTTACAGGCTAAACATCAAAATCACATGAAAATTAAAGTTTCTTCATAGTTGCAATTAATTTGCGAAAGTTTAATTCATATTCTTTTACCTTCAAAATTTTTACAACACATTTTTCATTATTTGTAATATTAATGGCTTCAAATACTTCACTATATTTTCCTCTGCCTAATTTTCTTACTAGTTGATAATCATCTTGTTGTCTATGTAACAAATAATTTGATGTGATTAAACAAAATAAGGAAAATATATGCATACATACAAACATAGGTATATTTATGTAAATAAAGAATGTAGAACTTCTTACTGTACACTTACCCCCAATCGACAACATAAGATTCATAGTCCCAGTAATCTCTGGATTTGTGTGAATTCACATCTGTGTAGACTCGCGCTCTACTGGGTAGTGCCATTTTTTCTGATATATCGCTACTACTATTTATTTTGCTGATTGCTATTCTTTCACTGTTGTCTATCGAAAAATTACAAAAGCTAGTTAATTTATATCCTTCACTCACCCAGTTACAAATGCGCGAGGACAAATATACACCTGGGTCATTAAAAAAAAAAACCATATTAAGATTAAACATACTTCACGCTAATAAGAGAAATATGAAAAATTGTTAATCAATGCTTGAACGTGTGATGGTCTTTTGCTAAACATTAACTTATATTCGTACATAAACTGAATCTGATATTAAAATATCAATGATAGTGGTATTTATTAAGACGATTCAATATTGCATTTACATTTATTTATACTTTCAACATATACACTTATAAGTCATTATTACAGTGCAATATTTTATTATAAATGTTAAACATACAACACTCACTTGTTTCTTATATATTTCTTGTTTGACTTAACTTAAAGGAACATATAACGGTGATGATGAATAATATAGATGAATGAATTCTCTTATTTAAATACATCTACACCGCATTTCAATGTGGTAGATGCACTGAAAATTATCTGTTGAAGCAATTAAAAATCAATGATATTTACAACGTGAAAGTGAAATAGCACGTTAAAGAAAAGATACAAATGCTTTATTGACTTATGCTCAAACTACCCAGTGTAATTACTTTTACGTACAAATGTTGCAAGATATTAGCAAATTCATTGATAAATTATCCGTCATCGTCTGTATTGGAAATATCTGTATAATGTTTAACTGAATGTAATTAGAAAAAGAAGTTATATGGTTAGAAGGATCAAAACAACTTTCAACAAAAAATAATTACACGGCAGCAAGCAAATTAACCGAAGAAAAAATTGGGTCCAAACACAAGGAAATTAACAAACATGAAAACGTGTTGACCAATTGCAACGAATGAACTGCACATTCTTTAGAAATCTATTGATTGTGAACTCGTAGGAACACTATCAGTTCATTTCTGTGGTTCGAAGTTACGATTTAGCAAAAGAACAGTTTCATATATGCGAGTACAATTTACATAGGGGGGAGATTGATATTTTTGTCAATTGTTTGGAGGGCGAAAATCTAGGTAAAAATTAATCTACTATCGCGGATAGGGATTAGAACACGCACAAGCACAAGGCACGAACACACATGTACGAGATAAATCACACGCCATCGCAATCAGGAAATTAATGTTAACTTATTTTCGACTTACCTAAAGCATTCCGGAGACGAATCTTGATCAGATTGACAGCAACAGATCTCGAAATTCGTCGTGAAACCACGCAACCTGCTTACGAAATGCGTGAGGCCGCGCGAACGCGTGAAACTCAAAGATTTTTGCGGGCGGCCGGCTTCTCAAACGATCGAGGTTCAAGATGGCAGCCAACAACCCACCACAAACTTCAAATATATAGATTGAAATCTCCAACCTTCAACCGTCTCTTCAATCAAACCTTATTACGACTATTACTTCCTTCAATTATCAACTTAACCTTTCGAGATTATATTCGTAATATATTGTCGTTTAGTACTCTAATTGCAAGCCAAGACAGCGAAATCAAATTTAAAGTTAATCTTTTGATACTTTACGGGTATTATTTCCTTTGCATAGTAATAAAAAATCTGTCCCCAATACTCGCTGAAATATCGATGAAAAAAATGTTGTAACAATAACTAATCATATCACGTCGGATATAGCAATCGTTTATAACGAGCAAACAATCTTTATTTAATCAAGAAACTTTCATTTTTATTCGAGAGAATTTTTAACTTTAATTGGAACGGGTGAACTCGAGTGTATGTCTAGTAAAATATTTTAGTACACTTTGCACGTATTGACCAATCAGAATTTCTTTTGTAGTGATTCTATGTTCGGAATAATTTAAACTTGGAACTATCGCTATTGTATTGTATTTTTGTAAATAAAATGTGAGGATATTAAAAATTAATATAAAATCTTCTAAATTATTAAAAATTGAAATTTATCTATACCGGATATAAATAATATTTATTCTTGGTTAGTTATAATAAATTATTGGCTAATTTTAAAATTAAACATCGAATAAATTTAGAAATTAAAAAATCTTAATATATTAAAAACAAAGGAATGCGTTTATTTCAAATTTAACGGGATTGTTATTTAAATAATTATTACAACGACATAAACTAAAGGCTATTCCTAATTTGCGTTAATGAATGTATAGGATGTAATAATGACAAATCATCTTTTATTGAAAACCATTGCTGTAGAAGTTCTTCTATATTCTCAGTTTTATCCTACAACAGAAAGAATTTTTATTTATATCAGAGGAAAGAATAACATTATTTATTTGATGCATTATTGTCTAATTTACCTCGTTGGTATTCATATCAGACACCTGTAATTTTTTTCTAAGATTTCTAGCATCTAAAATCCAAATATGCGCAGATTTACAAACAATCCATAAGTTTGCACGTAATAGTCCAACAACAGCATTGGTATTTTCACACGAAGAACTACAATATTGAATGATATCAAATGTTGAATAACAATGTCGTGCGTTTGCGATGATATATAGTACTTACTTATTTAGAAATTGTTCAGTAACTTTCTTTAAATTTATATCCCAAGGTACAGTAGTTCTCATGACTAAATTTTCCTTCTTCTCCATATTCATCACCTTCATTTTTTCGAATGCTTTTAGCAGTCTATTTCTATTCTTATTAACATCTATGGTACATTTTGTTTTTGCTTCCCGTTTATCTTCCTCATACTCGGACTTTTCCTCGCGTGCAAGGTCTCTGTAATATCCCCGTTCTTCAGGTGACAACTTTTTCCAAAAACTGGTTATTACATAGGCGATTTGCGGTGCTGTCATAGTAGGATTTTTTCCCACCACTAGGCAAAATAAAAACATAGATTTAATATGTACATTTTTTCACATGCCATACGTAATAAATTAGATTATCTATGTTAAACTTTTACCTTCTGATTTGATAGATTTTGAAAATTTAAGAAAACCTGCGCATAGGTTTGTATGTGCATCGATGTTTAGTGATTCATTCGATTTTATGTAATTACAAGGTTCTACATCCGTGCCTCCCTGCAAAAAATACTTCAAATATAACTCACGTGATTTTTTTGATTAAATTTTTTATTTAATTACCTTCAAATCAGATATGTGTCCTTTACTCCATTCTTTTAATGTCATTGGCTTTTTCACATCTAATTTATTCTCTGCGTGCAAAGTTTCCGACTTTGCATTCTCCACCTTGTTTTCTTTCTCATTTGTATCTATATCACAAGAACTTTGTAGTAAGAAATCATCGCCTAAATCTACTATTGGTAACTGACTGAGTGTTTCAGATGGAGTTAATTCGAACGGTGGAGTATCTTCAATAATTCTTTCAGTATTATTGTTACTATAATAAAAAATTATTTAAATTACTATTGTAAAACATACGTTTTTATTTTTTATTCTATACTTTAAATCTGTACTAACATCGTATTACAAGAAATATCGTTATCGCAATAAATCAATGTAAAATTGTGTGATTTTTCTGAGTCTGAATCACTTAAATCTAAAGATGGCAATTGAACGTCAAGGTCGTCTGTTTTCTTTTCACATCTTTCAGCATATTCATCAGAACAACTTTGCATATTTATAGAAATTTGCGCTCGTTGCTTACGTTCAGAATTATTAATCGCGGCAGAATTTAAATTATTTGTCATACTTTCATTAATATTTATGTTTTTTTCAGTAGGCTTGTCAAAATTTTCTTCTACGCATATTTTCCGTTTTTTACATACGGGAACTTTGTTTTCAGCATTGCTAACATTTATTTCTCGTGTATAATCTTGATAACTAGTAAATGAACTTTCACAATTATTTTCTGCTTGTATTTCTATTTGTATTCCATAAAAATTATTTAGATGTTTTTCTATTATATCGATAACCATGTTCTGTGCACATAATAAACACCACATAAATTCTAATTCAAACAATATATGATTATTTTTTCAAATATACCTACCTGTTCTTTAAAAAATACACAAGTTTTATTTGGTTCCAAGTTGACATCTATGCTTGCTGCATTTATTAAAATATGTATAAGAAATATTGGTTTTTTCCTTGATTCTTGGCCCAATGCCTCTAGAATTATTTTAGTCGTTACCTAAAAATGACTCTTAATTTCTACACAAATGTATCATTCAATTTAAAAAAAATATTAATTGTTGATAAAATATAATGTATACCTTTTCTAATTCTTTAAATTTAATTGGTCTATCATTCACAAAAATATATTGTTCTCCAGATTGAAATACTTCAACTGCATGTGTTCCTTTTAAAGGAACCATCATTTTTATTTTAATCTGAAACATAATTATAAATTGAAGTAGTAAACATAGTTTTTATAAATCAAAATATTAAATAAAAAATATATAAAATTCTTTATGTAATTACATCCATATTTGTAATATCCATCCAATTCATATTACATGTTATTTTTTTACCAAGGATATATGTAACTGCTTCTTCAAGGCTACTTGTATTAGGTTTTGCAAATATAAGGTTATCATTTACTTTACAATTTATTCGTACAAAATATTTGCACATTCCGTAACTTTTTATTAAGGACTCCAAAGCTCTAATATCCTGATTGACTTTCTTTGAATTTGTAATTATTTGTCTCCTCACCGGCATTCGTTTAAATAATTGCTTCACTTGTACAGTTGTTCCTAAGAAAAAATTTGTGTTTTATAAAATTTTAAATAAAATAAAGTTGATTTGATACCTGTATGTCTGTGACAAGGTTTTGAATTCACGATATGCCCATTACAATCAATAGTATAAGATATAGCTGCTTCATCTTGTTTTGTTTTTGATATAATTGTAAGGTCAGATACTGAACTTAGTGCATGTAAAGCCTCACCTCTGTATCCATACGTTTCTAAAGAATCTATAAACAACAGGATGATCATAAACACAGAAGCACATTAAATATTAACTATGTAAATATTTTTTCTTGTAATTCTGTAATTATGTACCTAAATCGGAGAAACTACTTAGTTTTGATGTATAAGATGATAAAGTCATATAAGGTGCATCTACTTTTGAGATACCACAACCATCATCCTTTACTTCTATCAAGGTACACCCATTATCTATCTAATATCAAAAGAAAAACATTTTACATTAAAATTTTGAAATACATTGCATAATCGTCAAAGAGCAAAGTGTGCTCTAAATAAGAAAATAAACGTGGTACCAAGTTAATTTCAATATTTTTGGCACCAGCATCCAATGCATTTTCTATCAATTCTTTTACAGCAGTAGATACAGAAGTTATAACTTGAGTAGTAGTTATTAGTTTTACGGTATCTTTATCTAAGGCTGAGATGACCATTTTCGCGTAACGTCAAATTTATTCGACATTTATTAAGGTCCGCGATACGTAAAATCTCTCTATCTTGTGTGTCTATACATAACACAGTACAATAGGATGGAATTAACGCGCGAACGTCTATTTTAAACATTATATTTAAACATTTACGAATGGAATGGGAAAGATAGATACGTATGCAACTTTAGAAATGAAGAACACGATTACAGCGACGTTTCACCGACCGCGCGAAATATAAAACGCACAAGCAATCAGATCTTAAAAAGAGCGAAACCTGATTTAAAAATTTAATATTTTAATTTAACACTTAAATTTAAAAAGGTGGGAAAAGAATAAGTATAAATCGGCATGATCATTTTATTTCAAAACATTGTTTAAAAACGTTATATATTCCACCGACATAACATTGTCGCATTCATATGACAAAGTAATTAAATATTTTATTTGTACTTTTCCACCAATGTGTCAACGAATTTAACGTATGCTTCTTTCGCATCGTTCTGCGACATACCATCCTTTGATTTCCAAGCGTCCCATTTTGCTTTCCCCTTCAAATCCAACATACCAGGTCTTGCTGTACAAAATAATTATTTGATATAAATATGGTAATTGCTCAAAATTTTATGCAAACTAATGTATATATTATATAATAAGTATCAAATAATGCCTATATCTCACAGGTATTTATATTTCCCATCGATGCTTGCTTAAACAATGCGTACAATTCTAAAAATTCGTCGTCAGTAGGACGCTTGGTAAGAGTTTTTACAGCTTCTGCTGCTTGCTCGAATTTCTATAAAATCGAATATACAATCATACATACAATTACATCTAATTACATTAGTTATCGCATGTACATGTTTGCAATTCTATGTAATATAAATAATGTTTAATACTGCATTTAATATTTAATATTTAAATTTTGCATTTACTTTTTTATGCAAATGAATAAAAAATATTGCCAACGAGCATCGTGACTTTGCACAAAATTTAACTTTTTAATCGTTAAGAAATACACTCTCGTTGGAAAATAAACTTCTAAATTGGTCATTTGCACAGGTCGGACTAGTTTTTCTTTTAAGCGATCTTAAGCCAACAACTTAGCACAAATTATAATCACACGAGAAATAGTTGCACGAAGGTGTATGAACAATTTAAATGCAAAATCGTTCGAAATTAGTAGGAATTGATTAAAATAACAACTACTCTGAAATACCGATAATTAGTACAAAAAAAAATGCAAAATAATTAGCTGGAACAAAATCACCGGCATTTTACAATGACTTTGCAATTCTGTTTTTACAGTTGTATAATCAATCTTTCACAGTTCTTCAGTCAATATACATGTACTATCAATGCACAATCAATACTTAATTCATCTGACAAACTAGAATATTAGATAATCGTATTTACCTGATCAAGAGACATCCTTTTCAGCAGTTAATCGTAACGTTCGCTTAATGATTACTGACCAATGGATCTACCGTATGCATCGATTAAATATTCGTTCCGAAGCCCCCACTAACTATGTATTATGTATGTACACTGTAATTGCAAAAAAAGGTGCAAGATTTGAAGAAAATTACTTTACACGTTCGTATAATTTATGCGCATGTAATTAGATCGATAGTGCCTCGCCAAGAATAAATATCTTTATGCGATTTTGTACAGAGCATGCCATACATAATTTGCTATCGTCAGCGAACGAATTGGTTGTTTCGAAAATTTTGGAAAAATGAACAATATATATATATATGTATATTATTATTATTAAAATCAGAAAAAAATATCGCACCTTCACTATATTTATATATATATATATATATATAGATATAGGTAGATAGATAGATAGATAGTTATAGTAAATAATTATAATAATAGTTATAATAAATAATAATAATAAATAATTTTTCAAGTCGTATAAATTAATTAAAGATGGCTGCTAACTGGTCCGTTTCCAAGAAACAGCGTCGTGATATGTATCATTTGGCGATCGGTGACGAAGGAGACAAAGTCCGTAAAAACTGCTCAGAGAGAATGGGGCCAACCTGCCACATCATCATCCAATACCCAGCTACGCAAGAATGTAGAAATTCTTGACTACCTGATACATCGTTTTGCCTTTCCCCGACTCGGTTCTGCGAGAGGATCCCTACTCCTCAGGGCCGTGTTTGAGAGAACAAGCGTTCCAAAGCTCGTTCCAAATTTCCAACTTCTCCGAACGAGAAGAAATCTAACAATGTACGTCGAGTGTATCGTAAAACCTAAAAGATTCGCGTCCTAATGTCTCGTTTGTCAGCACAAATATGTTACACGGTGATGAAATTATGCGTGACAATGTGAAATTACGAGTAAGAACAATGAACAAACAAATTGAATTGAACAATGAACAACCGAAAGGAAGAGGCAACGAAGCAAGGAGAGTAGAATAAGAAATTCACTGGTGTCTCCAACAATCGTAGGAAAAGTCAGCACAGCCGCCGCGAGTTAGTTACAGACGAAAGTAGAGAAACGGCACGTGTGAAAGTGCGAAAACAGAAGGGGCGAACAATCTAAAGTGTACGAGAATGGTCGACGAGTGGGAACGAAACCGAACGGAGACGGCCGATCTCGCGTACGCGGGTTTTGCCAGGGCAAAACGGTTTAAAAATTCAACGAGTATGCGTGATTTGTCACTCGATCGGTGATCGGCTCGAGCGAGACGACGTTACACGGAAGAGTGCGCGACCGACTGACATCGGTGCTCTGCGGACACGTCTGTCATTTGTCGGTGTTTGCCATTTATCCGGGATGGGGACGCGGTGTCGTTGATTTAAACATACTCGCGAGGCGATAAACGTAATTGTGACCTTGATAACGAGTGCAAGCTCGGGTGTCGAGCGAAACTTTGTGATTGTTTATTAAAAAAACGGGAAGAGAATCGAATCGGTAACAATGGCACGAGAGGCCTGCAGTGAAATGTTTCGAGTGTTGAAGTACAAACCGTGAACGAGGAAACTCGACACGAGGAAACAAGAAAAATATTTTGATTGCTTTCGATTGTGTTCGTCGTTCGGTAAATTATATTTCGTACAATTTAAGAGTAACGCACGATCGAGAAAGTGCGCGCGATTTACCATTTCGAGCAGTACACGTTACGAAGCAACATAAACGGAGGGAGAGGCTTAGCTCGAGTCAATTCTTAAGTCAGTTCTGAGAACCAAGATCTCCGCGACGAAGAGACGACGGCCAGGCCACGTTCTCGTTTAATCGCGATTATTTCCTAACAGGCGTTTCGCGTCAAGGATACCGATGTTGTTCGGTCGGCCATCCGCGTGTCGCGGTGGAAATTTTCGCTGACAATGGGGAAAAGAAAAAAACTGTCGTTGTCACGTATGCGTCCCACCGAAAAGCCAGCTAAATTCGATCCGATTCCCAATACGCGCGCGCGCGTGCGTTTAGCGGTATCTGATAACGGATCGCGTTCCTTTCTCGTTATCGTTAGATACGGGCTTCCGTGATTCTCGTTGTTGAAAAAAGTCGACTTTGCCAGGGAAAAGGCTGTTGCAATGGCAGTGGTAAACGCGAGGAAAAGAGCGATTTTTTGGAAGAGCCGATAAGGATCGATCGGACAGCACCGCGTGACAAGAAGACAAGGGACAGGATGAGTGTCGTGCCGATCGCGAACAGGAGTTTCCTCCACGGAGAACGGAAGGCATCCGCGACTTCGGAGAGAATTCTTTACTCGACTCTCGATAGTCTAGCTTTGAAGAGGGCGACGTTGCCTCTGCAGCTGTTGCCCGTCAACGACGATAACGTTGCGACCGAACGAAGGAACGAGTCGAAGAGTAAAGGGAAAATTCGTGCCGAGGCAACTGCGAAGAGATCCGGCCTCAAGGTTCGCGTGAATTATATACACAAGAAAAAGATTCGTAACTCATAGGATAGTGTACTCGCCGAAACATGAAAAAAAGTTGTAACAAACATAGTTTCAAGGTTAGTTATAATATAAAACGATTTTTTGTTTGTTCGGTTGAAAAAATGAATTTCTTCGCTTCGAGAGCTATCGTGCTGTACGGTATGCAAGTAGTGGTTTACCTTATAATTTCTTCCTTTTCTGATTGCAAGAGGTTTTCTACGTGTCCTCCTCCCATTTCTATGCACGCTTCACACCTGCGTACTAAAGAATCACGTACTCAAAGATTCCCGGATGTGTACCAACTTTTTCACAAGCATTTTAACCGAAACGAAAAATCGTTTATAACTTTGAAGCTATTAATTTTTCGACCCGTGTTTATTAGAACTTTCATTCATGTTTCGTATTTTCGAGTACTATCTATCCTAAAAGTTATGACCCTTCTTTTTATTCACCCTATTCACCCCAATGTATATATATATATATATATATATATATACATATTCAATTTCTATTAAAACAATACAAATACGGTACAAATTCTAAAACAATTCTACTGAAATATTGAAACAATATACACACACACACACATATTGTTTCAGTATTGTACCGTTTCAGTAGAATTGTTTCAATTTGTACCGTATTCGTATTGTTTCAATAGAAATTGAACGTTTACCTGCTTTTGCTTGAACCAAATTGCAATTTCACTTTTGTTACTTTACAGTCGTTGAAAAAACGAATTGAAACTCTGAAGTCGCGAAGGAAAACAAGCTCGGAGTAGTCGCTAACAGTGGCTTTCTAACTTCTAACAACCGTGTTCTCCGTCGTTCGGTACGGATTCGACTGTCCGATCGATTCTGTAACAGATTCGAAGTCACTTCTTTATCTTATCGTACTTATACCATCGTCTCGTTTCTCGTACTTACTCATTTGTTTACTCTTGAACTTTATCATCTATCGGCAATTTATTTACAAAATAGTGAGTGACGATTATTTCAAATAAAATGACGTAGCATTGAAAATAAACATGCTTGGCATGAAATTTTGTCAATTGTATTTTTTTAATACATGAGTCACCAACCTTTTAGACCTTCTGGGACCTCATTAGCCAACAAAAATTTGTCGAGGGCCGCGCACAGTTTACATATTTTTTTATCAGTTCAATGTAATCTATATTATTTACGAGGATATTGAAACAACTTTTATAGTGAAACGATACATTGATTAGAAAAATATACTCTTACGTCGTATTATATTATATTATATCATACCTACGTTAACATTAGAGCTACGAAAATAGTGACAATAAATTGTCATTTTTCGTAGAAATGTTATATATTTATAACAGTGTATTTTTAGAGATTCGAGTGATTTTTTAAGCAAAATTATAATTATAATTATCAAACAATTAGTGTGATTTATAATTATCAGCAACAACAATAAAATTTTGTAATTTTGGCTGTTAGCTAAATTTAAGTATGATGTCCCTTTATAGGGGACAGTCGAGTGCAAAAAGTTGATTGCTAACCGACTGGATTTTCTTTTTCTTTTCTCTCTCTCTCTCTCTCTCTCTCTCTCTCTCTCTCTCTCTCTCTCTCTCTCTCTCTCTCTCTCTCTCTGTTGGAAATCGAGATTCGTGGAATGCTACGATCGCGATTTCTATCGCATTCCTCGAAACCGTTATAAATGTCCCAACTGTAACTGCGTGTAAGGTAGATACACGTGCGCAAACTCTAACGAAACGTTTCGTTCAGGTCGACGTTGAAACGGCGAGTGTCGCGACTGTCTCATCGAAACAGCACGCAAAGTGTTTCACAATGGTCGTGTCGTCCTCGTCATCGTCGAAGCCAGACTCACAGGAAACGTTGAGAACGACCCCGATCGAGATTCCTACCTCCGTTGTCGAGCAACAAAGTCGCAACGAAGATATCGCCTGTTTGCCGCGCGTCTGCATCGATAACAGCGATACCGACGTTACATCGATAAGAAGAACCACCATCGGAGAAGGAACCGATACCAGTCATTGCTCGAACGATGGGAATGCAGCCTCGTTGAATTCCAAGGACGATGAAACCGAGTCTCCGTTGGACGATTACGAGAGAATAGAATACGCGCTTGGTACGTTGGACGGGTGTTGGAAAGAAGAAGCGAACGAAGATGATAAAAATCCTGGCCCCGAGGACCAGGAGACCGCTTCTTGGTGCAGGAAGAACGTGTTCGTCAAGTCAAAGTCTACCAACGATTTAGCCAGCAGGAGGAGCGACTCGGACGCGAGACTGCTCGATGGAAAGTCTTTGATGGGAACGTTCTCGGACGGGGAATTGGCGGAGAGATTTCTCCTCGGTAACGAGTTGCCAAACTGTGAAAAGAAGAAGAGACATTTCGCGAGGAACATTGTGCTCCACTTCGTGCCGGAGTATCTGGCAAGGGGCCAGAGAGGGAAGAAAAGGCAAAAGAGGAAGGATATTGCCAGTCGATCGTTGAACTCTCTGAAAGCTTCGTCGTTGATGGTCGACTCGAAGATCGAGATAGTCGAGAGTCCCGATGGCAGATATAGATCGAGGAGTCTCTCCCGGGAAGAGTTGAAGTACCTGAAGATCTCCTCGCCGACAAATTTCGTCCACGTCGCGTCTGCGACAAATCCGAATCTCGTGTTGAACGAAAACACCATCGGACTTAGTCTGGAGCAAGTGGTGATCATGCACGAGCAAAAGTGTGCCACGTTGCCTCTTCTGGTCGCGACCAGCCGCGAGAATTCGATGGCTGAGAAACGAGTCGGACAACAACCGTCATCCTGGTCGTCCTCGTCATCGATATCTTTCGACACGGCGTCGTCAATCGTTCGCAAGCCGAAGGAGAAAGCCACGCGTACGTTTCCTCTATATTTCGTCATCGGGGATCGCTTTTTCCCTCATTTTAAACATCACAAACTAATGCCTCTAATCTAATCGCAACGTTCTCGAATTGCAGAAAGGAGCAACGCCTCTTTCAACCTTGAACACCTGAAACGGGAATTACTGTCCGAGTTGCAAGCACGATCGGCAAAAGTGTTGGAGTTGAGCCAGCAGGTGAAAACAAGCGAGTACAATCGGGCGAACGTACTCGGCGAATTAACGTGCGAGTCGTGTGCCGAATTACCTGTCAATTCCAGTTTTCTCTGGAGCGATCGGACCAAGAACTTCCTCTTGGAAAATACGCGATCGACTCCCGATGAAAGTATTGAAAACATCGAACGCGTCGTAGGCCAAGTGTACGATGACGTGGGACCTGTGAATCTGATCAACCAGGTGATTGCTCAATCGGCGTATGCCTATTCGCTGCGTCAACGCTCAGCGTTTCTTTAGTTCTTCAGTCATCGTCATTTTTTAGTTTTCTCATAATTTTCAGCAAGGTGCTTCTTTTAGAAACAAAGGTTTCAGGTTGGTTTATACAATATTTAAGGCCTTTGATTCACTTTGGCTGAATGGACTCTGATTTTGAAAACAATCGATATCGGTCAAATTTGACCTAATCTTAAATTGTAATTACCTCCCGAACCTGCTTTACTCGACCAAAAAGATATACAGTCAATTCATTGTCAATTACTCTCCTCTAAAAAAAATAAGAAGAACTTGTTTCATTAGTGTTTAACTAGATCTCGTTTGGCCTCATTTGAGTAAATATACGAGCGTTTCTCAGCGAAAATGAGTACTTTGCGAAGACAGTAAATAATTGATGTTCTCTGTTACATTCGTGGCAATTATACTGCTGTGAAAGAAAGAAAAAATATAAGAAAATTATTTCACTGCAAACAAAAATAAAAAACGCAAAGTTAAAAGCATCGATATAAATCAATCTCGTTAAATATGTAAGAATTTAGACACACACCGCTAACATAGAATTCCCGTTTTTAATAAACGAGACAGCTAGTAATGGATGGAAAAATTATGTTTCTTCTTTATATTGACTTTATTTCTTTTATGAATATTTAGGGCATGAGCATTTGCTTGAAAACTAGAAAAATTAACATTAATATTCGTAATCAGGAGCCCCTAATTATTCAGAATCGACTAGTAAATCTTTGGCAACAGATTGACTCTTCCTCGGTGTCTATAATCAATCTATAATCAATCGGTCTTTTTATTTTTTTACTTTTTTATTTTTTTTACTGTTATATCAACGACAATTTTACAATTGGCAGAACGATTACGACGACGTGGGCACACCTGTATTACACATCGATGAAAGTCATATCAGCGAGCTGTCGGCTGCTTTCCAAGATTCCGACATCTACGACGACGTGATGGGTCCAAGCTGCGCGGAAGACGCGTGTAGAAGTAACGAGACTGAAATTTGTGACAGCGAAGCGAAGCAAGGAAGTAACGAGCCATCCGTCGCCAATGAATATTCCAGCGTGGATGAAGATATCGACGTTGCGTCGAGTAACGACCAGGACGTGTACGACGACGTCGGTTTACCGAGCGAAGAGCGAGTCAACAGTCTTTATACCGGCTCCACGATCGGCTCGATTTTAGGGCCGAGTTGGACCTGCGGTAAAGAATCCGAGTGGGAGGATCTGGAGGATTCAACGACGATCGGTTTATCTCAATTTGAAAGCAAGTACTATACCTGGTAAGTGTGACACGCGTTTTTTTTCTTCATTTCTCTACAACGTGGTTTGCTTGATGATGAAAAAAAGCACAGAGGCGCAAGTCGTTCCGAATAAAAGAAAGTCGGGCCAAAGGTGGTCTCAGATGATGAGGAGACAACGATTCAGGATGTCGAGGAAGAATTCCAATTCGTCGTCGAAGCCGGTTTCCTGCGAATCCACGCTTCACGGTGAGTTTATACAAAATTCATTTTGATGAAATTACAAGTTGACTATGTGTCTATCAATAATGTCAGACCTAGATATATACTTTTAATGCGTGTTAATACTAGAACTACCATTAATGGTTAAAATGACCAATTGATAATTTTTGTCAGATATTTTATAGATATAATCAATATCAGTCTATCTTTAAAGACCTGAATGATTCTTCATAAAATAAAAATTTGCGCACCCCATTGTATCATAAAGATTTTCTGTTTCTTTTACTTTTAATTAATCTTTTACTTTTAGTCGCCGGTAGTTTTAGCGTTAAAAGACTATTGAAAGAAGTGATTAATAAAAATAATCTCAAAAGTAGAAGATGAACATTTTAGAAATTGGTAGTATTCGACATGGCGAATGTTTACCTCTGAAAAATCTTGAACAACGTAGAATGAAATATTCGCTTGAAAATTTTACAAAATAAACAGTAAATAATCTTGCTTTCTGGTTTTGACTTTGAAATAGTATCGAATATCAAGGAAATCTTTTCATCGATCGTGAGAGTCTTTTTCGCATTTCTCGAGATTAAAAATTTAAAAACAATTAAAAAACGAAAAAGAAAATAAGAGGATTTCAAACAGAGTTTTGAAATGATCGACTATGACGCTTAGTCGACTGTCCCAAGAAAAAAATCAACCATTTCTCGCCGCGTAGCACACGTGTATCTCGTGATGAGCGAAGATTGTGTCGACTAGCGCCCGCACGTGTAATCAACCGATCATTCGTTCTTTTTTCCAAGCGAGATTTCTCGCTGTGAAATGAATCGGTGAGGAAGAGAGATCGCTTGGCTCGCGCCTTCCCATTCGTATAATTCTGGAGGAATCGACAACAATGTGGCGATGATACAAACGGAACGTAGGCGATGATTCGAGTCACGTGAAAATATTTCATCGACGAGAGTTCAGCCTGGAAACCGGACTCGAGCACGCAGATCGCTGGGGAGGTGAAAGCGCGTATGTTGCGCTCTCTCGGGTGCAGTGTCAGTCACGGCCGAGACGCCGATTGCGTCGTGTCGTATCGTTTCGCGCCACATCGCGTCGAATCGTATCGCAATTCTACGTCCTGAATTTCACGTTCGTCAATGCGTATCGTCGCGACGGTTTCTCGATCGTCGCTGCTTGCTTTGTCTTTTGCGGTGCACTTGCGCGAGACTCGTCGGCAACGAGTCGACATGCCGTCGAAATGAAACAGACTTTGAAAACTTTTCAACGACCGAATACACAAGGTAAATTATGCACGTTGATTGTTTCACACGACACTTCATTTTCGATACACGACACAATAAAAAAATTGAAATTTGTCCAAGGAAATAAACGCCCTATCTGACTTGTTTGTTTAAATGTTGTAGAAACAACAAAAAAAGAATCTTTCCGTTCGTACCTTGATATACTTTAGATTGTTTGTTGAAACCGCAACGAACCGCAAGAATTATTCAACGAGCCCCGACGAGACTATCCTCGTTTAAAAAATGAAAGTGAAAAGAAATTACGCGACTCACGATCGCGTAAATTTCACCTTGTTCGTTCGCTGGATGCGCCATGACTTTTTTTATCCATTCCTTTCTCCTCTTGAGTTTTTTGTCGATCTCGTGGCGATCTTTCCGTCTTGATTTTGGACAAATATCGGGGAGCAGGGACGCGCTACGTTGTATCACGACACACCATACACATGCACATGTATTCGTACGCGTGCGAGGAACGACGTAGTAACGTTTGACCGTGAACGATGATTTTAAGTGGCTGTGAGCCTTGGCAAAGGATCGGTGTTGCTCGTCGGCTGTACGGAGGACGTCGTGGAATGGAGGAAAGAAGAGAGCGACGATCGAGCGGCGCAGCAAGATTCACAAAGGACGCAGGGCCTCGTCCAGATGAGGGTCATCGATCTGGACGAAGACGTGGACACGCAGGAAACATCGTGCTACGTTCACGAAGGTCCTTGCAAGAGATTTTAGGAAGTTGAATTAAGATTCAAAGTCGATAAAAATTTCTGTCCCGTTAAACAACGACAAATCTATTACTGGAGAATTTCTATGTATTTCAAAGCTCAAAACCAGAAAAAAGATGCAATAAATTACCTTGTAAAAAAAACACTTTGAAATCGTGTTGTAGCAAATGTACCATTTTCCTGAATACGTACGTTAGTGTTTATAGGAGATATAGAGGTCGTAAACGAGTGTCTCTCTATTTTTTCGTCGACCTAAGCAATAAGATACGAATCTTTTATAAACGAAAGCAATTAAAAAATCAATATGAAAATCAAGCTTCTAGTTAGGAAAATAAATTGTTACAAGAAAGCAGAAAGATAAAAATACCGCTTCTCTCAACTGCAACTTATCGTTAGCCGGTAACGTTTTACAGACGACACATCTGACGACAGCACGTATGAGAGCCTCCATTCCTTCCAGCCGGACGACTTCTGTACAGATTCCGAAACAGAGACGACGATCAACGAAGCAACGAGGGAGCGAGAGAGCGAAACTACCGAGACGGAACAGAAGGTGCCGATCGATTCCGATCGATTGATGATCGCGTATTTGGAAGCACCCACGAGGCCGAATCCTCCGCCACCGCGTGAAGTCAGTTTGACTCGAACTCTCGGCAGAAGGATAAAGATGCTACGGAGGACTTGGAGCATCACCAAAGGGAGCCTGGGCCGCATGCGAAAGAAGACGACCGACGACGATCATTCCTGCGAAGACAACAAAGAATTCCCCAACGTTCACTCGAACGTGGATGGTGGACGATACTTTGGTTTCGCCAGACACTTTAAAAAGACCGTTACCGGACCTTTTTCTACTTTTTATCTGAGTGACTACGCCGATTCTGCGAACGGCAACAACGATTCACCAACGTCGAACGTGGAGCCAATGTACAGCAATACCAACGATGAGATGGGTAAGTCAGTACAGTGGTGTCCACTTAAGCAGTCGAGACAGAGACAGGATGCTTAATTGGGCAGATGTATTCTGACGAGTTGTGCCGAAATATCGATATCAGGTGTCACTCTCTTTGTATTGTACAAGTGTCTTGTTTCACGCATCTTCGACATAGCAACGGACGCTTAAATGAACACTACTATATTTGAGACTTTGAAATTGAAAACTTTTCTCTCTCTCTCTCTCTCTCTCTTTCCCTCGTGGTTCTTATAATTTCTCTTACAATTGCTTCAGATCACTACAGCGTGCTTGCCGATCAGGAACCACTTTATCAATTTTACGCTGCAGCTGCTGCCAGGATTGCGTCCGACTTTAGCTCGGATGGTTACGAGGAGGTAACGTATCACAGACCATTCTCCGTGCGCAGCCCAATTATTCATCTGTTAATGATTAACAATCAGATCGAGACCACGATCCCGTCGCGATCCACCATAGACCTGGTGAAACCCGGGCACAGAACGTTGTGGTGCCAAACACCTCAAGTCATAAATAACGGTCTTTTACGTAAGCGACACGTCACACAGTTTTGAACTTTCATTCTCTCTTTGTCCAGAGTCGTAACGCAAGGTCGCGTTTTATTTTTTGTTATCTAGAACGATTAAGCACGGATGAAAAGAAGGTTCAAGAGGCAAAGTTCGAAATTCTCACCTCCGAAGCGTCCTACCTGAATTCTCTTCGTGTCTTGAAGAACGAGTTCCTCGACGAATCCTCTTTCAACGAGTTCTTAACTCCGGTCGAGAGAGATAAACTGTTCGGTGGTATTCCTGGCGTGCTGCAAGCGTCGGAACAGTTTTTAGCCGAACTGGAAACTGTATGGAGACAGGATCCGATGTTGCACGGTTTGCCAGACGTCCTGCTCAAGTATGCCGAGAAATGCTTGGACATTTACGTGGCATATTGTTCCAATCAAGTTAGCATAGACACGACTCTCAAAAATTTAAAGTAAGTAAAAAAATGTTCTCGTCTCGTTGACGAAGTTGAACCGATGGATTAATTCTTCCAGAATGCGAAAAGGTTCGAAATTTACAGAAACGGTATCGCAAATAGAAGCTCGCTCGAGCTGTCAAAGTTTGTCTTTGCACTCATTTTTAATGTTACCGATGCAACGAATAACGAGGTAAGATAAATTCTATTCGAAAATTTCGCGTATCGAACGACGAATTCGAGTGACGACAAGAGCGTGTAAATTATTGAAAAGTATGTGAATTCAGACTTCCTTTGTTGGCTGATGCGGTTCTTTCTAAACTACCAATAGAACACGACGACAGATCACAGTGGGAAAAAATTTTGTCGAGTTTAAGTTACGTCGTCGCTGAATGTAACGAAGGTGCCAGTGCCGCAGCTAAGGAAATCGAAATGGAAAATTTAACGAGGTGACGTTCACGGTTTGATATAATCAAAAAAGATTCAATCGTAACTCGTACTTACATATATCTGTATATTAAACGGAGGAAATTCTATTTTAACAGAAAATTGGAGTATTCCGCGAAAATTAAACCGATAGCACTGAAAGGGAAGCATTTGGTTAAAAGTGGCTCGGTCGTGCAACTATCGACGAAAACTGACACGGAATACAAGCTCACGTTTGGGAAAAGATTCAATAAAACTCCTCTTTATTTATTATTGCTCACGGATCTTCTTCTAGTCGCAAAACAAAAGTCCAAGTACGAGCGTTCATTACAATCAAGTTTTCAATCGCGTCTCTAATATAAAACAGAAACGTATCTTCTTTTCTCTGTGTTACAGTATTCACGACGAAACATATACCGTTATAGATACTTGTAAGAGAAGTTTAATCACTTTAGAACCAGTTCCTGAAGACTCGATCTTTGCTGGACGCAACGCGATGCTCTTGACTCTCTTGGAAAATTATTCGGGGCATCAGGTCGAGTATATATTAACATGCGAAAGCGATACTGAAAGACAAAGGTGGTTGGAAGCAGTATCACCTTCGCAACACGGATTACCAGAAGAGACTCTATACGAGGTGTGGGATTGTCCTCAAGTTGTAGTTTTATATTGTTATTCTCCGAACCAACCGGACGAATTATCGTTGCATCCAGGTATATAATACTTTTTTTTTATGAAAAAGCTACCTTACCGACCTTGCGTTTCTATTAACACGAGAAGCTGGCTTTTAGGTGATGTTATAAACGTATTTAGAAAAATGTCGGACGGATGGTATCAAGGAGAGAAATTGCTAAATGGTGAACAGGGCTGGTTTCCTGGAAATTATACGAAAGAGGTAGCTTCGGAACATGTTCGCGCGAAAAATCTTAAACAAAGACATCGTTTTCTTGCGCTAAATGGGAACGTATTGCAACGAAGAGCAAAACAACAATCGGCCATTCATTAAATGAATGATCATTCAATTATGAACTATTAATTTATGTAATTTTTAATAAATCAATCGTCACAATATTCTACAGAAATTCTAATCCCTTGCATAAACGATATAACAACTGTAAGAATTAGACAAAATATCTAAGAAAAACTATAAGAATTAAAAACATCTTTGTAACAAAAGTATTTCGTTATTTATTATTTTAATATAAATACTATTATAAATGTTTCCTAATAATCTTATGTATAATTTAATTAGTTAAAAGTCTAAGAATAAAAACGAATGAAATTGATAATTTATTCATTCTAAATATAATAATCAGTGGAATGTTGTTTATGCAAATATGAAATATGATACACAGTCTTGTAAAACATGCTCTCCAGTTCTTTCTGAGAAAAAGAATACTATACAGTGTTCAAACAGTAAAAAATTTAACAAATCTTAAACAAAATAAATAATTTTCTGAAAATAAGAGTGTTATATTTTTACATAAACATTCCAGCATATTTGTCATTATCGTTTCCCGTGATAAATGCAAAAGACTTCTTCGGCTATGTTCACTTTCGCACAAGTCTTGGTAACATTTATATGCCTGCTCTGGAGTATCTAGATGGTCTCACTTCAAATAATTTTCTTACAAAATATACCTGTATTGTTGTTGTCACCATTATAACAATTATTTGTGCAATAGACCACGTTTGGACATAAGAATTGTTATCCAACAATAAATTTAAATCACGAGCTTCTCTACTTCTGCTCAAATGCTGAGTTTGAAGCATTTCGTTAATGTTTCTTTCCACTGTGGTTATCGTAGACTAGGAAACAGAAACGCACGATAAATAATTACTTTATTATTCACTTTCAAGTGAAAACAAATAGATGTACTTACTGTAAAGTTTTCCACAGAAACATTCAGTTCTTCTATTTCTCTGGAATATTTATCCCATTCCTCGTATCTGCATCAAAGAGATAAATCATGGACCACATTTACAATGTAATTATATTCCATTATAAATTTTAGAATGCACATACATGTATGACTTTTTACCTGATCACTGTAATGTATAAATTAACTAGTTTTGAAGCAAATCTGGAAAACTGATTATCTATACAAATGCTGTAGTAACCAGCATTTTTGACGGTATCTTGATAATCTGAATTGGAAAGCCACTGATAAGGATGAACTATCACTCCATCTGGATTTCTTACTGCGAAACCAGCTTTTCCATCTCCACCACGTACCACCTGCATTTGCAAACATTCTTTTCTTTTTTTCTTTAACATTTAAAATTTTTCAAAGATTTACCATATGGTTCAATATATTCAAGCAAATCATTAGATGAAAGATAAATACTTGTCAATATTCTAGCGATAGTCAATGCTGAGTAGACAATACACAAAATACACAAAAAGAAAAGTATTTTCAGCAAAACGACGATGTGAGAATGAATTGAGTGAGAATTACCTGGAAATTCACGTAGAACGTAGCGCCAGCATGAACATATTGAAAGTAACAATCCTCCTTTCCGGCATCAATATGAACTTTGTAATCTAAAGCCACCGCGGGTAAACTTTCATACCATGGATGTGGCATGCTGGTGTTTGCGAGGCCAAGAAATACTCCGAACACCAGACATCGTAAAAGATTAGACATTGTTCACGTTTAATCGAACAGATCATCACAACAATCTGCTCGGCCAACAATCGCTTTCACGATCAGTAACAATCGCGTTTCAACGTGCCTCTCCTACCGCCGCCAAGATCTTCAGTGTTTCTCAACTGTTTCGATGTTTTGTGACTAAGTCACTGAGATACAAATTATTGAAATCCATTATCGAGCTTATCGTTGTTTTATTTCGCAATTAAAAAATATGTAAATATAATAATAATCAACCACTTATCCACTTGCCAATATTAATATTATAATATTATATAATTTGTTGAAATATCGCTAATTCCAAAACAACGAGTATACAACCAATTTCGTTTCATTTATTGTTTGTTTATCGAGGGAAGGTGAAACAATTACAGTTACAATTAATGGGGATGACAATTCGATCATTTGAATTTTAAAACGCTTCATAATTATTTACAACTCGGTCGTTTATCGTCATTGAGAATTGTTGTACACGTTTGCGAGATGAGGATTATCGAATGTGAATGAAAAGTACAATAAATAAAGAAAATGAATATGCATGCAGGTATACGCGATCCCAGGCGATCTAAATTTCGACTTTCAACGCCAAGTGAAAATATTTGTGAAAGTAAGAGCAATCCGGATTTAACGCGAGTAAAGTATCAAGGCAATTCGAAATCCCACACGGCATAGTTATTAATTTTTATTCGCAAAGAAACGAAAGTTTTTCGAAAAAAATTTCTATGGATGTTGGAAATTGGGAAAAAGAAAAAAGAAAAGTTGAGATTTGTTACGCATGAAATTGCCAAATTAACTCGTTGAATGGTAATTAAGATCGTTTCAAAATTATATATCTCAGTCTCAATGCAGTGAGACAGATTGAATTTTCGAGAAGTATATAGCCAGGAGAGCATCGAGCCACGTAAGTTCAGGGACTTTTTTTACGGTGGCTAGCCTACTTGTGTATTTTTCAAATAATGATCAAAGCGCATAACTTCAGTCCGTGAAGACGTCCAAAACGGTTCGGGAGAATTGGGTGAGAGTTGTATGGAAATGAAAATTGTAATTTCTGGCTGATATAGGTCATACGGTTTATATACCGACTAAACGACAAGTATCGCCAACAAGTATGCAAAGAAATATATGTAGTAATATATGGTGTGTTTTTAAGAATGGAAAGTGTTGTAAGAATACAAAAATACAGTAAAAGGAAAGTATCGTCGTTGTCTGTGCGGTGCATAGCATAGGAATGGTATCGCCGTCTAAAATTCAACACCAGGAGCACAAACAGCCATCAAGAGAAAATAAGTCGAACAAGTACTCACGTATGTTTAACGCATATACATATTCGTATCGAGGCGATTGGTCGCTCGATTATTGAACTTTCACGAACAATTCCTTTTCAACACATACATAACGAAACGGCTAGTTGCATAAAGTTATTTCTATTGCTTTTTTGACGTGTTTTATGATAACTTTTCGTATCGCGTGTAACATACGTATATATTAATAAAGAAAACGTGTAATATTTTGCTTTTGTTCTTTTACATGATGTGTTTATAAAATTACACGCTTAAGCAATATTCCAAAATCATTTAGTAAATAGTAAATTAAATAAAATTTTTACAAAGTTCTGTAACATTTCAGATGTTCATGCAAAGAAAGAACTGAAGTTGTTAGAAGGAAAAGTGTTTTATTTGGATATCAAGAACCATGCCACTACAGCTAAAATAGAAGCAAAAATCAAAGATTTGGGAGGAGTAAGTTACCTATATGTGGCATTTGTGAAACCTCTACTTTTACCTCTTTGTTTTTATGTATGCATTGATTTGTCGCGCAGTACTTGTTTCAGTATATTGATAACAATTCCTTTTCCACAGACTTTTTTTTCATATCTGTGACATAGTATTTGCTGGTGCATTTATCTTTCTTATCATTTTGTTTTTTACTGTTGCTTATTATTATTGCCCTGAAATCGTGCATGCGATTCAATCATTTTTCGACTTGTGATTTGTACGACTCACCTATGAATCAATCAGTTTCTTTCGTAATGTAAAATCTACAGTTAATGAGATTCAATTCAAATCGGAAAATTGAAATGACAAAATAGACAAGTATGATAGAATGAGATAGTATGATAGAATTGAACCACTGTTCAAATGTCAACTTTCAAGTATCAACTATATGTTCCATGAAAAACTGTGCTGTCCCTTGTACAACGATTGATTAAGAATCATCCGCGTATACATACGTAGTGATACATACGAGAAAAAAAAATTCTGTAACCCCTGCAGATTTTCAGGGGGTGAAAAGGGAAAAATCGTCAGAAAGTATCTCTGTTGACAAACAATTGGTGAAAAAACCGGGCCGCGTGACGCCATCTTTAGGAAAAGCCGAGAAACAGGAGGGAAGTGGGGCAGATTCGTCGCTTTCGACTGTTGTGTTGTGGTTTGAAAAAGCAAAAAATATGGACGCGAAAATACTGGGGAAAAGGATTTTCACGTATTCAGCGGGGCCACGGCGTTCATTTAGTGAGCGTGTCCATCGACGGAGGGCGAGCACGAACGCAAAGCGCCGCCTCCAGGCTCGTCTGCCAAGCTGTTAACGGCGAATGGCCATTTTGTGCGTGACAGTTCTCCCCCGCAAGTAACGATCTCGTCGCGCGTCCCAGCGCTCTTTTCCTTTGCCACCTTCCTTTCGTTTCGCCGCTTGGAACACGCCTCGACGAGCATTCCTCCCTGAAACCATTCAAGCCGTGTGTTACTTTTCCAACACCTTTCGAACACCAACTCCGGGATATTCGCGGACTCTGTAAACCGATAAACAGTGTGGTTCGGGGAAGTTGTTTTGCGCGAAGGTATCGCGCGTTTCGCGGCCGCTTGTGACAGTAATTCGATAGAAACTCGCCGATTATCCCTCCGTTTCCCATGGATTTCCCCCGAGAGGTCCTTTCTCGTTGACTTTCCGATCGGAGGTCCATGGATTATTCCTCCCGTTTGATCCCACGTGCTTCGTTATTGTCCCGATTCGTTCCGTAACGTGTTATTAGAACGGTGTGTAACAATGCGGCAACCATTGTTAACTACACGAAGATTACGTACGCATGGCTCGCGCTTCTGCGAACTCGATTGACGGTGCGGCTGGCTGCACTTGAGGAGAACGCGAGATTGCTTGACGTCAGCATACCGCGATGTAAACGTGTGTATCCGCGTATCCGTCAACGGGTCACTTATCGCCGGGCTGCCACACATTACGTATATCCCTTTGACGCAGCCACCAGTTTTTTTCTTCCCGAGTGAGTTGACTCGCTGTAAGTCGGCGAGCTGTCCCTCTTTGTTCTTGCTGTTTTTTTTTCTACTCCTCGATTTGCCACTGAAGTTTCATTCGTCTTGCATTTTACTACTCGTCGCTTTCGTATACGCCGAAATTGTTCTAATTCACAGCTGCCGGTAATCCGTTTCACAAGCCTTGTTTACAATTTTCTAGGTAATAGAATTATTTTTAATAAGGAGCGTGCACCTGGTGATCAGCGACAGAGTAGACAAGACTGGTTACGTGAATTTGGAGAAGCATAAATGGGGTTGTGCCAGCGGAGGCAGCGGGGGACCTCCCTCGCTGAGGAGTTTAGAAACTCCAACCCCCATGCCAACTTCCTCGACACCATTTTTTAGTCCCGAATATCCCTTGTCTAATACAACCAATTTAAGGGGTCAGACTACCCAAAGATCCGTAAGTGTCAGAGTGAAGTTTCAGTTTTGTTTTCGATTTGCCATTGACCGAATTTCATATTCCATACTCTGTGTGTTGTTTCGTAGAAATCTCGGGTGGAGGCAATGTTGGAGCGTGCTCTCATACAGCCACAACAGTGTTCAGTGGATCCACTTTACAACGCTCAAAATTGGGGAATTCCTATTTGGGCAATTGACAAATTTCAGGCTTGGCTTGACAAAATCTACGCATCTGTCAAGGACACGAATTATTTGAAACAGTTGAGACACTCGCATCAACAGAGTGCAAGCAAAGATATCAAGGTCAAACACCTGAAAGGTCCTTACCTGAAGTTCGAGTCCTTTCAGAGGTATGTCATTTAACGCAAGATTCCCAGAAGTGTATCTTGAGTTACCTCGGTATATAATGACTGATATATATAGGGATAGTAGACCTGTATTTGTTGAGCTGCCTGTGTGGCCAACGTTGAATTTTCACGGCGATCCAGGCTCTTGTCCTTTTGCTACAAAGAGGCGAGAAAAGCTGGAAAAATTGGAGAAAGAAGTCAAGGAAAATAGGGAAGGTATTCGAGCCATCAACCAAGGGGAGGTAACGTTCGATACATAATTTTTATCGTGTAAGATTTAAATAAAATTGACAGATGTTAAATTGAAAAACGTTGTATTGAATATAAACAGAAAAAAGAAATGACTCGGCGGCCACGAACAACTGCCCGTACTCGAAGAACAGATCATTTAGCTTCCGGTTATTGTGAAATCTGCCGTATTAGATATAGAGATCTGACCAAACATGTGCAAAGCGATCAACATCTTAGCTTCGTTCGAAACGACGATAATTTCTTGTCTTTGGATAAATTGATTAACGCTGGAGCCAATGTAGAGGCGTTTTTAGAATTAAACAGAGGAAAAAATATAGAGTGCGTAAAATACACTACATTAATTAAATCGTTTCTTTAGCGACAAACGTTAATGTTTTGTTCGATCGTTGTTTAACGAGCTATTTTGTTCTTTTGCAGGAAAGACTGCAATTTATTTTCCAATGGAGATCGTAATCTTCATGACACAGTACTGCCAGAAGGAAAGGTCAACAGAAATGCAAAAAGTTTAGAGGGTTTCGATGTCGGAGATATAAAGATGGTGCAACGCAATGGTGCACGTCGGAATCTCAGTTTAAAATTAAATTCCTCTCATAATTTACGTACACGTGCAAGACACGAAAGTGGCCATTTGTTGAGATCAAAAGGTAGTCCCTGGCACGAAGCGGATAAAGCGGAAAAGTTTTATGACGAGTTCGAAGGTTTTACTATCAAGAAGCGAGCAAAGGGGACAATCTGGATCGAAGAAGATGGGCCAGGAGATAAATACATAGAGGAAGACGAATTGAAAGAATCCAAGCAAAACGAATATAAAGTTAAAACGTTCTCAACGGAGTTGGAGGAGAAGTGCTGCGAAAATGAGAAAAATTGTGGCATGTGTAATAATAAACTTAAAGATACTAGCAATCAAGACGTACATAGGACAATAAATTGTAATAACGAAGAGAATAGTATTAAGAGTGATATAGAACGTATCAAGCAAGAACAAACTTCTATAAAGGATAAAAATCACGATCAAATAAACGGAAGTGTGAAAAATGTTTGTAACGAAAATCTTTTAAGTACAAATGACAATAGCCGTACCGAATCCTGTAAAGTATCTCCTGGAAACGAAACTTTAAAAGAATTAACTTGCAAATTCCAGTTAGAGACCACTCCGTGCAGCGCGAAAAGGCTTTCGGAGCACAGTAGCATTACCGCAGACACTATCTGTAACGGTCATACTGTGAAAGACGAGCAGAAAATTACTAAAACGCTGAACGGTACAGAAAAAGATGAACTAACTAAAGAATTGAAATCGAAATACTACAAATCAAGTAGGAGAGGTAGCCGAAGCGTTAGAGGGCGGCATAGGTTGTCCGTTGAGGAACGTTTAATCGAAGATAACCGTGCATATTATAAAGTGGAAGTGTTAGGAAGTAAATTAAGGTCGAGTGTATTGTCGAATAATAATTCCCAATGTACAGTTCAGAGAGATGGGGATTGTGAGGAAAAGAAGGAAGTGCCATCTAGTGAAAAGCCAGTAGTTGTGCGATTTAAACGTGTAAGAAAGTCGGAACTGTCATTGCTGAGTGACGAGGCGGAATCTTTTATGTTTAGGGAACTTAAACGAGACGATTCTAGTGAGACAAGCGATGGCGAACAGAGTAGCATATTGCCAAGGGATACTGAAAGTGAGTGCAACGATACCGGCAATTCCATTTCCAGCTCGTTCTTAAGTTCTAGTTCACCTGTGAAGTCGGAAACTATCGAGGACGATTCTCAGGACTCTTTAAATTTAGGTCGAGCTAGAAAAAGAAGACGGACGCAGGCAGAGGCGTTGATCAAAGACAACGTTGATTATTACAAGTTTGAAACTCCTGGAAGCAGATTGAGGTATCAGGCACCTCTGACTGGTATTAAAGAGTCATCGACTATTGAAAATCCGGAGAAAATAGAAGAGGAGAAAGTGATCGAGAACAGTGTCGAAATAGGAAAGGTATATCCGTCCAAACCCTCACCAGAGGTCGAAAAAATGCAATTTTCCTTCGAAGGCATACCGAAGTCTGAACCGTGGTATCAAACTTATCAGCGGCAAGATATGGGAGCTGAATTTTGGCACTATTTCAGCGAAGGGGATTCGCAAAAACCATTTCTTTTGCCATACGAAATTGAAAATTTTCACGAGATTTTGATAAAAAATCAAAATAGAACCGAAAGCAAGAGGAAAGGTCGCGGGCGAAGCGTGGGTTGCATCGGGCGGTCTCCTCGGAAAAGTCCTCGCTGTCACGCTTCCACGTTAGCTATTATGTCAACGATTATTAGGAAAAGGGAACAACAACAGCAACAACAATCTTCAAATTTGTGCACGATGGACGAATGCCAATCTGTCAGGTCACAGGTAAACACTCCAAGACCCGATCACAAAAGTGATCAGTCAAAGTCCGACGTACACGAAGATCTAAAGGAAATAGTAAAGAGCATCGACGAGATGCTTAATGCAAATGACAATTTCGAATTGGTGGAATCCTTCAAACTAGACACAATTCAGATAGAATCGATTGTTTGCGAACCAAACGTTCCAAGAGGACCACCTTCGAATTTGTTCGAGTTATTGGAGAGTTCTCACGATGTGGTAAACTGTTTGGAAAATTCGTCGTGCGCGAGTTCCGAGTGCGGTGAGGGTAGCGTCGAGTTACCATTGAAACGAAGGAAGAAGAGGAAAAATAGAACCGGTTGGCCTGGGATTAAAATGAAGAGAAGACTCCAAAGTAAACCTCTGGCGGATATAAATTGTGACAGAGAGAACTTGGCCCAGAAAAGTATTGAACGTAACGAGAAAGATTGCGATGTACAGGTCACGAATATATCTAGTAGATTAACGGAAGAAGGTAATATCAAAATAGATGCATCTGTTACGAGTTCGATCGCGCAAGATGAACAGTCATTAGGTTTCGGCCAGAGGAAGGACGACGGACGTTTGTTCGAAATGTATACCTCGAGTATTTCCTCTAATACGCGTCACGACGAAAACGAGAAGAAAGATGTAAGTATAGAGGTCTCTGATAATTCCATATTACATACAACAAATGCTGAATCCTGCACAGGTTCACTTACACCTGATATATGCAACGAGACTGACAGGAATTTCATATTGAACAAAGACTACGGATTCAGGAAGAACTTGCCAGAGATCGAAGAAATGTCAGAGAATGATCCGGGAAACGATGAAAATCACGAGAACGTGTTCCGGAAAGATGTCCATTCTATATCGGAACGTCGCTTTATCTCCAACGCAACCATCAAGAAACGGCAACGTGACAACAATGCATCCTCTGAGACTTGCGAGTCTCGCGTGGAGCTTGACAATCACGAGATTTTGTGCGGAAAGGAGGCCGAGGCTACAATTGTTTCCAGGAAACATCACAACACGAACGGATTGTCGAGAAAGCGGCAACGGAAAAATCATTCTGAGAACTCTGACTCCGAAATCGAACAGCATCGTCACCACCATCATCACCATTACCATCACCACCATCATAACAATGTATATAAAAGGAACAGAGTAACCTCGCGGAAACGGATTTACGCGAGAAGACGTGCGAGAAAAAATAATATATCTTCGAACGCAGTGTTCGAAGACGAGAACTGTAAAAAAGATTCCTATTTAAGTATTACGTGTAAAAAGTCGCAAAATATACGGGGTACAAAACGACGAGCCGATACTATGTCATCGGAAACGCAAGAATCTGAGGTTGATTGTACATTATCGGGACGCGTTACTCCTGCGATTATAGCTACCGCGGAACTGGGAGAACGACGTTCGAGTATCGAGTTTCAACCAGTTGTTAGAATGATGAAGATCGACGATCAAGTTGAAATGGACCACAGTATTCTTTCGGTAACGATCGCAAGCAACAGACAATTAAGAAGTTCCAGTTCTCCGAGATCGAATACTCAGCCGCCGAAGAAACGTTTAAAAACCAACCGCGGTCAATTCGGAAGGTGGTTGAAAAGTAGCTGAAATCCTCGATACGATTTTCATTATAGTTTAAATTTCAAAATCGAGATTTCATACGAGTCTTTCATACGATCTCGCTATTGAAATTTAATCTGTACATTTCGCAACGTGTAAATTATGTATAAAATATTTGTGTATGTAGAATAGTATTTAACACTACTGGCGCACCAATAATAGGGTTTTATTAATATTTTCCTTAATGTCCTTTTTCGATAAGAGTTGTACATTGATATTTAGGCGCAGTCTTTGTTTTCAAATCAGAAAGTCAGCGTGTGTATGTATATTTGCGTTTAAACAAAGTACTTTCTTTTATTTTCTTATTTCAATATACATACAACGTGCACATATGAAGTTATTTTTATTTGTAAAAGCAGGCTTTAGAATGCGCAATGCTGTAAAACAAGCTTCATTATAGCGAACAATAATTTTCTGTTATAAAACGCATCATTGAATGTAAGATATAATTCAATATATATATATATACATTGTATATATACATATATATATACATATGTGTGTATGTGTATATATTGAATTCCCTTACGAGGGTCCATCTAAATATTTTATTTCAAAGATAAATAATGTAAGCCTTTCGCGATTTCAAAAAAGAGATGACTATTAAAGATATGAATTTTCCATTAAAAATAATAATGAAATTTTACATATTCCTAACCTGTTTTGTTCTATGCTACATTTGATTACATCGTACAATATTTAAAAAAAAATGTTGATTTATTGGACTTATTGGACATTTAGTAGACAATGCGTCATACAATATATAGAGGAAAAAGTTGCCCAAGTAACTTGTTACATTTTCAATCACTTTAAGTTCTCGCGTTTCATGAATGCGTTCTTTAAATCTGCGAGCTTTTTTTTCTTTTGTTTTTTCTTAATGGAATCAACTCTCATTAGTCGTTCCTTTTGATTTTCTAGAGAATCGTCACCATTGACTAAATTGTCTACTTTTTTCAACAGGATGTCTCTAGCAATTTTTCTATTTTGCTGCAAACTTCTGGTTTCGTGACATTTTACAACCAATCCTGTAGGCTTGTGTTTCAAAATTACTGCATTATTCGTCTTGTTAATCGCTTGACCACCAGGTCCAGATCCTCTCACAAATTGTTCTTGCAAATCATCTTCTTGCAGTTCGGGTATTTTTGAATAATCCAAGAAACGGTTGTACGATTTATATCGAATTTGTTTCTGGGTACTTGAGAAATTATCCCAATTACCATTAGTTTCGCAATATAAATATTTAAACATTTTTTTACCGAACAAGGTACAAGTGTTGCAGGATTGGGTGACGAAACATCTTCTATTTAACAATCTCAGCATTACTATGATTATATAGCTGTATTTGTTTAATTTCAGCAAATTATGGATTTACACTACTCGTTGATTTCGCAGAAATTTTTGTCCTTTCTGAAAAAAAATTACCTTCAGGTTAAGTTTTATGTATTGCTCCATTTTATTTAAGAATATCTGCAATAGGAAATTACACAAAATGCATTGTATTTATGTTTATTTACCTGGAACTGAAAGTTAATCTCTGTTTGATCACTCAAGTGCTTGTTTTGTTCGAAATTTTTGCGAATTCTGTATCGGAAATACTCTTTGTCCGTATATTTCAATTTTTCACCGTAACGCAACAAATCCTTGTATAATTTCAAAATTGCTTGTCTCATTTTGTATTTCTGTATTAAAATAAAAATACTTCAATGCTTCGTTTTCTCATTTAAATTATCGATGACGATGAAAACTAATTTCCACTAGCCCTAACCTCTCGATACTAACATTAAGTAATATTACCAGCAAGTAGACTAAATCGTTCGATAAATATTTCAATATGCTTCACATTAGTATATTGAAATATTTTGTATATACAAATACATTCGAATGATCACAACGAACTTTTCAATTACAAAAAAAGAAAACATTCAATCGATTCGTTTAACTCGTACTTTACCACGTAATGTTATTAAATCTTGCTTTCTTCTTATCACGCTATTGGTAATTTACTGATAATTTTGTTAAAATCTTTTTTGGTACCAATTTTATTTTTTACAAAAAGCAGATTTTCAGGTTAAAAGAATAAATAAATTACACGTTAGTATTACAAACTAATAATTTATTTAAAAAGTTGTATTTTAAATAAAAAGGCATTTGAAAAATTATTTGGTTTATAAATATGATTTCCTATGTTAATCCCACATAAACAAATGTCGTTACAATTCGTGAAATTCCAGTTCAAACAGCTTGGTAATTATATCATTCATTTGTAACTCTTCTGTTATTTCAATTATCAATTCCTCTATCAATTTATCAGATATCCTGTTTAAAGATATTTTCATGATTCAAAATTTGCACGAAATGTACAGGATAGCATTCTTACCATGCCACAATATCCCACGGTTTATTTTGCGTATTGCTGGAATACATTGGTCTTAATTGACAAAATTTCTTATACTCGCATCTATATGTTAAAAATTGTAGCTCAGTTTTTTCCAAAACGATAAGTTGCACTTCATTTTTAACGTCTGAGTCCATGATTGTTTCGTCATCGGTAGTCTATAAATTTTGTTATAAAAACATATATATTTATTCATTTTAATCAGACGTGGTATACCTTGTATAACTTACTTTTAATGCAGTCTCGCAATCTACTTGACACGAAGCATCACATAGTGTCATTTTAGGAACTTTATCCATAGAAGATATACAAATTAATTGTACATTTTCATCGTATTTATTAATTTCAGATGAGCTGTTGCAATTCATAAAATATTCAATTTTATTGTTTTAATCAAGAAGTACTTCTATTATGGTATTCTATTTACCCATTAAAATTACAATTAGTTTTTGTTAAAGATGCTTTAGTATCACAATCTTTGGGTGATTGATATTTTTGTAAAAATTTTCGTAATATCTCCACAGATGTTTCCAAAACAGGTTGCACCTCACGTTCATTTTGCTATGACATGATACAATAACAGTGGACAACGTATTAACTTTTGTTACATACATATTCTTATTTTTATTACAATAAACTGCAATGTATATTACCTTTTTTGATACAAGAGCTACTAAGTCGTTTATTACAGGAGCTAGAGTAGCTAAATGCTCTTTAGGAATTGCAGTTACTTTTTTAATTAAATCATCCTCCTCATTGGTAAAATTTTTTGTTTTAACATTTACTCCGTTGCTTTCCACCTTTTTCATCTTCCGCATTTCTGGAGATGGTTTTTTACGTATTACGACAGATTGTTGTTCGCTATTCGTTGCAGATTTACATTTACTTTGAATTTCTATGTTACTATCCTGTATTGTAAAATTAGTTTTGTGTTAAATTCTTCTTAAAAATATATTTTTCATTATAATGTTTCTTACATTTTCTGAATCTATCGTTAATCCATCCATCACGGTTCGAATGTCATCATCCTTCATATTATTTATATTTTTCACGGAATCGCTCTGAAAAATGTCCCTCGAAGATGTCGTACGCGTTATGGGGCTGGGATATAGTAATTCAGGTACCGAATAATCTTGAGCATATGAATTTCCAATATCTTTAGCATCGTTCCCATCTTCTTTCCGATAAGTATAGTCTGTAAATATATATATTTAAATTCATAACATATTTAAAACAGTATGTACAAAATAATGTAAAACCTTAAATAGATTTCGTATACTTTTTCTTCTTATGTCGTATCTTCTTTTCTGGTTACCCTTAGACACTTTAACATCCATACTATACATGCTTAATCGATTAGATAGATTCTTTCGATTGAAACGTCCTTTGTTAGGTAAAGATATTGGTACAGTGGTCATTACAGGTTGTATATTCTTATGATTTATGGATCCATAGTTGTTTTCCAAATTTGATTTTAATTTAGATAAAATAGCATCACATTTATCCTGAAGATTCTTTCCCTGCAGAAAAATGTGTTCTTAACAAATTTTTATGATTTATAAATATTAACGATAAAACTGTTATTCAAGCATTACCAACGATGTAATAGTAACATCTCCTGAACAAAAATAATAACTAGAAATCTCAACTTTATCACAAATATTTATCAGATTATAGACAATTTGTAACACATCTTGAAGTTTTCTAGAATGACCTTCAAAAATAGAATTAGGAATATGTTTATAATAAGCACTTAGGGCTTGTATCAGTAATTGATGAGCAGCAACCAGCTTTTGTTTTATCATATCTTGATGAAATACAATGTTTTTATGACATTGTTTTAATCCTAATCTGGAGGACATAGCTCTGATATGTCTTTGAATGCTTGTAACGAGTCTGTTAAGATTGTATAGATAATTTCTTGAAAATCTTATTGCAAATTCCAGTGTTTGCTGTTGTCTTCTTTTCAAATCATTTTCACCATCTGGTAAAGGAATTCTGCATAATCTAAATGACATTTCATCTAATAATTCAGCAATTTTTGTTTGCATTGATAATAGTTTCTGTACTGTAAGTGGATCTGGTTGTATATGAATGATGTCATCTTTGTTATTACTTGAGTCTGTGTCAGAATTATTTTCAAAATGATTGGTCGCACAAAAAAGTTGATTTGTATATTTTTTCTCTGTTATAGAGGAATCTGACAGCGATTTTTTAGCTTTGGATTTAAAAACTGTTTTCTGTCCTTCAGATTCTCTACATATAGAAATGTTATCATCTTGAGAAATTGGAACATTAGTTTTGCACGTACCTCTATTCTTTGAATGATTTCTCCTAATGTTGTTTACCTAATATAAATAAATGAAATTGAAACAAATACAGATTGAAAGAGTGATGATACAGATTCGAATAAACATTTCAAAATACTTACTTTTGTATAAATCACTTCATTCTTAACATTAGATTTAGGATTTTGAGTTCCTTTATTTCGTTCAGGGAGAGCATCTTCCTCAAGTCTCTTAAGTTCTCTATCTACATTTTGCATGTTTCCTTGCAACAGATCTTTCATATTTTGCATAGAATAGTCGATATCTTTTTTCTCAAACTTCAAACTATTTAACTCCCGTTCTTTCACGAATGAGGCCCATACACGTTCTTCATCCTCCTTGCGTCTGTATCTTTGTACATTTTTTACTATACGTTTAAAATGGCTCTCAGGAATATACTATGATAAAAGATATTTCATGTTAATGGTAGTTGAATATACTTGTACGTTTATATACATACATGTAAATGAGACATGTAATACCTTAAAGCTATAATCTTCAGTAACGTCTAAAGAAAGAAAATGTTCTCTGTCTTTATTATTTACTTCATTGATTGGTCTATTTTCCAGCATAAAAGACATTCTTTCTTGGCTGAATTGAAATTTTACAGAAATGACAACCAAATTTTTCTATCTTTGTGCGGCGACAGGGTAAAAGAATATATTAAAGGATATACACGAACTCCAGAAAAATGGGCGCAAGCCTATTTGTTTCGAATAATGATATAGAAGGAAATTAAAAAATTGCTTTCTATTCGGTTTTTGAACAGGAGTTAAATTAGCATTTTAACCTCGACATTTCAACACGTATCAAAAATACTTCAGAGTATTCTTTTACAATGAAATTAGGCCTCTATTGGGCAATATGTAATATATATATATATATATATATATATATATATACATAAGATATATATATATAATATAATATAAAATATGTATGATGTGTATATAATATATGATAATTTATAACATGTGTGTGTGTATGTGAGATTTATGCGCGCGCGTGTGTATGTACACACGTACAACGTCTAAAAATACACGTTCATGAATACATAACTATTTTAATCGATAAATAATTTTTCCTTAGATGTACGTGCAATTTACAATTTAGTTTAATTTTTTTTAACGCACCACAACAATGTCTTTTACAGGAAAACGTTGGAACATCGGCACCAAAATTCTCCGTCAGAAATTAGAATCGGCCGGGTAACTTTCTACAAAAATACATTAACAAATGACTCTTAATGCCGACTGCACATTAAAGTCAAAATTTAAAGCAATTTAATTGACAAAACCGATTACCGACATAATATAAATAAACAAGTCGAGATGGTATTGATAAAAATGTGGGTGCGGTTGAGGCGTGCTACCATTTGTTAAATATCATCGGATCAATACCCATGCGCGCAAGGATATAGAAAACACAGGTATCGCGAGCAAGTTTTGTCCTGCGTATTTGAATACTCTCACAGTTTGAGACGATCTATACCTTCGCGCGCTTACTTTTCAAATTGTCCAAGTAAGCAGCGACACGATCGACCTTTATTGCTCTCTCGTTGTAACATCGTTGGTACACTTGCGCGTGCTATCAAGGATTTCCAGTCTGTCTTTATTTTATAGTCGGTTAAATATTTCCTCGAAACCATAGAATCTCTCGCAACGGCGTTGTAATCGGTCTCAAAATTGTTTTTAAACCGTTAACCAATCCTTAGTTAGTACGACGTGACGTCAGGAAATTCAGGCGCAGAATCGCACTCCGCCAGCCTCTCGATTACTTGCATGTTGTCGGTACTTCGCCTTTTATTACGCGAAACCTTTGGAAATTCAAAGCTAATTTGGTAATGTATAGAAAGACGTATATCTCTTCTTTCTTGATCTTCTCGCAGACTTGACTCGCTTTAGTTTCTTTCTATCGTTTTTCTGGTTGTTGGGCTCCTATCATTTTGTGTCGCTTATATTTTGTACGATGATGTTCAAATGTGCCGAATAACAATGTAACATCGTAGAATGATCTTGATTCTGTGTGAAAAAATAATACATTATCGTTGAAAGCAAAACGTACACTTGCACTTTCAAGTTGATTGATCGCTGAAAAATGATTACATTTTATTATACGTGTATTTAATATTTCGACGTCTCTTGCAACTTTTTATACTATGAAATTGCCTCATGTTCTATTGTTAGAGTTTATGTCGAATGATAACGATTTTATTTGAATCGTCTTAAATTATGCTGTGATTTTTTTCAGATTTTCAAAACATGATACACATTTAAGGAACGTTTCTTAATAAAGTAACTTTATATCTCTGTGATTTCTGTGTATGTGTGTGCGTGCGCAAAATAATTTTATACGCCAGGTCCACAAATGTTTATTTCTTTACGTATCAAGTGAGCATAAGTTTTCCCAAAATGGCATCTACAGTACTAGTTAAATTACCGACCGTACCTTTTCCTCAAGTAAGTATCTTATCTATTTTATTTAAGGTATAAATATTTCAGTCATCGTTCAGTACGATACTTGCTACATCTATAGGGAAAGAAATCACCGTCAGAAAGAGATATAGTAACATTACCGGATAGAAATGAAGGATTGAATCAAAGTATAAGACATCAAACTGTAAATGTCGATAGAGTAGCTCAGCTGGAACAAAATATGAAATTTTTACAAGAACAACATCAGGCAACTTTGGTAGCTTTGCACCAAGAAGTAGAATCATTACGCCAAAAGAATAGAGGTGAACGTTATATTGCAATACTTTTACGTTAATAATTTACGTTTGGTTTTTTGTTTTATGAATAAATGACTGACTAATATTCTGTAATTGTACATAGATTTACAGTTTCAATTAGTGTTTTCAAAGGGATCTACTTACATACCTAGCAGTCCTTCTTCTCCCGAAGACAATGAAAATGGGTTTGTGAAACCAAAGGTACATTTCACAATTGTAACATGTATTTTGTGTGTATTTTGCATAGAAGTTTGTTTTCACAGGGTAGCCCAGTGTGCGTGAATATTACACCATTACAAGTGGAACTTTTGGAGAAAGATTTGCAAGATATCAAGATATCTTTACAAGAAGCTAAAACGCAAAATCAGTATTTGTCTGAAATTATTGAAGAACAGAAAAAGTTAGTAGCTGCGACAATCATAGAAAGTACTTAGGTATTTTAATTATAAAGATAATTCTATGTTATTGCAGAAAATTGAATTTTATGGAAGAAGAAAAGGTGAATAAGGAACCAATGGTAGATGTAGGAATCCAGGTGGGATTGCATTCCTCCCGAGCACATATAATCGCCTGCTTTGAAGGTACAGAAGCGACTATAAAACGATTACGTAAGCAAAATGAAGAACAAAGAGAACAGATTGCAACATTGAAAACAGCATCGCCAAATATGAATGGTAGTAATAAAGGAGCTCGATCCCGTGACGGTAATAATAGTCATCACAGTCGCGGATCACCTACGAGCACTGTACAAGAACAAACTCCTCATATATTTCCACCGTTGCAAAGCTACTGGCATCACAAGTCACTCAGGTAATCAGGACTTAAAATGTTTATTGCTATTGCAATATATATTTTGTACAGTTCATTTATAACATCAATTGTATTGTAGAAATGGAAGAAATCGACACAATAAATCGGACCATCAGACGGAAGTGGATTCGACTATGTTACCGCAACTTCAAAATGGCAATATAAAATTAGATACGATGATGTTTGAATCTTTATGTTATCGATCTCGTGGTCACCGTAATTATTATCGCGATGAAAGCAATCGAAAATACAGAGGAAACGTTTCGCAAAAAGATCGTAGAGATAGTGATCATCATCACCATCATCATCATCATCATCGACGAGATTACAAGGATAGAAATTCTAAAAGTCATCAAAAAGAAGTACCAGATTCGGCAGAAGGCTCTAGCGAAGCTGATAATTCTGCGAATGGTAAATCATAAAATAAAAGTTAGTCTGTTAATACTAGACATGTAGCAGACTTCCTATTCTCTATCCATATACGAACAATTACAAAAGACTTTAATAACGGTACATTTGTTAATAAAAGAACAATCTACGTTTTCTTATATTTGCTTTAACAAAGTAGCATTAGTTACATGCATACAGCTTGGAATAGGATAGTTGTAATATCAAATTAAAGTTACGCAATCTTTAATGTAAAAATCTAGTCAAATTTTACTCACTATAGACTATTAATATAAAAGCAGAATATTCGTGCTTTATGGATAAAAAAAGTATTAGCTTGTATGATTATTTCTGCTGTTATAAAATAAATAGAGAAATACACGACTGTACCATTTTTAATAAAAGAAGTGATAGTATATTTCTCCTCGAGGGAAAACATGACCATAACGATGATTAGAAAGGACATGAAGGCGAAGAATAATAATAACTACGATAACTAAGTAATAATAATATTAAAAATAACAATAAAAAATGATATGATCAATGTTTGTGTGATGCTACGTTCTCAAGCTTTTGAATGATAAAAAATTAAATTCGATGTATATGTATGATACTTTAATAGTGGACATGTAATTTTTCTTTATTATATTATTTGTATAAGTTTAAGATGTAACATGTAGTTGAATGATTCAGTGATTGTTTTTTATTATATCTTAAAAATAATTTAACATGACATACGATATATTTTATAAACAGAAAAATTGTTCTGTAATATTTCTTTATTTAATATGGTTGTAAAACAGTAATTAAATATCAATTTTTCTTTTATTTATTCTCTCTTTCATTTGAAACCTATTTGAAACAAATTTCAATAAGGATAATTAATTGAGTTATCAACTGCTATTGTAGTAGTAACGATATTCAAAATTGCCGCGCAATAGAATTTCATATCGTACGCATAGCAATGATACCAACTCAAACTAACTCAATGTAACAAAATTACGTGTCTACAATATTAAAGTATCATGCATATTTATTCTTTTTATTTTACATTGGACAAAATGTGAATTGTATGGGCTATATGGTCTAGAGTATTTAATTAATCTATATAATATATTTTTCTCGATTATGTATTAGTTACTATACTATACTACTATAGTTGGAAAGTTCTCATTATAAGCAACTGTCAAAAAGTTTATTCGATTGTTGAAAATACAAACTTGTATAATTGTATATGAATTTATGACGTTGTCTTAACGTAACTCAATTTACAATTTCTTAAGAGTTAATATAATATAGGAACGAGTTGTCTATTTCCTGTAGTTATTGCGTTATAAATATACATATTTAACGGTCGTTCGTTTGAATCGATAGTATAATCTTGAAATCCCGCGTGAATGACGTTTGGATACGATGAAAAAAAGATAAATGAGCGAAATAAAAATCACAAATACGTAGATCATCTTCGACTGCGAGAAGTAAAATCAACGTCAATTAAAATCCGTTTACCGGATGTAACAATATAATTTAAACGTAATATGACAAAATACATATCTGAATAATTAATTTTATCATTGAAATTTTTAAATGACACACATGAACGAGGTAATTATGTTCTACATATAATTCTACGTACAATTAAGTGTAACTAACGTTTTAATATATATATTTTATATCCATTCGTATCGACGTAGGTAAGCTTTGCCGATTTTCAAATGGAAGAACGGTACAAAAAGTTAAAACGTACTTTGAAACTGGCGTCACTTAGAAGGGAAAATGAAAAGAAAGATCAATTACGGCTTATGTCTATATCTCCTAGCATTTCTAGCATTAACGCAGAGACATTAGATTCTACATCTACTATTCACTCTTCGCAAGTCTCCAAAATTGGTAGTGAGGTAATATCTTCAAGTAATAATTTGAGAAACATACAGCTGAAAACAAAAGGCATTAATAATGATCATAGAATGATTGTTACATCTACTGCTAAGAAGTTTAACAAGGAAAACAACTGTTTGGAGGATCATATTATGATGCCACCACCCAATGTTAACAGGCATGTTTGTAGTCTTAAAAGATTAAACAATACAGCAACACATCCTGCTGTCAAGTCTTCGCTACAAATGAAATGTTATTCCTCTGACATTGATACTGAATCACCCACGAAAAGAGAGAATTATAGATTCACCAATGAAGATAAAAAATGCAATGGGAGTTTCAATCCCTTACTCATTAGATGCGACAGTTTGCAAAATAGCAATGTTAGAATATTTACAAAATGGAAAGTTATACTAAATGAACAAAACCAGTTGATTATTAAAGGACGGATCGAATGGTACAATGTACAGTATATATATAACGTAACTTTTACTTTATTTGCATCCTAATATTTATTTGTTATTTATGTCATTTTAGTGGTAAAATGGCTTGGAGTAAACCTATTGTAAGAAGATTGACAAGTGTTAAGGTAGAATCTGTTTTTAAACATCTGTATCAGTTGCAAGGAAATCTTGTTGATGATGAATATGGTAGATATCTTACAATATTCATACATATACATGTTTTGATTTATATTATGCCTTTTACTTTATGTTTTATATTTAGAATTGCCAGAATATGTTAGAGGCAAATTTCATAGTGGATTTCCCGATGATTGGAAAAATGTTTATCAACTCTGGAGATCATTTGTACAGCAAGGATGTAGTGCAACATTTCGTTGGCCTACCCCTGTTGCAGATAGTGATGATGATTTCACAAGTGTAATAACAGAATATGTTACATGTACTGATTCAAGAAATCCTAAGGATAAAGAATCAAATTTAAAGTTTCATAAAGAATCATATGCAGCAGTTGATTCTGATTGTGCATACAATAATTTGCAGATAAGGAAGAATCAGAGTCCCAGTTCATACAGATATCAAACAAGTGACTCATTCACACAAACGAATTTATCAATTGGGAATATTTCTCGGACGAAAACTAACATTCACTCTTCAGGAAATCAATATAATAATGACAAGGAAAATTATGAACAACAAGGAGATGTAAATTTGAATTATTCTTATACTGAAACTGTATCAAACAGTTTGAAGGATAAACTAAATGCTATTGTAAATAACTTAGATAAAAATTGTCCGCAAGAGTATATTAGTAAAATTATTGAGATATTTGATTGTTTAAAATATGTTGTATCATACAGAGCAATTAAAGAAGATGGATCTAACATTGAAGATTCAAAATTGAAAACAAACAAGTATATGATAAAAGGACAACATAATAAAATAAATGACACATCTAAAGATTATGTAGAATCAGAATCAATTTCATTGCTTAATTCTATGGGTAATAGAGTCGACTGTAGTATGTCATTGCAAAAAAAAAGAACTTTTACGGAAATGAGTAGAAATGATGATATCAATATTTCCGATACTGAAAGTGAAATTTATGCAGGAGTTCGGAAAATACCGACAGGACGAATAATACAAAAAGAAACATTGTTAAACCCTTGTAAATATAAAATGCGAAAAAAGATGTATCGAAAACATGATGCCATAAAAAAACAAAATGTTTCAAACGTGCTTTCAATTATGTCAAATCATAATAATGAAAGTTGTATAAAATTAGCAAACTCTGAAGGAATTAATGACATAAATTTTAATGATTCCAATATTAGTGATATAGAAGACGAGAGAAATCATCTAGAAATAAAGGAATATATCAGTTCAAAGAATGAAGATATAATACTCGTCGATTCGGAGAATAAAGATACACAGAAAATTCAGAAACATCGTATACAACAAAACTCAACAGATGCTCAATCTATCCAATATTTACATGATTCTTATGAAATAATTAAAAATAATGAGTATGGAATTGACGTGACTGAGGAATATAATAATAAAATGACTGTAGCAAATTGTTATATACAAAGCAATACACAAGAGAAAAGCAGATATATGAATGATCAATGTCAAAATCATTCACCTGGTCAACAACACGAAGAATTATTGTCTGATTCAAAGACAATAATTACCACGACTGAGAAGACAAAACCTGTTATAATTGATTCAACTCTTGTTAACATAAAAAATATGGCTATTAGAGAATTAAATGAAAAATCCAAAAATAGAAGTTTGACAGACAAAAAGTCGCCAAAAGCAAGTACAAATTCATTGCGTGACAGCAACCAATGTTCTGAAGATTGTGTTGAAAGTCAGTCGAGTAACATAGATTCTATTATTCCAAAAAAGTTATTACGAGATAATTTAAATGTTTTTAGAGATAACGAAGCTTCAGATAGTTGTAAACCGAGGTTACTGTCTGCTTGGACACCAAGAGTTTTGTACAAATCAGGATTGCATTTAATTTTTGAAGGGAAATTATTAAAGTAAGTAGTTTGAAGGGAAGTATTAAAGTATGTGTATTGTGTATTATTAATTTAGTATATAACATTATTATTATATTTATACAGCGAAGTTGGCCACGTTATGAATAGAAAGTTTCAGACGGATGTAATATCTCGTCGAGTATCACAAAAAGTGGTTGAGACGGTTTATCATGAATTTTATCAATTAATTGGCGATTTAAACGATACGAAACATGGTTAGAATCGGAACAGTCAATAACATTAAAATATTTGTAGTTATATTTATACATTACTTACATTAATTACATTGTTTTTCATTACATATAGTTGTACCTAAAAAATTGGTAAACTACTGTCGTTATGGTTGTCCCACTAATATAGAACAGTTTTGTAAAATGTGGAAATCATCAGAAAATGGTAAGCAAGTAGTAGATAGTAATAACAAGTAATTAATAGTAAGTAATAAATAATATTAGGAACGTTATAAATGGTGCAATTGTTTGTGTTTAAGCCAATCTTAACGATTCCATAAATGCGACAGAAAACTGTAATACTACCTCGGTAGATAGTATAAACGTTGGTGTAAGTTCAAAAGGTAGAAAAATAATACCTCCTTTAAGTTATTGGACAGGTAAAAAAAGAGAATTATAATTTTAATTGCTGTTTTATATAAAAAATAATACATGTAATCATTTTTGAGTTTCTTTTGTTTTCAGGAGAACGCGTTGCTTTGAAGGACAATAGCCCGGTATATAATCCTGGCACTTCAAAAAAAGACCCTTTAATAATTTTCTCTCCTGAAACGGTCGCTAAAAGTAAAAACGTAAAAACGAGAAAACAAAGAAATGAGAGAATTAAAAAGAATACTTCAGAAACACCAAAAAATGATATAAAGACAGTCAAACGTAACACATCCAAAAGATATATAATGAAAAATAAGAGACAAGAAGAGTTAGAATCAAGCGATTCCAGTGATGAAAATATTTCCATATATAAGGTAATATTGCTCGTTTATTTCTTTGCTTTTTTTCCTTTATAGTTTTCTCATCTTTTTTGTTCACTTTGGCAAAATCAGAATCATTTCAAAAATATAATAAATAAATGCAATACAGAATCCATAAATGTTGAAAATCTGGTACGTGATGCTTGGCGATATGTATGTTAAGACGATTAAGTTAAAACGATTTATAAAAGTACGTAATTACATTATTCTTGCAGCATAAATTTCGTACAAACTTGGTTACAACGGAGCCAACAGTGAAAAAATCAAAAGTAAGGAAAGATATTGAATCGAATACGTCACTTAGCAGCCCTTTTAAACAATTGTAATTTACAACTACATTGTTAGTACCAATTTTATAATCTTACATTCAATGATGTTGATACGGTATGTCTCTTTCAGGTCTAGAAGTCAACCATCAGCTGGGAAATGCGATGTCGTATATACGTATTACAAAGATATACCAGATAAAGATGACATATTATCCGATGACCAAGTCTCTCATGTGTGACGTCGAAAAAATTTCAGTATGATGTTAATTAAATATATTTTTTTATATATGCATATTTTATAATTATAGCTATTATAATGTATTTTATTACAGTCTTAAGTAAAAGAGATAAAGGAATACGTTTATTGCTTATTTGTTGATGTATTGCTATCAATCTTCGTTTCAATTAAAAAAGGATTATACTTGCTAAAAAAATTAAGTAAGCTTACAAGATAAAATTGGTTTATTGTTTAATGATGTGATTTAACAATTATATAAAGTATGCAAGGAACATGCTACGTTCCTAAGTTAGAAAACAAGAACTGTACAATTCGATGTCAATAAAATTAAAATTCAAATAAAAATATGCTATACATATACTAATATAATTCGATCTAAGCTGAACATATGCCGAATAAAAATATGATATAAGAAAAATTTGAAGTTTAATTTTTTACATTGCAATCAGTAGGTATTTTTTAAAGACAATAGGGCATGTAGTTTAACAATGTAACATATATATACATACACACATATATATATAAATAACATATATACATATGTGTGTATCATGTGTGTGCATGCATACGTACACACATATGACATACATATACATGTATATTCGAAATATTTATTTGTTGCGTAAGTATATCAACATAAAAGAAGATGCCGTGAAGTTAATAAGTGTGTACGGTAAATGATTTTATACAATATTTTTAATGCTCAGCGTTGAGCATCATTTTGAACGAAGATACAGGTTGTGATCCTGTCGATATCTTTCTTTTCACATCACACACGACGTGATACAATTGGAAAGCATGATATATTATGTATAAGCGAACCTGTTAACTTTCATCGTACAAAGGAGTACCGTCTCCGCTAAGGGACATACTTCGAGGACTAGAATTGGTGTGCGGTGTACCTCGAGGAGATTTGTAAGAAGGTGTCCGATTGGAAGTTCTATTTCGTGGTGTTGTCCTTCCAACCGATTCTTCGTAGTTTCGCGGAGTTCTTCTAGACTCTTCGTACCTCGGAGTAGAAGTACTAAAAAATGGAGAAGAGGAAAGAAAGAATGAAAAAAGAAAAAAAACAAGCGAACAGAGACAGAAATAAGAAAGACGCGTTAAAAATGTAAAATATTGCACGTACTAAGTTGAAAGCATCGCAAAATAAACATTTAGACAAATACTTACGACATACGTGGACCGCTTTTTAATCGCGCCCATGCTTCTGCTGCTTTTTTCCAATCCATAGGATCGCCAGGTGTTGACATTGGAGGTGTAGGCCTGTGCGATGGCGTTGATCTGTGGTGTCCAGCAGCATTTAACCCCGAAGGAGGAGGCGGATGAATGAAAGGACCTTGCTGATGATTGGGTGTTTGCTGCCCGTATCTTGGAGTTGGTTGACCATGATGATGCGGAGTGTGATGCGGTGTTTGATACGGTGTCATGAAGGGTGTCTGTCCAGAAGGTGTGTACGGAGTATTGGGATACGTATGAACCCCACCATAACCGGTGGCACTCGTGGTTCCTGGCGTGTGCGGTGGATAATGATGCGAAGTTTGATTCGCCACTTGCGACAAAGAATGTAACATGTGATGCGGAAGATTTTGCGCCACTCTCTGTATGGCTTCTTGATTCATTCCTGCAACATCGCAATGAGTCAGTCGCAAGTCGATCTCGAGTAATTTTAACAAATCGACGGAGAATAACGTACGTACCACCTACTGCACCCGGCGTTGCGTGATACGGTGCTCTAGATGTTATCGCACCACGCGGAGTACTGGGAGTAGACTGACCAGGTACCGGATCTCGAAAATGTTCTTTGAACCATCGGAAGAGATCGTTCACTCTACCGAACATTTGTCCTCTGAATCTGAATCCTTCTGACGATACCGTCACGTATTCGTGACGACATCGAGTTCGTGGAAGATAAGACAGCAAAAACTTGCCAGGATAATTCTGAAACGTGCATGCGAAACATGCATGAAATGTTCGAATCTCGTCGCAGAACGTGTACTCAAGTGGCGTTTCTTACTGACCTTTGCAGCAGATATTATATATGGAATCCCTCCCGGATTCTCCTTCTTTTGTTCTTTCAATATGTCTTCCGCTTTATCCTTGATGCCTTCTACCGCCGGTTTGTAATACTTAAAATCTAACAATTCGGAAGCATACGCGGCCATAGGGTTAACGTGTCTCGCAATAATTTCATCCAGGTCCTCGAATTCTTCCTTCCCAATCCACAGACTTTGACCGAGGGAAAACGCATTTTCTTTTCCCTCCTCCCTGACGTCGATGTGCTGATAAACTTCGTCGGTGACTTTCCACGTGACTGTTAGGTGATCAGCGCCTTTACTGCTTGGTCTGACTATCGCTTCTCCTTGCTTCATAGTCTGCATTAACTTCTCGGCTTCTGCGAAACTGATGTTGTGAAACGAGGGGTGCACGATCACCCGTTTCACATACGTCTGTCGTTGCTTGGCTTTCTTCGCGTCTTCTTCGACCTTCGCGTCCCTTCGTTCCGCCTCCGTGTCATAAAACGGATCTCTCTGTGGCCTAGAAGGAAAATTAGAATAGTTTAATACTTTTATTTTATCGCCCACAGGCGCGCGCTCGTGTACACATACCTCCATTCATGATTCTTATCCGCAAGATCGCTACTTTTGCTCGTACATTCGACGCTGAATCGTTCCACTTCGATCTTTATTATCCGACAATGTATTATTTGCCCTATGCTCACCCTCTCTTCAGGATTCGCAACGTGTCTGTCGGATAAATTTTTTATATGAATATAACCAGATATCCCATTGTCTAATCTCAATCTCACGCCAGTAGCTTTGCCAGGGCAAGCTCCGGCGTCGAAATGATTCCATACTTCGGACAACTCCGGGAAATCATTTTTCAAACAGAACGGGCATTGCCACAATTCCGTCTCGTCGTTTCTCACGGGATTCGCTTGATCCAGCTGATCACCCTGCGGCTTTCTGTGACTTATCCCTATCACCGTGGCCAGAACTAGCTTCCCAACGTAAAACGTCTCCGGCGTTTCCTTCGTCAGAATATCGAACAACCTTTCCGCGCTCGGCGACTGATACGCTATGCGTAAATCTTTGTATCTGCAATTTAACTCCGCTCTGATATCGTACAGGGTGACGCATTTGTTGCCGAAACCTTGTCTCTCGAGCTCCTCCGCGAACGCGTCCAGATCGAGGTCTTTCAATCTTTCGGGGGACTCGAGAATCTCCTCGAGCGCCCCGGCTGGATTGGCATCCTCGTCGTCGTACTCCAGAGCGTCGACCGCCATTTTTCTCGCCCACTCGTACGTCTCTGGATGTACCCGGGAGCCGTCGAGGACCTCGACGTACGCCTCGGTGCTGTCTCCCAAACTGTTTGTGTCTATCTTGATAAAACCGGCGCAGTTGATGAAGACTTTCGGCCCCATGTGACAGGACGTGACCAGCTGCGTTCTGTTCTCCAACCTTTGATTCGTTTGCTTCAACATCTTGATCAACGCCTGCCCCTTCCTCGGCCCCAGACCGCACACGAACTGAACCAAGTTCCCGCAGTAAGCCTGTTGCACCGCCTTGTTCACATCGACACCGACCTCGTTCACCCGATTCACAAACTCTAAATACAAGTTGTCGAGGAGCTCGTCCTTTGGCAACTGATCCTGCAGACCGTGATACTTGAGGCACAAAATCTCTTCGTCGGCGGTGCACAATTGAGAAAACTCCACCAAGGGGTCCTGCATCCTTCTGCCCAACGAGATTGCCTGCCGCAACAATTCTGGATAATCTCGGAACTCGGATACACCCTTGTTGCTGTTCGAGTAGATTTTTGCCAGTTCGTTGTCACAGATTTCAATCTGAATGTTTGGATACTGTTCCTCCTCTATCAGGTTCGCGATGCACTCCTTGATGTCAGCGGCGATCATCATTGCCTCTCTCGACTCACCGCCGATAACCACCACGTGAGGCTTCTTCGTCGCTATGAAATTTCGGATCGCCAACAGATCGGCCTCCTTCATCGTTTTCTCGTCCTCTCGGTAGCTGTTCTTCCGCTTCATCACGTGCGGCAACCTCAGGTAGTCTGTACATTCCCCGTCCGGCGCTATCAGACAAGCGAACGCCGCTTGCGAGTAATCTGGCACGTAAGCCAAGCTCATTACCCTCAGCCCTTTAGCGGTGTCCCATTCCTCGTCCTCCTCCTCGGGGAACTCGCAGGTGTACGGGGCCACTTTGATCCAATTGTACATTTTACGGCAACACGCTCTCATAACGCATTCCTTCGCCTCCGCGATGAGATTCGTTCTCAACTCTTTCTTCAAACTCGGCAGAACGATACGCGTGAGCGCCATCTCCACGCTTCCAACTCTCAACGCGTTCCAATCCTGCACGTTCTTGCTGAACTCGTCTCGATAATAAAGCTGTTTCATCTCGTCGACGTAGTTGTTGCTGGTGTTCCCTTTGATGCTGTCGCTCAACGTTATCACAATCAGTTTGTCCTCCTCGGCTATGACCAAATTGAGGAACTGATCCCCTACCAGATCTCGCACCGGCTTGTCCTTCAAGTACTTCATCCCGTAAACCGGGTGATTCTCGTCGATCTCCTTGATACCCTTTTTCGTTGGCTTCACGGATATCTTCGCTCTCTCCATGTACATTTCCCGGACGCACTTCCTCACCAACGGCTCACGCGCCAATTGAATGGCGACCATCAACTGAGCAGCTTTTAGCACCTCCTCCGGATTGTTGAGTATTTGGCTGCAGTATTCGTTGGCGATGGTCAAAGGTTCCGTCGGTTCTTGGTCCACCTCGTGTCGCTGGTAATTGTCTCGCAAATTTTCGGCAAAGTGCTCGGGAGTTAGACCGAATTTCTTCGACAAACTGTCGAGCCCGGCTCGCCTGCAAATGGAGTACGGCCCGGTTCGAACTGCCTGTTTCAACGTCTCGTCCGCCTCCTCATCTTCTTCCACGTCCGCTTCCTCATCAGGCAGAGCACCATCGCCGTTCTCCTCGGCGTCCGCGATTTGCTGCTTTCGCTTTTGAATTTTCGCTTCTTTCCGCGCTTCTTTCTCCTTCTGGCGAGCAGCTTCTTGCATCGCCGGTATCTCGTGGCTATAGTACAACATGAAGTGATGATAAACGTCGTTCAACTCCTCGCTAGTTTGCACGTTCTTCAATCGTTCTATGTCGTCGTCTTTGATCAATCGTACGTTGTCCGGCAACGGGGCATCGGGATTCTTCATAATCTCGTCCAACTGATAGTTTCGCATTTTCTCAAACAGTTTTAGCAAATTCTCCTTCCTCTGGCGAAGCTGACACCACTTGGCGTCGAACTTGTACACCTTCCAAAGATCGTTGATGTTCAACTCCGGCAAGACGTACTCCTTTCTATAAAACGATATGAAAGGCACCTCGAACTGCTGATTTCGCATAAAGTCCAAAGCCTTTTTGATTTTACCGATCGTCTGAGGCCCCTTCCGGGCCCTTTCCTTCGCCTCGGCGTTCAAATGCGCGTCTTGAATCGAAATGGTCGGTCGACAGAAGGCCTGCTTGTAAATCCACTCTGCCTCTAAATCCAGCTCGTCGGAACCTTCAGCAACCGGCGTGACGGGAACAGTCCGGAGCTGCATTCTCTCAGGTATGTCCGTGTTTCGTATTTCATTGTCCATATCCGTGAAGTGGCCACGCTTGAGCTCGCTTGGCTCGTAAATTTCGAAGATACTCTTCCTCGTGGTTTTCTTCTTCAACTGTTTCTTCGGTCGTCGCGGTCTCTCGGTATCCTCGTCGTCCATGTATTCATCTTCCTCCTCCTCTTCCTCCTCCTCCTCCTCCTCGTAGTCCTCCTCGCCGTATTTACCAAATTCATCGTAATCGAAATCGACGCCAAAAATGTCTTGAGCCTCTTGCAAAGCGGCGTCGGAGAAGATTGGCTTTTTCTTTTTCCGTTTCTCGGCGATCGGTCTACCGTCATCGTCGACGATGAAATCGTCGGCGTCCGTGTATTCACCCTCGCTTCCCTCCTCGTCGAACGTATCTGCCTCGGGTCTGTGGCTACGTTCGCTTCTTCTTTCATCTTCCTAGAGCGTGAAACAAAAATAAGAAAGTGAAACAAAGTGAACACAGAGAGGCGAGCGTCAAGCAATATTTTCTCAATGTTATCTTTGTATTCGCGTCAACGTACCATAATAATCTCCCTTTCCTGATGCAAAGACAGAGATAATAAGTGCAAAAATTGAGCATGTAAAAAAAAAAAAAAAAAAAAAGAAAAGAAAAAAGGAAAAGAAAATTCAATAGAAATGTAACTTACATCACCGGAAGCTTCGAAAAGTTCATTCGCAATAGCATCTCTATCATCGTCTGCTTCCTTTTCTTGTTCTTCTTCCGACTCTTCATCTTGAATCCTACGCAGGCGTTTGAAACGTTTCTAAAGCGAAGAATCAAGTCACTTTATCTATGTTTACGCTTCAAACATCTTAAACAAACGAATCGATTTGCACATACCCTCTCAACTTTGACTCCCAAATTTTCCTCTATCAAATCATAGTCCTCATCCTCCAAACGATCGTCAAAGTCCTCGTCGTCGCTTTTCTTGCGTTTTTTGGATCCTCCAGAGGCGTCGCTGTCCTCTCCCTCGCTTTCGTCTATGGGATTATCGTCGATGAGATCTTTGAGCTCTTCCCTCAAGCGATCCTCGTCGTCTAACCAAAGAATATAACAGGCACGTTACTGTTATTTGCTGACTATACAGTGAAATGTGCATAAAATGCATACAAATGTGTGCATCGTTGCACTCAGATGAAAGAATTTTCACAGAACGCTACAGCAGCAGCATGAAACGTATTACAGTTCTATTCTCACCTTCCTCCTCCTCTTCGTCACTCTCCTCCATAGCTTTGATTTTCTTTAGTTTCTTCTTCTCATTGTCGTCTAATTCCTTTTCCTCCTAATTTGCAATTAAAGATCGATCAGCAATGGGAGTTTTTGGAACGATTGAAGGATTCGTGTGTGTTATGTGTGCAAGTACACGATGTTATTGTAACAGTATTGCACGTGCAATGGTATTAAATCGATCGACATAAATACCTCGCTTTCTTCCGCCTCGGAATTCAGAAAATCAGCCATTCTTTACAACGATGGAAGTTTCGCTTAGAGTTAACGTAATTTTTTTTTTTTGCCTCGTTTGCAGACACGACCAGAACAAGGACTCGGCGTTGAATCCAACTAGATCCAGCAATCTAGACGTCTAGGGAAATTCTTGCCCTTTGCATTTCTCTAGCAGAGGAAACGAGAAGAAAAACCCTAGAAAAAGAAAGTCACCGACTTGCCGAATAAAGTTTCTTCCGTTGATTCGTTGCTTATAAATGCTTCTCCAACGTGTTTCCCCTTCATTTCTCAAGAGTGACGTCACTCTATATCACTGCATAGTTCATGTTCGCACGGTACGTTTCAATTCAAAGTAGTTTCGGTTGGAGCTTCTATCCGAGAAATTATTTAACAACCGTTCGAGAATCAGACATTTATTTATGTCGTATTTATATCGTATATTTTACAATTAATTACTGTTTTATCCTGTACAATTAGGTAGGATCGGCAAAGTATACAGCAATTTGAATGGAGGACAGAAGTTTCAGTGAGTGGCGCGATTCGTCGCGGGTTACAAAAGATAAATCTTTTGTTATTTCGGACAGCGACGAAGACGCTAATGACAGCAACGAGAAAGAGCAAGTTTTTGTGATCGAGAGCAGCGAGAGCAGCGAGAACAGCGCAAATGTCTCTGCAAATGTCTCATTATCGATGCGGTAAGTAATATTTTTGCAGCTTTATTTAACAATTAGATTGCGGATGTTTATGCGAAATCGAAGACAAATAACATGAAAAAATGCTTTTTATAATATCTGATATACACAATTTCCTACTTTTTATAATATTTGAAAAACAATTTTCTGCTTCTTATAATATCTGAAAGACAATTCTTTGTTTCTTAAATTACAATGTAAAAAATACGAAATTGCATGAAAATTCGCACAGAGTCATATTACTTTATAAAACATATACGTATTTATATATATATATGTACTGTTAATTTATAAATATTTCGAGTTTTGTTCAGTAAAAATTATTGAGACAGTAACAACGAAATGCAAAATGTATTACTTGTTACTGAGATTTTTCGACGCGAAATATAAACAATGCGATTGCGCTGTCTCCGACTCAAACGGCTAATCAAGTTTTTAATGTTCTAGAGCATCATCGCCTGGAAAGCTAACATTAACAGAGGAACTGATCAAAGATAGGATTAAGAAGAGTATTCCATGTTATTCCGACAGTGAAGATACCAGTGATCATAATGAAAATGATCAGTCTGTATCAGTCAGCAGTGGCGACGAAGATTATATTGATGATGATAATGATAACACATCAAGCGGTAAATTCACATTTGATTCACATTAATTTTTAAACGCGATAGCTTTGAACTTTGTATGATCAGTTACATTTGATTAGATGAGGTTGAACAAGCAACAAAGAGCAATGATAGAGGGAGGCGACTATATGATGATAGTAATGAGACATCAATTGGTAAGTTTACATTTGATTACATTAATTTTTAAACGTGGTAGCTTTGAAATTTGAATTTAATATGAGTAGTTACATTTGTTAGATGAAATTGAACAAGTAAGGGAGAACAGTGATAAAATGAGGCGTCTGAAACACAATGATACTGATGACACATCAAGTGGTAAATTCATATTTGATTGCATTAATTTGTAAACGCAATAGTTTTAAACATAATATGATTAATTACATTCGTTAGATGAGGTTGAACAAGTAATGGAGAACAATGATAAAGTAATAAACAGCAGACGACAGGAAGATGTTTTGAAAGAAAGCAAGAATAATCTTGAAATTAATGTTCCTAACGTATCTAAAGGTATAGCTAGCAATAATATTTTGATCGAGGAACATGTCCTTGACAAGTAAAGACAAGTAAAACTGTTTGACCTGAATAAAACAATTCTATGTGAATTATCTACAATACATAGAGTTGCTTCGTTTGATTCAAGCAATTTTTAAGTGACTCACCTACAAGTATAACTATTTTTATCATCTCTTATTTCAAAACTATATACGATAAGCCTCTTATGTTTGTGTCTGATCGATTCCTAAATTTTCATGTAGATAAAGAACATGTCTTACAATCAGAAATTGCAATGTCCTTTGCGGAACAGGAAACAGGTTTTGCTGATATAGATCCATTCGTTGCGCAAAAAAGAGCTCTTCTTGTTTGTAAACTGGAACACTTAGAAAATCAATTAAGTAAAACAAAGGTGAATCAAATAACTAATAGGTGGCAATGCTTAAAGTGAAGATAAATAATATAAATTACATTGTAAATGCTGTATATATTTTTCAGTTATTATTTACTGTTAGTAACATCAGTTCATTGCCAGATAAAGGGGAAAAATTGCGTGAGACTGTCGCAATGCAAGAAAAAGAAATAGAGGAGATTAGAATGGAATTAGAAAAAACACCTTTGGAAGCTCGACCAGATTCAACGGAGCCAGAAGTGTTGGATATCAACGAATCTACAGCTTATTCTGACAGCTATAATTATTATAATTTAGATGGCGTACCACTTAGACAAAAGTCATCTTCAAAAGAACTTGGAAAGCAAGCTCAAACAACGTTGGAGAAAGAGTTAGCTCTGACAGCTGATAGGTTGCAAGATTTACATGGATCCCTTGTAGGTAGACCGACCGAGGAAGAAAGAGCAGAAGATCCACAGGGTTTAAAAGTAAAATTAATGCCGCATCAGCAACACGCATTGGCGTGGTTGATCTGGAGAGAACAGCAAAAACCTCCTGGCGGTATTCTTGCTGACGATATGGGTTTGGGCAAAACCTTAACAATGATATCTTTGATTATTGCTAGTATCGCTAAAAGAAAACTAGGAGTGGAAGACCCGGACGACGAGGAGTGGCTGAATTGTAATGCATCGAAACGATATCATAAAGGAGGGACGCTTGTCGTTTGTCCTGCGTCATTATTATCGCAATGGGAAAACGAAATAAATCACAGATGTAAACGTGGTATGCTGTCCGTTACTGTCTATCACGGTACAAATCGGGAGAATGTGCCAAGAAAGTTAGCAAAATATGACATTGTTATCACTACATATAATCTTCTAAGTCGCGAATTTAAGAGCAACTCTACTGTTTATGGGATTCATTGGGCACGCGTAATACTGGATGAAGCGCATATGATTCGAAATCACAAGAGTCAAGCTTCCCAGTCTGTATGTGGCCTTGTAGCTCAGAAACGGTGGGCACTTACTGGCACTCCAATCCAGAACAAGGAAATGGATTTATATTCCATTTTAAAATTTCTCAAGTGTTCTCCTTTCGACGACATACGAGTATGGAAACGTTGGGTAGATAACAAATCAGTCGCTGGCTGTCAACGATTGGCGACCGTGATGAAAACGTTGATGTTGCGTAGAACGAAGCAGGAACTTCAAGCTAAAGGCGCGTTAGAAAGTCTCCCGGAAAAATTTGTAGAAGAGATATTTGTAAAATTAGATTCAGACGAGCAACTAGTATATGAAAAAGTATTAATATATTCTCGTACGCTGTTTGCTCAATTTTTAGCTCAAAGAGCTGAAAAGGATCATATGATCGATTTAGCCGTTGGAAAATACGATAAACCAACATTTCTTTCGAATCCAAGTAAGTATAAAAATTATACGCTAATCGAAAATCGAAATGTATATACATTTATTAATTTATTTGTAAAATGTCAGATAAAAATACTCAGTTCACGAAGGCGCAGAATAAATTATTATCGTTACATGCTGACGTCAAAACCCATGAAATTTTGGTTCTCTTACTAAGATTACGGCAAATTTGCGTTCATCCGTCGCTTATTCGTTCGATGCTAGATGAAGAAGATATCAAACAGAGTGGTATAACGGAGACAGGAAATTTAGATTCAGATTTATTGTTACAAATAAATAACATAACACTAGAGGGGGGAAACAACGAAGAAGACACAAATGAGACAGAGATTGGCGTTGATCGCAGAGTGGCTGCCAACATACTCACGTCTAAAAATCCTGTATTCAAGTCCGATCGTATAAGCTCGAAAGTGCGTTATCTTCCGTATTTTTGTTACGTTTCCAGTTATAAAATATCACGCGTTTGCATCACTTGGTGATTGATTGATTTACGAATTTAATGTATGAATTCTGTTTATTTTTTGAACATAGGTCAAATTAGTGCTTCATAGAGTCATGGAAATTTTACAAAAAAATGATAAAATGGTCATTGTTTCTCAGTGGACGAGTACGCTGAATATCATTGCATCTTGTTTGCCCTCGATAAAAGGCGCCAGTTTTAACATGTTTACAGGCAATGTACCGATCAAGGAAAGACAGGTAGTTTTCCAATGAAATGATCATTTACGATCGTATCAAGTAATTCTGTTTCAAGCGAACGAGATATCTTTACATCTTTGTATCTTTAGGGTATAATGGACTCGTTTAACACTCCGAACAGCAATCCAAAAATATTGTTGCTCTCACTTACTGCTGGAGGTGTTGGATTAAACCTGGTAGGTGGGAATCATTTGCTGTTAATTGATATTCATTGGAATCCGCAATTGGAAGTACAAGCTCAAGATAGGATCTATCGTTTTGGACAGAAAAAAGATGTATTCATATACAAGTTAGTAATTGTCTATGTTCCATGTTCGCAAAAATTCGCGAGAAGGGAAGATTACATCATTTAATGTTGCATTGTATTTCTTAGGTATATCTGTAAGGATACGATAGAAGAACGAATAAAATTGTTGCAGGAAAGGAAAATACAAATAGCTCAAAATGTTCTCAGCGGAGATAAAAACTCTGCTGCCTCAAAGCTTACGCTTGATGACCTAAAGTCACTATTTGGTCTTTGAGGTCTAAAACAAAATTAACAATGTAATTTAATGAATAAATTAAATTGTATATACCAAATTTTTATTGTAAAAAACAAAAATACAGAAAAACTAACGCATTATTGAAGTCTGGGAAAATTATTGGTTTCCCATGTTACTCCGTTATCACAACCATTTTCGGATAATTTCGTACGTTTACCTTTCCTCATTTTACTATGCCAAACGCCGTAACAGAAATATATTCCAAGTCCTGGGAGAAGTAGAAGAATGGTTTTTTCGATTCAGTTAAAAAACGTGACTGATTACGTAGTTTGACGTAGTTTTTACTTACCGACTATTATCCATATTAAAAATCTTATCCACGTCATTTTATCCAACATCACCATAAGATATATATTAATAAGAATACTGAAAGCGGGTAAAAATGGCACTAATGGCACCTAAAAATTGTAACTAAACGTTTAGAACAAAGCATAATTATATCGATTACAACGAGGATAATAAGAACAAAAATAATATATACCGAAAATGCAAGCTTCTTCCCAGAAGACGGTTGAAGATAAATGAAAGTAAGAGTGACGATTAAGACTAGTAGCAGAACTGTCAGTAGAATAACAAAGGCAATTTTACCGCTTGTTATTTCATCGATAAAAATCGAAACAGTAATGCCGATGCAAACGCATAAAATATCTGCAAAGTGCGCGTTGGTACTGATAAATGATGAGTAGAATCGTTAAAAATTAATAGTAGTAAATCTACTTATTTTAATTAAAAATGATGAATATACCATAACACACGACGAGACAGGCAACAATTTGAGACGTCAATTTCGTAGAATGATTTAAACTGTTGGCGTTAATCAATTGTTTTGCAATGAACCTCAGGGTTCTTGGATCGTGATCTCCCTTCTTCTCATACGCTTCGCTTTCCTCATACCTGAAACGGAGACGAGACGGAATTCGAAAGTGCAGTAAAAACTTGCCCCTTTGATAAATCTTCATATTTTCTATAAAAAAATGAACGAAAAATATTGTTCCTTTACCGAAGTATTAGCACGCAAGTTGCGACGATCGAATATGCGAGCAATGTTCCGATACTCATCATATTTACGAGCTGAGGTAAATCAAATATCGCAGCTAATACACCTGAAATCATAAAATATATCTCGCGCGTTTAAATATTACAGGATGAAAGAAAAATTGCATCCTCGCGCACAAACCCGTGAGAATTCCCGCCGAAAAGGTGCCCATGAGCGGCGTATGAAATCGCGAGTTGACTTTTCCCATCCACTCGAATATCAGTCCGTCGGATGCCATCGCATAAATAATTCGTGGCAAGGGAAACATCGCGCCCAGCAAACTGTGCAAAAATTATACTCGTCACTTGCGATTACATCGTACAATTAGCCCTCTGTAGGTATTTATACCTACACACACGAGTCTAGGAAGACGGAAAGTTTTACCTGGCACATAGACCACAAATGGCACCTATGGTTACCAGCCATTTCGCCCAATCCCAGCCGATACTCTCGAACAGATGAGGAAACGGTGTTTCTGGATCTTGCTCGTAGTAAGGGAGGACGGTTGTTAACACTGTAGCAACGCCGAAGTACGACAGAAAGACGACAGTCAACGAGGCGACGATCGCTATTGGGATCGATCTTTGCGGATCTTTCGCTTCCTCCCCGGTAGTGGCGACGCAATCGAAACCGATGAATCCGTAAAAGCACGTTGCTGCTCCCGTTATAACACCGGCTATACCATAAGGCGCGAATCCTCCGGTTCCGTAATCACACTTTTCATTGGTGCACGTAGGCTTCGTTTTCCAATTGGTTATGTCAGCTTTGTCCCAAACGCACGTACATACACAAATAGAGTCACTCATGCGTGCATACTTATACAACACTAGCACGTATATATAGCGTGTAAATATATATATATATATAGTGCGCATACGTAAGTATACACAGTGCGAAAGAACGATTAGTTTCAATTCAATGACACTTACCTTTGAGAGATCCGGCGATTATAACGAACAAGACCACCGAGAGATTCACCAAGGTGAAGAAATTGTTCGCCATCGAGGACTCCTTCGCCCCGAACGCTAGTGCAGCTGCATTGAATTTAACCAAAATCCAAACGAGATCAGCAATCGGTAAACGCGTCAAATCAAAACGATACTTGTTGATATAAATGTCACTTTCGGTCGATGGTGTGTCTTACCGGAGAAAATTAGAGTGATGCCAAAAGCAAAGAAGTCCGGATAAGAAGAAAGATGACTGATATCGATAGGCGCCGCTGTTTCGAACGCATTTCGCATAGTATTGTTGAACAAGTTATCCACGTAAGTGCTCAGTCCTCGTACCACGCTAGCCGAGCCTATCACGTATTCGAGAATCAGCGTCCAACCGATCAGAAACGCTGTAAATTCTCCCATCGTTACGTAGCTGTATACGTATGCTGATCCAGCGCGTGGCACTCGGGCGCCAAATTCCGCGTAACACAATCCTGGAATTTATTGTTCACGGGCGAGAGTTTGCAACGAGCAAATCGAATATCGAGAGAAGAAAGAGGTTCTACCTGCAAACATGGATGCGATTGCGGCAATAGCGAACGAAATTACCACGGCTGGACCAGCGGTTGTTTTCGAAACGGATCCTGCGAGCACGTACACACCCACGCCGAGCGTCGAACCTATTCCCAGAGCCGTGAGGTCCAACGTCGACAGACATCTTGCCAATCCCGTGTCTCGAGGAAGATCCACCTCTTTCTTACGGCTAAACGTTCTGTACAGATTTGCCAATTTCCAGTTCTTCATGTCGTACACCTGAAAACAACGTTTGTTACGCGCGTCATTGGATATTTCTTTCCCGAGAAGAAGAAAAAGAAAGTGAAAAGAAGATAATACGAAACACAGAAGAAGAGATATATATATTTATATGGAAGTCAAGACGAGTGTTTCGAAAGTATCATCGTGGTAGTGCTGCTTAATTCGCTCACCGTGCAAAGTACGGTCAAAAAAGAATCCATTTTTGTTCGCCGATGTCGAGAGACTGCGATAAATGATCAGCTACAGACGGAACATTTGGCTCGCGACTAAACGAACGCTAATTAATGTCTTTAAATCGGACTCGACCATCCGTCATGGTGCGAGCGAACAGGATCATTCAATTGGTCGAAATTGCTTCGCCGCAAATATGTACATACGCGTGTAAGATTAGATCTATCCAGCGTTGCGTATATCGATCATTTGCTTGTTACATCGAAGATAATTCGCGACATATGATCGCTCTTTTGTTTCGTTGATTTTCTCGTCGATTAGATAGTGTGAAACGAATCGTTTTTTTTTTTTCGTTTCCATCCGGACATAACAAATTTCAAATATTTGCTTTCTGGTTTCTTTGCTCGCTTGCCTCGTCGGTCGATCCAACCATGTACGTATTTTTAAAGCGAACGATTTAGTTTTAAATTTGAGTGTAAGAAAAGTTGTCCATATTTTTATTAATTTGATATTGTTTTAATCGTCAATGACTTAATCAAAGTTTGATTAACGGTCAATTTATCATCCACGTGCGTATACGTATAGTTGATAGATCGGACAATTGACATTAGGCAAACACAGTATATATGAATCTATATACTTAGAATTAGTACTATGCGTAACTTTTCTTTTTCGATTATTTTCAGTTTTCTTATAAAGTAATAGGTATGTATGTTTCTCCGTGAATATTTCAACCGATTTAACTGAATGTCGTAACGTTTTACGATATATATATACTAAAAAAAAATATATTGATTATATATACTTACTTCAACAGTGCAGGCAAAAAGACGTTTATTCAAGGGTCGATTCACTAAACCATACCGCCTGATACTGCTAACGATATGAATTCATCCTGTGTGAGAATAGTTGTTCTAAATAGCTAACCATGTTTGATTGCTTATCTGCACCAGATATCGAATATCCTCTAAGCGGCTGATATACGATCCGTTGTAAAGAGATATCGTGTCATCATTCTTCGGTTTTCATATTGTAATTTTAAACTTCAGTTTAAATTTAATTAGATTACAAATTGAAGGATATAATTACCGGGTAACGAAGGACATTATAAAAAAAAAACGAACAGGTTACATGTTGCAATTTTATTCATTTTATCAACAAGTATAAAATATTTGTTAATGCATTTCCTTAAAAAAACGTATAAAAAGTATATTTGGACGGCATTGAACAGATGAGACAGATTGGACGGATGTCGTACGCATGTTGTACCTTGTCGTATGATCGTTGCTTGTTCGATGCGATTACACAATGTTTTTATCGTAGAAACGTCATTTGTTTCTAAATATCCTCCCTTTAGGCACATACACGGTATTATTGACTTACACATATATAATTAAACTAAAAATACATATAATATACGATTGATCTTCTGTTGAAGAAACTGCTTCTTTTTCAGGGGAAAGAAATATCACCAGTTGTAAATCAACATTAGAGGAATGTCTTTCGCCAATATTCGTCAGTCTACTCTATACTGTAAACTACGCAAAGATATTAATGCTGCGGTTATAACTGGCCAATAAGCATGTACTCGCTTTGCCGCAGACTGGAAAAAAAGAAACAAACACCATGTATACATTGTATTAATCTTCCTCCTCGAGAGTTTAGGATCTATAGATGAACGATGACTTACAATAACGTAATAATTGCATTTATCTCCTTGACAACAATCGGAGCATTTCCAGTCTTGATACCATATATACGTGCAATCGTCCATGTTTGAATATTTTATTCTTTCACATTCTTTCCTCGTTGCACATCTTTTTGAAACGTAAAACTGCTTTTTTGCTCCTTGTGACCAGTACGGTGTGCCTATAAACAACATGTAATGATATAAAACAACGATCCATTACATATCCATTAAAAATCTCTTATTGGTTAAGTAAATATAACCTCAAACGTTGCTTCGAAACGTATCGTTATCTACGAAAAGTTGAAACTTACTTCCCCATCTGATTTCTGTTAAACAAGTATCTTGACCCTGTTCGCAGGTTTTTGTACTCTTTAAACATTTTTCTCTGTTACCCTCCTGATTGGTACATACGTAGCATTCCAGGGCGTGGCCTGAAAATATTCATCAATGAAGAAAGCTGCTCGATAAACCTGTGTTTACTTAACATACTGAACGATAGGCAACACGTGACGAGGAGGACACAATATAATTTTGTTGATTGCATCGCGAGACAACGAACAACGACTATGATAAAAGAAAAAAAAAATCAGTTTCAGCAACGCGACACTTGTCAAAAGAGGAGGATTGGCAGTCATAACAACTTACATTGTGTTGGCAACAGTGGCGACGTTAACGCTCTCTGTGAAATTCGAATAATTCTACAAACGTGGATAAAAGAAAATACATTAAAAATGAAATATTGTTGATCGAATGTCAACTTCAATCTCGTCCATCTTCGTATTATTTTCATTTATTCGGTCTAACCTAAAAATTCGTTTCTCTACGTCGACTTCATTACAAATTGACGAACGTTTACGAACTAAATCGAACGGAAGAGGAGAGAGAGAGACGTGCATTTAAAATTGATTTGCAAGAAGTGTTCCGCGTGCACGATGGGGGGAAGGCTGCATGATTTTATTATTAAAATAAATTTGCAAGTATTATCGACCCGGACGCTGGAACTCGAGGTATCAACTTTCCGGTTGACTGACTTTGAGGTCGACCTATAATCACTCGAATACTTGGTTCTGAATTTTTCCGTAACGAATTTTATTTTCAGATGAATTTGGCTTTAATTCGAATACGATACGTCCGTAACATAAGAGCGACTGTCAAAACGCGAATTTCCCAAATCTATGCAACGTTTATCCAAAAGACACGTATTCGACAAACGAATATTAATTACAGAGAAAGAAATGGATGAAAAAATTAAGGCTGACGGAAGCGACGATCGTTTTAGCGTGGAATGAGAAAGAAATCAAAGTTGGTAACGGAAAATGAATGAGAAAAGACAGGAGAGAAGAACAAAAGAAAAAAAACACGGTAGACAGTAAGGAAGCGAGGAAGTAAGGCAGCGAGGCAGCGAGGCAGCGAGGCAGCGAAGACGCAAGGGGAAGGTTATCCAGTGCATTCGTTCTCCCCCTCTCTACGTAACCCGAACTCTCCCTCGGGGTTTCGGTGAGGTCGCATGTGCTCGCGGCTCTCGCGGATGTCGAATGTCGATATTCGAGTGCGCGGCGCAGGCTGAGCAGTAGCAGTGTCGAGCCACTGCGCCGAGAATCTAAAATTATCGGCCGGTTCGCGAGAGGGGAAGGTGGTGCTGGCGTGTGCAGAGGTGGAGAATGCGCGAGAAGGGAAGCCGGGGGGAGGGGACGGTTGCTACGAGGAGGGTGGAGGGGGAGGGAGAGGTCGACAGAACGAGGCAGGAAAGAAGAAAAGAGAGCGAGAGCAAAGAATGGAGCAGCTCTGCCATGGGGGGGAAAAAGAAAAAAGAAAAAAGAAAAAGGATAGATATATCTAGCCCGAGAGAAGAAGTCGGTGAAAAATCTGGCAAAGAAACGGAGGAAAGAAGCGGCGAAAGGGCAGAGGGTAGTAGTAAGTAGCGTGACAGACAACGTTCGTCAAAGTTAATTAGGCGAGATGGCGAAACGAAGGGAAGAGAGGGAAAATGGAAAACGGGGATGAAGACGGGTAGCTACGGGTGGGCAATGGCTGGGCAATGGGAAGAACGCTGAGAAGGGAGAGGATGGCGAACGGGCATGGGTACTACGGGTGTAGATATGGGCATGGGCATGGGCACGGGCACGGGTACAGGCATACAGGCATCTATAGGCTACGAGTTCGGGCACGGGAAAACGGGAACGGGAACGGGAACGGGAACGGGAACGGGAACGGGAACGGGCACGGGTACAGCAAGCACGGGCGCGCGCCCTCGCACCGTTTCGCGTAGGTAAGAAGAGAGGAAAAACGAAAGGGAAGGGTACGGTGGAAGAGCGGGGATCGGATGCAGACACGGAGAACGGGGTGGTGATAGTGGTGGTGGTGGTTGTGGTGGTGGAGGAGGAGGAAGAGGAAGAGAGGGAGGAGGTGAAATACGGCGGTGGTGGTGGTAAGCAGAGCGACGGCGGCGGCGGTGTTGGCAGCGAGCGAGGGCAGAGTCGTTGACGGTGGCCGTCGGTCTCGACACGAGTTACCGTGACAAGTGCATTACTTATCGCACGTCGAGCGAGTACACATTGGGACGCGACAGGTCGAGCATTTCGACAACCGCGCAAACAAACGGCTTTTCCCTCTTTTCTCGCTCCTTTGCTCTCTTTCGTTTCGTTTCGTTCCGTTTTTTTTTTTTTTTTTTTTTTTCCCCTCTCCAGATCTTGTTTTCCCGAGCGTTTTCCAGGCGCATCGCGCTTCAACCGTGGTTGTTGGCTCTCGCTCGGACAGCTTACTCTTCCCCGGCAAGGGTCGACTCGCATACGCGCGTAACAGGCAAGTCGACTGACCTCCCGTGACAGTCTCGAGGAACAGTCGGCAGAGGTTCGCGCGTTCAGAGGGAAGAGTGGCTCCGATAGTGCGCCAGCCACCATCGGACATCCACAAATTTCTGCTTCGATCATTATCTAGGAGGATCGGCTAGTCGACGGACGCGATGGCGGACGACGAAGCGAACAACACGTGCGAGGATTCCCTCGGGCCTGGCGATGCGAACACCGCGTTCGCCAAGAAAATTCGCGGACGAAAGGGTGCCCTCAAGAAAAAGAATGTCTACGTCGTCAAGAATCACAGCTTCATGCCGCGTTTCTTCAAGCAACCGACGTTCTGCAGTCACTGCAAGGACTTTATATGGTGAGTCCTTTGAATTTTCTTTCTTCCTCCCTCTCGATCCACCTTTTGCCACCTTTCGCTGTCTTTTCTACCTCTAGGTACGTTATCGAAGCTCCACTTTTCCTCTCCTCTCTTCTCCTCTCCTCTCCTCTCCTCTCCTCTCTTCTCTCCTCTTCTATCGATTCTGCTTTTCGCAGTCGATTTTAATTCACTTATTAACATACAATCGGCTATCTGCCTCGTCTCGAGTTCCATTTGGAATTTGCGATTGTCTTAATTTTTCTCACTCTTTTCTCTCTCTCTCTCTCTCTCTCTCTCTCGCTCTCTCGCTCTCCCCTATCTCTTTCTGTCCTCGGTGATACATAAATCCAGCGGCCGGTAGCTGCCGGTAGAGTAACTCGAGCAACGGTTAAACGGTCCGGCCTTGAGAATGCTCGTTCTTCGTCTAAATTAGAATCGGCGGCCCAACAGAGAGATCAATTCGAGCGCGGGACTTTCAAACGACTTTCAAACAAGAGCCTGCTACTCGCGAAACGATTTTTACCTTCGCGCACAGGACGATCGCAACGTACTACCCTCGCTTTTCTCGGTTCGATGAAAATCGAAGGAAATCGAGTGACGCGGAGAGTACACTCCGAGTACTACCGAGCGTTTAGCGTGCCGGCAAAATATAAAAATAGTCGGCTCTGACAACTGAGAAACGTCGAGTCATTTCACGCGTGCAAATTTGCAACCGATTCGTGCGATTGATTCGCAGGCAGCTAGGTTCGCTCGGAGAAAAGATGGTAGACGGGGTATGGCACAACCCGGATGATGTCTAACGAGTAACATTTACGTGCAGTTGAAACGGTTACAGGCATTGACGCACAATAGCGAGCGACCCAGTAACCAAACTAACTTGTTTCGCCGACATCGATTTTACCGCTGAGAAGGGACGCAACAGACGTTTCCGATCCAATTCTTCCGCGGCTTTTGTCGCTGCCTCCTTGCGAAAAAGAAGAAGAGGGGGGACAAAAAAAAAAGAGAGAGAGAAATGGAAAAACGCGAGACGATCGTGAGAGAGATCGAAGTCGATTCTCGCTGCACATGCACATACGTGCATTGCGACTCGTTCCAGTTTGATTCGGTTAAAAAGATCGACCAGACGAACGCATCGTAATTGGGCTGAATTGCGACAAACGCGGTTAAAATCCTAGCCGCGTGATTCTCTTCGATCCGATCGAATCCGAACCGATCCGACTCGATCCGGTCCGAACGAAAATTCAGTCTGCTCGCTCTCGCGAGTGTTTGCTCCCAATTTAGCGATCGATACGTGGTTTCCTTCGAATTTTTCAACGACGATCTTTCCGATTCGTCTTCACATTCGTCGAACGCAAGTCGCGATTTTTCTCCATCTCGGCGCGTATTTCGGTTTTTCGTTACCTAACGAGAGGAGCGCGAGATTTATTTCACTGGCTTCCGGCTGTTCGCGAATCACGTGCCGTAACGGGATGGCGAGTCGTAACGTATTTAAAACCATAAGTCGTTATCGAGTTGTGTGGTTTCGCGTGACGAGCTTGCTTTATCCGCCAGGATGGCAAACTCGCTGCCCGTTTCTAATTGCACGTTTAGGTTTCCTCTCGATTATCGTAACGTATCGGGGCGCGGGGCGTTCGGTGTTCGTTTGCAACACCGAGCTGTGGCTCGCTTTATTCACCCGAGACACGATATTATCGGCGAGATACTTTCCTCTCGAAGTCCCGAAGGAAAGGCAGAGGAGAGAATGTACTTGTGTTGCACACGATCTACGTGCGATATCCAACCGACTATCCAAACGTCGTAAATCTCCCCGATTGATCTTTAAATGTTCGCGTCTGTGAACGTTTACTCGCGGAACAAATAGCTCGTTTTTCGCGATTTTAACGCGCGTTAACCTCTCAGCTGTGAATGACGAGTATACTCGTCACGCGAGAAAAGCGATTACAGTTTGTTACTCAAATTAAACTCTTTCCGGAAAATGAGGCGTATTTGTTGAAATTTTGGACATTTTAAAATATTTTTTACATCATTCTCAAATATTTTCTTTCAGTTGCCTTTAATTATTGCGTTAATGAATAATTATTGATCAAGTCGAAGAATGAAATTACCTAATTTTCGGAAAAAAGAGAAAAAAGAAACTAGCCTCATTTCACCCTTATATTATTTTACAGCAGTTGCGCGTATTTTACTCTGTGCCTGCGTTTGACGAGTACAGTCGTCGTCGCGACACTTTTAAAAGCGTCTATCTACACCACAGCTAAGAGGTTAATCGTAGATCGTCGTTCATACATTCACATATACGCGTAGACAAAATGTAAGCGAGACTTACATTTGCGATGCGATCGACGAGGATAACGATGACCAAAAAACGATGGCCAAACAGAGGAGTTTGCGCAGACACGCGAAAACTCGTCGATTTACAGCCGATTGCTCGAAAAAGTACATATACGTATATCAGCTTGCTTCTGAGAGAGGGATCGTGTCCAATGAAAAGAAAGCGGACACGATCGGTGGTTGACGCCGATTCTAATCTCGCCAGACAGTTCTAATCTCGAACGAGCAACAAATAATAATAATAATCGTTTCTCGAATTCGAGGGAGCGCGACGAACAGAGCAGAGCTGCGAAAGTTCTGCCGTCGTGTCCGGTGTATTTTTTCCTTTTTTTTTCAAGTTTGATGCTTTTAGCTTGGGTATCGATCGCGTTGCATTGCAACCGGAGGAGAAAAGCATACACCTACTTCTACTTGATTGGAATTTTCAAGCAACGCGACTATTTTTGCGTCTCCCCGTCTCGAGTTTCTGGATCGGTTATTTTTTTCTTTTCCTTTTTTTTTTTTTTTTTTTTTTTTTTAAGTTCAGACGTCGCGTCCATTTTCCCGCAAACACGCGAATCTACCTGTACGTACGCGAGGTCGCTGGGTAATTTTCGGAGATGATCTCGCTGCTCCAATAAAGTTCGCGGTGTTCGCTTTACGATAGCGTTTACGCATCCACGTAGCGCTCAGCGTGTCCAACCTTTCGAGGCTTTCTGGGCCTCGTTGGTCAACAACAGATTTCTCGAGGGCCGCGTGTAGTTGTATCAGTTCAGTGTAATTATCATTGCATTATTTACGAGGATGTTAAAACAACTTTTACAGTGAAACGATACAATGATTAGAAAAATACACGTACCTTAATTAAGAAGAAAACACGAAAATTTTTAATGAGAACACTGAGCTTGCTTTTTTAGATGCCAATCGATATCTGGTTTGATACAGGTAGTGGCAATACAAAGAGTATTCTCAAGATGCTCGTCTATAATTTTTCTTCTCTCATTTTATTTTTTGTGTGCTTACAAGTTAAATTTAATATATATAAATTTATGAAAATTATAAAAAAGATAAATATTTGACGTATAAAAATATCAATATTACAATTCAGACTTTTGTATAAATTTATTTAAATAACATGGAAAACATTAATATAAAAATATTATATATAATATTTATATTAATATGAAAATACTAATATAAAACATTAATATATAAAATTTATGTATTTAAATTAAATGTATATCACATTAAAATGTTTTACAATATTTATATATAATAATTTATATATATATATATGTATATATTTTATGCGAAAAAATCTGTTTGTAAATATAAGTACACTCCAAAAGGGAACAAAATAATTCAAATAATAAAATTCTTACTCAGTTATTCCAATTTTGGACCCAATATGAATAGGGTCTAAGGGCCGCGGGTTGGACACGCCTGACCTAGCGCATAGTTTTCTAATTTTATATCGCCGCGGGGGAGAGGAAGACGGTGCGGTTTCGAGTTATCTCACGGCACGCCTCGCATTTCGTTTCGAGAATTCGGCTGGCAAATGAACGGTTACGGTTATCATCGGCAACATCGAACGAACGTTCCAATTTGTTCGTAGTTGCCTTCGTATTTGGGATTCGACCGAATATCAGGACACGGATTCCGACAATCCTTGGGGCCATTCCTCGGGAATTCACGAGAATCCTGTCGCGTTGATCGCAGCGATCAACGTCGCGTCTGCGTGTGTACCTCTACCTGCCGAGTGGCTCTCGATCTTCGATTCAATCCTGCTTTTTCTTTAATCTCTCCGATCAGTTTCAAGTTGTCCTCCTTGCGCTGGCAATTGGTTCACAGATACGCGTGCACCAAAGTGGTAATTCACTTTGGTGATTCGTCGCTTTCTTTTTGGACTTATCGGAATGGTATCACTGGGTAGAGATTACTAATCTCTCGATTACGGCAGATTTTGATTGATTTTGCATGCGTACCGCATACGGCAGGTGTTCAATCGCGACCTACACCGCGAGGTTTTTCGCCAGCGTGCATTTCTCGGAAAGTATATCGAAATAATCGAAAAAAATAAATTGCACTACACTGAACCAATTATTAGTTATTTACTTATTCGTATTCTGCATTGAGTTGTTAATGCAGTAACTTTAAGTTTTATTTCGTAATATGATAATATAACTAATAATCTAATAATCTAATATAATAATCTAATAATATAACTAATAATCTAATTAAAGGTATATACAATTCGATAGAAAATCCTACGTCACGTTTCGTGCATTCTCCCTTCTTCCGCCATGCTTGTACGTTGTGCGGTTAAGGAACCTTACTGAATAGTGCTAGCGGCACTACGCAACTGCGTTAAAAGTGTCGAGCAACGCGATAAAAGTAGATGAAAACTGTCTATTCTTGCACGTGGTTTAGGTTTGACGCGTTGATCGCTATCTGGGGTGAGGCAAGTCAAGTTCCCATCGAGTGATGACGCTATTTTTAATTCTTAAAGCAAGAAATATTTAGCGGATGATAGAAGAATGAGTTTTCTTAATAGTAGCTCGATGTCAAGTAACCACGTGACGATGATGTGGTGAATTTTTGAATTATTTTGAAGTAGTTGTAATTACATTAGTTACATAAAAATACACGCTGTCAGTAATAATTATTTGTGATATATATTGAAAAAACATTATGGGATTTAAGACTCTCCAAATTTCTAGTCTGCACTTGAGCGATGCAAAAAATATGTAAAAACTTGCAACTCGACGAGCTAACGTTGAAGCACGTACACGTCACGACCTTATCGAAAAGAATGAAAAGCAAGAGCATAAGAAAAAGAAGCATAAAAACAATAAAATGCTCGAGGATTCGTGGCGAAGCCGCGCAAAAAACCTACTCGATTTGCACTCGGCGATTAACCGTGTTAATTTGAAGAAAAAAGTAATTAGGAGAGGAAGCTTCGGCGTGACTGACGACGACACGGCGCTGTAATCGAAACCGAGGACACTGTAAATTGAGCGTCGCGACCAAACACCGTGGCACCGTCCGACGCGAAATCTGAACAACGCGATCGCTCTAGAGAATGCCTGGTCAGAGAATAGAGTAGAAATTTCATTTTGTCGAGTCGTGGCGACGATTCATCAACGAGATATTTTTCGCGACCGTGTTCGAAGTGATTCCGTAAGCACGGGATCTAAAAAAGCACGTTCCGCGAAAACGAGCGTGCCCTGGCCGAAGGCCAGCGTCTGCCGGCTGCCTGTTGAATTTTGCATCGGGCGTTAAGGATTTCGCTTTGAATCTCCGGCGTGCATCGTTCAACGTCATCCTGTTACAAGCGAAACTTTTCATTTTCGTAACAAAAACGTACTCTCCTTCCAACAGAACTCGCATCCCCATCGGAGATGCAGTCTTTGTCGAACTTTCCTCGGTTTGACGTTGTTTGTTTGCCACCAAATTAATCGTGCACTGCGCCATGCCTACTAGCGGCCACCACCTTGTACCATTTACGCGTACGACAAGGCGAGCGACTGCTGACCACGCGCAACAACGATCAACGGTCGAAGAATCTCGTTTCGAAAAAATAGCCACGACGCTGATACAGATACAGGCGCTTGGGTGGTTCCTCGCGAAAAAGCAAGGCACGAGCGTGGAGTAAAATTTATTCGTTTGTCGCTTCGTTCTCGAGATAATCGAGTTTGAAAACCTGCTGTCCATATAGAGTTGCAATTAAAATGCGATTACGTAAGATATTCATCGAATGACGAATTGTATTTACATATAGCGTCTGTGTGAGCGATTAGTGCGGAGAAGAATTCAACAATTTTTTATTTTGACGACTATGCGTCATTGTAGAATCGTTGAAAGATGCGATTAAATGAGATTTGTTGAGCGACGTACAACGTCCATTGTGTTCACACACAGTGTCTGTGAGCTATTAGTTTGGAGAAGAGTTCAACAATATTTTGACCATCATGTCTTACTACTTTATGTTATATTTTATTTTATTTTACACGTTGTATCATGACAGAATTGTTGAAACATGCGATTAGATGAGATTGAGCAACGTAAAACGCCTATCGTGTTTGCATACAGTGTCTATGATTTGGTTGATTATTAGTTTGGAGAAGAGTTTAGCAATATTTTGACCATCATATTTTATTATTTTATATCACGTATTTATATTATATTATATTATTACAGAATCGTTGAAAGTCTTGACTCCAAGTTCTTTCTCCAAACACTCGATTTTGTCAACTCTACGCGGATGCGACAGATCTTTAAACTCGATTTTCTCGATTGATACGAAGCCTCGAACGAAAAGACTTTTCCCATTTTTCACGAGAAATTACGGGAAATTATATCCACTTGTGTCCACTACGTACGTGCAGCCTGCACGCCCGTTTGAGTTCAAGATGAGGTAAAAGAGGCGAGTAGGTACGCTAAGAGAATTTTTAGCGGTCCGTTGCGGTTCATTGCGGTCCGTGGAGGGGAAGAGCGATGCCAGGCAGGCTAGAAAATCGATGGGAACCGAGCGAACCCAATTAGCTTTCGAACAAAAGAGCTTTCGATGGATTCTCGCCTGGATCGGTAAGGTCGTCGTGTGTCTCGATGAGCCCAGGAAACCCGTCACGCTCCGACAAGCACCTGTCGCTACGCGAATACACACACGAACACGTATTGGACGTGGCGATATACCACGATCGCCTTGCTTTTCCTCGAGAACGGAGCGGAAGTACGTCAAACGATCGTTCGTCAGATCGACACTCCTATTCAGAAGCAACTTTTTATCGCTGAAAGTGATTTTAGCGGGGGTAAACGCTGATGCAACGAAAATTAGCGATTGGTTGATTCGGGTCACGTGATTCGCGAGGGGGCGTGGGCTAGACCTCGAGTAGAAGTGGCGTTGTCTGGTACTGAGCGATCGCGCCTGTAATTTGTTTTCTATCGATTCAAATGTTTGCATATCGATAAAATTTTATGGCAAAAAGTTGCTTCTGGGCCTTTCAGTGTGACGAAGCGTACTGGGGTCGTACAAATCGTGCAGTTTCTTTTCCAGACGCGAATATTCTTCTCTCGATTTGCAATATTTTTGCAGTATCTTTCGCAGCATTTTTGCAGACGATAGGCTGCTCCTAGGTCGGCTTCCCTTCCACCAGTTTAATTACTAGTTTCGCCAGCTATCCTTTCGCTGGCGCGGGGCCTTTGATCGATCGCATCCCCCAGACGAAATCCCCAGGGATTCTCCAGAGTGGAAAATCGCAGCCGAAACACGGCGAATTTTCACCGCGCTCTCTTCTTTCGCCGTACAGCCACTAGGATGGAACTAACTAACTAACTATGTAGCTGCCTCTCCGCCCTCCCACTCACCCTTCCGTCTTTCATCTACCTAACCTACCACGTACGTATCGGTTTTCGCTTTGAATATTCAGCTGATTCAACGCTGCCCCGCTCCGAGACGGAGCCACGACGGCCAGAAGATCGACCGGCCAAGTTAAATAATTTATTTATTCTACGAAATCGTCGAATCCACTGTTCGACGATGAGGAAGGTATGAAACACCTAAAGCGCGCACAGTGCCCATGCCGTTGCTTTCTTTCGGCTCCGTAACAATGGCGAGAGCGGGCAGCGAGCAGCGGATAGCCAAACCAGTCGACTAAATCGACCTTAATTTTCCAAAGAGCGGCTGTTGACGATACACATGACCCGGTGCATGCATCCAAAAATAGAAGCGATCTGCTATTCCAGTTATAGCGACTTTCGTACTGATGCAGCGCCTGTCACGTGTAGCACACTACGTGTCTGCACTACAGGTGTCACAACTACGCGAGTACCTAGCTGATTTTCTTTTTAAACACCGAGTAGCTCGCGCAGCGTCGCGGATGATAAGACACGCGTACGTACGTACGTACGCGATCAGGTTTGACGTTTGACGTTTGATTGATTTTACGAGCGCGTTGCGCGTCGCGGAGGCCGGCTCTAACGCGACGTCGATTTGACGATGACGTCGATTTGAAATCGAGTTTCTTCGAGCTCGGTTGAAAATTCACTGTACGCTCGTAGGACGGGCCATTGAAGAGACGAAACCACACCAGCCATCCACGGCTATCCTTCAGCCGACGATGGCACGACCTCAAACGATCAATAACGATCAATTGTTCACACATTCGTCACGTTTGTCACAGGCTACTCACTTTACCAACGTTGATACGATCGTTGATTCTATGTACGATGTTTAATATCCAAAAAGGATATAGATACAGGGCGTCCCATTTTAATCTGAGAGTGAATGGAAAAAAGGCGGCTAGAAGTTGGAAAGCCACTCCTATTCCAAACTTGTTTTCTCTCGCGACTTTGCAATTTCGATTCGTTTTTTTCAACGACTATAAAGTAACAAAAGTGACGTTGCAATTTCACGGTTCGATCGAAAGCTGGTAAACGTTCAGTTCTATTGAAACAATACAAATACGGTACAAATTGAAACAATTCTATTGAAACGATACAACATTGAAACAATATATATATATATATATATATATATACGTATATACAGGGTGAATAGAAAGAAGGGTTTGTAACTTGTAGGATGGATAGTACTATTAATTTTTCGACCCGTGTTTGTTAGGACCTTTTTCTCATGTTTCGGCGAGTAGAAATCCCCCCTGTATAAATGCGATTATTTCCAAAACTATTCGTCGTTTAAAAAATGACTTAAATGCATTTTTTTCTGTTTTAAGAGATATGTTTTCTCAAGCATAATTATGTATAATTTGTATAACGTTCAAGTATAATTTTTCTTCAGGTCATTTTCTGTGAAGAAAAAAGTATTAATCTATATATATCGAAAAAGTCTACTAGTTTGATAGTTTACTTTTATTTACTTTAATTTTATAAAATGTATCACGTAAGAAATTGTAAAATCTATCATATTCATATCTTTTCTTGTCTTTTATGCATAGATTTTGTAAAAAATATCTTCTAAACTAACAGGTTTTAGAAGATATTTTTGTTGATACTTTTCTGGTAGAGAATGACCTGTTGTATCGACTGATGCAAAAGAAAATTACATTTGTAAAAATAGTAGTGACCTTTGTATCTCTTATCTCTAGTGCGTCTATCTAGAGACAGACCAATTGTAAGTGTTTACGAGCAAATTACTCTCAGAGTAAAAAACGCATTTGAAACAATTTTTAAATGACAAACAGTTTCGGAGTTGTAATTTCATTATAGGTTAGGTCACATAGAACACACTGTATACGTACGTGCATACCTATGCAAACATTTTTCGTCGACGAAACAACAACGCAAGGAAACCCTTGCAACGTAAACAAGGAAAGAGCGTTACGAGAAAGTTCGAAGATAATTCAATTTCGAAAAAGAAGGATCTGTGGTTCTCAAGTACGAATACATATATGTGCTTTCTACGCAGACAAGCGAACCGCTGGTTCCCGATGCCGGTCATGTGCTGCTCCGTTAAGTGGTCGACTTGTAAGAAATGTAGGCTAATCGGGGATTCGCATCGATTTTTCTCCTTTCCTTCTTCCTTCCGTCTTCTTGCACCTCCATTCTCGTACGTAACGCGTACGTCGTTTTCTGCAGATTCCTCAAACGAAGACCAAGAAACAGATTATTAGGTGTTGCGTTAATCCAGTCGTTCCCAACCTTTTCTTGGCCGTGTCTCTAAACTCCTGATGAATCCCACCCCTGTGACACGCATAATTCTTCACCCCTAAAAATGAATTTTTAGCGTGGAGGAAGTCAATTGAAAAAGGGGGGCAGTTGACGGTGCGAATTTTGCACAACGCGCAAAAGTTAAATTTTCATCTAGAGAAATGCAAAAAAAGAAAAAACGACTTGTATCCCGGTACGATTCGTCTCACCGTTTCACAGACGCGACCAGACAACACTACTCCTACTCGAGGTCTACCCCACGCCCCTTCACGAATCACGTGACCCAAATTAACCAATCGCTAATTTTCGTTGCATTAGCGTTGCACCTGAAGAGGCCCGATTTTCTGGTTTGCCCCCGCTAAAATCACTTTTAGTGATAAAAATTCACTATTAATAACACGTTCGAGCCGCACGTTGAGAACCACGTTTGATCTCGCATTCAGTTGCTCGTCACGCGTGCCAATGCCTCGCACCTATTCGTTACTCGTTTGTTACTTTTCGACGTGTCGTGACACGACGTGGTCTTTGAAAACGCGAAACACGCGGATCTGTTCTCCGTTCGTGAACGGAGAATGCGACACGTCTAATGGGAAGGAACGCGCGCCGCGTCGCTTTCAATTAAAACCTTATTGATACATCGAAGGCGAAGCCTTGAAATCGATCGATCGCTGCTTGGACCTGATTTAATCGCTCACGGTCCAGCATATCCTTCCGAACGGGTATTTCCTGCTCGCGCGTTAGATCGTTGAGAAATAAATGCCAGATACGTGATGCCTGCCTGCGTATCGAGAAGTCGCCCCCCTTCAACATTCAGCGAGTCCCTTCTTCTCCATTCGTTTGCCGCTTGCTGGAGGTGGAATTTGTATTCGTATCGTGTTTCGTAAATTATTTACTCGGGACGAAAAAACGTTCTCGTTCTCCTCGGACGTTTATCGGAAAAATATCGACGTACTCGTTTACTGCTTCGCTTTACGCGTGCACTTTCTTATTTAGCGCAGCGGTTCCCAACCTGTGATACGCATACCCCTTTAAAATAGAATTGAAAAACCCAAAAACAAAGCTACAGAGTTTTGATTTGCAAAGAGAGAAAATTTTTGAGGGATGGGTATCGAGAGATACGGGAGAGAAGAAAAGTAGAGGATCCGCTGATTTAGTTTTCGATGAGATACCAAACAAAATGGACGTCGTCTCATTTTCTCGACTGTCACGTAAACTTGGAATGGATTATCCCACGCCCGACAGATTGGAATCAAATTTGTCGTCAGTCTGTCGTATTACAGGTAGTTGTTAGATATAATACTTTGTTGATTAAAAAAAAAACAGCAACAAAGGCCCAGAAGCAACTGTTCCGACTAGGAAATGAAGACGACTTTTTTGCCATAAAATTTGATTGACATGCAAACATTTGAATCGATACAAAGCAAATTACAGGCGCGATCGCTCAGTACCAAACAACGCCACTTCTACTCGAGGTTTATCCCGCGCCCCCTCACGAATCACGTGACCCAAATCAACCAATCGCTAATTTTCGTTGCATTAGCGTTGCACCTGAAGAGATCCGATTTTCTGGATTACCCCCGCTAAAATCACTTTCAGTGATAAAAAAAAACACCATCATCGCTATTAAGAGTGTAAATTAATTTCACGACGAAAAATTGTTGTTTCAGGGGTTTCGGAAAGCAAGGGTACCAGTGTCAAGGTAAGAACGTCTGGATCGTTCTCTATCGTTCAAGTAGAATCCGCCTCTCCTGGAAGAACTCTTTGGTTCCATTTCGCTGCTTATATTTCAGTCTGCAGTTTCGTCGTTCATAAACGATGTCACGAGTACGTGACCTTCACGTGCCCCGGCGCCGACAAAGGAGCTGACTCGGACGTGAGTATCGATCAATCGCATATCTCGTTACACACGATCTTCTTTTTTTTTTTTTCGTTTATTATTCTTCTTTCTCGAAGCAGTTTTATCGCGCCTTTCTCTCTTTCGTCCGAAGCCAAGGACGTTCCACGCGAAGCCTAGAATCGGCTCGCGCGCCGATTTCCTTTTCCGAGGCACGCGGAGAATCTCGATTTCCATTAGCGATTCGATTAGCTCGGATACTCGCGTGCTGGCTTGTACCGATTTATCCGTGATCCGGTAAACAAAAATTTCCAGAGGAAAGACTGAAAGAAACTGGAAGCTCTGTGAAAGGAAAGGAAAGGAAAGGAAAAGGTCGCGAGAACGCGATGATTATTGCCCGTTAACCGTGCCCGGGGCACATAATCTGCAGTCGTACTCTCTCTCTCTCTCTCTCTCTCTCCTTCGTACGTTGATTCGCTCACTCATCATCTAAGGCGTCGTCTAAATTAATTGGCGTTAATTAACGATGCACAAGCGCTAAACACGCGTGCAAAGTCTGTGTGCAGATGGACCGAGCGCGTCGAGTCCAGTAGATGCTGCGAAAAGTGACGGCCAGTTAAGGAAGGTCGCTGCCGGATCGATATCGAGGTCGAGCTTCCCGCCGACCAAACGCGCGCCCCGAGCGTATTTTTACGGTGTAATCGATCCGATGGTCTTCGTTTTTTAACAGCTAATGAAATTTACGCGATCCAACGGACTACTTGTAGCACGTACGTGCATCCGGTGTATCTAACAGGACGAAAGAAAGAGAACAGAGAGCGTTGATACTAGATCATCGCCGTTATTTGAAAGAAAAGAGAGAGAGAGAGAGAGAAAGGGGGAGGGGGAGAAAAGCAAAGAAGAGTAACGAGCTAAAGCGAATCGCCGAAAAAGCCGAAAGACAAAAGCCGCGATTTAACGGAACGCGATCGAGAACAAGGATGATCCTCGGCTGGAGCAAATAGGGAAAGGACCTTACCCGCGGGGCTAAGAGCTATATATATATATAATATATAAATATACATTTCTCCACGTTTTCTCGCACCGCGCACGATTGGCCTAAGCGTTTACTGCGCTTCGTTTAACCACGCTTGTAACACGGAGTAATTTATGCGGACGACTTGTAAGGATATTCGTCGGCCGGATCGGTTTGGACGAAAAGAACGCTCTCGACTCGTTGCCAGATCGAGGGGGGGAACGATGCGCGTCATCCACGCACCTCGGGCGCCTCGAGGTCCCCCACCCCCCTGTCGACGACGGCCGAAACGAGTCGCGAACGTTTCTCCAATCACTGCGGAAGGGAATGGTTTCTTTTTTTTTTTTCTTCTTTTCATTTATCGTTTGGATTTATTACCGACTAAAACGATCAATGTCCTAGCGTCTTCCTTGGCCCTGATGCTGATATTCCTTGTGCTTCTGTGCTTCGAAGATGACTCTTTCTCCATAGCCGTGACCCAACCTACCGTCGCTCCTCTGACCACTTAACGTGGCGGATGGAGAATCGCGGCTCGGTTTCTCTGAAACGATCGATCGATCAACTGGATCTCAAAATTGGACGTGCGTCTGGCTGTCCAGGTTAACGGACAGATCCGTAAACGCGAGACGGCCAACGAACGAGATCAGAGAGGGCAATAATCGAGTTGCCGGTTTCGTAGTTTCGAATCGACGCGTAACTTGCAACGCTTAACGCGTTCCGTACCGCCTGGGGCATGTACGCAGAACGTACTTTCAAGCTCCGTTCAAGCCATTTGGAATTTTCATTGGAAATCGAGGAATTTTTTAAAAAATTTGTCACAAAGTCGTGTACTGACATCTTAATCCCCGTGGAGTATGACGATCATTTTTTGCCAAGATGAACTAAATTTGGTAAAAAGACGCTGTAAAATAACAGTTAAACATAAAAAGTTAAAACAAAGTTAAAGTAAATATTATTTATTGGTATTTAATACTATTGTATGGCATCATATAATTGCTCGATTCTCAAATTCGTGGCAACGTTTAGGTTAGGTTTTGCTATCCAATGATTCATCGAACAGATGAAATACAATCGATCGTTATCAGGGAAATCAATTCTTGCCGATCTCTGTTTCGATTCCCGTGCCAATTCCCGTCGTTCCCTCATCCTCCACCATGACGATATATCCTTACCGCCGCCATGACCCGAGAGTCTGCGTGTGTGTGCACGGTGTAATGGTGTAATAACGCAGGACACGCGGACGAAGCACCAATTCAAGCAACACACCTACAACAGCCCCACCTTCTGTGACCACTGCGGTAGTCTTCTCTATGGTGTCATCCACCAGGGCATGAAGTGCCAAGGTATCATATTAAAAACAAAGACAAGAAAAAAAAAATATGAAAAGAAAAAACGAGAACACGCAACCAGTCACACGCACACAGACACACGAAAGAAAAAAAAGAAAATAGAAAATAAACGACACAGACACTGTCGCACTTTATACTAATCGTATATATATGTATATATACATTTTTGCCTATGGTCCACCTATGGTTTGTTCGTGGTGTTGCTTTGTTCTTCGTCTTGTTTCCTCTAATCTTCTTCGTGTCTTCTAATCTTCTTCATTCTTCGTCATCTTCTTCTTTTTCTTCATTTCTTCTGCGCTCTCATTTTCTTCTCCCCTTCTTTTTCTTCTTCCTTTCTGTTTCTGTCTCTCTCTCTATCTCTCTCTCTCTCTCTCTTATTCATTCACTCCCCCTTTCTGCTGTGCGTACTTTGTAAATATTCCTTTGCAAAGCTTTCTTCTCTCTCGTGCGCAACGACAACACGTCTTCGACGTCTGCTACGTGCGTAGCAGGCTGAATTTTCGCAAGTACGTTCGACGAAGGGAACGTACGCGGGCGCGCGAAAACGTCCGACGAACAAGTGGCTTTTATCCACGATAATCGCCCCATTGTGTGTCGAAACTTTCGCGCGAGTTTACTTTGTCCCTCGCGTACGAGCTTCATCGCGAGGATCGCTATTTTTGCCTTTGAATGGCTACGTATCTGCCGTACGTGTACATCGATATTACGCGCGTTAACGCTCGTACATTTAGACTACTGTCTGTTTATCTCTATGTGCGCACAGAAACGTGTTCCCTGAACAATGTTTGCATACTCTTGTCAATGGACGGGGATAAAGAAGCGAGCGATGGAACAGAGGGGCAGGAGGGGAGGGGACAGAGCAAGATGCAAAGGAAAAGAGGAGAAAAGACGCGGAGGGAAGCTACGAAAGGGGGGGAAGGGATACAGCGCTACAACCTGTAGCACTAGCGCGTGTCTACGCGCGTGATAGAATCTAGTTACTTTTTCCGTTCGCTTCTCGTTCCTTTTTCAGCGTTTGCCCTCTCTGTGGCCGTCGCTTCTTCGCTCTTCCGTCATCCATTCTTCCTCGCGACGACCGATCTGGCGATGAGCCGTTTCGCAGACGCGCGTTTCGCTCGTCTCGTCGAACGCTCAACGAGAGATAAGTGTGCACAGGGTGGCTATTACGGATGAATTCTGCACCTTCGAACGTGAAACTATTCCAAGGAACCAAATGGCAAAAATGTTTACCACTGCGTACATGCGCGTTCCAACAGCGACTTTATCGTTCTGGATGTGATGGCGTGAATGTAATGTTGTTAACATTTCGAACAATATTAACAATTAGTTTTATTACTTGATTATTTAGACTCACACTGATGCTACAACTATGATAAATCAAATATTAGTGAAACCTAATCCAGAACCATAAAGTCGCTGTTAGCACGCACGCGTTCGCAACGAGTTAAATGAATTAAGAAACTTTTTTGCCATTATTCAAAAGAACTATTAGTTTGCGACCTATGGTTCCTGGGAAAAGTTTTACCTTCGCGATGAGTAGAACACAATGCAAAAAGAAAAACTTTTTTTGACCTTGAATTTCAAGGTCAAGATCAATATGCGGCAAGTTCTTTACATGTATTTCCATCAAATCGAAGGTGTTTAGAAGAATTCATCTATGACGGCCACGGACAAACTTTTCTTTCCACTCTGTGCGCCGAGAACGTAGCAATAAAATCGAGTATGTATGTTACATACGTTGAAACGGCATCTACGCTCGCTCGTCGTTAAACGTGCCACTTGCCTCTTTCTTTGAAATTTAACGCGAGACGTTTCCTTCCTACTCACACACCTTTGAACCTTTTCACATTTTTCTCACGACTCGTGTGTGTGTGTGTGTGTGTCCTGTGTATACGTGTGTGCGTGTGTGTATGTAAGCTCGTGCACAGACTTTGATGTTCACGTACATATGCATACATACATACATACATATATATAATAATTACACGCAATATTTAGCTTGGCCTTTTAGACGTCGAAGCTTGATATTTGCGTTACCTCGTTGGATCTGCCGTCTTTCCTCATTGCCGGTCGCCTCGAAGTCCCTCGAGACGGCTCGAGTGAAACTGAGAACTCGAGGATTCGTGTCGAACGAGGTGCACGAGAATCGTCGAGAAGGGAACGCGAACGTGCGACCGAAAATTGCTCGAGAAACAAAGTTTCACGTAGAGTCAGATTCACGTTAGAGAAAGAGGAAAGTAACGACGAACGTTAACGACTGGGTTATAGAGTTTAGACGGTAGCAAGGGCACGTTCCGATCGTGCACCGCGAGCTTCGAGCAACATACACACACATACACATGCAACTTCGATTCTAAACTGGTCCCTTGGGCAAGAGCAACCTTCGATCCTCTCTAATCTATAATATTATACATATGACGTATTACATTATACGTGTCGTATTGTATCATACCTACTTGTAACTTGTCTAGCTGTAAATATCTCTCCTATACTTTGTACATACATACAGTCTGTCTGTGCATTCGGTGTCTCTCTTCGCTTCTACGTGTTTATCGGATAATCTGTATCTCTGTATCACTCTTTAACACTAGTTTAACTGTGTCTAATTATACGTCGCATCATGTGTCATCGCAGTCATGTGTTTCTCTCTGTACTGTTTCTCTTTGTACTATATATGTATATATACTATATTTATATATATATATATATATATGTACACGTGTGTGTGTAATTTCTGTCGCGCGTGTGTCGATTCGTCTTTTCCCTGGCTCTCGTCTCCCTTCGCGCCCGTGTGTCTCGATACGTCTTCTCCCTGAAATCGAACGGATCGAGATCTCCGCCGTTCGCTCTGTATGTACATACTTTTTACGTACGTTATGGACGAGCTACCCGGTAGAAATAAACTAACCAAATAAGAGAGACTTGCGAAAGAAAGTGTTGCAAACGATTCCGACGATCGAAAGAAGGATTGCAAAGAATTGCAAAGAATCTAGGGAGGGGGGTGATGGGCGGTGACCCGGAGGTGCCAAGAGAGGTAGAAGAGGAAGAGCAAAGTGTGCGAGAAGAAAAGAGGGAATTAAACGTTCTCGAGACTAGAGCCTGGAATAATAAAAGCCTGGAAAATCGAGGTTCCGTTGGTCTCGGAGGAAAAAAAAAAAAAGAGACGGCAAGGCCTACTTTGCTCCTCGCTTTTCTTCTCTCTTTCTCGTTTCCCTTTCTTTCTTCTTTTCTTTCTGTCTTTCTTTCTTTCTTTCTTTCTCTCTTTCTTTCTTTCTTTCTTTCTTCCTGCAGCCGCGCGCGGCCTCGCGTCGGTTCGCCCTCCCCCCGACACACACCGTCCCATTCAACGGGCTAGTCCATTTCTGCTCATCCTAGCTCCCCTTTCGTCCCGTCAATCCGACCGAACCTAACCTAACCCAACCGGCAGCCAACCCCCGCCCACCCGGCTTCTTCCATTTTTTTTCTCTCTTTTTCTCTCTTTTTCTCTCTCTCTCCCTCTCTCTCTCTCTCTCTCCATTGTGTTTCGCAACGGCAACCGAGAAGAGAAGAAAAAGAGTCAGATTCAATCTCGCGAGAGCAAACCATGACCTTAACTGGGTTCCAGGCAGCACGTTGTCGAGCAACTAGCCGGCAGGCTGTCTCTGCCGCGACAACGATCTCCCCCGACTCCCGGCAAATAGGTTTACGCCACTGGCGTAACGACTTCTCCCCTCTTTTTTGTCGCGCGAATCGAAACACGCTAAAACGGAGAGACGCTTTTCTCGAGAAATGCTCCCTCCCCCCTCCGATTAAAAATCGCGAGACTCACTGCCTCGCGTGCTTTTTACCTGGCCAACCCTTTTTTCTCCTTTGCCCTTTGTCGACGTTTTCGATCGGCGAACGATCGGCAAGCGGAAAGCGCCGATATAAATTTACGACGGATCTCTCACAGTCGGGAGACCGAACGCTAAAAACTAGCGCGAACCTAACTGGCGATCTAGGTGGGCCGGGATAGTCTCGGTCTTGGGCTTCCGGTAGGGCTACCAAGTAGCCGAGGATTCAGAGGCCGTTATCGCTCGGGATCCGAGGAATCAGATCACAATGAAGGACCGGGCTCTCCCGGGCGGCTGTTTCTTGTTCCCAGATGAGCACCGCACACAAATGGGAGGTTTTCACGTACCTGACGCCAACGTTCTGCGACCACTGCGGCTCGATGCTTCACGGTATCTCGCATCAGGGGCTTAAATGTTCAGGTAGCTAACACAACAAACTCATTCAAATCAAACAAACTCAGAAGTCCGCAAAGTATACATTTTTTTCACAAAGTGGCTAGATTTCGCACGCGTTTGTCTCTTCACGTAGTTATCTTCCGTGTAATACGTAACTACAAATTTGCATTCGCCTAGAATTGAAAGAGTAGAAACAGTCGTAGGTACCTTTTTATCCTCCGTCGCTCGCGACTCGCTCCTCTCGAGCGTTATCCCCTCTCTCTCTCTCTCTCTCTCTTTCTCTCTCTCTCTCTCTCTCTCTCTCTCTCTTTCTCTCTCGTCGCGTTTCTATACCGCGTTTCAACCATCGAAACACGCTCTCCTTTCTCTCTCTCTCTTTCACGGATCCAACATTGCTCCGCGATAACCACACATCACAATTTTCTCAAATCCGTCCTCGTTTCTCGATCAAACGACCCAACGATCCAACGATTCGGCCATTTCTCTCTCTTACGTATATGGTTGGTACATGTACAAATTATCTGCTGCTGCTGAGCGTGACTCGTCGAACAAATTCCTTCTCCTTCGATCGCCACCTAAATGTCCAAATGAGATAACGCAATAAATACTCGATAAGTAAGCTTCGCTTCTGCGTCTCACCGTCACTCTCCCTACAGTCTCCAGCCTCTCAACGTTCAACAGCTCGTGTCTTCTCGACCTCTCGAAGAATCGCGAACCACCAAGGATCACAAAGTTGAAGAAAATTCTCGCTCGTCCATATCGCCGATCCTGAATCTCCTCCCCGACCTTTGGAAGCCTCGTTTGAAAACTTTCGTCGCTGTTCTACGACTCCGTCGCGGCAATTCCCCTACGAAGGGACGACGCGCTAAGAATTTGATTCTTTGCCGCGAAGAAGCGAGGTTATCCACGATAACTGCATGACGAACCACGTTTACTTATCCACTGCGTGTTTTCTTCGTTGTGGCGATTATCCTCTTCTTTCTTCAACTACGTTTCTCCCTCGTTGCGATCGTCCTTCTCTCTTCCATTTTTTACTAAATATCTCGTTCTTCGTTAGCCTACCTTCGTGAACATGTTCTCAAACGAGACACGACGATCACGGTGTACTCTCGTAATTCTCGTTCCCTTATTTTTCGATTGTTCGTCGAAACTATGTTACACTGGATCGCACGTGTTGTTCGTGTCGCACGAATACACCGGTACCGTGTACGTATAGGTAAGTCGCGCATTTCAACGATTTTATAAATTATCCTACGTATATATACCTGATTCGTAACGCCAAAAATATTTCGATCCCTGCTCTGTGTCTCTTATAGTCTTTGTATCCAACTCTGTTTGTTTACCTGTTTCTTTCTCTCGTTTTCTCTCTCTCTCTCTCTCTCTCTCCTTCCTTTTTTCTCTGTTTTTTTCAAAAAGAAACCCGCCGTTGTGCTCCGTATCTTCGCTCGATGATTGTCGGTAATTGCTGCACTACTCATCTCTGCGTTGCAGAACGTAGCCCATTCCGTTTAAGGCGGAAAACGGGGACCCTTGCACATGGTTGTTCGCCTACTAGCTCCTCCTCGCTTGCTTGTCCCCCCGTCCTCCCGTTGCTCTTTCTGCCATCTTCCTCCCGTCGCAGTCAGAAGAGCTCCTTTCAACTGTATATAAAATATACTTTTTAACAACATCATGCGTACGATAGTTGTCCGCGATATTGCGTACATACATACGATACACGATTGCTACACGATTGTACATACGATTGCATGCACCGATGTGATTATGATAATACGTACACACGTAGATTTGTTTTCTGCTCATTCAGCGAGTAAACGTGAACGCAACACCCACCCTTTTTTTTCTTCTCTTTTTTTCGTTGGTTATGCGATCCCTCTGACTGCACATTGTTATCCACGGATCAAATACAGCATTCGTGTACGCGATGTCAGACTCTGTTCCAACACGCTGCTGTCTGTATATACTTGAGTACGCACGATGCATACGTATCTATGCGTGACGCGCCTGTCGTTCGATGGAATTTCTGTAAATTAGTCGAGTCAGTTTATTCTCCTCTGATCTCTCAGCGCGGAACGATACGTCAATGTCTACGTAGATACAGTAGCGTCCGCTTAAGCGTCTGCAATCGGGACCGAGAGAGGACGCTCAAGTGGGGAGATGTATTCCGCGAATTGCGCCGATATACCGGTACATGTCACTTGCTTTGTATCTTGCAAGTGTCACGCAAGTGTCTGCCTTCGGCAGCACGGTAAGGTAGCTTAGAGCAAGTTAGTCCCAATTCTAAGAATTGGCGGGGACAGCGACGGACGTTTAAGTTGGCACTGCTGTACATAGATACGTATACGATTCCTTTTGCGCGTTCTCTCTCTTTCTCTTTCTCTCTCTATCGATACCGACTTGCGTATCGCGTAGACAATACTCGACGATAATTAATTAATAGTCACCCGTGTTCAACGATCACGCGTCGTTTGTCGTAGCTTGGCAGCTTCTCTTCGTTGTACTCGTACACACCACTTCTCGCAGTTAGGATTATCGACCGATCGATCTTAGACGCGCCATTGCGAGTACTCAGTCGATAATTTCCTGATTCGTGCAAACTTCCTCTGTACATATTACGATCCGAGCACGAACATTGTTCATTGAGTTTCGCGCGTGTGCATTTTCGACTGCAGCCGCGATCGCGCGTCTCAAATCGTCGTTTTCCAGTCGGGAGAAAGATGAGAGGAAACGGAGAGGAAACACGCGTTCTCGGTTCGAGTAGCGCGAACGTAAACATTGCCGCGAACGAGATGAGATTCGAATCTCGGGATCAACGGAAAAGAGAAAGAGAGAAAGAGACGGTCGACAGCTGCAGTTTCGATAGCGAGTCAATCGCGTAAAGAACCGCGTCGCGCCCCCTGTCCTGCATCCTGCTGCTCGAACAGAAATGATTTTTAGGCACAAACGCCAAGAAAACGTACTAAACAAAAAAAAAAAAAAAAGAAAAAAAAGAAAAAAAGAAAAAAGAAAAAGAAAAGATAAAAAAAGAAAAGAGAAAGAAAAAGAAAAAGAAAGAAAAATCGAGATTACCGGTCTGGCTGCAACGTAAACGTGCCAGCGAGTGTCGGACAACGATTATAATCGATCATGATCTGATGACGTAGCATGCGACATGAACGTTCACAAGAGATGCGAGGAGAGCGTGCCGAATCTTTGCGGATGCGATCACACCGAGAGACGTGGTCGTATAAACTTGCACATCTCGTGCTCCGGAAGCAAGCTCACCGTCGAAGGTACGTCCCTCAACTGTTTTACTCAATACTTCTAAACTCCTACTACGGATTTAGCTCTCTTTGTCCACCGACCATTCTTCCTATTTTCTTCGTTTTTTATTGCAAAAAGATGGCACACTCTAGAAATTTGTTGGACAAAATCTTTCTTCCGTAGTGCCTTTATCGACATAAATGAAGTATAAGTAACACAAATTAAACTTTTGTAGTACATTTTGTGGTGATATCTAGCATCAATGGTCAAAATGATACATTTCGTGAAGAACAATGGACAGAAATGAAAGAATCCAGTTTGATACTTGGTATGATCTCCTTTGCAAAGATTTATATAGCTTTTTAATGATTTTTTTAATTCTTCTCACTCTTCCACGTTATACATTTTTTCAAATTCATTAATATTTGCGAATTGTCTTCCATTCTGGTATATGGCCCTCGCCAAATTTCCCCGATTAATTTTCTACGATATTTAAGTCTAAAACACGAATTTTTTTGTTTGCAAAGTATTGTTTTATCGATTCCGCGCAATCACATTGAAAAACGTACTCATTTCCGACAATTCGTGTCGCGTATATATTCGTTTGTTCGTCAATACAATTTTTACCACTTAATTTTCCTATAATAAATTTTATTTCCATTTTAGTAACCAATACCTATCCTTGGATGAGATGACTCGAAAGTTTTTGCTGCTTTCGTAAATCGTGACAGTAACAGTGGAGGCCATCAGATCTGTCCAAATCGAACCTCTTTTCATCGACAAAAAATACGACTCTGTCATTTTTTACACGTAACACACAGGGTGGGCCAGAAATCACTGCCTACTACAATAAATCCGTAATTTTGTTTATTATCTTCTTATTAATTTGCGAACGTCAACATTTGAAACAGATAACTTTTAAAGTCATGTTTGAACTTGAATTTAATTTAAAATTAATGAAATTAGTTTCCTCTTGTTTTATTAAAAAAAAACAAATAGGCGAGAAGAAAAATTTGGTCCACTTTATCTAAGGAAATATAGAGCCTACTATCTTTTTGTTTCGTGGCGCATCCGCGTAAATACCTGCCTACCTGCCCCACGAGAGAACAAACGAAGGAAGAAACGAAAGGATTTGCAAACCCGCCGGTGCGGGCGGCATATTTTCGATGTTATAATTATAGCTTATCCGAGCGAAATGATAGTTACTTCCAAGCGGAATCACAGAAAGCTATTTCCAACGCGCGCGCGCGCGCGTGCTTCGATATATGTACCCTTAAGTAATGTCGTTTTTTTCAAATTTAACAAACATTGCCGTCTAGTGACAATAATTGAACTTAATTTGTAATAACGTAACCTATATTCTAGTTAAATATCGACATTTAGTGTGCTTATTGTTAAATTTTGAAAAAACTTAAGAATAGAAGAGCAGAAACATAGGAATGGAAGAGCAAAGTGTGGATAAATTTCATATTAGACACTTGATGCTTCGTGAGTTTCGAAAGCATAGCAATGCCACAAATGCCATTAATGCCGTTGGTTCAAAAAATTTAAGAACGGTGATTTCAATTAAAATCTGGAAGATCTGTCTGAAAATCATCCTCATTTTACAAAGAGGGAGCAGAAAGTTTGTCAGAGAGGTGAAAGATTACGTTACAGATTAAAATTGTATCGACTCTTAGGTAAAGTAAAATTTTGCACAGTATGAAAAAACGACGTTACTTGTACGTACGTACGTAAGCCACTTACGTAAATTCGCAACACGAGCGTGCGAAGCGGATCCAGTCTTTTTCACACACTTTCCCGCGATAATTGCCATTAAAAATATCCTTGAAATCGATTTATCGACGCTTTCGTCAAACGAACTGGCTCTCTGGCTCGAGATATAGGGCCCCGGAGGCCGGAGCGACGCGACGCGACGCGACGCGACACGACACACGACACGACTCTACGAACGCAACGTCTTTATAATTAGACGATTATTACCGGTGAAATTAAGCTTCTTTCGTCTCAAGGCCGGGATATATTAAACGGTCGTTAATTGTCGTAAAACGAGATCCTCTCGTTGCATCCGTCGCTCGTGTGGGACGACCACGAGGGGGCGTGGGAAGGTGGAAAGGCGGAAAACCGTAGAAACTCTCCGCCACGTAATCTGGTTAAACTCTCGCTGTCGATTACAGTGAAACAGGGACGAAATCTGATTCCGATGGATCCAAACGGCTTGTCAGATCCGTACGTGAAGCTGAAGTTGATTCCGGATTCGGACAACGTGAAGAAGAAAACAAAGACAATCAAGTCGTCGCTGAACCCCGAGTGGAACGAGACAATCATTTTGTAAGTGGCAACAGAGGCGATTTTAGGTCGAAGCTCGTATCGCGAGAAACAACGAGCCGATTCGATTTTCAGCGACCTGAAACCCGAGGACAAAGACAGGCGACTCTTGATCGAGGTCTGGGATTGGGATCGAACGTCGAGGAACGACTTCATGGGTTCCCTGTCGTTCGGGATATCGGAGCTCATCAAAGCGCCTGCCACCGGTTGGTTCAAACTCCTCACGCAGGAGGAAGGAGAATTTTACAACGTACCTGTGCCGGAGGAGGGTGTCGATCTTGCCGAGTTGAAGATGAAAGTGCGAGTACGTTCTCCCTCTCTTTCCTCCCCGAACAGGACGACGATAATAACGATAGCATCTAGCAGCTTCTTTCGTTTTCTCGTAGAAGACCTCGGTGACGAGAAAAACCACCACCACTCAGGACAAGGAAGTGCCGCACAACATGGGCAAGAGCGACTTGATAAGAGCCAGCGATTTCAACTTCCTAATGGTCCTCGGCAAAGGCAGCTTCGGCAAAGTCAGTCGTTCCTTTCGTACACGCATACACGCGTCTATTAAGGATAATGGAAAGTAATGAGGTTTTTCATTAGTTTTTTCTGTTACGATTGTTTTCCATCTACCATCAACGAGAAGTTGAAGTTGGGACATTACTTTCCGCTGTCCCTAACATACGCACATATATATAGACATGCAATGCACGTTCACATTCCTGGGTAATGGTATTCAAGGTGATGCTGGCGGAAAGGAAAGGTACCGACGAGCTCTACGCCATCAAGATCTTGAAGAAAGACATCATAATACAGGACGACGACGTGGAATGCACCATGGTCGAGAAACGCGTTTTGGCATTGTCAAGTAAGCCGCCGTTTTTGGTGCAGTTGCACTCCTGCTTCCAAACTATGGATCGACTCTACTTCGTGATGGAGTACGTAAACGGCGGCGATTTGATGTATCAGATACAGCAGTGCGGCAAGTTCAAAGAACCCGTGGCAGTGTAAGTACTCGTCGCACAACGTCGTACCTTCTTCCATTGTTTGTCGTTTTCATCGAAAAACGAGCACTTTGCCGTTTCCAGATTCTACTCTTCCGAAATAGCGATCGGTCTCTTCTACCTTCACGGCCGAGGCATCGTCTACCGAGATCTAAAGCTGGACAACGTTCTGCTCGACCAAGATGGCCACATCAAGATCGCGGACTTTGGAATGTGCAAGGAAGGCATCACCGGAGACAAGACCACCAAGACGTTCTGCGGAACACCCGATTACATCGCTCCGGAGGTTAGTGTCATCGCTCGAACGCACGTACTGTTGTACTAAATTTGTAAGCGATACGCGAGTGTATACGTATACATTCGTTTCTTTTTTTATTTGTTGTTGTTCTGTAGTTTATTTTTCTTTGTAAGTATTATTGCGTTTGCAGGAAAAGTTTGCGCGTGCTTTGCTGTGTTTCTTATTAGATGATTGTTGTGATAGCGGCTGTATGTATGGGTGATGGATGTTTGTATGTACTCGTATGTTTGCCATTATGCGTGGTAAGGATATAATAGTGTCTCGTTGCTTATTTACGATTCGAAGAGATCCTAAACATTTCGTTACAGATTATATTGTATCAACCGTACGGCAAGTCGGTCGATTGGTGGGCATACGGCGTGCTGTTGTACGAAATGTTGGTCGGTCAGCCGCCGTTTGACGGAGAGGACGAAGAGGAGCTGTTCGCCGCCATCACCGAGCATAACGTCAGTTATCCAAAGAGCTTGTCGAAGGAAGCCAGGGAAATTTGCAAAGCGGTAAACCGCAACAAACTACCAGTTGTTCATTCTGAATCGCCTGAATCTGAAAATTAAATCGTCGATCTTTTGCTCTTTCAGTTTCTCACCAAGAACCCGGTCAAGAGACTCGGATGCGGGCTACGCGGCGAGGAAGACGTCCGCAGTCACGCGTTCTTCCGGCGGATCGATTGGGAGAAGATAGAAAATCGAGAAGTGCAACCACCGTTCAAACCAAAGATCGTAAGTGTTGTAAGATGTGTGCGCGTATAGCGCCAAGACAAATAGCCAAAAAACGAAGAAGAAAATAACGCGTGAATTATTACTCGTAGAAACATCGCAAGGACGTGAGCAACTTTGATAAACAATTCACCTCGGAGAAGACGGATTTAACGCCCACGGACAAGTTGTTTATGATGAACCTGGATCAAACGGAGTTTATGGGTTTCTCGTTTCTCAATCCAGAATTCGTGCAACACGTTTAAGTCGATAGAGTATTTAAGTCATTGGCTAGTTTTAATCTCTCTCGTCGTACGTTTTCCTCCCCCACATCTCCTTCGACCTTCATCTTTCGACTCTTTGCTACTCAGGGCTTTCACCTTCATCTCTCCTTTCTCTCTCTCTCTCTCTCTCTCTCTCTGTCTGTCTGTCTGTCTCTCTTTCCTCTTTTCCCTCACTGTGGGGTTGGCCTGTATCGATTGCCAAAGCAACCCGAAAACTTTTCGTTTCATTCGTATCCCCGAAACAAAGATCGGGATGTTGGTTTGGTCGCTCGTGTCGCGCTAGCATCGCGGGAAAATGACAGGACACAGGCGTCACACAGGATGATGGATTCGTCGAACGCGATCTGAGATCGCGAGAACAAAACGAAAAATAAACTACAATCATTCGCTGAGGAAACATCGTGCTTCCTCTTGGCGCTTTCACCAAGAATATCGAGAATATTTTTCCTAATTACACAGCTATCGTCCTTCTCCCTTTCTCCCCCCTCTGCCCCACGATATGCGTTATCGTTATACATTTACTTCAGTATGTCCTATTGTTGCCTTCCAAAATACACATACACGTACACGATAAACAAACACACATACACACACACACACACACACATATATAAACGACACGTATTGAACAGATACGAATTAAATTATATTCTTATTGTCACTATCATGATTATTGTTATATTATAGGTAATCTTATATACGAAATAATGCGAAATTGTTACTATCGTTATACGTATTGAATTTCCATCCGCGTTTCCGTTCGACGTTCTCACTTTTTCGTCTTTGCGATCTTTACCGAGTAGTCGAAGTACGTATACACCTATAGTGGGCTCGAACGTTCTCATGCACCGGTTTTATCACGGATTGAAATTTACTAGCGGGTACAACATGATATATTCGATTTATATTCTCGTTTTTCGTATATTCTGCACTCGTTTACACGAACACTTGTACAGAGGTGCACGCCTGTATATATATATATATATATATATGTACACGCGTGCGCCGGAAGTAAAAAATTCTACGATACAATCGTACTTGTTTCCTGCTATTGATCAAGATCGTCAAAGCGCGTGTCCTTACGAGAATTAAGAATTATATCGTAACTCGGCTGGCGGGAACGTGCTCGACGATCGGTATATCGGTAAGAAGACTAACGATGGTAAAAACTAACTTCATCACGACGGACGCGAGGGTGTGCCGTGCGGTCGATGCTGTTGTCGCGCGCCCGCTTATACTTACTCGCGTGCACGGTCGATGCTGTGCTCTGTGAAAGATCGACGACGCGCAAAGAGTTGTTTCGCTCTCGTCTGGTTCACTCAATCGACTCAACTTGTCGTTCGAACGAACGTCCTGCGTCGTCTCGAGGAGACGCAGCAGAATTCGGGAGATGAACAAAGGCAAACGAGTCGATGTTCTCGACTGGCGCGCGCACACGCACGCACCTCGTCTCCGTCTGCTTCCTTTCGTTTCGTCGATTTCGAAGTCACAGCTCGTTCGAAATCACAAAAGGGCAACGCTTCGGTATTCCCTGGTGAATAAACTCTTCTCGTGCCTGAAATCCTCGCTCCAGTGATATAAGCCTTTTCTATCGAGCTTGTTTCGGCTCGCGTCATCGAGGACGAGAACGAGATCGAGAACGACGACACCGCGAATCGCGAACCGCGAAGAATCGTGAAACGTTCTCCTCCTCGATTCCTCTTTCTCGGTCGGCTGGCACTCGGCCGACACTCGATCGTAGGATTAATCATTACTTGTCGATTAACTGCGCGTAATTGTTGTAGCTAGATGTGTATCTGCGTACATGTGTATGCCTGTGTACACGTGCACATGCATGTACATGTATGCACGTACATGTACAATACATACATACACACGAATACACGTGCATACATGCGTGCGCCCAACACAAACACAAACACACACAAACATACACATACACACGTACAGTTGACTGATTAGTTAACTCAGACGGACATGCCCTTTTTTCTACACGTGTTTCGCGTACACGACTCGTTTCGAGTGACGGTGTCTGATCGTTCAACGACGGAAAGAAACGTCCGGATGAATATGTAATAGACGCGCGTTTGGAGTTGGAGCACGAACCACGAATTAGCAAGATACCATCGGTATTATCCTTGGACGACGACGCTCACCCGTCGAGAACGATGTATTCACCGAGAACTCGTATCTTTTCCTTTCTACCCTCGACTCTGAAGCATCGCGAATCTTCCATTTATCGTCCTCGCGTTTTGACATCGGCCCGGATGATCGAGTAGGTAGCTCGGACGTGGGGTTCGACCAAGGGTTCGAGCGTTTATCTTCGAGGAAAAAAAATTCGTTTTGAAAGGAAAGAAGACGAGCACGATTACGACTGTCGTTGTTGATAAAAATTGGAAACTTGCGCCGTCTCATCGCCCATCGAGGCGGTCCACGCCGAGCGTCCAACAACGAAAAGATACGAGTTCGCGAGTTTCGAAAAAAAAAAAAAAAAAAAGAAAGAAAAGAGTCGAGCGTAACAGTTAACGTGTCTGATTAAGCGTGTTCCAATAAGTAAGTAATTATTCGTAACGTAGTTCTCGCCCCCTTATTCAGCGGGCGACTCGATCTTGTTCTTCTATCGGCGAGTCGAGCGGATGTTTACGTAATCTCGTCCACGTTCCAGCCGATCGTTGGACCGCTGATTCGTTCGATCGAATCGGCCGCGCGAATTGACCCGCCTTCAGTGGCATTCAGATTCGCCCAGATTTCCCTACTGCTTTACGAATAAACGACATCAATAAACGATCATTTCGATAATTAACGAGAGAATCCTCTTTTCAGACGCGATTTTTCACCCTTCGCCAGATATTGCCGCGCGCGAAATTGCACCGATTCGAGCACGAAATCCACTTTCGTGCACCCAGTTCCGCCTAAAGTCGAGCATTCCACCGAGAATCGAATCGGAATCTCATCGAGGTTCCAATAAATTGCCCCACGCACGAGACTGCGTAATCTCCGCTCGGGATCTATTTTTGTACCAAAAAGAAGAAAAAAGAAAAAAGAAATCAAATTCGACGAGAAATCGGCCGTAAAAGCATCGATGGCGATTCTTCCTTCTCTTGCTCGTCGTCGAGAAGGAGCGTTTCACAGATGCATTCTTTTTCCCCGTGGCGACGACTAACATTCGTAACGTTGGTTTTTAGCCTCTGCGCGATCGAAAAACGCAACGGAGAAACGAGGAATCTAGCAATCGAGCGTTCTCCAAATCGGTACGACGCGACGCGACGCGACGCAAGTATCTGGCAAGTGCTTACGTTTCGTCAAGACTGCGTCTTACTTGCGTAAGTTAAGCTTAGATGAGCTTCGCTCGACGCTGGCGTTCCAGCGAAGCGACGCGGTGTATTATTATTATTATTATTATTATTATTATTACTCAGAGTCGTTGTGCCGATTTATCTCTTTTGTTCTTCTCTATCCTCTTTTAGTTTTTCTTAAAAAAAAAAAAAAAAAAAAAAAAAAAAAAGAAGAAAAAGAAAAAAAAAGGACAAAGAAATGATCTCTTTCTATCGATTTTTCTTTATCTCTGTTTAAGGGTAGTTTACTTTTTCCTCCTCGATTCTGCTTCTGCCATCTTTCCCCTTTTATCCCTAGCGCTCTGTCCGCTGTTCTTGATAAACTCACACGTTTTAAAAGTAAGGGGTAGAGAACAGGGGCATCGTTTATGCAGTCTTCTGCACGACGAACAGACACGTTTGTTCATCTTGACTTCGAACGTGAATCTCGCGTGAAAATCGCAATGATTCGAGATCGAGACGAGTAGCGAGGGAATTTCGCGTAAACTTTGATTTTTGCAAATTTGTCTGTTCGTCCCGCGAAAGACCGACAGCACTAACAACCAATGACAAAAGAAAAGAAGAAGACGATCGGGATGTTCGAAGTTTTAGCGAATGTAATCCACGTAGTTTCGATCACTCTCCAAAGTTGTAATTCCGTTCTTTTTCTCTCGATTATACACGTCGTATAACACTACACATACACACACACACACGTTCGCTCGTACACACACATATTTTTAAAATGTTTTGTGCATTTATAATGTCGTAATAAAAGTTTCGAATCGTGTCATGAGAAAGATTATTCGTACGTATGACGTGCACCGAGTCGACGCATTTTTTGTTCGCGTTTGAATTTGCCGCGCGGCTGGTAATGGCGCAGCTGACAATGGCGGCTGCCGCAGCAGCGCGCTCTGTCGGTAGTAGTTACTGACCGCGAGAAGACGCCACTTGTGCCGTTGCAGCGTCGTCGAGAGTCGCGAATCGCGTTTAAATGTTCGAACGACCCGTCGAAATTGTCGCCGTCGTTGACATTTCGCTCAACACACACACGCTGGAACCGTACTGGACGTCGCGATCGTTGTCTCTTGGTTCCGTTTCGAGTGTTCAACCGCCGTCACTCGTGCAGCTCAACGTCGACTTTTTCCTCTCTCTGAAATCGAATTTTTTCCCGACCGACGAGATACATTTTCGCGATCTCGCCACTTCTCGAGTGAGTCACGTCAATTCCTCGCCAAGTCGAATAAAACGCATCTGCATCGGTTGTCAAATGTGTCGGTGTGTGAAATTGGTTTGAAACACGCGATGTGATACGATCGTCGAGGAATGTGAATCGGACGAATCGCGAGGCTCGAGGATCGCGCAGCGCGGCAATTCCAAAGTTTGGTCGAAACGACCAAAAGTTCCGATCAAAAAACATGGTGGTTGCGTGTTATCCCACGAAAACTATTCGACTGCGACCGACAGGAATCGATCTCGACAGGGGTAAGTTGTTTCTTTTATTTTCTCACACACACGCACACACACACAGAGGAGTAAATACCAGACAATTTACGAATATATAATTCATTTATTTCGTTGATACTTGATGCGTGCCAGAATATCTCTACGCTATAGTCGATATAAATTGGCTAAGGCTTTGGACTATCTCCGGTATATTTGCGACTCGTCGTCGCGAGACGTTCACCGTTACGTCGGTGCGGTTGAGACTGCGTACGCACGTGTTTACATTCACAAACTATGTACAACTTTGACGCGTAAACATAACGACAAAAAGGAAAGGGGGAAGGAGAAAACAGAGGAAAGACACAAAGAAAACGGAAGAAAGACACGAGTAGTACAGAGATCGCAAGATGGATCGAGACGTCCCGCGAAGAATCGACTCGCTGCTGGCGCGCGAGCCCGGTCCCCGGGGTGTTTACGTATATATGTACAGTCGGCGACGTTTTTTTTCGTCAAGACTGAACGATCTAGCGATAAAAACGCCACCGTTTTTTGCGAGTATATACACGCTTATATATATATATATATATATTTAGGTGGAAAGAGAAAAATGTCTACGACGACGAAGCGAGAAAAGGAGTAAAAGAAGAAAATGAGATACACACAGAGACAGAGAGAGAGAAAGACGCGATGTCGGCTTAAACCTACGAGTATAGTTCCATCGTGGATCCGTGGAATGCCGGGGGACGTAGACGGTATGCCGCGAGCCTGCTCACCGGCCAAAATACTGCACAATGCTCTGGAATCGTCCGAGCTCGAAGGGGTTCCAGGCGATCCAAAGGAGAGGAGAGGAGAGGAGAAGGTGGTCGGGGGCGAAAGGAAAAAGAAAAGAGAAAAAAGAGGAAGATACGCATCTCGACGTACGTTTCCGAGGGAAAGCGATCGGGTGTGCGCGGTGCGTTTGCTCTGTCCGGCGGCGTGTGCGAATCTGAATTGATTCGCCGCGGTCGACGAAACGCGGTGACTAGCTGAGAATTTCACGGAGCGATCGCTCGCTGGATGGAGAGACCGAAGAGAGAACGAGTCTGTTTCTCTCTCTCTCTCTCTCTCTTTCTCTCTTTCTTTCTTTCTTTCTTTCTTTCTTTCTCTTTCTCTTTCTCTTTCTCTTTTTCTTTTTCTTCTTCTCCAGAACACTGAAAGCTCGAGATTTGACGCTGGAGAGAAAGGAGCACTGGAAGAGAAGGAGAAGGAGGAGAAGGAGGAGCAAGAGGAGGAAAGGTACGCGTGGATCAAGGAAAACGTGGAACGAAAGACGGGCCAGCAGGTGCGGAGAACTGGTCCCAACCGGTTCGACATCTGGTGGATTTTCGCCAGTGCGGCAACTGAATGCCCAGCCTCTTGCACTCGTGCGCGTACGCGGTGAACGACTCGCAGTAGCAGTTCTCGGTCGGGCACTCGCACATATCCTGCAGACAGGCCTTGTAGTACATGGTCGGGTTCACCTTCTTGTGGCAAGCGTCGAAGATTTGCGATCTCAGCCTGTTGCACAACCTGCGCGACACACCGTTCACCGCGTTATCACGTGAGCTCCAACTGTCACGCAGATCTATACACTGATCTGACTAAACAGAAAGAGAGAGAGAGAGAGAGAGAGAGAGAGAGAGAGAGACAGAGTACTCTGCGTTACCTGTGATCTTTTCGTCCTCGGCAACGCTTGGCTCGATCGAAATTCACCATCGGCTTCGGCCTGACGCAGCTCCTCTTGGCACCCACCAGCCACGATTGTCCAAACGGTTGAGGATCTTGCAACAGCTTGCCCCTTCGATTGGTAAAGTCGTCCTTTGGCAGGGAGTTGAAGTTGCCGCACAGACCGCACAACCGTCCCCTGTACGAAGTCGGCGCCGACACCTCGAGGAAACTGATCCCGTCCCAGAGTACCTTGATTCCGATCTGCGTGCTCACGACTATGCTGTCGGCCGTGCGATTCACGTCCAGCCGGTTCGCCACGCGATACGGTATATCCACCTTCTTCCCGTTCACCTTCACTCGCATCTTTTGACCGAGATTCACCTTCAAGTCGCCCACCTACGAGCACCGACGCGCCATCGTGGCACGCACGTGATTGCCTCTGGTCTCTGGTCTCTGGTCTCTCTCTCGAGAGAGACACTCGAGACTCGAGTTTGTCGCTCACCTTGATCGCGATCGTCTTCGTCCACGCGGAGAATCTCGTCGATCTGGCGTCGTTGGTCACTCGAACGCTGAACGTGTGCCCCGAACAGTCGCTGGCCAGCTGGTACTTGCAAGCTCCCTTGAAGCTGAAAAACTTGCCGTCGAACGTGCGATAGTGCGGATCGCCAAACACCGTGCACACTCCGTCGCCTGTGAACAATCGCCGGTGTGTTGTCCGGGGAAAAGAAAGAAAGGAGAGAAAGAAAGAAAGAAAGAGAGAAAGAAAGAAATTTGCCTACTTTCGACGCAACGAGGACAGCACTGCCCCTCCGGATGCTCCAGTCTCGAGTTTGGAGGACAGGGCAAGTTCAACGGCGGGCACATGGGCATCGCGCACCGTACTTTACCTTGCATGCAGGCGCATGCCTTGCACGAGTCAAGCTTCCAACTTTCGCCATCCTGCCTAGGACAAAACAGTACCTTTAATAAACGTTCGAACGAACGGATGGATGTGTCAGACGACGGATCAGGACCGAGGTCGAAGGAAATACTCGCCCCGTAAGTTTTGCCGGCGTAGGTGCACGACGGTCGGACCTCCTCGACCTCGGGGCACTGGGGACAGCAACGACCCGGCAGGGCGATCTGATGCTCGGCCGGGCAGTCGTGCACCGGGCAAGTCTCTCGGACGCACGAGACCGTGGAATTGGAGCAGCTGCATCGCGTGCACTGGTCCAGGTAGAACTGCATCCCGGAGTTGTAGACGCCGGTTCCGAGCATGCACGCGCCCTTCGGCGGCGACAAGTACCTTCGGCTGCCTGTCGAAGACAGAGAGAGAAAAAAAAACGACAAAAAGGACGTTGCAAACCAAACGACGGCAAAGAAAGAACGTACCCTTGCAACGTGGACAACACTCGCCAGAGTCGTGGACGATCTTCGAGCCAGGGCAGTGCAACACCGGGCAAGCCTGCTTCGCGCAGGTCAGTCGACCGGCGGCGTTGCATCTGCAAGTGACGCAGGGGTCCTCGGTGGTGGTCACCGACCTGTCCGCCGTCACCAGCTGTCCGTTCACGTGACATCCTGCGAAGCAACGCGAAGCAACGTCGACGATGTCGATAGCGTCGGTGTGAACGACGTAGCCAATCGATCGAGCAAACGCGATACACTTACCGACGCACACTGGACAACACTGGCCGGCCGCGGCCGGGACAGGGTTCGAGCAGGGCGTGTAACAGTGCAGTCGGGACTCGGTGATCACGCCGGCCTTGCAGCTGAAGATCCTGCACGGGTCGTTCTCCTCGATCCACTCGGTCTCGGACCCGTGATGGACTCCGTTTTGCACGCAACCTTTCGAGTACCGCGAGAAGCGAACAAGTACCGCGCGAGCCAAGAGAGAGGAGCATTATTGTTAACACGATTACCATTAGCCGATTATTGTCAATCTCTGAACACGTCAAGTGTCAAGTGCGCCTTGTTGCAATTTTGTTTGACGCCGTTCGATACAGTTTAAGATCGGTAAGATCAAAGCGATTAGCATCCCGGGATCCCGAGCCGGGAAATTTTGTAAAATTTTGTTGCGAAGAAATGTTGGTGGTAACCAAGTGGCTAAGAAAGAGTTGTTACGACGTTCTGTGCAACGGGTAAGATACACAATACGAACTTTTTCTGCTTTTTCTACTCGACAGTGGAATATTTGTACGGTAAGAAATTATTTTGTGACAAAAAAGAATCTTTCTTAATCTGTCGTGATTCTAACAAAATCTCTTAAACATTCGAGATTAGATTTTTGTTTGAAAAATTGAAATTTGCTTTGAAGAAAAACCATTGTCAAATAAAAGCAGAGAATGATTCGATCAATGTGTCACACTTTTGGCGTAGAGTCCCGGTTCAGTGGCGACGAAAGAGTTAATAAAACTTGTTAAAATTACCGTTTCACTGTTTATATAGTGAACGTCGATAAAAGCGATCTTAAAGTTTTTCAATTTTTTAACACACGCGTGACAAGTTTGTTTCGTCGGTCACACCAACACGGCACTTGACGTGTTGATGCATTGACAAAATCACCGATCGGCCCACAGAGAGCAGGAACGAGGTTAATTTTTTTTTCTTTTTTTTCTTTTTTTTTTGACAAAGAGCAAGGGACAAGGAGTAGAAAAAAGAAGAAAGAGAAGAAGACGATAAGAGATGCTCGGGGTACGGCCTCGGCCTCGGTCGAACAACGCGCCGCGCCGATGACGATTCTCTCAAGTTCCCCGAGTTTATCGGCATATCGACAAACAGAAGCGGCTTTGTGCCCTGCGAACAATGCTCCGCCCCGGACGTTTCACTCTCTCTCTCTCTCTCTCTTTCTCTCTTTTACCCTAGACACTGCGATACGTGTATCTCTCCGTGAGCCGGCCGCGCGGAAAACGGTCGAGCGAAATTAGACCGTTAGTTGCAGACGTCAGACTCGAGCCGATCGTTTCTCTCGCCTACCTTTACACCTGTGGCAACACTCGTCCTCCCGCGGCTCCAGCAACGTGTAGCAACCCTCGATGCTGGGGCACTGCTGCTTCCTGCACTCGACGAAACCATTCTGCGAAACAAAAGGCGAAAACAGCGGAGTCGTTTGGATCCGGTTCGCCCGATCTCTGGGAAACTCGCGACTTCGTCTCGCCTCCAGCCGCGCGACTGCCGTCGTCCGTAATTACTTACTCTCGTCTCGCGTTATCGCGCGCGGCCTATAATTAAACCTTTGGGATTTATCGGATTACGTAAATGCAATTGACGCTTTCCGCGGGTCACGGATAGCCTCGGTGACGGCGGCGGCGGCGGCGGCGGAGGAGGTCGCGACTCTCGAAAATAATAAAGATTATCACCGCGGAGGCGAGGGCAATCGTTCCGTCGGCGAGACTGAAAGCGAGTAACAAGCCGAGTAATAAGCCGAACAAACTCAAACTCGACGAATTCGACGCATCGAGGAGAGACAGATCGCCGTCGCTGTACGTCTGATGGTTCGTTTGGTATTTGACATTTCGTCCCGATCGACTCTCAACTTTTCTTTTCGACTCAACGACGATTATGCTGTAATAATTATCGACGCCGATAATTGCGGACGACTATAGTCGCCGTTGGTACACGGCGAGCGTTCTATACAGGATGGTCCATTTAAGCGAGGCCGTCTATCTTTTTTGAATTGCGATGGTGTAAAAAATATTTTTTTGTTCAATATGAACGGTGTCCAAAAGGCTAACAACTGATACGAATATTTTTTTCAAGATCATTGATAATATAAATATTTTATCACTGAAAGTGATTTTAGCGGGCCTCTTCAGGTGCAACGCTGATGCAACGAAAATTAGCGATTGGTTGATTTGGGTCACGTGATTCGCGAGGGGGCGTGAGATAGACCTCGAATCGTGCCTGTAATTTGTTTTCTATCGATTCGAATGTTTGCGTATCAATAAAATTTTATAGCGAAAAGGTCGTTTTCATTTCCTACTCAGAACAGTTGCTTCTGGGCCTTTCGGTGAGACGAATCGTACTGGGGTACAAGTCGTGCAGTTTTATTGTATCGTGTAGCTGGTGAAAAAAAATACGTTCAGATATGTAATGAACAAGGAACCTTGAAAAGTCTTTGAAAAAAAATATTTTTATCAGTTATTAGCCTTTTGCATTTTCACATTAGGCAAAAAACATTTTTCACATCATCGTGCATAATCGTCGATAATTATTACACTAGTCCCGTTTTTTTTTTAATCTACTGCATGAAAATCCAACAATTCATGCTTCGGTGAAGAGGCGTTCGCGTGGCAATTGAACGGGGCGAGAATAGTGGCCAAAGATGACGCCGTGTCGAAGGGGTTAACTTCAAAAAAGTAAAAATAATCGCGTGTACGTGTAGAATTGCGCGTGGAGCTACCAGAAAGTAGCGAAAAGTTGTAAACATCGCTACGGTATATTTAGACGTATATTTTTGCGTATTTCCCGATAGGTTCGGAGAGACAGCGGCGGATACGAATTCCACGAGAGAGAAAGACGGAGACCAATCTCCTCCGTTTACCTTGCACAAGCAGTTGAAGCATCTGGTGTTGGGGATCTTGTCCACGGTGAAATCTTCTCCCTCGATGTCGCAGGTTTCCCGGCTGCCTGCAAGCAGAAGAAGCCGCGAGATCGCCGCGGTGTGACAATGCCAACGACGCGACGCGACCGCCCGATATCGATTACCGCTCGGTGTCGGCGATAATCGGTACGGCAATGATCGGCACGTCGCGCAACTCTTCTCTACTTACGTGACACGCGACTCGGCTATCGATACATGTATGTATGTATGTATGTATGTATGTGCATATGCACGTATGTATATCCAGTGGGATCGATGGTGCGCGCGTCGAACCTCTCGCGTGTTCTACGAGAAGAGATCGAGAAGAGGTCCGGGCCAGCCTTTCCCTCCTCGCAGTGTTAGGTCAGCCGTGTTAGATCAGCAAAGCCATCGTCGCAACGTCCCTCTCTCGAGGTTCCCTCGCGCGCGTATTCCTGCACACTTTAACCCCTTCAGCGTTTCGTTTTACTTTGGGAATGTGCACTGAATGTGCTTAATTATCTCTAGACGACGACGACAGTGTACTCGACGAAAACACAGCGAACGCACTCGCCGTAAGATCGAGTTTAGGAATTTTATCACAGAGCTTGACGTTTCATCTTTTGAAAATTATTCTTCAACGGTTTCAATTTCAACGAGACCATTAAAAATTCAAAATGTGGAGAAAAGAACTTGAATTTTCATCGGTTCATAAAAGAGACATTTGCAAAATTGATTAGCGATTAGAGATCGATTTAATTAGTTTTTGCGTTGTATCGGTTGCGTCAGATTCCCCCCGAACAATCCCAGAAACTTATTTCCAAGTGCATACTTGTTTCGTTACCTTGAAATATATTCCAAAATGTGCCAAAATTCCAAGTATACATAATTTTTTTCCCTATAAAATAAATAGCTAAAGCGATTTTCACTACGGGGATAAAAAAACCTCCATAATCTCCGTTGTCTTCTTCTTCGGTTTCATCTAAAACCTAACCTAAACCTAACCTAAACCTAACCTAAACCTAACCTAAACCTAACCTAAACCCTCGTCGACTCCTGTTTGCGTCTTTCGCGTCTCTCTGCGCGTTTTCTCGAGTTTGTCGCATCGAACAAACAAGGGGGGCTAAATCTTCCTCATTTTCCCTTTTTCTTTTCCTTCCTTTTTTCGCCCCCCTCGTCTTTCAACTTTTACCGTCTTTGAGTTTTCAATTGTGCAGGAATGCGTGCGAGAAAGAACGCGGCGGCGTTGGCGTTCGCACCGTCCGTTTCCTTCGCCTTTTCTTTTCCTCCCCCTGTCCCCACTGCCCCAGTGCCCTCCCCGTCGCCCCTTCTCGATCCGCTTCTCGTTTCCTTTCCCCTAGTTTCTTTTGTTCTCGCGAGCGCGCGCTCGCACGCGTCTAGTTCCGTTTCGCGAGAACGCGACGACGACGACGACGACGACGACGACGAAACGAGGATTTGCGAAAAGAGGGAAAAATGGATGGAAACGAACAAATTGGACGAAAAGTCGGAGGAAAAAATACGCGTCGCTCGAGGCGCAGCGTCCGCTGTCCGTCGGTTGGAGAGCGATTACGCAACACTCGATTCGTCTCGTCTCGGGGAATCGATGGAATTTCTCGTCTCGTCACGAGCGCGCTCTGCGTTACGCGCGTCGTCGCCGTTCTCGACGTTCCCTGTTCCCACCTGACAAGCTCTCCGCGCCTCCTCGAGAACCTTCTTTCTTTCGTCTCGACGTCCCCAAAATCGGGGGGGATGTTACGTCGAGCGAACAATCGGCGAAACAACTCACCTATTATGCTCTCGGAGGCGACGCAACGACCGATCGACGAAACGAACGCCAGGCTCAGAACTAGGATCAACAATCGTCTTCTCGTCCTCCTCATGTTCGGCGCTCGAGGTCGTCCCCCGCTCACGACGGTTTACTAAAAGAGAAAAAGAAAAGAAGAGAAGAAACGTTTTCTCCGCTCTCGGATCCCTCGGATCTCGAGATCTCGAGCGAAATTGGACGAACGGCGGGAAAATGCGCGTCGGAGTGGCGCGCGAATTCGGATCAAGGCTGCGGACAGCGGCGCGCCCCGCGTCGCCTCTAACGAGCGAGTAACCCCCTCGTCCCGTCTCGTCTCGTCTCGTCTCGTCTCGTCTCGTCTCGTCTCGCTTCGCCTTTGCCTTTGCCTTTGCCAGTAAACGAAAGGGAAAAGAAGAAGAAGAAGAAGAAGAAGAGGAAAAGAAGGATCGATCGCGAGAGCGGTGGTTGAGAACCAGCTGGCGCTCGCGAACCAACAACGTCTGTCCAACGCTACAACGATTGTTGTCGTAACCTTCCGGCCATCGGCGTCGGTATATTTGCGCTAGAGCTCCGTATATTTTCACGAGTCGGCGCGAGCGCTCGCTGCCTACGGAATCTTTCTTCGGAAATCCATAACAGCCGGTTTGTAGATGATTCCGAGAAGTTGCGCGCGCGCGGCGCAACTTCTCCGTCCTTCGAGCCCGAGCGAGAAACCGATTTCTCGCGAAACGATCGCGCTCCTCCGCGTGGCTCGCCGCGCACGATCGCGATCCACGGTGCACGGTGCACGTTGCACGCTGCACGCTGCACGCTGCACGCTTCTTCGGTACCGGCGCGACCGAGATTCGCCACTGGAATTCCCCCCACGGAGAAGCGAAAGAAACCTCCGGCGGACGCGCGCGCCGTGGAAAGTCGAGCGAAATTTTCCGTTCCTCTTCCTCTCCTCTTCTCTCTTCTCTCTCTCTTCCAGTTTCGTTCGTCTTCGATTTAACGAGGCAGAGACGGAATAAAAAGAAGCGACTCTCGAACAAGCGGTGGCGCGAAAAGTTGCTTCGATTCACGCCGCGATTCGTTACGTAAACGCGGTTGTTCCCTCGGGGCGAGTTGTCTCTCTCTCTCTCTCTCTTTCGAACATAAACAAAACGCGCGTAAGAGGAGAGATGAGGGGAAATGGAAAATGGAGAACAGACGGAGAACACACGATTCCGGTACGGGAGAAAATACTGCGGTGTCGGAAGCTTGGACTCTCTCTCTCTCTCTCGAGGAGAGATACGCGGCTAAGTGGCACGAGCTGTCGCGTGCAAGCACGCGGTGGCGGAACGACGACAACGACGACAACGACGACGACTTGGACGACGACAACGAGGAGGAACAGGTGCGTGTGGAACGAGAAGGGCTAGCTGGCGCGCGCGATGGTCGCGTCGGTATGCGAGAGCGCGCCAGCTAGCACGCATGCCTCTACCTACCTAGGTAACTACCAGTAGTAACTCTTTTCGTCGTTTCGTTCGAGCAGAGTAAATCGGCGCGGCGTGGTCGATCCCGGAGTTCGATGCCGGAGAGTAACCGCGACGCAGCACGGAAGAGAAGAGAAACCAGAAGAAAGAGGGAAACCGAAACCGAGAAGAGAACGACGACGACGACGACGACGACGACGACGACGAGAGAGAGAGAGTGAGAAGAAGAGAGGTGAAGAGATAGACAAAAGGAGGGGAAGTAGCCGGCCACGGCGGCGAGTGTCGGACACGATCACGATCAGCGGGACAAAGCGGGCCGCCACACTGGCGACATCTAGCACCGCGTACTCATTGTCAGCTGTCAAATGGCTACGCGCACCGCTTCTTTTCTGTCTTTGCGCGGCACAGTTAGTCAATCAGTCAGTCAGTCAGTCAGTCAATCGATCAATCAGTCAGTCAGAGAGAGAGAGTAACCTTCTCTCTCTCCCTCTCTCTCTCTCGCCCACTTTGATCGATCGATCGAGCGCGAATTTTGTCACGCGTCGCCGCTCGCGAGCACTCGGTTCGATCGATCGATCGATCGACCGATCGATACATACCCGGGAATCGATCCGGTTCGAACGTCGCGGGCCTGGCAAGCGACACGCACGGGTGCGAAACTCACCGAGGAACGAGCAAAGAATCCGGATGGAGATATCTTCGACTTACCAAAGTCACCAACGACGAGCACGATACCGCGACCACGACCACTCGATCCGGGTATCGTCACGCAGCCGTGACACTCGGCGCCGACGCGTCGACGAGGCTACTGTCCGTTGGCCGCGATAAATCGAGACTTGGTTCATTTGACGAGCGGGAAAGCTCGAGACTTGTTTCAAACTTGACGCTCCCTCCTCGTTTGCTCCTGCTTCTCCTCTCCACTCTTTGCTCTCTCTCTCTCTCCCTCTCTCTCTCTCTCTTTTGTTTTTTCGTCAATCTCTGACACAACACGACGACGATATATAGCAGCACGACGACGACAACAACAACAACAACAACAACAACAAACAACAACAAACAACAAACAACAATAAGAAACAACAACAAAAGAAAACACTGTGTCGAAACACTCTGTGGAAAATCACAAGCACGCAAACGCAAACGAAAAACGAAAGACGAGACCGAGACCACTACCTCGTTGGAAGAATGGATAATCGCTCGCGAGGCAACTACCGACGATTCCGCGTCAGCTGCTCGCCGCAGCTGCACTAAAGTTCCGTTCGGCGAGCTCCACCACCGTGTGGATCGTTCGAGTGTGTAACGAGGTTCCCCGTAGCTGCGTGTTGGACTAGCCAGCCAACGAGCGGCGTACAGCGGGGAAAGGCGACTGGAAATGGCCGGTAGAGTGGTGGCTACGTCGGAGATGGTCGTCGGGACAGTGGCGGAGGTGACGGTATGGTGGTGGTGGTGGTGGTGGTGGTGATGATGATGGCGATGGTGATGGTGTGGTGGTAGTGGTAGTGGTAGTGGCGGTGGCGGTGGTGGTGGTGTTGGTGGTGGTGACGATGACGGTGGCGGCGGCGGTGGCGGTGGCGGCAGAGTAGCAACGCGGGAAGCTGGAGGAACAAGAGCTTGAGAATCAGAAGAAGGAAAAGGAGAAAGAGGAGGAGAAGGAGCAGCAGCAGGAGGAGGAGGAGGAGGAGGAGGAGGAGGAGGAGGTAGTTGCCTCTGATAGAGAGTGGGTATACGCTCGGAGAACCGGTGAAGAGAACGTCGGAGGAGAAACTACGCGCGAGGCTTCGACAAAGAGAAGGAGAATGTTCCAACTTTACTCTCTCTCTCTCTCTCTCTCTCTATCTCTCGTTCTTTCCTTCCTTCTTTCTTTCTTTCTTTCTCTCAAACTCGCGTTATTAGCGCAAACACACTGGCCGATTCGGACTGTATCCCGACGTACAGGAGGTAGTTTTATAATTTTCGTACAACCGGGCGGGACGAGACGCGGCGAACCGAGTTCCGTCGACTCGGGACAACGACTACTATCGATCTCGGGCAGCCGTTGTTCGACGTAGCCAGAGGCAGCCGGCGCGGCGGTAGCCGCGGTCGCGACTGGCTATACACCAGCGATAAGATAGACGGCGAATCGGCGCGGTGCGGCGCGGTGGTGGCAGCGTCCGAGAAGACCGCGCGAATCGCCGCTGAGAAAGGTAGAGGGAAGATGGATCGACCAGACGAGACGAGACAAAAGTCGTTGTAGACGTAAAGTCGTACGGCAGGCTCACCGGCGCAACCGAACGCTCGTTTTATCTCGCTATTTCCCTGACGGGAAAGGAAGAGGAAGAGGAGAGAAGAGAGAGGCTATCGCGCGCGTTCCTGTTATGATCGGAATGCTGGAAAATGCCGATCCCCCGCCACTCGTCCGACCCCAAACTCGTTACTCGGACAGAGATCGGTTCGTATTCTCAGCTGATCACGTACTCTTCTCGGGACCGCACCGACCCTCGAAACGCGCGCGGTCACCTCTCGAAATCCGGCCGATTTCATCTATCGACGACGGATAGTGTAGCGGCCTGTGATTCCTCGCAAGTGCGAGTTCCAAACACCGACTAGCACAAGCCGGCAAGAGGCTGTACGCCTAGCGTCAAAGTTCCAGCAATGTCAATGTTAAGCAAGCAGCGTACTAGGATGGGTGACCGTCCAGCCTTAGCGGGTAGTTACAAGCGTCTTCTGGGGCAAAGGAGGGTGGGCGGGGATGCTGCCATCAGCCCCACTGATGATGAGACGAAAAAATCTTTTTCTCATCCCACGAATCCTTCCGTTACCAACCCTTCAGATACAATTGTTCCAATTCGATAAATCCTATCGGCTTGCCCGTTCGATAACACACACACACACACACACACACACACATACTTATAGCGGATATAGAGCAATATATTTACGAATTTCATACCGATTCCAAACTTTTGGTCGAAAAATGTAATTTCAAGTACATTACAACGAAACTGGCGTCACGAAAGTTATTCGTATTGCGTAAAATCAAAGTATTTGCATATTTAGACAGCCTTAGTATATCATATTTTGTTTGATCACATCGTTACACTAGTACGCAGTATCGCTTTACTTACTTAAAAGCAGTTATTAGAGAAGTAAAGAAAAATCCAAGGATAAGTGTCCCAAAATTGGCATCATTTGTCATAAAATACCTTAACAAGCAAGTATCTGCAGAAGACTTCCATGATAGGGTAGCTAGAAAGGAATTCCTTTATTAACAAGAAAAATGAATTTCGAATGAAGCGATTAGAATTTGCAAACAACTATATCGATAAAGATTTTAAGTGGTATTCTCAGATGAGTGTAAATTTAATGTGTTTGGCTCTGACGCACTGTGGTATGGAGAACTGCAAATTCCGAGTATGAATTAAAAAATTTAAAAGGTACAGTAAAATACGGAGAAGGCTCCGTTATAGTGTAGGGGTGTATGGACTGCTAATGGTGTCGGCAATTTAGTTTTCATAAAAGAGATTATGAACAAATAAAACGTTCTTATCTGAACGTTTTACGGAATCATTTAACATCGAGTACGGTCAAATTACAACTGGAAGGTAATTACTACTTCCAACACGATAATGACCCAAGACACACCGCTCATGTTGTAAATTTATGGGTCTTGTTATAACACGCCACACGTCTTAGCAACACTCCCACAAAGCCCTGCAGAGCATCTAAAGGAGATTGCGAAAGTTTGAAATTACAAACAAAGGATCGTGGAAATTTGGAACCAAATACTGTGCAATCTGTCGTAATATCGTTATAATATTGTGTATATTTTTATTTCAAGTTGTACAGCTACGAATACTCTTGCGACGCCAATTTCGTTATAACGTACTTAAAATCACATTTTTGTTACATTGAAAATGTCCTTTTTATAGTAAAGTTTATATCAAACGTTGGAAAGCTTCGATACTCCAGCATACACCTCCCTTCGGTAAGAATACCGTAACTTGCATTTATTTTCAATAAATAATAATCATTCAAATTGTAAAATTGGAGGAGTACGAACACTCTTGAGACTCACTGTATGTACGTACCGAAGATGTTTATCGAGGATGGTACTCTTTCTTTCTTGCTGTCCTTGCCACACACACACATTTCTCTCTTTCTCTCTCTCTCTCTCTCTGTTTCTGCTGTATACACGTACACGCATACACTCTCACTCTCTCCGTGCTCTTGCGAACCTCGAGCGCATCTCGACGACGCGAGGTATTCCGCGAGCGGACATTCTCGTAACGAGTACCTACCTACCTACCTACCTTGTTAGCTTTCGTTCGTGGAAGCGCGCGCGCGCGCGCGCTCGCCCTTGCAACGAGTCACGCTGGAAGGAAAGCTAAAAGATCGCTGGATCTGGAAGCACACCGGCTTCTGTGTACTCTCTCGTGCCTCGCCACGACATCCAACGTGGATCTTTCGTCATCGCGACGCTGAATATCGCGATCGATAGTGTGCCGCGCGTGCGTCTGCCAGTCGGAGACAAAGCGAAAGAAGGAAGACGAGAAATGAGCGCGAGATGGACGTGCGTTGAGAGAAAAAGCAAAAAGAAAGTAAATTTATATCATATATAACAATTTGTTATTTTATTATTATTTTATCATTATACAACAATAACAACCAAAAATAACGTACGTGTAAATAAACTTAATAGACAAATTTACCAAAATTTTACAAAAATAATAAAATAAACAAATACGTATATATATATATATATAAATAAAAATAAAAAATAATACGCGTAAATAAATTCAACAGATAAATTTATCGCCCGCTTTTGCTTTCTTTCGCGTAACGAGCGCAAGGTCGCGCGCGCGATACCCAGGAATTTCTCGCAATTTCTCAGCGTGGAGATCCATCCGAGTCCTTGAAAAGTACGGTTCCTCCGTACGAAGGAGGACCAATCTTTGCAACTTGAATCTTTGTTCCTCGAACGCTCGAGTAGACCATTGGGGAGCACCGGGCCGTGGACTCTTTGGCCGTGGTCGATCGCCGTTATCCGAAAGCGAGTCGCCGTATCGCGACTCGTATCCTGCCGGCGGAGGTATCGTATCCTGCTGTTCGCGGCCCGATCGCGTCCACTCCGGGGAGACTAGAATCGCGGGGGGCCAGCGCGCGTATCGCACGCACCGACCGAATACGACGCGATACCGCGGCAAGGTCGTTGGGGAGTAGCGCGCGCGCGTCCATCATCCTTTGCTTTCGAGTTCGCTTTCGGCTCGTCGTCGTCGTCGTCGTCGTCGTCGACTTCCGCGTTCGCACCCCGATCCCGATCACTCCGTCTCGCTTTCGTCCTCGCGATGGAAACACACACACACACACACACACGCACGCAATGTGTACAAGTCGCTGGCAGTTTGTGGCGTGTGTCGTAAACGGTGCCGGATCGATCGAGATCCGTTTGTTCGAGCTGACAAAATAAACGGAACGCGCCCGATGGCAAACGATGAACAGACGCTTCTCGCGACCTTCGCGAAATATCGCGGAATCGACGGCGAGGGGGTGAAAAAAGGGAACGACTCTCTAGATCGCGAAATTTATTTATTTTCTCTCTCTCTCTCTCTCGTACGACGCTATTCTCGAATTTGCAAATTTGCACGTTCCTCGTCTACGATCGCTTATCGTAGGAATGAACTCGACCAGAAACTCTCGGCAGTTTTTCCCAAAAAGCGTCTCTCTCTCTCTCTGTCACGGGGAGAGCCGGCTGTAAATTTTTGTCGAGGGTCGGTCATTAGCGAGCCCGGGTCATTAGCGGCTATCTCTCGGTTCATCTCTCTTCGGACCCTCGTCACCCCTGCTCGTTCGAACGATTTTCCTCGAATCTCTCTGGCAGGCCACCGATCTCCGCTCATCCGACCTCTCGACCATGATTTATGAATCCGTCGTCCGTTTGCCGCTCTCTCTCTCTCTCTCTCTCTCTCTCTGTCGGATTTTACAACGCGTGGAAAACTACTTCGACGAAGAGAACGAGGCGTCGAATCCACCTGGTCAGGTGAACGGACAGAAAGGGAAAGATCGAGGCACATCTCGGACCTCGCCTCCGAGAAGGAGAGGCAAATGGTTATTTAGGTACATAATTGGTCGAAACGAAAACCCTCTCCTGCGAGAGAATTCTAACCGCGCGTCCTTCTCCCCTGCCCCTCGCCGGTTAGTGCCGTCGGTTTGGCCGCCTCGTTATCCCTGATTACTGCTTTCTCTTTCCTCTTCTCGAGAGAGAACTCCATTCTCCATTGGTGGTCCCCGAGGGGGTTCGAGAATTTAGCGAGGTGGTCCCGCTTTTAAATCGTTGTGCCGCGCCGCACAAACTTCTCCCCCTCCCCCTCCCTCTCTCTCTCTGTCTCTCTGTTTCTTTTCGCCGGTTTATTCTCTGGCCGTAGCTCTCAGAAAGCCCAGAAACAAAATTCCTCGAAAGTGGTCTCCGATCGCCGTTTTAACTCTTCGTTCGTTGTTTAAAAACGCGCCAAAGGTACCAAAAAATTCTTGACGATCCCGCAGCGTGGCGGGAAATTCAAAACGGGCAACTGGTTCTCGAGGTCGTTGCGTCGCCGATCGGCGACGCAATCTCGGCGGGCGCGAAAAAGGAAGAAGGCTGCGGCGTACGGTTCGCGCGTAATCTCGATCGCCGTTTCCGGAAACGACCGTATCCTGCCTCAGCCTGCCGGGGCGAGGAGGCAGGCGCGGCAGAGCGACAGAAGGGGCAGCGGAAGGGGCGGAAGGAGAAGAAGGAAGAGGAGGAGAACGGATGACGAAGCGGCGCGAGAGGAGCGATCGTCCAACCAAACTTGTGTCGTTAAATCCTACGTGCCATTTTTCTCTCTCTCTCTCTCTCTCTCTCTCTCTGAAATGAGCTTTTAAAATATAATAATTTGACGCGCCGTTCTAAAAACGCGTTCTAAATCACTCGCTGCACGCGCCATTCTCGATCGTGTCCTGGCGACAAAGAGGTGAAGAGGCAATTAATTTTATCGGCGAGCCAATTAGCGGCCAATCAGTCGACCGACCATCTTTTCCGGAGAGTCGGCGAGAATTTCCGCGCGTCTTCTCCTTCAACGAAGCGACCCACTTCGGCACCTGGAACCTCATTTCACCGACCCGACGCAGTCGAGCGTCGGACAAAGAAACAGCGGGCGTAATCGCGTTTCGCGTTTCGCGTCGAGGAAACGTTCTTCCTTCCGAGAAGGACCACCTCTCGCTCGCGTTCCCGCGCAATCCACCGCGGCGCATCGGAGACACCTATCGCGTAATACTGCGTACCTCCCCTCCCCTCTCCTCTCTCCTCTCTTCTCTCTCCTCTCTTCTCATCTCTGGCAAGCGTCGCGAAGCGACTCAAAGGCAAGCGCAAGAATGTCGAGTATTCTTGCACTCTGGATCCTGGTCTAGTCTCTCGTATTTTCGTTCGACGTCTTTGTCAGCTCGTTCTCTTTAAGCTTCGACCTTGCCACGCACGTTGAGAATTTTTTCGCGAGTTGCAACATTTATTGGCAACTTGCGTTATATATTGGAACTTGTATCGTATTACATTGTGTATTAGAATTTCAGAGGCGAAAGAAATGGTAAGTTTGGTTTCTCGAGGCAAAGGTTTTTCCACTTGAAATTGACCCTCTTCACCCGAGCAAATACAGGGGCAAATAATTGCCCATTAGTAACGTCACGTTTTCTTCAAATTTAATAAACATCACCACGTGACAATAATTTAACTGATTATAACACAACTTTTATTCCACATTTAGTGTCAGTTTGTTGTTCAATTATAGTATAAATTAAAACTGTGTCAACTCTTAAATGAAATAAAATTTCGTACAGTATGAAAAAACGACGTTACTTGTGGATACTCCTGATACTACAAATGTATACGTTCGTTACAACAAAATTTGGAATATAATTGTTTGAAAATAAGTACTACTTGTAAGAAACTGCTCTTTGAAGTGAATTTCAAATAAAACACTCGAAATACTAAAGGAAATTATTGGCAACAAGCAAATTGAAAAATAAAGAGTTGAGTCACTTCATTTCGAGGAATAGAAAGAGTCAAAGGTACACACGATCGAAACTAAACGAAAAGATTCGAAAAGAATCTAGAGATTCAGATTCTATTTGTCGCTCGATGTCTCATCGCGAGGATGCGATTCGTTCCTCCGAAGCGCAGCTTCCGACCGCGAACGGCTCTTTCCTCGAAACGTCCTCGACCGGCAGCTCGGTTATCGCGAGCGGCAAACGAGAACCAAACGCTTCGTCGTTCAACCGATCCGATCCGAACCGATCCGATTCGATTCGATTCGATTCGTCCGCTTCCGAATGCAAGCATTTTCCGTAAATGTTGCACCGTTCCTCGCGCCTCGAGCCACCGGCGAGAAACCGCCGAACAAAACCGCGCATTGTCGTGCAATCGCGAGACGAGGCGACCGGTCTTTCGACCCGCGCGATTCTCTCGTTAATTAACGAGCCGGGAAAGCAGAATCGCGGCGCCAGAATGAATCATCGGTGGCGTGGCGTGACGCGGCGTGGCGATTCTCGTCGAGTTTCGTCCGTTGCGCCGCCGTGACGTGAATACACCTCGATAGCCGCGACGGTTCGATCGAGACCGACCGCCGAACCAAAATTGCGTCGTCCCTCGACGATAATTGACGTCGGTGCAAAGAAATCCGGCAAGAAGATCTTCAAGATTGTCAAGCAGACTCGACGACGTCGTTGCCGTCGTTGGCCTCCATCTCGGCAATGTCGGATTCCCTGGCGCCCGCGAGTCGGCCGATCGCGTGCGCCACACGCGTCTTCAGCTTGCTCAGCTCCCTGGCGGAGGCGATAGGGGTGAGCGCGTTCCACGCGGACGAGCACCCCGTCTCCGAGCCAGCTGACTTCCTCGAGGCGGACTTGAGCAAGGCTGTCAGCGCCGCGTCGGCCATCTCCTCCCAGTCCTGTCTCGACATTGCGCCATTGCGTCCGATTACCATGCAAACGACGCGTCTCCCTCTCTCTCTCTCTCTCACACACACATACAGTCAGTCGTTACTCACCAGCCGATCGGACGGACGAGGCTCGAAGCCGATCGCTGCCCGCAGTGCCTCGTACTTCTCGTCGCTGGTGGCGTTCCACCTCGTCACCAGCAGCAGCAACTCCACCGAGCATCGAAGCTCGTGGCCCGCTCGTTCCCGCACCTGTGATTCATGACATTCCATTCTCCCAATATGATCAACTAATGCTTATAAAAATTATAACATTAAAGTTTACATTGTATAAAGTTTTAATATTATAAAAATCTCTGTTATCAGTCATTTCATCGGATTGCCGAGTGAAGGAAAAAATTTAAATTAAATATAACGATGTACGAGCATTAGTAATTTCGAATGCAAGAAACGTGACGTAGGATTATGCGTTGACCCCACACTTTACTATATTGTGAAGTAACGCTCAAAGTTACTCTTAAATTAATTAAAGTTACTGTCAATTAATTTTTTTTTATCACTGAAAGTGATTTTAAGCGGGGGCAATCCAGAAAATCGGGCCTCTTCAGGTGCAACGCTGATGCAACGAAAATTAGCGATTGGTCGATTCGGGTCACGTGACTCGTGAGGGGGCGTGGGGTAGACCTCGAGTAGAAGTGGCGTTGCCTGTAATTTGTTTTGCATCGATTCAAATGTTTGCGTATCAATAAAATTTTATGGCAAAAAAAATTTTTAGTAACTAACACAACAGTAGTGCAAATCACTGTTTCGATATACCTTGCGAGAAACGTGTAAGACGGTGACGAAAAATTCGTATGCTATTACGTGGCGACGTTGATTGCAAAAACGAAGAAAGAAGAAAATAAAACAGCAGAAAGTATATATTGTTGAGAGTCAACAAAAACAGGTAATCTTAACATCTTAAAAATCTTGTACATACACAAATTGAAATGAATTGAAATAGTTCTTTTGTTAAATCTCGTATTAAATTTAAAGGAGTAAACGTTCTGCCGTGGCGAAAGGATTAGCGGCGACGACGACGAGGACGCTTACTCACCGTTCGCGCTTTCGCGAGATCCTCGAGGAGGGCAAAGATCGCGCGACAGGTGCGATCGAAGAGAAACGGCAACCCGGTGTCGGCCAGAGACCCCTCGTTTCTTTCCCTCGCGGCTCGCAGCATCCTTCTCTCGACGTTCCTCAGCTGGCTGGTCAGCAGCCCGATCTCGTTCTATCCTCGACAGACGTAGAAACCAAACAGATACATGTACGGAATACACAGTCGCGAATTTGTAATCGGTCTCGCGCGATTGCAACCAACCGTTATCCTCTCGATCTCTCGCCGGGCCGCGAAATGTTCGTCTATCCGACGATGCACCGATCGGACGTGATTCTGTCCGACGCTCGGCGCCCCCGCCGCGGCCTTCCCCTCGCTCTTGCCCCCCCATTTGTCCATCAGTCGACGAACCACCAGCACGGAGGACAAGCCGTCGTTGGACTGCACCCGATACCGATTCCCGGCGTTGCCCGACACCACCGTCACCGTCTGGTCAGCGTGCAACTGCCGCAGCCCCAGCGCGTTCCATCCTTGCCTCTGGCACTGGTCCGCGCTGAATTCTGAAAAACACAAAATCGACGCGACTATGCTTCTCTTTCGGAAAAAAAAAAAAAGAAAAAAAGAACACATCTTCTACCGGGGAAGAGTTGGGTGAAGGCGAGCGGAGGAGCGTCGCTCTTGACCACGGTGACGAAGGAGGCCGAGCTCTCCGGAGGGCAACTCCTCAGCACGGTCTTCAGAGGCAGTTGGCTGGTCTTTCGCACCGCTCTCAGAACACCCGCGTCCGTTCGATAGGTCACCGTCACCGAGACGTCCAGCGAGAAGGCCGGCCAGTCTCCGTCCAGGTACACGCGAATCTTGGCCACGTGTCGCTCGCCTGAAAATCGCTCGCCTGAAAATAGCACGCGTCGATCGGAGAGCGTCGCGAGAGGATCGACTTACAGAGACTCGGCAGAGCGTAGAAATCGTCGGTGACGAGCAGCGGTTTCGAAACGTCGACGCACACTTGAACGTCGTCGAGGGTCGCGTACGAGGACAGCTCGATCGCCACGTTGCAGATCGGTCGCGGTCGCGACTCGGCCTCGGCCTCGCTCTCCCTCTCCCTCTCCCTCTCCCTCTCCCTCTCCCTCTCTCTCTCGCTCTCCTTCTCCGTCTCCGGACGATCCGAGTCGAGCGACGCGTTCACCGACACCATCAGCTCCGCGTCCGTTCCGGCGTCGCTGGTCCGATCCTCTGCGCGTATCGAACGGATCCTCGATTATCGGTTGTTGGCGCGAGAATGTTTCATTCAAACGTCACTCGACGTCAATTTTTTATCGTAGGAAATACTCTTGTCTCGACATTTTTAAATTGTCAGTTCAAAAAAGAAAAATTGAAAATTAGTATCTTTGTCTTTGATACATGGTAAAATTATAAGAATTGTTTTCGAATAAATTTTATTCCCAGTTTATAATAGGGTGATTCATGCAACTTGCAGATCTGGAATAACTTTTAAATTATGCGTCTAATGGAAAATTGTCGTGCTTTGAAAGAGGCAAAATATCAGTTTTTTGGTACGTAATTCATGATTAAACAGCGTTTTAAACGGCGTTAATCGAGAAATAATCAAAGTAAAAGATTCATTTCGCGCAACGGTGGTTGGTGGTTCCCTTTGGATCCACCACTTTCGCACAACAGTCGCGAGTCGAGGTTATCATCGGTGCGATTCGCGATCGCACTCTCTCACCAGTCTGTTTGCTGTTGCTCGACACGGTAGCTCGCAGCTCCGACAACTCTCGCTCGGCGGCCGCGTAATCGTAACCCCGTGGGTGGAGCGGCGGCGCGACGAACAAGCTCGGCTCCGAGCCCAGGTAGCAGGCTTCCAGTCGACCGTCCGCCGACAAGATCACGATCACGCCGTGCAGGTGCTGAGAAGGCACGAAAGTCGTGTCTAAAGTCGTGTCTAAAGTGTTTCGAGTATATCGCAAACTCACCTCCAGTTGAACCCTGGCGACGGTGACCGGCGCGAACGGCAGCTGGGCCGACCATCTCAACGTGCTGCCCTCGTAGATCATCAGAGTGCTCGTGTCGGCGATCACCAGCACCATCAACTTGCCGTCCGGCTCTGAAAATCGTGCCTCCGCTCGAGTCGATCGCCGACGACATCGCGTTAAACCAATAATTCCAATAATTACCGATAACGTAAGCTCGAAAGCAGAGCGGCTTGTACTCGAGCCTCTTGGCATACTTCACCGACGCGCAATTGTCCCTCAGGCAGTAGAGGTGTCTCTCGCCGAGGACCACGATCCCGACCTCGAAGCTGCTCAGAGTGACAACCTCGATACCGAGAATCGCTTCCCCGACGTTGAACGTCGAATCTGGCTCGAGATTGTTGGCGTCGTTGGCGTTCGCGTCGATCGACCGACGATTACCCTCGTCGCCCTCGCCTCCGGAGATCCGCTCCTTCTTGTTCCTCGACCACTCGGCCACGCTTTGATACCTACGCGCAACGACGACACGCCACTTAGCGGCTTACTTACTCTGGTTACCGCGGTAACGCGACGACGACCAGCACACGTGCCTGTGACATTCGAGACACCAGGAGGAGCTGGCGGCGACGAACAGATCGTATCGCGGGACGTACACGATCGGCTCGGCCAGCAATCGATTCCTCGTCGCTTGGACGAACGCGAGCACCTCTTGCTCGTAGAACAGAAGCGTCCCGTCCAGGCACTGAACGCACAAAAAGTCCCTGCCGCGAACGCCGCCGAACGGTCCCACCGTCAACGAGGCTGGGAACTTTGACAGCCGGTGCTCGTAGGCGATCTTCAGCTCGCAACGATCCCCTGTCGATCACAAATGCCGATTCGTTCATCGTCGCCCTATCCCCCTCGACTGTTACGCTCTCCTGAGAGAGCGAAACAGAGAAAGGATCGCGCGACGAACGTTCGGTCACGCTCGCCAATTCACCCGGAGGCGTTCTTTCGCCTTTCTCGCGAAAGCTGCCGCGACCAACGTTTGCCCGCGCAATCTCCCGCGAGCCGATTGCGAAACAAAGATCGAAGCCCAGTACCCAGAGGCAAGCCGTATTCGTTGGATTCCTCGATCAGAGCCGCGTCGAACACCGTCAACTTGGAGGCCGTCAACACCGCCAGCCGTAAATCTTGCGAACCTCTGCAACCGATCCAACCGATCCAGCCTATCAATCTCCTTCTCGCCGGCTCCATTTTCCAAACGACAATCGACGCTACTACTCACGAGACAAACCTGCCCGCCTTCAAGTCCACGATGCAGTCGTCCAACCGGGTCTCGATCATCAGGTCCGTCGACTTGTAGCTGGTCGGCGACTTCGTCTCGTCCACCCATTGCGACGACGGCTTGTACATTCTCAGGTAACCGTCGTGGCTTCCCACCACCAGGATATCCCGCTTCTCCTTTCCAAACAACGGCACTGCCAGCAAGCTGTGCCTGTCGAACGTTTCGTTCGCCCCACACCTCGTTCGCCACCACTCTTTCGTCTTGAACAACGACATCGTTCCAAACGCGATGCAATCGCGTGCAGTGCAATCCACCACCGACTAAAAGCTACCTTTTCGCGTCCTTCGTCGACGTTGCCGTGGAAACGTTGTTTCAAAACATCGCTCTCTCTCCACGGTCGACTTTGCTTACTTACTTATTTATTAATTCAGATCGATCGACGACGCGACAGCGACAACGATTGTCCTCACCTATTGTCCATCCGAAAAATTTTCTTTTCCCTTCTTTCTTTCTTTCTTTTTTCGCTTCTCGAAAGTTTCTCCTAGCTCGCTAGAATCAAATTTCCCGCCACGGCTCCGTCGGTGGTTCGTACGGTCGGCAGATGGCGGAATATGCAGGTTCACTCCTAATAAATATATTACGAGAATTAATAAGACAACAAAAACTAGTATTTAATTCGATCTATATATAACAAGATCTTTATGACAGCTTGGTCTGCTTGATTCTCAACAACCGAAACTGTAACATTTCATTTTCTTCTTCCTTCTTTTTCTGCAATCAACATTGCCGGCTCGTTTAAGATGGTTTTAAAAATGCGCGCGCCGCCGCAGGTGGCGCTCGCGTCTGTCGCGACTTGTCTCCAGTTCAACGGTGTCGTCGCTACCTTTTTCTCGAAAAGTCAAACCAAATCAGCAAAAATCGAGACAACATGGAGCCCCAAGACGTCTACTACAGCAAATCGGAGTACGTGGAAACGGTAGGGAAACGCGGAACTTGAAAATCCCGGTTGACAGGATTGATAAAAGAGTTACATGCACGACCTAACCTCTTTTTTGCGTTGTAATTTTGACGTTTTAGGCTAGCGGAAACAAGGTGAGCAGGCACACGGTTCTCTGCGGCTCGCAGAACATTGTGTTACACGGGAAAGTGATCGTGCAGTCGGATGCGATTATCAGGGGCGATCTCGCGAACGTTCGGACCGGACGTTACTGCATCATCAGTAAGAACGCCATCATACGGCCACCATTTAAAAAGTTTAGCCGAGGGTTAGTAACAATTAGCGATTTCTTAACTTCTTAGCTATTGCACTCTGTTGTAGTTGTTCGCTCAATCCAACAGAACTGTATTCCCCATTATCATGGTTTTGCCAATTCTTTATATGGAAAAAACTTGAACTTGTTTGTTCTTTCAATTTAAAAACTTGTTGTGGCTCACTCGTTTCTCAGTCGATTCTTCAAATTCTTTAAAAGACAAACCTCAACACGTTGACTCCTAAGCCAGATTTGTACGAGGCTCTTAGAAAGCCACAAGATTTATACTGAAGACGTTTCAATGAAATACACCATATTTAATTTCTGTAATACAATATATAATGTTTTAATTAAAATTTGCAATCGTTGAATAGTGAATTGAATTTTTAGTTTCATGATATTATCTAGTTGGTTATGACGTTCAAAATTTGTTAATTGACTAAATTTATTTTATAGCAACTAACGTTAATTCATTCCCCTCTTCAATTTGAAAATTTTAATTTTATTTTTAATTCAAAGTTTATTCCAACGTAGTTACGCAGTGTGAAGCACTATGCCCGATATGAATTTCATATGAGTTTCGCATAGTTTGCAAAACATTAGGCAGGCGTTGCCGTACAAGAGTACAGTTTCTTGGCGAGAAATCTCGCGATAGAAGTTGGACAATTTTGACCAAAAGAAAACAAATTTCGACCAACTGTTTGTCGTTCCTTCTGTTCAGCGTTGCCTTCTTCCCTCTGACGATGGGAGACCACGTGTTCGTCGGGGAACGGGCGGTGATCAACGCGGCAATCGTCGGCTCTTACATATACATAGGAAAAAATGCTGTGATTGTACGTACACGCTTTGCGAGCTTTATTTACACCGAGTCGCGCGAGCGACCCGCTGCTAGTAGACAAGTAAAAACTGTACTTGTTTTTTTAAACTACCGCAGGGAAGGAGGTGCGTGCTGAAGGACTGCTGCTACATCGAGGACGGAGCGGTTGTACCGCCAGAGACGGTGATCCCCTCGTTCACGCGTTTCGCCGGCAATCCTGCCAAGTGCGTCGAAGATCTACCCGAGTGCACGCTCGACCTCATGCTGGAATTCACCAAAAATTACTATCAACACTTTCTATCGATGAGCGCTTAACGCGTTTGGAAACATTCGGTTGTACTAGGCCGATCCGTTTTCGATCTCAATCTCGTGGTCGACCAGTTCGAACGGATCGATTTCGCTGCGTGGCGTTGTGTCGTCGTTGGTCAAACACCGGTCAAACATCGAGCCTTCGACTCGGCACCAGAGAAACTCCGCCGCCAGTACGACGAGACTGAGAAGCGCCCCGTAACCCACGGCGACCATCGCGAAGTAGCACTCGGTGAGACCTATCCTGACGAAGCTCGTTCGTCCGTGGCATTCGGGCTTCTTCGTGTACAGTCGGCTGTCCTCGCGAGTTTGCAGACCGGTCTCGCTCACCGTCAAAGCCCTGAAAACGATCCAGCTTCATCGCGAACTGCTCTCGTCCCGTCTCGCCCTCACGCGTTCGTCGCCTTACGCGTTCTTCACGATCTCCAAGTACGGCGACCGAGTTTGCATCACCAGAAGCGGATCCAACATGTTCAGCACGTCGATCTCCATGATCCCGCACTTCTCTTCCTCCAGATACGTCTCTTGCACTATCTTGTAGAAGGCGCCCCGCTCCGCGTGGAACGCAAACAGTTCGTTCCTGACGCGACGGACACCCTCCTGCACCGTCATCCACGAGCCGTTGTGACCCTTTGGCTCGATCTTTTCATCCACTAACGCTCTTCGTACCGGATCCTGAAAGTTCTGCGAACGAGACAGATTAGCATTACCATTAGTACGATACCTACGCGCGAATTCTCGTCGTACACACACGCTCGGTGTATATGTAACGTACGTAAGTAAATAAGTAAGTAAGTACCTTGAAGTAATGCCGACTGTAGACCACGTCTTGAGCCCCCAATTTCAACGGACTGTGTAACAGGTCGGCGGGAGTTTTAATGGAGTCGGTGGTCGATTGGAGCAGAGCGACAATGTTGGCCGTGTAAGAAGCGTACAAGTTGAGAGCGGCGATCAGGAGCATCAGAGTGACGATTCGGGAGGGAACGCGATACGGCTCGTAAGAGTATCCTGCGAAATTCATCGTACGATTCGATTCTCGACTCTGCTCGATTCGATTCGAATTTCTCGCTTACCCTGTTGCGCGATAGCTCCCAGCACCACCATGAAATTATCGCTGAACGTTTGCTCGCTCTGATGAAACTGCTGCCAGTACTCGGCGCTGTGGGCCGACATGCCTCGACGGTACTCCCACTTGGCCGAGACGAAGAGCAACGCCAGCACCAGCAGGAGAAACACGCCGATCGCTGTCCAGACGGACCGTTGAAACGGCAGCATGAAGATGTTGCTCACGGTCGACAGCAGTGGTTGACGGAAGATGAAGCACGCTCTGCCGCAGATTCGAGCGTGTTTGAGTTTCGCCCCAGCGAACTGACTTGCCGGCTTACCTGGAGCGCGAGTAAAGTTGTATGTAATCGACCACCCCGATACGCTGTGGAATAAAGAACGTCCCGGTGCCACCTATGTCGATCTCACGACGTTGCAACATTCCCGTCATGCCGTTCCACGTCCCGTTCTTGTCCCGGTATCCCCAGCTGTCCGTCACGCGAAACTCGATGCTAGAACGAGGCGAGAAGAGAAACGGATTTCATTGAAGGTTTGCACTGCAAGCATGAATCATGAAATGATAGGCCACGAGTCATTCACAATTCATTTCGGTATTATTATTTCGCGTTACTTGAGATGGATGTGTGACAAAATTATTTACTCGATCTATAATCTACAGAGATTGTTTACGGATTTACTGTCCAGCGTTTTTGCTCACGAGCAAAAGAGTAGATGCTGTGAAAAAATGAAAGACAATGTTGTACTGTTTTTCATACGCCATGTAATGGTGCGTGAAAAACTAGTACTTTTTCCAATCGTATTGTTTTTTGAGAATTGAAAGTGACTTTTAATTTTTTAAATAAATATATTACATTACATTATATTATATTATATTATATTATATTATAATATTGTATCATATTTTAATATATTATGTCTTTTTTTCACATTACGTGAATACGAATTCAACAATGTACCATTCAATGACCTTCACACTTGCACAAGATCAGAAACGAAATATGCACGGATATTGCGTATCGACGTGCCTACCAGTCTAGTGTCTATTAAGATTTACAGTTCATGTTCGATACGACCTCTATTCACTGAAATAGGCTTTTGTGTTTTATGCAATGCACTCTTGGTGGCTTCTACCATTTATATTTATGATATCGATATCGATATCGATATCGATACATGCTTGTTACGTTTCATTTACACTGGAAGACAGTGTGTCGTAAATGAATCTGTGACATGGCAATTGCTATTGCACACTCCAAACTGACTGGCACGAGATTTATGGTCGTAGATAATGATCTGTACCTGAGATATGCAAAAAAATGTGAAAAATTTCTAATCTCGAGCACGTCCATGTCATAAATAGTAGTGTTACCTACTTAACAAATAGTTTTGTACGTTGTGTACATTTGTCTTACTGGGTAATAATACAGACTTAATCGCAGCATAAAACCAGTAAAAGTGTGGGATACGAAATATCCGTATTGAAGGTGAAATCACGTCCACGTCAGAAATAGTGCCATTTATCGTTGGCCTTCACAAATAGTTTTGTACGTTTTGCACGCTCCAACAGCAGGTAACAATGCAAATTCTCGATGAGAAACACCGACGGGCACGTCAATATCCGAAATACTTTTTTCCAATCTTCTGCAAGTGTAAAAGTTGAATTTGTTTGTAACAAAAGTAGCATTCCGTTTAAAAAAATTAAAGTTCAATTCTCAAGAAAAAAAATTGCATTACATATACAATTTTTTGTCCTCTTTCGTTCTTCCGTGGCATCCACCGTTCACGAGAACAAACGCTGGACGATAAATCCAGAGACCTGTACACATATATCTTCGCTCGTACGTACGCTATTATACTTGTAGATTGTACATATGTGATTATACCATTATTCTTGTAGATTCCTCGGGACGTGCGTATTTTATCTCTCGGCTCGCGTAACAGAACAGCAGCCGTGCCCGTTTCGAAATTTAAATGAAACGAAAAACGAGAAAAGAACACGGAAGACGCGGGAGAAGAGTGGAAAAGAGGAGAGACTGGCTGATGGCAAGAAGGTGAAACGCGCGGCGACTCACGTTGCGTTCATTCGGTTCGCTATGTGCAGCACCCAAGGATAGTTGACCTTCGTAATTGGATCTATGTGCTTATTTTCGTAATCGGTTAAGTGGTTGATCGTATCGGGATCGGTCATCTGCGGAAAGGCAAATGCGAGGTTAATTCATTATCGTTGTTGCAGCGTTATTGGCGATCCCAATCCCCCCTCTTCATCGTTCCGCCGGCGGACGAGCGTCGAACGGCGACGCGGCAATAATTAACAACGCGCTATCTCGGCGAGCTTCCACTTATCGCCTCCCGCTTAATCCGGGACGAAATCCACGCGCGCTTCGCAAATCCGTCGGCGGCGAACGATAATTCTCGGAGCGTGATCGGCACGGTCGCGCGTGTGGTGTTCGAGGAATACCACGAGACAGGATTTCAAGGTCGTTCGTCGAAGATCTCTCCTTCGTCGCGACGTCGGGCGAAGATCGACGGCGCGAACGCCACGATCGGCCGTCCAGGTTCCTCGGTTCTCCGTCAGAAGCTCGCGAAACCGGCCGGGTCTGTAGACGGAGGTTATCCGCCACGCGATCGAGCCATCCTCGACCTCGAGCCCGCTGCTGGCCACCGTCACCTCGCTGTCGGGATACACGGCCATGTCTCGGAACGTTCGCTCCACCACCGTCTCGTCGGTCACATTCCCACCGATCGTTCCATCTCGAAGCAGCAGCCACCTGGTCGGCGCGGAGAACATGCCGCTCGCGTTCGCCTGCGAATCAGGCGTTTCTTTGTTATCGTTACTTTGTTATTGTTACCGTCGTCGAAACGTCGACGCTCGACCCACCGCTCGTAAAAGTGGAAACGCGTGGTCGCAGTCCAGATCCAGCACGTGCAGGGCTCGATGATCCCAGAGGTCGCGGTCCGTATCTCGTACCTCGAGTCCCTCGAGCTCGGCGCGTATCTCGTGGGCGAGGCCGCTCCTCGACATCAGTCTCGAGAGTCGGATCGTCTCGTCTACGGATTCGTCGCTTGGATTTTCTCGTTAAAGCGCAACAAGATCCGATCTCTCTCACCTTGGTCCAGGCGACAGAGGTACGCCGACACCCTGACCGGCGGAAACAGCACGGTGATCGCGTCGTCGATCAGCTGGACGAACGACGAGTCGTACGCGAGCACGAACGCTCGCCGCGTGTCCGCTGAAACGGCGAGGAGGCAGAGAACCCGAGCCAGCAGAAGCATGATGACGAGTCGGCAGGCATCGGGCGAGAACCTCCTCCGTTCGGAGACGTTGCACGAACATTGCTGAAATATTCAAAGCAACCGGAATACTCGCGGGGGTGACTGTTGTGCAAGGCACAGTAATTTTTGTCTCGAGCCAGTAAGATTATCGACGCTGTAATTTCTCGTCTCGTAGAGGCGGATCGTACCTTTGGGCGAGCGTTTACCTTAACCGGTAATTGATGCAAAACGTCGCGACGCTTCCAACGTAGCCTCTCCGATCGATACGTCGATACCTCGGTTAGATTCGGCCGCAACTGTGCGACGATAGTTGTCAGCATTGTCCGATTAAAGTCAGGAAGAGCGCACGGTAGAACGTATTTTTTACAATTTTATAACTCTTGCAACTTTTGTAAAATATATCGATTCATCGTTGAAACTGAAGCAGTAACATTATCCGTAACTTTTATAATATATATATATACACCGATTTGTCGTTAATCGATAAATCGAAGCATGCACAGTCAAGTGTAAAAATTGTAACGTTACCTGCAATTTTTATAAAATACATTGTTTTATCGTTAATCGATAAATCGAAGCGTGAAGACACAAGTGTAAGAATTGATACGTTTTTTCGCAACGTTTACCTGCAACTTTTATAAAATGTATCGATTCATCGTTGATATTGAAGCGTGAAATTAAATGTAAGATAAATTACTTGTAAACTTTTGAAAGAAATGTATCGATTCATCGTTGAAATTGAAAGCTCTGTTTTCAAAGTTCTTTTTTCGCAGGCGTAATATTTGCTTCTTTCGTTTTCTTTCTACAAGGTGAGTTTTTTAGGAGAGTAATACTATTAAAATAACCGAAAAATGTATTCAATCATCGTGTCTAATTTCGAAACAAGTTTCTAAAAAACTACCAGTTCTTCATAAACGAAATTTCACTCCTTAACGTTAATTTTGTTTGCCCAGCTTTGGCCAAAATGAAGAAAACCAACCAAAGTCGTTATACCCAAGCACCAAATTCCGCGGCAGGAGTTTGAACTTTCGGGGGAAATTTCAAAAGCCAGACACAAAGGAATACTTTAAGGAACTACGTTGTACCAGGAAGTCACCGAGAAGTAATACAAATAAGGATTCAATTAGCAGTTTTATCTCAAGTTTCAAAATATAGAAAGCGGTCAAAGTATATTAAGCATATCAAACTAAGGAGGTCTGATTACAATGGAATTCAAGAGCAGTATAACAACGTGTGATATGACTCGAACGAAGCGCATAATCTCTTAGTACTTACGAAGAAACAAGTTTATCGGAATGAGAAATCGCAGTGAAACAAACGACAGTAATGACAAATTGACGACGATATAAATGCTTCTTAATGCAAAGAGGACTACGTAAACGTGGCAAACGACAAATGTTATAAAATCATAATTTCTAGGAGCCACGGTAGGAAGGACACAAACAAATGACAAATTTCATTCTTTTTAAAAGAATTTTCAGCTCAGGTGGAGTGGAAACAATTATTTTCTCCGTCATTTTTTGTAGACTCGGAGCGAGAGAAACCAGCAACGACGGCAAATTGACTGACGCAACACGAGAGAATGGGAGAAAGGTTGTTACACACTTGGCACAACCTATGCCGATTGCGAGCCGAGGTTCTCGAGTCGAGGGGGAAATCCGACGTTGCGCGCATCGTCGTTCTCATCGGCGCGTCGCGTGACGAGATAGTGATTAACACGTGCGCCGAGCCTACGAGCGAGTCGTGGCATCACGGGCCGAGGCTCGCGGAGGTGGGCTGCGCGCTCTCTAATCTCATAACCCGTCAGCTCTACGTTCCACGTAAGTCGTAAGCCGCGCGATCTTATTCACGCGTGAGCGTGCTATCGCGACCAGCGATACGCGTGCTCGGGGATTACGTCAGGATTCGCGGGAAAGCCGCGTCGTTTCACGACGTTTCTTTTTTCCTCGCCGGGCCCAAGGTTCGAACCGAAATCGAAATCGAAACGTTCGTCCAAGAAATCGCCCAAAACCTCGATCGAACCCATCGCGGGTCGGTTTGTCAACCCGAGTGTGGTCGATGGCGAGGTCGAGGCGAACGAGAACCGCGCACGCCACCGGAATCGTTGATTCCCATCAACGTCGAGGTCTCGTTAAGCGAGAGGCATTCGTGCCCGGAATAGTAAGTAATCGTAGAGTCGAGCTCGATGACGCGTAACTGGGCCGGATTCGTCCCCCCATCTCAAGAGTTGTCAGTGTCGATTCTACGATTTCGATAGTAAGTTTATCGTGCGTTCGATCTTCTATTGCGTTCGAACCAACAGTGCTAAACGTTAAATGTCCACAGGTGTCGACGAAAACCAACAAAACGCGTTGAAACGCTCAAAGTGTGAAGAAGGAGGAAGTTGGGCGAGGTGCGAAATTTCAAAGGAGCAAGGGACACAGCGACGAGGAAAAAGAAAAAGAAGAAGAGGAGGAGGAGGAAGATTTGGAAGCGTGAATTCTTCAATTCAAGCCGTGGTGATTCGATTCGAGAGAGGAACGATATCGGCGCGTGGGGAAGGCGGTGGCCGACGGTGGGGCGCGTATCGCGCGTTCTAATTGGCCGACGTCCGCTAGGTGTTCGCGGCTGACATAAGTGTCGCGAGTTCGGCGGCATCGGCAACAGTAGCTGCGAGAGAGACACAGAGCGCGCGCGTTCAACATCCCGACCGTTTGTTTTGGCACTACGCTCTTAGACTTGCTGGTCGATCGACTCGTCGAACCACTCGTGACATCCACCGATCCACGTCGTTTCGGACGGATCAGACTGCGTCCGTCGATTTGACAGCGTGTTGGCACAACATGTCGACGAACGGCGTTCCCGGGGACTTGGAAAAGTCCGGGACCAAGAGGCCCGCCGAGGTGTTCGAGAACCAAGCGCCCTTACCGTCCGGTGAGTCTGCCTCGTCCGGTCACGCTCATTCGCCAGGAGCTTGCTTGCTTCAGTCGCTTCGCGCTTTCATTTTTGGTCAGCTCCTGGCTACGCGTCCGCTGGAATGCTGCCGATTCCGAGAGAAACTCCAGCGATCTTGGAAGACCGCGTTCTTCTCTTTACGTAACGAGAAACACTACCGTGTTTGCATAAACGTATGAACCCCCCCCCCCTCCCTGTAATCTCTCTCCGTTAAAAATCCACCGAAAAATCCGATTTTTCTCTAGGCTCGTGCCATCGCTTTAGTTCGGTAAGGTGAAATTACCGATGCGAACGCGTGTGTTGCGTCGCGACGCTGAGGAAGGCGAGGGGAGCGCACCGCGTATCGCTCGAAATAATTTTCCTTCGTCGGAAAAGGAATGCACGCGCGTTCCACGTGTTGTTACAAAGGCACGATTTTTACGGCCGATCGAACGAGCGCTTTTGACGCGCGCGCCGACCGATTGTAAATCTGACGCCTCCGACCGCGGCAAGGTCAACCCCGCGATCGATCCATGGCACGGATGATCCCGTTCGTCTCCTCTCTTCGAGATACGCGCGGCCTACTTTTCCCGTCCCGCCAGGTGGTCGTCGATTTTCTCTCCGAAAGCGAAACCACGCCTGCTCTCGGACCCTTGCTCTCTTACGTACGAACGTGTAAGTTTGTACGTGGCATCGAATATCGGGCTCGCCAATTATCGCGTCTTGTCTCTCAATTAGCCGATCGTCCATCGTCTACGTATGTACGTACGTACGTACGTACATATGTGTGTGTGTATATTTCGAGGCAAAGACCAGTTTTCCTCTCTCTCTCTCTCCGATACTCGTCGACACTTATCGATAACCGAGAGGTTTTTCTACTTTGTCGTCTTCTCTGTTCTAGCCCCCCCTAGACGACAAAGTCGTTCGAACGTTGAAAAATTGAAACGAAGGAACGAGCACCGTTGCAACGCGAGGAGTCGTCGTAACTCGTTCGTTTCGATTAGCCACTTGGAAGGAACGTGGCCGCGACACGCGCGTAGGCGCCGTAAATACGTACGTGGATCCGACCGATAAATCGACCTTGTTTCCAATGTATCGAACACGATCGAAGCGGATCTGTTCTTTTTTATCGGTAGAAATTCTGCGACAGTGTTTACAGAGAAAACGTCTCTCTCTCTCTCTCTCTTACTGTCGATTCGACGAAACTTTTCGTCGCGGAAGCAAAGAGGCAGCGAATTGCCTCGACAGTCGCTCGCCGCTCCTACACGTTTGTTTCTTTTGAATAATACATCGCGCGACGCTCTGTAATCGCCGATCGTACTCTCTTTACTCGCCCCGGTATGTGTTTTCTCGCGCGACCAATGACAAACACGCGACCAGGTGGAAACGATCGATAAATCGATCGATAAGGCAGCAGATTCCAACGACTCGCGACCCGATCCGTCTTTGACCGCTTCAATGCCACGTGCAGCAGCGTGATCGCACTGTTCGGACATCCGCGTCGAACAGTGCCACTTGGGTTTGGTCACCCAAACAGTCGTGTCGAAAATGCTTGCTCTCCTAATTATTATCTTCTCTTCAATTGACACGTTGATCGTCGAGAGCAAATCGATTAGGAATTTTCGAATCCTTGGGCATTCTATTGTTTTTGTTAAGTTTTTATTATGACACGTTATTACCCTCAACAAGCGTAGATTAGAAATTTAGAGAATCGACAACGAAACCCTTAAGTTAATCTCATAAGGTTTTTTCAATGCATCACAGTCATTTCAATGCACAATGTTGCAACTGCTTCAAAACAATTCAAAGATTCACCATATCGTTGTTACATCGTTACTATCGATATCTCGCTTCGTTTAAAAATAACTTGCTATTAAAAGACTCATTTTTCTACTAAATATCTCTTCTATCGTCTGCTAAATATTTCTCGCTTCGAGAATTAAAAATAGCATCATCAATCAATGGTCAACTTGACTCGACTCACCCCAGATATGGGCGATCAACGCGTCAAATCTAAACCACGTGCATGAATAGGCAGTTTTCATCTACTTTTATCGCGTTGCTCGATATTTTTGACGCGATTGCCTCCTATCGTGCCGCTAGCACTATCCAGTAAGGTTATTTAATCGTGCACTTTAGGCGTTTTTGGTCGCTTGGCAATGCTCAATTTACAATTTGCCCTCGATTTCGATTAGTCTCTTTTCAACGAAATCCAAATTACGCGCATAAATAGACAGTATTTTAGTTACTGTATATATTTTTGTTTCGCCGCATCTTTCGCTATCGCGTTTGTCTAAATAGCCTCTGGCCCTACTTAAAACGATTGATCATTATCGGATCGTGTCTCTCCCGTTGCTCGCCGATCGATCGACGCGATTTCCGATTACGAGAGCGAACGAGAAACGTACATCGTGGCAAACTACTCGACAACAGCAGCAGCAGTTCGTTATCAGTTTGCTGGAGCAGCGCGAGACAGTGCGGACGGCACACGGTGGAAAAAACGGAACGTCGACGTAGAAAGTTTCGTGCGTGGGAGAGGAGCGTCGCGCTTCCAGCTTGCGTTTCTCGGTCGTTCGACTCGACGAATTCCTCGCGCGGCCCGGATGGATTGTCAGCGCGTGCCAGGAAACCGGTGGAAATGTCTCGCCTCGGCGCGGATCGTTTGGAAAGTTCGGGGAAAGGAAGGGAAAGGTCGATGCGCTGGAAGGCCGAGGATCGTCGTCGTTCTCTCTCGGCTCCTGCCAATTTTCGCAAAGCGGACGCATTACTTTCAATCTCGAGTTCCGCCGCGAGCTTCCGGCGCATTTACGGTGTCGCGTGTGCACCGTCTTTCGTTCGTTACTTGTTCGAGGAGGACGTTATTTTCCACTTTACAAAGTGAATAACGCGTTCAGGGGCCGAACCGTTTCCTGTTGACACGCGCGCGACCGCGTGACCACGTTACCGCGTCGTACCAGTTAGCCTGCATTCATACACGCACCTCGTCTCTGCCTGCATCGAGGTCGTACCATATTGTCGTCGTTATCTAAAAAAGAAGAAGACAAAGAAGAAGAAGAAGAAACGCGATCGTTCGTGTGAAACGTAGCGAATGATAGCGAGCGGTTTCTCTCTCGAATGGACATCGAGAGACCTCTTTCCGTGAGAAACGGCGCGTTACCGACCGAACTTGTTGTTCGATCGACGATCGGTCACTCTGTGCTCCTACCTTGTTGCGCTCGTCGGTAACAAAGACGACTGTTTGACGCCAATTTTGAAACATGATTACGCAATTACGCAACAATGATTCGATCAAGCATAGATGAGAATCTCTCTTTCGTTCGATGTTGTAATCTCGGGAATAATCGCTGGCTGAGAATCGTGCAATCGTCAAGATGGCGGGTAATCGCCATCAGCAAAATACGAGAGGGAAGAGTGCCCAAGGCATACCGCCACGTGCGTCTCCGTACCGTGACAGAACGATTCCTGGCACGCGAGATCTGCGATTCTATCAATAGATCGCCGATCGTCTGTCTTTTATTTTTGCATGGTGCGAAGTTTCAAACGTTTCGCACACACACACTCTCTCTCTCTCTCTCTCTCTCTCTCTCTCTCTCTCTCTTTCTTTCTCGCGCGCGTAAATTCGCGTCGCGATTCCCGGAAAAATCGGTTTATCGACGATGCGTTTCCGCGAGCCAGTCTGAAACTGACTCACGATGAAACGCCAAATCCATCGACGAGACTGTGATACAGTTGCGTCATACCTGTAATTTGTACCGTGAAACGGAATAAAGCTGCGACCTTGGCACGTTAATCGTCAAACTCGTCGAAAATTGAAGAAACGCGAAGCGAGCATCACGCCTCGTGTTCACGGTGTGACTCATCGAATTTCGTCGCAATATTTTGCGGCGGCAAATTCGTCGCTCTCTCCTCTCCGATAAATCCTCTATCGTAACGACTATCGTAACGTGTGATTACGCCATTGTGTGTTTGTTACACGCCAGTGTGGCCGACAAAGAGATAAAGCGTTCTCAAAGATTGCGCGAGTATCGGTAGAGATAAGCGATCCGATCCGTCGGCCTGATGACTGTGCGCGACGTCGTTACGTAAACTCGGGCGGCGAAAAATCGAGTCGAAAAATCGGACGGGGGAAGTCGGATTGATGTCGACGCACGAGTTTTCCCCCCGAGTCCACGCAGCGCGAAAGAGCAACGTGATTTTCGCGCGCGAACTTCTCATTGGTGGAATCGCGGCGAGAACGCCAGATGGCGCGGCCGCGTCCAATCGGAGGCGCGGTTTGGCACGAATTGGTGAGGCTCGGCCGGCGATTGGCCGAGGGGTCTCGGTTTGCTCGGACGATCCGTTTCGTCAGACCGCTACGTGCCGCGGCTCCCCGCTCTCCGAGACTCACCCGGCAATTCCCGGCTTTGCGCCGAACCGACTCCGCCACGAGGGAGAAAAAGAGAAAGAAGCAGGTGCGTGCTCGCTTCCGATCACGGGATCGTTGTTAATCATCGTTATCGGTCTACCACGAAACCGTCAACCGATTCATACTCGGAGCCAGCGATCAGAGCACCGATATTATTGGCGCACAGTGAGTGAGTGGTCGATCGCGGCCGAATACGCATCTCGAGAGGGAATCGTTGTCACTTTTTCTTCGTGTCGTCGTGGTCGTCGTTGACGCCCTGAGAGCGCGTGTTCGTCGGACGCAGTGACATCAGCCGCGTTTGATTTTCCTTGGCTGGCACCGAGAGAGAATCATCGGAGAAGGAAGCACGCGAGAACACGCGGCGTGTACTCGACAAACAGTATCGCGTTCTCGCGTAATAGAGCACTTTTTTTTTTTTCGGTCGACAACGTCGGTTGCCATTCGGTGACGAATTTTCCCTCGTACGGTGCATCGGTTCGGTTCAGTTCGATTCGATTCGGTTTGGTGTGTGATACGAGAGGACGATGAACGGCAACAACGGCGGCAGACCGCACGGGGAAAACAGGGGACGAAATGGCCACGTGCTTGTGTGGGAGCAGCCCGGCCTGGAGGAAGAGGACAGACCTAACGAAAAAAGTAAATGTACGTCGAGAGTGCGACTATCTGTTCGCGAAATTTTCGTTTCGACCGTTTCGAAGCCGAGTTTCTCCCCTTTCGTAGCGTGAACGAGGCTGCTCAACTCGGTCTCATCCCGTGAATCGCGCGTCGAATCCACGTGCTCCATCGCCCCCCTATCGTACTCATCGTCGCTTTCTCCTTTTTCTATCCCCTTTCCTTTCCGTTGCTCTTTCGACCACGCGCGCGCGCGCGCGTGCACAAGTAAATACGTCAGTTTCAAAGTTTGCTCCTCGACACGCACTACTGCTCACGCCATTTCGACGATTCCATCGTCCACCGTGCGTACACAGTGTGGTGCTTTATATCGATTACCACACGAACGATGATACAGTGTCGAGGTGGCACGTTCGAAACCGATTCAATTTTCGGTCGGCGGAGAAAATGCGAGAGAGTGACACCATAGGCATAGCTCGTTTCACTTGCGTTCTCGTTAGAAAATTGTCGCGCGTGGTCGTCCCCCCCCCCCCCTCTCCCTTTTCTTAACGAGTTGCTTCGCACTCGGTCTCCTCTCTACTTTCGAATCGGCTGAACTTTGACGCCGTTCGGGGCGTCGACGGTTCTCGGTATCGTTGCTCGATCAGAGCAACGGAATCGGCACAGGTAACGACCGCGTCGCGTCGCGAGGCGTCACGTGCGTTGCTCGACCGCGCTTCTCTCTTTCCCCCCCTCCCACTCCATATTCGCCCGTTCTTCCCTCCTCTTTTCCGTCCCCTGTTACTTCACATCCCGCCGAGTATGCAATAGAGACGATGCACGCGTGTGTGCCGACGCGAGCCAGAGTTATTTCCACGACCGACCACGTGCTCGGTGGATGTCCGACGAACGCTACGTAAGAGTACATAGTCGCGTACGTCTCTGGAATGGAGAGAAGAATGAGAGGAGCGGCGGGGATCATTCGCGCGAAAAACTGCCGGGAGAAGCGACGGTTCGAAACTTTGAAATCGAGCCGGCTCGATTGATCGTAAATAGCTGTGATCGGTCGTGTCGCGCGGCTGTTTAACCCGAGGCACTCGCTCTCGAAGTAAATTACGCCTGATCACGATCGTTCGTTAAGGCGGCACCGAGACGGGTTGGTATCGGAGAGGAGAGAAACGAAAGAGGGAGACGTTCAAAGTTCACAGAAACCGTCCGTCGTCCACCGAAAAACTTTACGTGTGTACGTACGTACGTACGTGGGAGTACATCGAGCGCCCGTAGTTCCAACGAATCGTCGCTATCGCGCGACTTACGTACGAGAGAGGAATTTCGTTTCACGGCCGTTTTACGTTGAACTTCTTCCCGGGGCGGGAAAAAAATCTCGCGAACGCAACGGCGACCATTTTGTTGCTCACTGTTGCACACCGAAAATAAAGCTTACATCGTCTCTATTATTAAGACCCGTGTGATTACATATCTCGACGTTTCGTCGCCGGAATAACGCGTTATAAATAAACGGCGAAATTGCGCTTTGCCAAAACCGGTGGGACGCGCTTTTCCGTCAACGACCGGCCGCCATTCTCTCTTTCTCTTTCTCTCTTTCTCTCTTTCTTTCTCTTTCTTTCCCCTCGACCTTGCCCCCTCACGTGCTCGAGATTGCCGCGACCTTGGCGTGCCTCTGTGACCGTGGTTCTGCACGGACACGCTCCTTTCTTCCTTCCTGTCTCCTTCTTTCTCTTTCTCATTTACTCCCGATAAAACAAACGGCAAACGACCGTCATTCTTCACTCGCGCCTTACGCAATTTGCAAATTGCTTCGGCGCTGATCGATCAGATAGCGATTGGGGATAAATTTTCAGTGAATATCTACCGGCGACGATTGATGACAACGCAATTCGACGCGTATATTTACACGGTTCGCCGCTTTCGACAGCGTTCGTCATCGTTATCTATCGGTAACCCGTTTATCGTCTTGGTCATCGTCGTCGTTATTATTACCAACGCTAACGCTTTCACGGCGGGTATCGCGTACATGTATATATATATATGTATATGTATATGTATACTTCACTTTGGCATTAAGTATAAATAAATAAATGAACGTATGTACATTAACGCTAAAACAACCACGTCAAAATGTTTCACGTGATGAATCATCGTCATTTAAACGATGATTGAAATAAACAGGTTTGTACGATTACGTTTCTGCCTAAACAGAGATTCGTATCGATTTCGACGAGAATATCCGTATCTTTCAACGCGTTCACTGCCGACCGTCTCTATTTCTATTCCTACGAATATATTTTATGATAATTAAAACGAGACGAGAAACGTCATTGACAAAGAGTTTTAAATAACACGAATAATCATCAGATAATATCGTAGAGCGACAAAAAAAGAAAAAGGCTTTCGTTGTATTTTCGTTGTAACGTGATATCTCATGGAGGTTGAGTATTTTGTCCCGTAGACAAAACGTGTCCGAGCAGTTGTAAAAAAAGTTTTGAAGTGCGTCGTTACAGTCTTAAAATAATAAAACAAGTGACACGACTATTTTTGAAACTCGTGGAATGATATAGCTCTGGCAAATAACGTTTTTCTACGTGGAAAATCGTCGTTTCAAACGTCCCGCTGGGAAAGCGTGTTAAACAAAGAAAGACGACGTAAGAAGCGTAACGAACGAATCGTTTGCTGTTGCAGCGTTGGTGGGCTCGCGTCACGTGGTAACTTTGATGCTGTTCCTCGGCATGGCGAACGCCTACGTGATGAGAACGAACATGTCGGTGGCGATCGTCGCGATGATCAATCACACGGCCATCGTGAACACGGAGGATGATGAGGTCGTGCCGAGCAAGTGCGACAACACCAACACGACCGTAAGTCGGAGGAGCAGCGAGCCTTGTTTGCTCGCGTAACTGGTAACCGACAGCGTCTCTTCTCTCTCTCTCTCTCTCTCTCTCTCTCTCTCTCTCTCTCTCTCGTGTTTAATCGATGCTTCCTAGGTGTGCGTAAACAGTGGGAGACGAGCAAACTGTCGGTAAAGAAGTAAACCTCGCAGTTAGCAAAGGAGTTGAAAATGGTTTCTTTTTTTTTTCTGTTTGCCACCGCGCAGGCACACGCCGAGAGCAACAGCGACGGAGAATTCGCGTGGGACAGCACCATGCAGGGCTATCTGCTCGGCTCGTTCTTCTACGGCTACGTCATCACGCAGATACCGTTCGGGATATTGGCCAAGCGTTACGGGTCCAAGTACTTTCTCGGCGTCGGTATGCTGATCAACTCGTTGTTCGGGCTGTTGGTGCCGGTGTCGGCTCACCTCGGCTACTACTACCTGATGGGCGTCCGCTTCATTCAAGGCCTGGGCGAGGTAAGCGATCACGGCGCGACCTTTCGATCCCGTGTACTCACCCACGCGCGGGTTCGCGCGCGCGATCGATCGATAGAAAAGCCTTTAATGTTGATTCTCGTTGAATGCTTTTTTTGATCGTTCGGGTGTATTTCCTGCCCCTAGGAATGGATTATCCCTATTGCAGGGTCCGATCGTGCCTTGCACGCACGCGATGCTGGCCAAGTGGATACCGCCCAACGAGCGCAGCAGAATGGGAGCATTTGTATACGCCGGTAAGCTCGTTCGTTTCGACGATATCTTTTCTTCCGCCTGCGTCTAGACCTGTCGCGCGTCCGTCAACGCCGGGTACACCGTGTGCTATTCTCTGGGATCTCTACACACCTTCTTCTACTTTTTTCTTCTGTCTTCCCACTTTCTTTCTCTCTTCTCTTCTCTTCTCTTTTTCTCTCGTCAATCTCTTCTGCCCGATCCGACATTGCTCACTCTCTCGTCTCTTTATCCGTAGGTGCGCAGTTTGGAACCGTCATTTCGATGCCGCTGAGCGGCGTCCTGTCCGAGTACGGTTTCGCCGGTGGTTGGCCGTCCATTTTTTACGTATTCGGTGCGGTCGGCACCATCTGGTGCATCGCTTTCCTGCTGATGGTCTATGAGGATCCGGAAAGTCACCCTCGCATAGCCGAGGACGAGAAAAAGTACATTCTGAGTGCGTTGTGGGGTAACGCCGGCGTCTCTGTGAGTGTCATCCCTTGCAGCTGACAAACAAACTCGAGCAATTTCACCGCTAACTAAGACCGCTCGGTCTTCGCGCGTGTGTTTCTTTCCAGTCTCCACCAGTGCCGTGGTTATCGATCCTCAAGTCGTTACCGTTCTGGGCCATTCTGATAGCGCACATGGGTCAAAACTACGGATACGAGACGTTGATGACCCTGCTGCCCACCTTCATGAAGCAAATCTTACACTTTGACATCAAATCGGTAAAGACGCGCGAGCAAGATCGCGAGCGGCGAGCCTCTTCTCACGCTTCGATGCGATAATCGTCGCGTAAATTTCAGAACGGCATCGTTTCCTCGCTGCCCTACCTGGCTATGTGGATATTCTCGATGGTGGTGTCGCACATGGCCGATTGGATGATCTCCAGCGGAAAGTTCACTCACGGCTACACGCGTAAGATAGTGAACAGCATCGGCCAGTTGGGCCCGGCGATCGCCCTGGTCGCCGCCTCTTACATCGAGTGCAACTCTGTGCTGACCGTGGCCATTCTCACGATCGGCGTCGGTTTGAACGGCGGCATCTACTCCGGATTCAAAGTGAACCACCTGGATATCTCACCGAGATTCGCCGGCGTTCTGATGTCCTTCACCAACTGTTTGGCCAATCTGGCCGGCTTGCTGGCACCCATCACGGCTGGATATATCATCGTCGGACCGGTAATCGATCGCGTTTCTTCGCCAATCTCCGTCGATCCTCTCCTCCTCCCAATAAAGTCCTACCAATAAAGTCTCGCCTTCTTTCCATTCCAGCCGACTCAAGCGAAATGGAGAATCGTGTTCATGATCTCGGCCGGCGTGTACACAGCGTGTGCCTTGTTCTACGCCGCGTTCAGCTCCGGGCAACGACAGACGTGGGACAATCCGGACAAGGACGAGGAGAAGGACGAGAAACACGGCTTGGAAACCGTGAAGACTATCGCGGAGACGCAACACTGACGCCAGCCAGCGTGTGTTAGTTAGTTGTCCGTCACCTTTGCTATCGCGCCCTCTCTTACCACGTACTACTCGTACTTTAGTCTTTGTTTTTCATTTTTCGTGTTTCGTTCTTCGTTCTTCGTTCTTCGTTCTTTGTTCCTACCACTCTCGACCGTCTTCAACGCGACACGGTTCGCAGTCGCACTTCTCCCTGCCTTTTCCACATCATCGGTCCAATTCGATTTATCCATCGTCGAACGTGAGCGTTTGCATGCACCGTTCGACGAGCGAGATGCGTGAAACGAGGTAGCGCGAACAGAGCCAGGCAGAAGCCCAGTCGCAGAAGCAGGAAGAAACGAACGCGCGTGTCAGCGTCAAGAAAAAAAAAAAAAGAAAGGACAGTCGAGCGAACGCGTTTGTGATTTGCCAAGAGCCACGACGAATTGCCTGGACGATTGATTCTCCCTCTTCCGGTGCGCGAGGAGCCGCACCGTAGTACCATACATTCGCTGTTTATTCTTCGCTCGTGTGCCAAGAGTTAAATCGCACGCAAATATTTGTACAGCAAGTAAGTCAAATCGAACGTCACGTTTCTATATCAACTACACGAGGTAAAGGACGAACGTATTACACGTGTGCCTGGGTTTGTACTTTTAAATACGTATGTGCGTGCGTGAATGCGTGGCGTGATGCGTGCGTGTACGAGTGAGAAAGACAGAGAGAGAGAGAGGAGTGATAGCGAGGGAGGGAAGGAGAGAATGATAGCATGTAAGAAAACGAGCGAGCACAAAAAAAAATAGAAAGCAGATAATTTTACATTTTTATAGTATACTTTTTCATTTAATAGAGATTACGTGCCTTATTACGAACATCTTAGTGCTGAAATAAAGAACAAGTCGAAGTATTTCAACGACGCGTTGATTTTCATTGAGTCGCGCGTTAGTAGCAGATACCGATTCAGCCAGAACTATCGATCGAAACTTCCGTCCGATTTCTGGATGCACGAACCCACGCGGATCGTGGTTTTCAACGAAACGAAACGAAACGAAACGAAACGAAATGAAATGAAACGAGTGCCTCGCGCGAACGCAATCGGCACAAATTGCGACGCGTTCGATTGCCATTTCTACGAAGAAACGGACAACTACTAATAACAGTATTAAAGAAAAGAAATATTCTTGCGTTTCTCTTCCGTCTCCATCTTCGGTTCGTTACTTACTGCGCGTTATCGCGGGCAACTGCCATTTTTCTACCGTTTCTACGACCGAAACTGATCGCGAGATGCACATTCTCGACGTTGCTCTTTCCACATTTCGCAAAAGATCCGGGAACGTTCAAGCCGTCGCAATCGATTTGTTGTAACAATACAACAGTGATTCACGCACATACACACACACACACACACACACATATATACACATATATATAAATATTGTAAATATTTTTACGCGTAGATTTTTTTTTTATAAAGTTGTAGACGTTAGACAACTCGTTGCTATTACTTATTTATGCAATGTGTACAAAGTAGAATGAGAGAATAAGAAGGGAGAAAAAAAAATAGAGAAAGAAAGGGAAAAAGAGAGAATGAGAGAGAGAGAGAAAGTGAGAAAATGGAGTTAAGTATGCTGAAAGGAAAAAAAAAACATTCAGTTATATCTGCGTAGTGGAATGCATTTTCTTTTTCTAATTATTGTTATTATTATTATTATTATTACTATTACTATTACTATTACTATTACTACTATTGTTGTTTATTGTTGGTATTATTATTATTATTATGATTATGATCAGTAGCAATAGTAGTAATTATTATCGTCGTCGTCATCATCATCATCATCGTTATCATCGTCATTGAAACGTAGTTGCGAATAGTAGTAAATTATCGTAGGTCACACGAACGCCAAAGCAAAAAAAAAAATGTACGCCCTTTCTCGTTTCTCTTCCCTTTTGCTCCCGTACATGCAGGCCGTTGTTACGGGTATATATATAAACTATCGATCGACCGCTTTGTCACGATTTGCACGAGCTCGAGCCGTTGCGTACGCGCGACCACACGCGCAAGTAGTAGGTACGTTATCCGCACGCGTAGCCTAGCCTCGCGTCTAGCAAACTCTCTTCTGCTCGCGACACTGATTCTTAGCCACTTGGTCGTTTCTCAGAGCGAAAAACCTATCAAATTGTCAATTACCTACCGTTCGTTATTGCCTACCTTCTTGTTCGACCGATTTCCGAACATGCGTACCGACGACGATACCTCTGGTATCGCGAGAACAGGGATCGTGTTGCGAATCGGTTTCAAGTACCTGCGTCTTCCTGTGATCGTCCGTCTAAAGGGAAATGTATCTTCGATGATCTTCTCCAAAGTTACTAATTTACTAGCTAATCTCGTCTGTAATCTGTAAATTGTTCGAGTCGCCGAAACACGATCGATTGCCCGTTTGAGATCTTGCGTGAGCATTACGCGCAATGCGTAAAAAATTCGTCCTACATTTATTATACGTATGTGATGAATACGTACATACTTATGTAGCCACACGCGTACGCCAAGTACGCGTGCACGCACGAGTTACCAACGATCACGATTAAAAAAAAAAAAATATATATATATATATGCCAATGAATTTTCGATATCTGTTGATAAAGACAATTGTAAAACGATCGATATTTTTATACGAAACGTTTATAACCGTTGCAATTTCTTGAGAGACCGTACCGTAGAATTGCCTTTCGATTATTATCGAAATTGTAAAATGCATAAAGTGTACACGCGGGTAAATAAATATCGCTCAACACGTATCTCGTTTTCTTATTGCACTTCAGTTCAGCGTGACGCAACTCGACGCAATTGTCATAATGATTGTACATAAATCAAAAGTGTACCATTGACCAAAAACAAAATAGACCTGACGTATAATGCCCTCTTTGTTCCACGTTTTAGAGGCCCCCTTCCTCTGACACCTTTATCATTTTCGTGTCACGTGCAACTTTATCGACTTGTAACGACACAGACATAAACGAGGTATATCAGGAGTGTAATGATTTGAAACTAATTATTCCTGAAATATGAAATTTCAAATAAGCTCTACAACAGAATATTTTGCATTTTACAAGAATTCTGCATTAACTTTTCCCGTGTTATTGACACTATTAATTGAAATTGACGATTCCGTGATCATCAATGCTTTGGAATTTTCAAACAATTATGTAAACAACTTATTTACTAACGTTTAAGCTCGTTCAATAATTGCGAAATAAGTCTCCAGTTTCATAGTTTCTGACTAAGAGTTTACAAATAAAATACATATTTCTCAGGGCAAAAAGTTAGTTTATTAATTTTTTACTTGAAACAATTTACCTAGAAAGCAATGCAAGAGTATATTATGTATGTACTTCTTAAATTTCGTGCTAAAGTGAAGCTTATAAAAAAAAATTAATATTTTACAGGCTGGCAGTAATTTATAGAAATATAATGACACCTTTTCAGATTTTTTTAAACATAAGTGAGTATTCAATCTGTTAAAGAGAATGTGTAATCAAATTTAATATAAGAAGATATCTAATTAAGAAAACGCAATTTGTTTTTGGCTCTCTTTCTTTTGTAAATGAAAATTTACAAAATTTGTAGAAAAATCTCAATATTTTAATTAATAAGCGTAAGTAATGAATAATAGAATTTGTTATTTGTCATACTGTATACATAACACTGCGTAATTATAACAAAATTGTTAAAAATTTAACGTAAATTTGAACATGTAACACAAGTAAATGACGGAAATACAATAATTTTACTATTTTAATATCAACAATAATTTGAAATAGTTGAAAATTGTTTTCAAGAATGTTTTATAAAATATAAATCATTTAGCCCAACCACCACATGTTAATAATTTAAAAATTTCAATTTACTATATACAAAAAAGAAAACCACCATAAATCCGTAAAATATGAATAAAGCTCTTTGTGATAACGTAATCGAATGATTTCGGTATCGAAAGTTTAACAACAGTAATGGATTTCAAAAATCCTGTTTCCGACAGATTCACTGCTCGACCAACTTTTACTCTATCTAGTTCTCCAAGTCACCGTTGTCAGAGTGCGCTAAAACACCATTGATTTTTTACTACGTCATGCAAAATCCTATAAAACGTAATATCTATGCTCGTTTGTGAAATCATGCACTATTGACCAAAGTTAATTCATAGACATATCTTTCGTGACAGCTCGTCTGTGCCTAGGACATATTAATCGCGCTGTTGGTCAAGAGATGGCGATTACAGTGATCGAGTAACTGTCAAGACAGAATGAACGTGAATGGTACTGGATTTTCATTGGTATCTCATTTATTAAAAGGTAAGCAACTCATTTACGTGCGAACTCTTTATTTTTACACTTGATAAGAATCTCTCAAGCAGCGGATAGACTTTGCAAACGTTTCCACGGAATGTCCTAATGGTTGCGTCGATCTTTTAGCCAGATGTTACTTATAGGTTAGTTTCTCAAACATTGATCGAGTCATGTCAAAGGATTGTGACGTATCGACGCGATAAAAACGCTTTGTCAAACGATACGACGACAAAAATGAATTGACTGTTCGTCCGTTTGCAGATAAACAACGGTAGACACGATGAGGGTCCAGCTGTTGATCGCGCAGGTGACGATGGCGATGACCGTCATGATGCAGGTAAAATGCAGCGACATTACGCCAGCGGTGTTTGGCAGCGTGTTAGACGGTATGCCAGCGGCCTTTGGCGATTTTAATTCCGACGAGCTGACCGACGTGTTCATGTTGCGCAAGAACGGCACCACCGTTCAAATCTTTTTGGCCGCCGAGCAGGAGCCCCTCTTGAGGCCCAGCTCTGACCTGAGTTGCACGTTCCGTCATTTGGTGGAAGGCGTGGTGCCGGGAGACTTTGACGGTGACGTGTTCATGGACGTGTTGGTCATCACGTATAACAAAGAGACAAACTTGTCGCACGCCCATATACTGTGGGGTGGAAACGGTTGGTTAAACTGTACGAACGAAGATCAGCCGGTGATAACCATGAAAGGGCAACCGCTGGCTCTCGACTACAACGGCGACATGATAATAGATCTGTTCGGCTTGGACGAACACCAGAACAGAGTGTTTTGGATATTCGACGAGAGCAGAAAACCTCCAAAAAAGGTTCCTATGGATCTACCGGCGAATCTGCCGCTAGCGCCCATCAGTCGGCCTCACTCCAACGCTTATCTCGATCTGAACAGCGACTTTTTGGCCGATCTAGTGGTCACGACGAACAAACACTTTGAAATTTGGCTGGGCGTGGAGGAGGGATTCCGATACGACAGGCTGATAAAGTTTCCCGCCGGAGTCTCCAAGAACTTGAACGTCGTGCTCGGGCAAACGTTGTACCTGGACGTTGAACTGACAGGCAAAATGGACCTGCTGTTGCCCTTGTGCTTCGACAAGGCGTGCACCAACAGCACCATCATGATGTACTCCAAGGACAAGTGGCACGATCTCGGGGTGAACCTGAGAGACAGCGACAACGTGCTGTGGGGCTTCGTGAACCCGGACGGGCAACGATACACCGACACGATCACTCTTCGCGGCGGTGACTTCAACATGGACGGTTATCCAGATCTGCTGGCCACGCTCAAGCCGACCACCGGCAAACAGAAGCGGTCCTATCTGCTGGAGAACGTGGCGTGCGATACGTGCGAGAATTTCACTCGAAAATTCCAAGTGAAATGGCAGGCGCTGAGCCCGTTCCGCAACGAAACCGCGATGGCCGTGTTCTACGATTTTTACCAAGACGGTATCTTGGACGTGATCCTGGTGGAGGTGGGGAAAAGCAGGAACAGCTACCGTACAGCTGCCTTCAAGAACAGTTTGGACTACGACGCGAACTTTGTGAAGGTAATGGTGCTCACCGGACGGAACAACAGCATGTATCCGATCTCACCGGGCTCGCTCGGCAAGAAGAAGCGAACTTACGGTACGAATCTTCCCGGTCCGTCGATTGCCTATCGGACCACGACTCAAGACGGCAGCACGCGAAACGCGATCGCCGCTCAGCTTTCGCAGAGTGCCCATTTCTCCCTGAATTTGCCTTACACGACCTTTGGCCTCGGTAGAACGCCCAACTTTGTCGACGCTCTCACCATCGGGGTAAGCCTCTTTTGCCTTGCTCTGAATTTTCTCTGAATTTCGTTTGTCATTTCGTTTGTCTGTCCACGACAGGTTGGGGGAAAGTGTCGAGAGTGGCCGCAAATCATTCCCAACTCGCAGATGGTAATGATACCGAATCCGATAATGGAACCCTCGAGATGGAAAGCTCAGCTGTTCGTAACTCCGAGCAAATTGATATTGCTGAGCGCCGCTGCGTTAACCGCCACCTGCGGTTTCATATCCTTGATCATCGTCGCGCTCTACTGGAAAGAGCGAAGGGAGGACAAGCTCGAGAAGCTTCAGGAAGCGCACCGATTCCCCTTCGACGCGATGTGAGGGTGGATTCCCATTAACGATCCGTCGATCTTTATCTTTAAGAAATGTATTTAATAGATCTACAAGTTGTTTCGTAATATCGGGCAAATAAATAGAGATAAATTAACTAAATCTGTAAATTAATAAATATACAAACATCTACAAAACGAGTGAGCAAGTGAACGAACGTACGGTTGGACGAGATGCGTAATACAAGTCGAGATACCGGTAGGTACGTGTGTGTAAGTGTGTACTGTGTGTGTGTGTGTGTAGTACACTGTGTCGCGTGTCACCTGTGTGTGTAGTTGAAGGAGATTGGCGATATTTTGTACAACAAGTTTCTGAAATATATCGCGCACTCTGCTTTTCTTTCGAATAGAAAGTCGTCGTCGCTAATAAAATTGACAATTTATTGATTTCTTTTGGACATTCTTATTTTATAACACAGGACCCGTCTCTCTCTCTCTCTCTCTCTCTCGCTTCGTCTCGCGTCATGATCGCGACGCATCGAGTGCGAAATATATATACTTACGATACTAGTTACATTTTATATATATATATAAAAGTATATATACATATACAAATTTATATATATATAAAGTACGTATGTATTAACAAACGATCATTGCCGGCTTGATTTTGGTCGTTACACCATCAGCGATGGTACGCTGCTGTAGATGGAATCGGCTCCAGCCACGTCCACTATTGACAACGATCGTTTTTAATGGCAGGGTTCAAATCGTTGAAGTAGGGATGCGCCATCGCTTCGTCCGCCGACAACCGTAACGCCGGATTGCACACCAATAACCTCTGAAAGCGACAAATTTCGACAAGAGAGATGTATCGAAACGTACCCTCCTAGTCGAAGAAAAACGAGGAAATACAATAGTGCCCACTAATTATTAGGATCCTCAATTCTTAGGATCTCCATCCTATTTTATCGTGCTCAAAAAAGACGCAGGCACTACTGTACTTGGGCATGACTCAGATATATACGTACCTGTAGCAAGTCTCTGCCTCTGGAATTAAGTTTCGGCGTAACTTGAGCCAATCCCTGAGCAGGATGATAAAGCGGAAATGGTTTGTAGTCGGGGAGAGTGGTAAAATCCGGCCACGTCTCCTCGGTCGGCGTACCCAACATTTTGAATATTCTCTTGAGCTGATCGTCCACGTCCGAACCGGGGAACAAGGGTCTACCGGCGTTTGCTAGCTCTATGCGGTTTTTTGTACATCATCGGTATCATCCACGCGTGTTCCCATCCTCTCTCTCTGGTTTGTCAAGGCAACTTACCAGCAAATATACAACCGGCGCTCCACATGTCGATGGACGTTGTGTACAACTTCGCCCCAAAGAGAACGTCCGGTGGACGGTACCATAACGTTACGACTTCCGCGGAGTAGCATTTCACTGGAATTCCGAATGCTCTGGCCAGTCCGAAATCGGCCAACTTCAACTCGCCGTTCTAAACGTGCAAAAAAAACGGTTCAAACACTGGCAAATTTGACTTGATTTTATAAGCTATAAATTCAATTGCATTATATATATATATATATATACACAATATTAATAGATTATATGTGTTTCGATTTCAAAGTTAATTAATGAAAAAAATAACGTCACAATTTAATTATACTACAGATTATATGTAAAAATAATAAATCAACAAACAATATATGAATATGGTAATTTGAAAACTAATTACAACTTTTTTTTAGGTTAGTAACGTAAAAGATACAACGTTGCAACCACTTTTGCTTTTTCTCTCGGAAAAGATTAACACCGGAAACACGAGGGAATCACCCGGTGTACCTTGTTGATGAGCAAGTTCTGCGGCTTCAGGTCTCTGTGCAGCACGTTTCTACTGTGACAAAACGCCAATCCACGCAGCAACTGATACCTGGAGGAGGATAAAGAGAAAGAGAGAGACACGCACGAGAAAGAGACGAGAGAAGAACAGGTTGTAACAGGAGAATCGAAAACGGCGCGCGCCAAGTGAATACCAAATGAATACTCACAGAAAGGACTTCACCACGTCCAGATCAATCTCCCCGTTCAGACTGTCGAAATACTTTTTCAGATCTTGGTCGCAGTGCTCGAACACCAGTGTCAACTTTTTATCGCTGTGCAACACGTCGTACAGTCTCACGACATTCTTGTGTTTCAACTCTTTCAACAGACAAATCTCTCTGAGCGCGGACGACGGTACACCCTGCGTGCCAAAACAACAAACAGAAGAGAACAGTGGTCAGGTATGCGGCGGGATCTCGGGTCCGCGGGTAAGATCTGATTTGAAGTGAGCGAGAGAGATGCGAACGCGACGGAATCACGTCGGCTTACTTGCTGTCGCCATAAAATAACTTACTTCGTCGTCTTCGTCCAATCGGACTCTCTTTAAAGCAACGATTTCGTGAGTCTCGCGATTCTTGGCTTTGAAAACGGTTCCATAAGTACCTGAAGTACGCAACAGATCAATATATGTATATAGGTTCGCCGGTGGGGGATCGGAGACGCGTAAACGACGCGACGTTTCGCGACGATCTCGGTTGTCAAAAGGCAGGACTTACGCTTACGCACACGCACACGCACACGCACACGACTCGGCCGACAAACAGCCGACAAGACCAACACCAACACGTTCCAACCGAGAACAACTACGCGGCACACGGACGCACACCACTGTAACAATCACTCGGGATAGAGCGGACGCTTACCTTCTCCTATTTTTTCGAGCTTCTCATATTTTTGCATATTTTTGGCGATTCTGCGGGCGGAATGATCACAGAGTGGTTAGCGCTGCACTCGAAACGATCGTGCGCGAGCACACCGCTGCAAGTGGCGCCATCAATCGTTCGCAGACTCTCAACGAGACGCTTGGCCACCGGGGTCGCTCCTCTTACCAAGCGGCCAGCTGCGCGCCGCGTTCAAACCTACGCGTACGCGTCCAGTATATGTACCGATAGACGCGTAAATATTACGAGTTGTTCTTTTCATCACTGAAAGTGATTTTAGCGGGGATAAAATCGGAACTCTTCAGGTGCAACGCTGATGCAACGAAAATTAGCGATTGGTTGATTTGGGTCACGTGATTCGCGAGGGGGCGTGGGCTAGACCTCGAGTAGGAGTGGCGTTGTCTGGTACTGAGCGATCGCGCCTGTAATTTGTTTTGCATCAATAAAATTTTATGGCAAAAAAAGTCGTTTTCATTTCCTAGTCGGAACAGTTGCTTCTGGGCCTTTCAGTGAGACGAATCGTACTGGGGTACAAGTCGTGCATTTTTCTTTTCCAAGTATTCGTAGTTTCGTTTTCAAATTTCATACGTGTGTACGTTCTTAAGGTGTTAGGTACAACAATTGTTTACATTCAGTTTTTATTCAAGTTTCAATTTTGATTTTGGATGGGGTAGCAATGCTACAGAGGCAATTACAATGTGATTTGCAGTGTATATTCAAATTCTTTAAAAAACTTTGGTCCGTAAATGCCAGCGTTGACTTTTGAGATCTCGGCCTGGTGATAGCTCCCTCTCCCCTATCTTTAAACGTCCCTCATACCGAGAAGCCGACAGTTTTTGACAACCAGTTTTGATCCTCGTCAAACTGTTCAAGATTCAGTCAACAGGCATGACTTGCGCGAAGAGTGTAATTTTGACGGTCCATCGTATTCTCCTGATTCGCCTCCATCAATCACTTTTCCCTTTTTTCTTATATTCGGGAGAGTTACCCCCGGTTTGTGCGTAGGCGCATCGGAGAAAGTTGATGGGTTTTTAAGAGCCCTGAGCAGGCCTGTGTCGCCATAAAACCCTGGCCATCTGGCTGAGCGTTGTTCTACGGCAGACAAGGTCCTCGACCGTAGCATGGAATTTTCCCAAACACGTGCGAAACACATCCGCCTTTTGTGCCCCACCTTCGGCGCGCAATTTCCCGAGGCCGAAGGAAAGGGAACCGAGAGAGCTTCCGTGCTTTCCTTCGTCCTGCAAGTTAGAATCGGTGCGACTTCCAATCAACACGAGTCATCTCTCGCGACATCGAACCAACCACCGAGGGGAAAACCCTCTGATATCGCAGCGCGCGAACAACACATCCATCTCGCCTCGCTACACCTGCGCGCGAATATCTTACGAAGCAAATTTCCAGCGGAAAATCTTCTTCGACAATAGTGCTGTAAAATCGATACTTGCAGAATATTTTATCAGTGAATCAGGAAACTTTTATAACAAAAAAGAGCATTGAAAATCTTGTTTGTATGATAATAATAATAATATAACAACCAAATGGAAAGTAATAAACTAATATTTGTCGGTAACAATAAGATAATATATAAAGTGACATAAAATTAATAGAAAAAAAAACTAATTTAGCCTAAAAATATTCATGTACATATATATATGTAGATTTATCTGTAATGGATTACTTGATGCTGCGCGGAGTAATTTTATATGCACATATTTATATAATGATTATGACATTCTCTAAGAGTGATAGTTACAACGGGATGATTAATGACATCCACTATATATTTACGGTTCGAGGGATTAATCAAAATATTTCTTGCGTAAAATTTAATTTTTGAATGATTTATCATTGAAAGTTTTAATGACGTAGAAATAATTGTGTCTTGTCTGACCAACGCACTCTCTCCAGATTAGTTTCATTCAGTTTCTACATGTACAATCTCTGAAGAAATTAGCAAACAATACTTAAAATAAGCGAGCGTGATATTCCCTGAATATTTGAAGCGAGGAACATTTCGTCCCCTAGGTCACATAAACTGGTGTGATAACTTTTAATCGCGCCTTTGTTCTCTGAATAACTAAATCATCCGATTCATGGAAGAATATTATTCGTTATCTTGCTTTCGAGGCGTTTTCGAGAAAAATTTAATGCATGCACTTTGCGCTCATTGATTGTTCTCTCGGAATTTCGACAACCAATTTGTCAAAGGGATTTTGATGTGATTCACAATTTATTTAATCCACTTTTGGTGCTTGTTTTATGCCATGTCGTGCATACGTGCAATAATATTTGAGGCGATAATTTTTCACCGAATTTCTTCATTCTTATTACAATGATCCAAAGAAACAAATTTGATTTGCAAATTGGTGAATACGATCTGCAAAAGGGATCAGGCGTACTATCTTACCTGTCGAATTAATCCACTCGTCATGCCACAACGACGACGACGATCGGATCCTATCGCGTCGAGTCGAGATAGCGAGTCACGAGAAATCGAGTCCAACCGAAATTGGATAGAATTAATCGAATCTCGCGATAACGAACGAGTTGGAACGCGCGGCTACCGAATTACATACGCCGTATTATTGTCGTTGCAGCGTCGTGCTTATCGGTAGAAAATGATCGGCTTACCCGATATCGCGGATCGATGTTACTTCAACGACACACGCAAATACCTAAACACAGCGTCGTCGCTGCATATTTTTTATAAATATCGTTGCACGAGCACGTTGCGGAACGCGTGACAGGCAACTAACTCGTCGTGTAAACACTTGCGCATACAAGAGCGCATTTAACCAGCAATTTTACCGGCATTCCTTCGAGTCGTTCGAAGTGAAAAGTCACAGCCTTCGACAAGGGCATCTTGGAAACGATGACGTTGCGAATTCCGCGAATCGATCGCACGTACTCGCACCTATTTCTCCATTAACAGTTTTCACAATTTAACGCGATCCGTTGCAGATAGCAGGAAATCGATAACAGGAGCGATCGTATCGTTACAAAACAAGAAAGAAAGGAAAAAGAAAAGAAACTTTTTATCGCTGAAAGTGATTTTAGCGTAACCCAGAAAATCGGGCAACTTCAGGTGCAACGGCTGATGCAACGAAAATTAGCGATTGGTTGATTTGGGTCACGTGATTCGCGAGGAGGCGTGGGGTTGACCTCAATGTTTGCATACTAATAAAATTTCACGCAAAAAAGTCGTCTTCATTTCCTAGTCGGAACAGTTGTTTCTGGGCCTTTCAGTGAGACGAATCGTACTGGGGTACGAGTCGTGCAGTTTTTGGTTTTTCTAGTCTCCCTGGGGTTTTTCTAAGGGAGGGTTACGGGGTACTGCTAAATAAATAAATCGACGCCAGCGTCAGTCGTGTTGCAATCAATCTGTTTATTTCTTCGACAAAGTACACACCTCACATCGACGTCACATCAGAAGCAGGGGCGGATCGCGTGAGCTCGGATGGAAAGTGGCGAGGTAATTAAACCCCACAAAGGGAAGGAAGAAGCTACGCACCGTGGTTCTGACGGGAACGTGTACAGATACGGGATCGCGTTGTTTGAGTTCGGAGAAAATCGCGCACATGTACAGCTGAATTGCGTCGAATGTCGCGAGTAAATATCGCGAAAAACAGGTGAACCGTGGGGAAGTTGGCGTCGAGTCGTCTTTTGTTCGATCGGGCAAGAGGAAAAGGGCAAAATTCGGCCAAAGGAAATCACCGCGTGTCAACAACGAGATGTTACGGGAAAGGAAAATTTTCGAAAACCGACGATAACGAAGGTTGGACGAGGATTGAATCGAGGTTGAATCGTGGCGCGGTGGGACGATTTTTATCACAGGCTGGCTAAACGAGATTCGACGAGAGTGCGTGAAAGAGATCGAGCGAGAAGAGGACGGGATGCGGCTGGTGGAGCAGGTGTTGGGCAGCGCGATCCCAGTGTTGGCCAACGTGGCGATACTGCTCTACGTTTTTCAGCGCGTAAGCTATGGCAGGGAAAAGAGAAACGACTTTCATCGCGGAAAGAAGCCGCGCGTTCGTAAAGAAAGCGATCGCTGTTAGTTTCTAGCGGCGACGAGACTGCGACGGAAGCTCGTGAGGGAGATGAGAGACTTCGCGACGATGGTAATTGACACAATGATTCGTCGCAATGATTCGTCGCAATGATTCGTCGCTATCTTCTTCTCGGTATGTCGCGTCGACAGGTGGGGCGGGCACGCGACAACCTGCGCTACATCGGCGAACGAGTGACCAGAGGAATGGACGAGGTGCGTACCGCGACATCTTCCTCTCCGATACGATGAAATTTCGAGACGCGGAGGAGATGATGCGTGTAAACGAACCCCGTCAGATCGAGCGGGACGTTGGGAAGGAGCTGCGAGTCACCAGTCGACTGACGACGCAGAGCGCGAAACTGGCAGGGGTGCTGCGGCGGTTCGCCGTCCTCGAGGAGAACGTGATCGAGGTATGACTTCTCGGTCGTTGCTCAGAGTCGAAGGAGAGATTCGCGACTGATCCGTCGTCCATCGAGCAGCTGGTACGTATGGATCGTGATCGAGAGAACGCCAAGGTCGAGACGCCGATCGACGTGAGCACGGAGATCGAGAAGGTGGTCGCGGCTGCCGAGAGAGGAAGGAGCTGCGTCGACGGCTGCCAAGAGAGACGGGACACAGCGCGAAAAAGGAACGAGCAACGGCACGAGCCGCCACGGAACGAAGAAGAGCAAAAGAAGGAGGAGGAGGAGGAGGAGGAAAAGGAGGAGCAGCTGGTGATACGGCGAGAACGAATCCACCGCCAGGACGGTGTCGTCGCGACACGGAATCCCCTGTCGAAATTCTCAACGTGCGGAGCTCGGGAGACGCCGCGGAAAGTTCGAGTCGCCACCATGCCGGAGGTTCGTCTTCTCGGTGAATCGAGATCGAGCAAATAAATTATTCTCTCTCTCCTTCTTCCGAGGACGATGATTTTCGCGACGCGCGACGCGAAAAAAAAGAGAAAGAACGAGAGAACGAGAGAAAGGAAGGGGGAAAGATGATCAGAAGAAGGGAAGAGCCAAGCTAGAGAGAACACAGCGTTGTTAGCCGCGGCGTGCCAGGACGTTGTCGTTTCTTCTGCCGCCGTTGGTGGCCAGGTAGTCGGCCAGTCTCTTGACGAATCCGTTCCACCCGACGCGACCCATCTCGTCGAGGTTTCGCTTGAAGAAATTGTCGAAAGCGGTCCGGTCGATCTCGTCGATGTTTCGCTTGACGAATCGTTCGAGGAATTCCCGGTCGGTGGGAAGGAGCGCGATCGACTTGCTGCGAACACAAAACACCGAGTGGCGAGAAACGACGAGAAGGAGGGACGTTGGCGTCGCGCGCAGTAGGCCAGATCGAGAATTCACGCGACACTTTTGAACGCTTTTTGAATTTTTAATTTAAAAGATACGACGAAATTTCATATTACAAATATTTATAAGAAATATTCCTCGATATATTTCACTTTCGTTTAATCACCGTTTTGTCAATTTTATGAACTTTATAAATTTTTTAAAAATTTTCAAAATTTCAATCATACTGTTTGTATATTCCCATTTCACATATTTTTTTTTATTCAATTTAAATCATATATTGGCAAAGCTTTTAATTAAAAACTTGGGTTAAAACTTACTCTTCTTTTATTTGTGTAAATATCAGTTCCATGGCTTCTGTATTTAATTCTTTTTTTTTTTTTTTTTTTATTAGTTCTTGATTTCATTCTGTAGATACTTTTCAATCTATACTTTTTACAATCTTTGTGTCTAGTTTCCTGTGGTGATTCTTTGCATAATTGTCCAATAGAAAGCAATGCGTTTCTCGTTACATCTGTTCGATGAATAAGTAATTCGCGGACAGAAGCTGGCACGTCATTATGAAAGTACTTTGCAGTTTCCAAGTTATGAATAATTTTTTGAAATTTTTCCGAACTTGCGCTATATCGTGGCGATATTACTCGAAGAATTACGTGGAACCGTTTCAACTGAATGCAGAGTCTAGGCCCCTTGAGACCTATACCTCGGCAAGTTGATCGATAGAACGTATAAACGCCAACGCGGCGCAGATGACTTTAATAATGTGTTAAAAATTCGGACGCGGATGGACACGATTCTTACATTGTCATACGCAGTATGTTTCACAAGAGCGTGGACGCGATATCATTGAAACTTGGTATCGAACGAGCCGGAGATCGTGCTATTATAAAAATATGAATCAGTCTGTTATGCGCGTTAGCTTTCAGGACCTTAGTGTCTTCGATTCCGTCGAGCAACATGGTCCTTTTGAACTTACTTTCGGATTATAAACAATTTTTAAAGCTAATAAAAAAAGTTAATTTTTAAAGAGACATCGCGTAGAGGAAGAATCGCCGAAAAGATTTCTACCTGTTGAGTTGTAAAAAACTTTTTTCACTCCGTTCAATATTTAAAAAAATATATCACGTGCTACAATTGTCAATGGAAAGTGTGATTTCTCATCTTTTGTCGCAGAAGAGAATTCAGTATGAAAAAGTTAAACGCAGATTTTCATTTTCACGTTTCAAAGAAGGAGAGCCAAATTATTCGACGAGAATCGAAACGTCCAACTTTACGCGTCTGCGTTTCAAAACTAAAATTATCATCACGTTATATCGCGTTAGTTTTCTTCATTTTCGAGGTTGATGGTGACATTTGCAACTCAATATATACGTGAAAAAGAAAATATGAAAATGCGGAGGTTGATTTTTCTGTAAAACGTCACGTGAATTCTCGATGCCAATGTGCGTCGTTGCGCGCCGCTTACCTGGGAGCCGGCCACTCGTTCACGGCGTTGTCGTCGTTGTCGTTGTCGTTATCGTCGTCGTCGTCGTCGTCGTCGAGATACGTTCTCGATCCAGAGGCGAAGCCGAAGCCGTTGTCCCGACGATGGTCGCGTTGTTTCCTCGCTGCTTTTCCAGTCGGGAAAATGGCAAAAGCCCGTTAAAGTTGCATTAGTAGTAAGCGAGAAGAAGACCGACGAAACGAAAAAGGATAGAAGGAGAAAAGAAGAGAAGAGAGAAAAAAAAAAAAAGAAAAAGGGTAAACGGTGCGAGGTTCGTGCGTCAGCTAGACTTTATTACTCTCGTACTGCTCCGGTACTACAACTGCGGAAACTTGACTCTGCTCGAGATCTCTATGCGTTATCATCGTCGATTGCGTCGCTGTTGGCCAAGTCTCGCACCAAATTTCCCCCGCCGATTTGGTCCAAGTTCCTGCGGAACGCAAAACCCTCGCCGAGGCCTCGAACGAGATTCCCTCCGCCGATGCTGTCCAAGTTCCGCTCGCCCCGATCGTCCGCGCTTCGAAGCAGATTGCCGCCTCCGATCTGATCGAGGTTCCTCCTTCGCGACGACAGCCATCGCTGGCCATTGAACGACGAGGTCAGCCCACGGCGCAACAGGTTGCCGCCGCCGATCTGATCGAGGTTCCGCGAGGACCGATCCTTCTCCCTCGCCCCTTCCTCGCCCCTCTCGAGGTAAAACGCGGGACTCTTCGCTACCTTTGGAACACTGCTCGACGACGCTCGTGCCACGTTGGCGGCCTTCTCGCGCGGCGGCGAACCTGAAATTTCGTCGATCTCGTCGTTTGCTCTCGATCGATCCACCGATCCCTCCACGCTTTGGCAACAGCAGCAGCAGCGACGACAGTAGCCTCCGGATCTTCACCAGTTGGCTCAGACGTGACACTCATCGTTGGACGTAACGCACACACCCATAGACACAAACATGAAGCGATATTTGTCCAAGGACAAATCTTGGATTGCCCCGCGAACCAAAACAGACGACACAAAGAAGCGCGCGTACGAGCAACAAGCACGTACGACTCTCTCTCTTTTCTTTCTTTCTTTCTTTCTTTCTTCACTTACCGTGACCGTCGAGAAACTCGGCGAAGAATTCCGGGTTGCTCGGCCCGTAAAACTCCCTCCGCAGGGGGCTCGTTTCAGCCTGAAACCAACCAGGTTGTTCGATTATTACGCCGCCGACACGCGACCATTTCAACCACGATCACGCGACCGTGGTAGTCTCTTCCGAGAGATCGATCGATCCTTGGAAAAAATTCAAACGAAACGACCGACTCTCCTCTTCCCCGATCGTCTCCCAACGATCGAAAAACGGACGCTTTTCCAAAATTCGAAACTCTCAATGGCTTGCTCTTGCGAGAAACGACACAACTCAATCGTCGATCGAGAGAGAGAGAGAGAGAGAGTATATAAGACGAAAGTATAGTTAGTAGGTTAAAAATACGATTACCTGGACGGTCGTTGGCCAGTCGACGACCATCGAAAGGACCAGGACCGAGAGAGCGAAAGCACGGTAGCACGTCATATCGTCGATTATTCCAGAGAGACAGCAAACGTACTCTCGATTATTATCGCGAGATCAGAGTTTGCAAGAGTTGGAGCGCGAGCGAGTGTCTCTGCGAGCGTCGGGTTGTTGTTGTTCCTGCTGCGAAAATCGCGTGCCGTGTACCGGTTCATCTCGTGCTTCCTCGAAATATATAGGGGGGTGAAACAGTCTCGCTGAGAACGCACGCGCCGAACCGTGCGTCGCGGTCGCACGCGCCGCCGAAATCCATTAACCGTTACGCGCCCCCCTCCCCCATCACCCTCCGCCTTCCCCATCGACTTTTTATCCCAGCCATCCACCTTCTTTTTCTCAACGTTTCCAATCGTTTCGGCAGGTTAACGAACAACCCTCGCCCTCGACGAACATTTCTCCTCATTTTTGCCATCCACCGGTGTGTTTTGTTATTTACCAAGCGTCCTCGCTTCAAATATTTCGTATCTACTTATGAAACTTTGCCGATTACGTGCTTTATATACATTGGAAACATGTTTCGATCATGTTTCTAACGTATATAATTTAAAGCAACCATCGATCGTGCACCGCGGATGCGCTAGAGCGAGTAGACACGTAGTTTTAATCTCTGGGGAAATAATTTTTTTTTTTCAACTTTCGTTGAAAGAACCGAATTATTGAGCGTCTATCGACTCGGGATCGTTTTTGGAAAATTTCTACTTTGTGAAGTTCCTCTTACGTCGTTGTCACAGCTCTCACTCTAGGGGTCTGTTCAGATATTGTAACGTTATACGTCGCGTCGTGTTAGAAATACCCACAGGTAACGTTCTCTTCAAGTTTAATAAACGTTGTACTCGCATCCGGTGAGTACAATACAGCTTAATTTGTTACAACGCAACGTATATTCCAGCTAAATATTGCGTTATACCGACATTTAGTGCGCTTATTGTTAAAATATATCATGGATCAAAGCTGCGTTAACTCTTAAATAAAATGAAATTTTGTACAGTGTCGAAAAACGACGATACTTGTGGGTGCCCCAAATACAAATATAGTACGTGTTCGTTATAATTATGAGCAATTTGTAATAAAAAGAGAAAGTCCGATGTGTCCTCAAAAGGGGCAGCCAAAGGGTTAACTTGCCCCTTCTTCTTTGCATTGCATTACTCTCTCCTTATTCTCTTGTTACTCGCTGTAGGGGACACAACCCAGGCAACAGTATCGTCAGGGTCATAAGGTAATTGTCAAAAACCTCTCATGGGCCTGATCATCCACATTGAAAGAAAACAGACGCTTTCCGATCCTTTGATGAGAAAAGACATAGCGAGAGTCAGGGTATAAAAGGGCTGACTCCAACGCGTCAACACAGCCAGTCACCCTCGGTTTATTATTAGGTGGTCCACGTCTTGCGAGTCCTCGCTCAGACTTTGCTCTCGCGATAAGCGGATATTAGAAATAATTATCGTTGAACATTGTCCTCGTATACTCACGCATCTCTGTATATATATATATATATATATATTTTATTAGTGTAAATAAAAGGCCTTGAAAACACTAAACTCGCCATGGTGGCGTCGAATTCCCATCGAACGGGATCCATCGATCCACCTTCGACTCTTCGTTCCCCTCGGCGATACGCAGCAGCACCGAGGGAAGAGGAGCGTAGCCAACACGACGCGATCGATCTCTCTTCGTATTTGGTGCGGAAATAATAATTCTTGCCGCGGCCGTGAATGCCACGCAGGTGCGTACGTGCGTGCATGCATGCGTGCGCGCATTTATAATTTACACGCGGTCCCGACGCGATGCGACGCGATGCATTCCGATGGGATGCGATGCGTAGGTACCGGATTAAATTATCGTCGTTTCGTCGACGCTTTACGAGAGTCAAAGCCGTGGAGCGTGAGAAACGGCGCGTAGGGCGCCGCGATTTTGGCCCGGCCGGTCGTACATCACGACGCGACGCAACGCGTTTTCACCCACCCTCGTGTGTCCAGAGTTTCGCGGCATGCTCGGTTTCGACCTCGATTTTTCATTTCAATTTTCCTCATCGGCGACGACGGAGCCCCGTGAAATGCGGAAATGTAAACGAAAAGTTTAAATTAACGAATAAACATAATTACCTCGCCGGAAAAAGCAACGGCGACGCGTATTTCCACCATTGAAAAGCTCATCGTGTCGCGTAACGTTAACTCTTTGCTTTTGACAAATTTTTTTCGCATCGGCAATTTATTTACAAGCCACCTCACTTTGAATTAGATGACACAGCATTGGAAATGATCATTCAAATGCTATTTAAAAAAAATTTTGTTCTTTGAATTTAAAGCAATCATCAACTTGCATTGCTGGTTTGCTAGAGCAAGTATAACAAGAGTTAATGATAGTTGACGTAGTTTCAGTCTCTGGAAAAATAATTTTTTCAACTTTCATAAGAAGCAATAACGAATCACGCGAATTGAGTGTCAATTGACTCGGGACTGTCTTGAGAAATTTCTTCATTCTGAAATTCTTTTGTTCTTCTTATCTCTACTTGTTGCAGCTTTCACTCTAGGCACCTGTTCAGATATTACATCGGTTAGAAAATAATTTCTCAATTTCAAGTACATACATCTCAGCTTTCAAAGCTTTTTATTAATTAAGGCAACAACCATTTGCTTCAGCACAACTTGTTTGACAAGTTACAAGCTTGTTTACCCCAGCAATATGAAACTTTGGATCTCTGGAGTCGATGAAACTTTGAAAAGAAACTTTTCCGCGTCAGCTTGGTTTTTAAACAGTTTATCCTTTGAGAAATTGTTTACATGCTAAAAGAAATGTGAAAATCTGTTGGAAAAAGATCTGACGAGTATGGTGGATGAGGTAAAGTTTCGTATCCCAACTCGTTCAATTTTTGGAGGATGACTGCTGCATTGGGCTTTTCCTATTGATCAGTGCGGGTACTGGACGTCTGAGCTTTTCGCGCGTTCTTTCGATTTCTTGACTGCAAGTCGGTGCTGTGATAGTTTCGCCAGGTTTCAAAAAAAAAGCACAGTAAATTAAGCCGGTTGCACACCGTCAGATGCATTGTTGACTTTGTGCGCAGTTTCCCACTTTTGCTTTTAATTCAAAAATTGCTCCAATTTGCCTCTTATCCAATTCCTTTAGTGGCCAGAAATGGTGCTAAATTTTCTTCAAAACTGCGTGTGACACGATAAACGCAGAAATCTGCAAAAAAGAGTGGATAATTGCAGAAGATAAAAAGCGCAATTATTTCCCAACTACACAACCTAATACATACTACTATACATAATCTAATACCGCGATACCAAATGTACACGTTCATTACAATTATCAGCAAATTATAAAATGAAAAAGTCCAAGCTGTTGGCTAGATTTAATTACGATGTCCCCACACAAGACTGTCGTTTTCTTTTCTCGGTTTCATCTATAAAAGACGCTGTGACGTTCAATCGTCGACGATCGCGCAGCACCAGACATCCCACGCCGCACAAACATCTTGATCGTCTCCGTAAGCTACCTAACCAAAGTACCCAATAATTTCTCCGATAATTTGATGATAATTATACAGACGTCATACGGACAAACAAACAAACAAACAAACAAACAGACAAACAGATGCTCGTTCGGCCATCTTGTTTCGCAAGTTCAGCTGATTTCGTTCCAACTGCGAGTCGTAGAAGAACAATGACGTAAAAGTTGAAACATGTGGCGATGCATGCATCGATATTTAGGTTACGATGCATGTCGCAATGTATGCAGCCTCGGCATCGGTAAATCGACAGGCAAATTGATTCTAACGCAGGTTTCACGAAACCTAAAAGTCGATGCATGCATCACTGTATTTTCAGCGTGCATTTCTCAGAAAGTGTATTGAAGTAATCAAAACACTGAATTGCGCTACATTGAATATTATTTATTTATTCTTATGCATTGAATGTGTGCACGTACGAAAAATTTAGTGACTTTTTTAAGCTTCGTTTCGTGATAGGTCTAATAATCTAACAAGGTATGATGTAACTCGAAACACAATCCTACGTCACAATTGTGCCTTTTTATTTCGCCTTTTCATTTTAAAGGTATTAAATGAAATAATCACGTTTAAATAAATAATATACGATCAACGGAAAATGTAATTGTTGAATTAGAATTCACTTACATCTGATCCAATATCTTTTCGTTGCAATTATTGTCAATAACATTTGAAAATGTTACACCTACCAGCGGACCCAAGTAAGTTGAGCGCCTATAAGTTAAGAAGGAGTTAAGGATAATGGCTAATGGTCAAGTCGTCGCCAAAAACGACAAAATCGATTGATTTGAGTGGACGAGGGCCATCGACCGTCACGATTCTGCCGATTTACAATCGGTAGACAAGATCAAGACACGGATCGACCACGAGGCGTTGCACTCGACTGGAGAAAAGGATACGCGTCTCGTCCAGAGTATCTTCTCCCTGAATCGCGATTGATTAGCGGTAGACGAACTTGTTTCTCCGTCTTTAGTTGCAATCTAAATTATTCTGAGATGAGAAGGAGAAGAAGACGACGAAAAGTTGCCTTTCTTTTTCTAGGAACAAATTTTTCATTTCTAGGAACAATGACGTGAATCAGGTGAAACATGTGCGAACGCTTTACCGCCTTTATGGCCACTCGAGACGGTGTTTGCACTGCGGTTAAATGTTTGCACGCGTTTAGTAACTGCTCTCGTGCGTCTCTGGATCGTAGTCTCCAATCCCTGTTCGGGCAATTCGCTTTCGACTCGAGAGCACTCCGTCCTCGATAGCGCGATAACGCGATAACGCGATTGACAGCAACTCGACAGCACCTTCTGCTCGACGTCTACCAACTATGTACATACATGTATGTACGTACATATCGTTCTCTTATCTCTCATTTTCGGTAGCTGTTTGTCGCGCGTCCGTTTTATCACGAGGCAATTGTTGACTCGCTCCCCGAGGGATCGAGTCGAGTCCAGTGGCGAGAGGTCATCGGGAAAACGAGTGAACCAAATAGACTCGCTCCTCCCGGGGATAATCTTTGTCGCCAGACTTTTCTACTCTCGCCAACGTCGAGACTTTTATCCTATCCAGTAAAACCTCAAAGTTTCAAAAAAGAAAAAAAAAAAAAAGGAAAAAACACAACGTTGTCGTCCTCGAAACGACTCGACGACTCGAGTGAATGATGTCGCAAGGCGTGTGTTTGGTCGCGTTCCGTCAGAGCAGAAAATCACCGGGCGACCTTTCCAACGGCGGCGACTAACGGGAGAGACGACTAATTTTAGACGGTACCTCGGCGAATGGATTCTCGTTGTCGCCGCGGTAATCGAGTAGTCGAGCAAGCTGTTCCACGTTAGACCAACGTCAATAATTATGGATGCCGAGTAATTAATCGAATTTACCCAGAAACGGGAAGCGTTCACCAACGCTAATATTAGTTACGAGGTGGAACGTATCGGCGAACGAGTCCCTCCTTATCGAATTCGAATTTCCCTTTAGTCGGGTATAACCCAACTAACCCAACTAAACCGCGTTTGTGTCCTTCAACGAAGTGCTCACACATTTCGACGAAATTTCCGAATAGCTATAAATTTGCTCGTTGATCATTTTCTCCCTCCTCTTTACTCTGCTTTCCTTTCCCTTCCTTTACCAGCTTGTCAATCTCTTTTCACGCGACATCGTCGCGTTTCTTGCTTACACAGCAACTCTGGCACTCTAGCACACTAACGTGCGTTGTATTATCACTGAAAGTGATTTTAGCGAGGGTAACCCAGAAAATCGGGCCTCTTCAGGTGCAACGCTAATTAGCAACGAAAATTAGCGATTGGTTGATTTGGGTCACGTGATTCGTGAGGGGGCGTGAGGTAGACCTCGCGCCTGTAATTTGTTTTGTATCGATTGAAATGTTTGCATATCAATGAAATTTTATGGCAAAAAAATTGTCTTCATTTCCTAATCAAAACAGAGTTGTTTCTGGGCCTTTCAGTGAGACGAATCGTACAATCGACTGGGGTACAAGTCGTGCAGTTCTTTCGTTTGTCGATTGCGCGTTTTTCGCGTTTCCTGATCGCCGTACGCGTTTCCCTGGTCGCCACAAGATGGCCGTCGCGTCGCGTCCACTGACAGCTGTCGATCGATACATCGCCGCCGCGTCATACGCGTGAAAATGAAAACGACGGCCACTCTGCTCCTCTTTGCGTGTTACTCCATCGTCGAAAGCATCCCGAACCACCGACCACTCTTCGACGAAGGTAACCGAGAGAAACCGTCACCGATCGGTCAGAGATCGGTTTCGATAATTGCCTCGCTCCAAACTCGCCCGGAGTAAGCTCGCTCACCGAATCGAACACGCGCGTCTCCCGCCTATCTTTCCTAACCTATAAACTCTTTTCCTTTTCCCCTCCCTTTTCCGGAAGGCAGAGGCTCTTCCTCCACGAATCTCGTAATCATTCGTCGTCGACACGTTGTTGCAGCTGACCCACGACAAAACCTCGATCTCGGCCGTTTGATCTCGTTGGGCAAGTATGCATCTCGCGATGATCGCGGCGAGAGTCAACGACGAAACGCCAACGGTGAGGACGGACCAGAGAGCTGGACAGGTCGATGGATGCCCGACAGACCCAACGATCCTACCCCGCCGCCAAAAATATTTTCAAAGATTGACCAGACGACCGATTTCGAGTCCTTTCATTCCTTTCACGGAGGAGTACCGATGGGATATTCGTTGAAAAGCTGCGACGACGCCAAGGTGATTCACTTTTCTCTCTCTCTCTCTCTCTTTCTCTCTTTTCCTTTTTCGATTCTTTCGCCGATCCCTGGATCACAGTTCTCGTTATAGTATCGTTTTTCTTTTTAGACCAATTTGACCGTCGACTGGGATGGTAATCCAATCAGTTACACCTGTTACGACGAAAAAAAAATCACGCCAAACAGAAGCATGATAGCGCTCAAATACTGCGAGCGCATCCCGAAACACTACGTCGTAAGTATTTAATCGCAACGAAGCGACGATGAACAAGCTAGGCTGAGTGATCGGCTGGAAATGTTTGCAGGCAACGCACAAATGTATGTACGAGAAAATTGAATACGACGACGACGTTCCGCTGTTGTGAGTACGCCTTGTTTTGTTTCAACGAAAGAAATCGTTCGTGCAATTAACCGTGCGCGCCATTTTCAGCGGACCGCACAGGCCACTCTGGCCCATCTACGGCGAGTACAAATTTCTACCAAAGCAGAGATGGCTCCACAGCCTCGAGGTAATCGTAACAACAATTCACAATCGCCCTGGCTGATTTCTTTTTCCCCTACTTTTTACCATCGTTTCGTTCCCGTATATTTAGCACGGAGCGATCGTCGCGTTGTACCATCCATGCGCCAATCCGTTGGAAGTGCGGCGGTTGAAGAACTTGCTCTCGAGCTGTCTACGACGACACGTGATCAGTCCTTACAACCTGTTGGACGAACGCCGCGTAAGCACTCGTGAACGTAAATCAAGCTGTTGGAAAGTTTTAACTCGATTAAATGCGAGACCTTCTTTGACGTTTCAGCCGTTGGTCCTGGTCGCGTGGGGATGTCGTTTGAGCATGTCCTACGTGAATCCCGAACTGGTGATTGGATTCATTCGCGAGCACGCCCTCCGCGGGCCGGAAGAAACGGCGAGGGACGGCGATTTCTCACAAGCTTTGTTACATCCAGCGGAGATCGTGTCCGATTTCAACGACACGATTGTGTGTCCGAGCATGCGTACAGTTTTACGCGACTGACGTCGCCGCTCTGTATTATACCTACGTGTACATACCAACGTTTAATCTTTTTCTCCACTTATTTATTATTTAGCTACGGTTCCCCTTTGCCTTTCCCAATTGTCCTCTCCTTTTCTCGTTTCTTACTCTCGTTGCTTTGTGATACAATGACGTGGAAACGCGGGTAATAATCAATAAAGATTCAAAATCCAAAGGCAACCTCTCGAATTTTCTCTTTCTCCTTCTTTCTTTCTTTCTTTCTTTTTCTTTTCTCGAACAAACCACGACGCGACAAAGGGCAAAGGAGTCGAATAAATGGGACGCGCAACGTTCACTCCCGTAATCTATATCAATATATATATATATCATGTTTTTATATATTGTGTTCACCTTTTCGAGAGAGAAAATCAATTAGTCAAGTACATTGAACATGGTGTCGGTTTTTAAAATCTCTTTGCGGTCTTCTGTTATCTACAGATGTATAATAACTTGACTGTAGTGCCGACTATAATCGGTACTCCTGCGAATACGTATGTACCTTCGATGATATATAAAATTAGGGTAAGTAACGCTATCGTATTCTCGGTAATTGTAAAGTATACTACTCGATGGTAAGTCGTTAACGTAAAAGAATGTAATTGTACGGTAAACGCTTGGCTTTCTTTCCTTCTCTTTTGTCTTTGTCGTCGCTGCGATAAATCGGCAGGTGGAAGATGACTCGCATAGCGCGAGGGAAAATTGGCGAATCTCCTGACGAAGTTTCTGACTCTCGTCGTATTCTTCCTCTTTCTCTCTCTTTTTTCCCTTTTTTTTTCATTAGAAACCTCTGTCACAAAGCGAGCCAGAAGATGAAACATCTACAGGATTTACTTTCTATCGTGTAAGATTGCATATGTACGTATGTATATTTAGTTTGCGTCTCGTGCAGGATTAGATGAAAGGACACACGCTCCCTTGTATGTTACGTATTGCACGTAAGTAGTAAGTAAACGAGTATGTACACGTACGTAGTCAGTGCTGCTACGAATTCTCTTCTCTCTGTTGGATGACCCCGCTTCGCGTCCTTCTTTCTCTTTCTTCCTTTTCTCGTCAAACGTCTAATAAATGCTTCACGACAGTGGATTTCTTAATATTATTGCCAACTTTGTACAGTGTCGATAATAATAATAACGATAGTAACAGTAATATCGCATAAAAGATGTGAAAACAAAATACCGATCTATCTCGTTTAACAGACAGACAGACAGACAGACAGACAAAGACATATATATATATATATATTGAGAGAGAGACAAAGAGACAGAGAGAAAGAGAAATAAACACATCCGTACTCGCTCAACGCAAATACGAATACTCGTAGGCGGAAAAAACACCGTTCATTTATTTAATAAGTAATCCTTAATACAGGTTTCTTTTTATCTTTTTCTTTTTCTATTTTTTTGCCTTTTCTTCGTTCTTGAGTAATTCTCTCACCTAATAGAAGTGTGTCTACGATAAAAAGTATTTCCATAGCATTGTTCAACGTGCTAAATTTTTTTTTTTTTCTTCAAATTTGTATATCTCTTTCGTGCATTGGTTTACTCTCGCGCATGCACGCACTTTTTTTTTTTTTTCCCTCTCAAACGTTTTCTAACATCGTTCGTTCGTTCGTTCGTTCGTTCGTTTGTTCCTGCATTCTTCTCTTTCCAAACTTTTGCCTTTCACTCTCACCTTTCTTCTTCGTACTTTCATATTCTCTTACCCTCTTTCTTTCTTTCTTTCTTTCTTTCTTTCGTTCGTTTGTTCGTTCGTTCATACATTCGTTCGTTTGTTCATTCGTTCGTTCGTTCGTTCGTTCGTTCGTTCGTTCGCTCATTCGTACTCACGTGCTTTCCTCTTCTACCTCTCCCACTCTCTCATTCCCTAATTAATTTTCCTCGATAATGTAAATTTATTATAATAATCTCACTTTGCCGCGTGGCAGTCAAGAGACACGGCCACGTAACCTCTCTTATCGTTATGATTTAACACCAACACCCCCAATCACGGTCGCTCTTTATTTTTTGTTCGTTTGTTCTTTTTTTTCTTTTTTTTTTTTGTCTGAAAACACATTCGCAAACTTACGATTTACGCTCGAAAGTGGAATTGACACTCATAAGGTTATTGAAATAGTCTCTCGAAGAGTAATAATTGCACCGATGCGACACGACCACCGATATCTTGTCGTGCTCGAGGTCTCTAAACCGTTCCCTCTGCTTCGTCACGATTCCCGTTTTACCTGTTGCGTGTTTACTTCCTGATTGGTTCACGCTTCGGTCCATCTGTCGGTCTTGTCTTTCGTCGATCGCACGGTTTCATTCGTTTGTTTATTTATTTATTTATTTGTTTCTTCTGGAAAACAGGAAAAATGAGAGAGAGAGAGAGAAACAAGTACGCGTGGTAAAATTTGGAGGAAAAAAAAAAAAAAGTTGAAAGAAAGGTAGGTAAGTAAAATAAATAGAGATAGAGATCGATAGGTATACATGGTCTGATTGACAGACAGACACAGACAGACAGACAGACGGACAGCATCGTTGCGCGAATATGTAACACGATCGAAAGATTGATTCGCACTCGTGAAATCTCTCCTCGTGAACAAAAGGAAATCAACAAAGTCACAGGTAATATACATATACATATAACACGTGAACGAGAGAAAATCGTCTTTCTTAGTTCTCTTAGGCCAAAGTACGTATTTTTCTACGCGCACATCGACCGCCGAGATCGTCGATGATACATACGTACACTGAGATTACAAATGATACACATACAAGTCTATCTCGAGTGGCCCGGAAAACTTATTCGATGGTACGAAAGTAAGTTTGATTCTTCAATTCCTAAATCGCGAGAATCGCTACACACGAGCGCGCACGCATCTGAGAAAAAACGCTAACGACAAGACTTTTTTCTTTTGTTACGAGGTTTCGAAGCTAGAACCTAGAACAAAAGGCGAACGACCTCTGTCCAGGTTGCAAGAGGCTGGGCTATGTACAAAAAATGGTGTGCACAATGGAGAGTTCGCGACGACCTCCCGTCTCGGTGCGGACACGCGCGTTAAGGCCGATGATAACGTGTTCGCGATTGTTCCTCTATGTCGCTAGAGATCGGCATCGAACCAACACCGAGAGAGAACCAATCGTATTATCGACGATGATAACAATCAACAACCAACCAACCAACCAACCAACCGTATTCATCGAAGTGATCACCGCTCGATCGATCTCGAGATGCGAAGCGACCAAGTACAGGAGCAGGAGGAGGAGGATGAGGAGGAGGAGAAGGAGGATAAGGAGGTGGAGGAGGAGGTTGTTTGTCGAATAGATAGATGGAGCACGTTTCACGTTACAGTAGTAGGCAATTTTCTTTCTCTTTTCGATCGACGCGACGACGACAACATCGATACGAAAAAACGAAAAAGAAACGTATTTTTGTTTGTTTTGTTTCTTACGATCCTCCTCCATCAACTCCAACCATCGCCATCGACGACGACGATCGTGATCACTACAAGTGATCACAAGAGAGAAAGCTATTCGGTTCGATTCGAACAATCAGGCATATCGATCGTCTCGTCACAGAGGGATCTTCCGGGCTTCTTCTCACTTGTCTCTCTTATTATTATCGTATTCAACGATTAAATAATAGATCGTGGCAACGTAGCTACCTAAACTAACAATCAGTATGCTTCTGTACAATGCAAAGTGATTTGAAATATCGTTAATTATCGTTATTCATTATCATTATGATCGTGTCGTTCGTTTTCCCCTCTTTCACGACGCTTTGCCACGTTGTTCTTTTCTTCTTTTTCTTTTTCTCTTCTTTTTTATTATTATTATTATTGATACCGCAGCATCGTATCGCCGTCTTTAATCGCATTTTACTCTGTACTCTGTCTCAACGTGCTGCTGTTGCAGCAAAACGTGGCCTGTGTGTAGCGTAACCGTTTATCTTCTTCTTCTTCTTCTTCTTCTTCTTCCTTTTTTTTGTTTTTTTTTTGTTTTTTGTTTTCTTCTCCCTTTCTTATACATATTATTCTGAAACATTAACCCATAATCTTTGAAACGCGTGTACCTCAACGTTCATATAATATAATCAACAAAACATTAACACGAACGTCGCCCGTTTTTTTTTCTTTTTTTTTTTTTTTCTTTTTCTTTTTTTGTTTGCTCGAAAAGCAATAATCAGACGATAGTTTACACGAGCAACAGGCGTCGCGAATAATAAATTATCATCGTTAATATATTACTCTTTTCGACGGTGCCGACTACCTATTTTATATATACATGTAATATGTTTTTTTTTTCTTTGTGTGTTTCGTGAACGCGTTTGCGCGTTACACGTCGCGGAGTGTGTGTATGTGTGTGTGTGTGTGTGTGTGTGTGTGTGTGTAAATACAGATATGTACGTGTCGTACGCCACCTGCGCGACGACTCGTGCTGCTCTCGCGAGTTTGCGCTCATATTCTCCGAGGGTGTGTGTGTGTGTCTCTCTGCGTGTAAGTGTTTGTGTGTGTGTGTAAGAGTGTTTGTTTGTGTATGTGTGTGTATATATATACATATATATACACATATAGCAATAAATATATGTATACACTTTGTGTAGATACGATACACATCGGTATGATCCAGATTTTTATCGTCGACGATTGTATTAGCGTTAATTAGTCTCCCGTAAACACCTATATCTTATTATTGCTGCAATTTTATAGATCTCCTCTTCCCTGTTCTAACGCGTGTTCGTGTTCCTCGTCTCTTCCGTGTCCATTTGCCTGCGTGTTGCCTACACTACTCGCAATCACTGTTGCAACTTGGCATCCTGTTCTTCTCCGCGCCGCGTGACCGACCGCTTCAACGCAACGACCCGCATGCACGCTTCTCTCGCGAAGCGAAGAGCGGCCTTTTCGATTTTCAACCGAGCTTTCGTTCCCTCGCGAAACAGAACTGAAACGCCGAAACGAAATCAAAACGAACAAAGGTTGGTGGCGTTCGACCGTCATCAATCGGTCACAGTGTTATTGTCGTTGAATCGATTACTCGTTTATTTTCGAGCGGCTGACGGACAAGGTGCTCAGTATCCACGAGCTGAACTGAAAGAAGAAAGAAAAAAACACCAGGCTCGCGCGTGTGTACGTGTGTACGTCTGTACGCGTGTGTGTGTTTGTGTGTGTTTGTTCGTTCGTGGCCGTGTAACCGAAAGGGAAAGGTCACGAAACTCGGCAGAGATCGAAAGGGGGGGGCTGCGATCTACGAAGGGAAGCAAAGCGATTACGCCGATCGATCGAACCCACACTGTCCTAATGGCGTTTCGTGCAACACGAAGTCAACGACTCGTTCCACTATGTTATTCGACTCGCCGCGATCGTTCTCGATTGTTGACCGGCCTCGACTCTGCCATCGACCAATCGATGAATGACGGCCACGTCGAAAACGAGAAACAAACTACTTAGGTGTACACGTAATTGTATTCCCCGTCGAACGAAAGCTATCCTAACGTTGCGACGCACTTGGAAATTTGCCCTTTGCGCTCTCTTGCGTCTGGTCTAGAGCTACTCTACGGTAGCGTACCGGATTCTCTACGTTTTGCCAAGTTAGTCTTTCTCTCCGTCACCGTCTCCTCACCATCATCGACGAACATTGTTGTTGCCAGCTACCTCGATTCGCTACGACTCGATTTAACTCGATTCGATTCGATTCGATTCGATTCGATTCGATTCGATTCGACGGAAAGGAATAGCGCGGCTACGTTGGAGCGACGAGAGCGGGAAAGGTGCGGTTCTCGTTACACGGGACATCTACACGCCTCGAAATCGTATGTACGTGATATGTGGTGAGCGATGGTACGTGAGCGCGCGTTTACGCACGTTTCACAGAGAACGCGGCAGAGACTCGTAAAGAACTAATTTCCAAGCTCGGTTAAAAATCACAGTCAAAAGAATGCACTTCGGTAGGTAGTCGGTTTAATTGGACACCGGAGCTACCAGAGCCGGCGCGCCACGCCAAAGAAACGGCGTGAAAAACGAGAGGGTTGCTCGGTAGCCTCGCGCGACGCCTCGCGTTACAGAAAAACTCCATTAGGTGGTTAGGCTTGGCTCGGAACCAGATAGATACATACATACATACATACATACAATCGCACGTAGGTCGAGATTTACGACGATTTACCGCTCACTCCCCTCGCGGGCAGCCACCCGCCGAAATTGGGCAACACCCAATTTTTCTTCTCTTTTATTTCCCTTTGGTACGAGCGACTTTGGTCGGAGCCTCGCTCCAATCGCGTTACGCTTTTTACACTTTCGCGATCCTCCGCCGCTTCGATACTGAATCTTCTTTCGTCTCTCCGATACCGTCTCGCCAAACAACGAAAGTCGTCGCTCCGTCGCTGTCCGACGTCTAACGCTACGTCGTGTACCACCGTGCTTGCCTTCTTCTACCGCTGTTTCCCGCGTCTACCACGTGTCTCTTCTCTCTGGTCGTCTGGGGTACTCCCTCTACTTGCTACGCGTTTCCCATTTACTTGTCGGGCCGAGTGACCGATCGCGTCTCGATCAGAGGTTGGAAACAGGTTGGAGAACACGAGCTACATACGGGGAAAAGACGGAACGAAGCTGAGAGACGACTGCAAGCGACGATGAAAATTATCCGCGTGTCGATTCCGTCGATGGGAGGGACGAGCTAAAAGAGGGGACGACGACACGGCGAAGAAGAAGCTGCGGCGGCGACGACGACGAACGAGCAACGACGACGGCGACTGCTCTTCGTTCCTTACGTGTACGTATTATTTGTTCAGCGATCGTTTCTTCCCTCCCTCTCATCCCCTGCTGTCCTTGTCCTTGTCCGTTTTCCGTTTTCTTGCTCGCGCTGCGCTTCTTCTCTTCATTCTCGCTCTTCTTTCCTCCTTCCTCGCGACAGTCGACGACAGGTTGAACGCGTGCACGTGAACGCGTAAGCGTAACAGAAGGCAAAATCCAGCGAAAACGATCCGTAGGACGAGGAGCGGCACGCGCGGACAAAGGGCCTGTCGACAACACGCCGTGGCTGCCGTTGACGATGGCGAGATCCCGGTCGACGAGCAGCAGCAGCAGCAGCAGCAGCAGCAGCATCATCATCATCATCGGAGGAGGCTTCGACTTGGTTCAGCTTGGTTCCAATGTTGTTGTTGTTGTTGTTGTTGTTGTTGTTGTTGTTGTTGTTGTTATTGTTGTTGTTGTTGTCTGGGCTCGACGATTGCCGGCGTTTCTCGCAATCGGTGACGAACATCACCACAAAGACGACGACGACGACGACGACGACAACTGGTTTCGGCTTGTCTGCAAGGAAGAAACGGTAGAGTTCGATGCAGCGCGTGCGGCTGAACGTATGCAAGTTAAACGTAGAATCTGAGAGAGCGTACCTGAGTGCGGCGTTCACAGCCCAAAGTATCCAGCGATGGTGGTGGTGAGAACGACGGCGAGTATAGTAAGGCAGATCAAGATCATGATCTTCTTCTGCGCTCGGCATCAAACGGATCGGCAAAAACATAATGACAGATTACAACGCGGTACGCAACGGCGTACGCCTCCTACGGAAACTAACAGTGTATGCAGTACTCGAAGGATCTCCTCCCGTGGGGCGGTGCGTGGCATCACTCCCTTCTTTCTTCTCTCACTCTCACTCTCACTCTCACTCTCACTCTCCCTCTCTCTCAACACATTCGCATACAATCTCCTTCTTTCAACACCTTTGCAACACCACCTCGCGACAATCTCGCGCCGTGCATTTCTCTCTCTCTCATTGCGTGTGCGCCCGCGTCACTACTCTCGTCACTCGTGCCGGCAGGCACTCTTCGTGTGTGCTCGTGTGTGGCTGCTCGTGGCTCCTGATCCTCATCCTCATCCACATCCTCCCGAATCTCTCTCGTCCGATCCTAGGCTCCTAGAGACCTGAGGCTCCCTTTTTCTCTCTCCTTCTCTTTCGTTTCATTCGCCTCGCGACGCGCGTTTTCGAACGAAAAACGACAAAGTACAAAGTACAAAGTACAAAGGTACGTACAAGGTACGTCCTGCACACACACACACACGTTACTTACGAATGCACAGTTTCCCTCGTTTTTTTCTAGAAATTCGCTTCGCCTGCGATCGCTGATCCGTCCGGCCTGGATTCGCGTGAATCGTACGCGTCGCGTCGAGGTAGTACGTAGTTGCTGCAACGACTGCGAGAAAACGGAAGAAGAAGAAACGACGCGCGAAACGACGAATCGGAAATAACGAGCGAAGGAAACTCGTTAGCGCGAGAGTATTTATAATTTATTTTACACGTCGACGTCGCGTTCGCGTTCGCGCTCTCCGGAACGTGGTGAGAGCGACGACCATACAACGCGTGCGCCCACGTTCCGAAAACGTGCGCGAACGAAGCTTGTGCTCGCTGGTTGGCTGAGAAAACGTTGCGTTTTCTCGTGTCTTTTTTTCTTTTCGTTTTTTTTTTTTTTTTTTTCTCTTTCCTACTTTTCTCTCGTCGTCCACTTTTTCTCGTGTCCGCCGCTTGCACCGCTTCGTCACTGCGAAATCCCCGCGGCGTCGATCTACACATCGTCTTCTTACAACGCGTATACCAGAATGATTACGAGAATGATGAACGCTATTGTCAGGCAAATTACGATGAACATCAATTTCTGCGAACAGAATACAACATGGCTGTCACACTCGATGAACGCACCAGGCGCATCCGAGAAAGAAGAGTCACCGCGAGAGGAACGAGAGAGAGAGAGAGAATCTCTCGCGCCAATGTTCGCCGACACAACTAGGACGAAGAACGCGCGAAACGCGATCGGGAAGAATCGCGAGGTCAGTTCCAGCAGCCACTCGCGGCTCGCCGACTCGTCCTCCTCGACTCGACTCGACAAACAGAGACAGAGAGAGAGAGAGAGAGAGAGACAGAGAGATAGAAGGAGGGAAAAAAGTCTCTCGAGCGCGAGCACGAGTCGGCGAACAGAGAGAGGGCCGCGAGCGTTTAGGAGGAACGTTCCGGCGCGTTAGTGAGACCCCAGCGAGACACTCTTGGTTAGTGAAAAGTTATTGCGTTACGGACGACAAACGAGAAAGAAAGCTTCCGCTTCGACTTTCCGTCATGTTAGAGACCAGAGAACAGAGAACGTGCCAGGGGAGAACTCGGGGAATTCGGGGAACTCGGAGGAACATGTGGCGAAGCTGCTGTCGAGCGTAATTACGCGGGAAATTTGAAATTCCATAAATTCCTGCGACGAACGCGTACCCATTGTTTCGTCTCTGTCTTTCATTTTCATCGTCATCGTCATCGTCGTCGTCGTCGTGTCACGACTCTGTATATTACTGTCTGTAGCTGCGCTTCTTTACCTCTCTTCGCTCTCGTGCCGGTCGCGCGCCTACTGTAACTGCCTACAATCGTGGTCTGTTGCATTCGAGTTGTTTACGATCGACTCTCGATCTACCAAACGCTCTCCAACGCCGTCCTCTTCTCTCCGTCGCTTCCCCGCCGCGTCGAAGCGTCGCGCACGCGCCCCGAAATCCCGAGTGTCGCGAGTCGTCGTCTCCCTTTCCGTCCCTAGCGCGCGCGCTCGCCGAACGGCACCCCTTTAGCCTCTCGGCACGCACCCTATTATTATGCAGATTATTATCACGGCCAATATTAACAGGCAGATTACGATGAAGATCATTTTCTGTGGACAGAAAGAAAACAGATACGATTCGCATGAGAGGCATGGCGGACATGGCTCCGCGTCTTCGGCTATCAACGACCAACTCTGAATTTCTGCTATTTCGAGTATCGAGCGGGGGCAATGTGCAGACATCACCAGAGAGAGGAGAACAAGGGGGAAACAACGCGTTGCGCCCGTCTCTGCCATTCGGTTGTGAAAAAGCATCGACAGACGCGTCTTGGTTCTTGCACACTTAACAACCGGAGAAAACAAGAAGAAGAGAAACAGAAACAGGAACAGCGACAGTGACAGAGACAGAGACAGAAATATATTAGCTTGGTCGGGGAATAATTGCGCTTTTTATCTTTTGTAATTGTCCACTCTTTTTTGCAGATTTCTGCGTTTATCGTGTCACACGCAGTTTTGAAGAAAATTTAGCGCCATTTTTGAATTAAAAGCAAGAGTGGGAAAAGTCAACTGCGCACAAAGTCAACAATGCGTTTGACGGTGTGCAACCGGCTTAATTTACTGTGCTTTTTTTTTGAAACCTGGCGAAACCATCGCAGCACCGACTTGCGGTCAAGAAATCGAAAGGAAAAGCCCAATGCCACTGCACGACAACGCGCGGCTACACGTTGCAGCAGTCATCCTCCAAAAATTGAACGAGCTGCGATACGAAACTTTACCTCATCCACCATACTCGCCAGATCCTTTTCCAACAGATTTTCACTTTTCTTTCAGCGTGTAAACAATTTCTCGAACAGGACAAACTGTTTAAAAACCAAGCTGACGCGGAAAAGTTTCTGTTCAAAGTTTCATCGACTCCAGGGATCCAAAGTTCCATATCGCTGGGGTAAACAAGCTTGTAACTTGTCGGCAAAACAGCAAGTTGCGTTGAGGCAAATGGTTGTTGCCCTGATAAAAACCAATAAAAATCTTTGAAAGCTGAGACGTACGTATTTGAAATTGAGGATCGGAGAAGCGCAATTATTTTCCGACCAACCAAACGGAAACAGAAACAGGCAGGCAGACAAGCAGAGACGATCGAGACCGAGATCGAGATCAACAATACCGGACGAGAGAAGAGAAGAACAGTTGAGCGGGGGAGAAACGACAGGGAAGGAGGAGGGAAGGAGGAGGAAAGAAGAAACACGGTTACGGTTTCGATTCCGGTTCCGGTCCGGCAGCTGCTGGGCGACAGATTCAATTTTCTAGAGCAAAAGTTTGCGACTTGTTCGGAGAAAACAGACAACGGAGAAAAGCGAAACGATGGCGTGTACCTTGAACGTTGCACATACCGCTGACACGTTTATCTACGCTCAAGTCAGCCTCGCACGGTCGATCAGTATTGGACGACGTCGAACAAAAGTCGGACAAAAGCAAAGCGAAACAGGAAGAAGAAGAAGAAGAAGAAGAAGAAGAAGAAGACGCGCTTAGTAAAGAGGAGAAAAAGAGAGAAAAAATCGAATGAAGCGATTCGATACAGCTTGGGGCGTCGTCTCCGAGGGAAAACTTTGCAACTGGGCAGAAGGGAGTCGAAAAAAAGGGAAAAATAGAGGAATAAGGAAGAGAGAGAGAAAAATAGACAGATAAATAGAGAGAGAGAGAATCAAGAGGTCCGTTGCTGGTCCTCAAAGCTCGTCATCCTCGTTATCCTCCCTATATAAACGAAACAACGAAACAACGAAACAACGAAACAACAACATCTATCGATGATCGCCGCTGGATAATTGACTTTTGCTATCCGGAGAGGAGGCCCCCGGCGACGACCAAGCGTTTTCCACTCGATTCGTTTACCTTACGAGCTTTGCGCCTCGATACTCCTCTGCCGTGATCAGCTGTTCCCGGGCCTGGTCAACGTGGTCGCCGGCGTTTCATCCACGAGGCGTTCGATGCAGTTCACCAACTCACCCTGCCGTGCCGTGTTATCAGGAGTTCAGGAGAAGCCGATTCGGGGAAACGAAACAGCGGGAACCGGGTGGTGCGGAAGGACGATACTCTCGGGATACTCCATCGGGCGAGAGGGAGGATGGCAAGGGTAACAGGATAATCCAGTGGATCGCCTCCGACAAGGTTGCACCCAAAGTTAATCGTTAGATTCCTCTTCGCGCGCGTCTTTTGTGCGTTTACGCGTATACGTACGAGACGTGTTCGTATTTGTGTTCATACTTTACATTTGTATTTGTACAGGGTGGAAAGTTTGTAGAATTCGGTTTCTGTGTTATTTGTATTCGCGTTCGTTTGCAATTTCAAGGGACGAGCACGTGCGTGCACGCGTAAACGGCGTGCGTCAGACAGAGTGAGTAAATTACACGAGAAGAAGTGAAGCCAGAGACTCGGATAACGTGGCGGCACAGATCGGACGTACCACCGCGCAGGTAAAAGTGGCAGAAACAGCCACGACACGCCAGCCCGAACGATGGTTCGCGCGCGTGTACACGTTCCACTGTACGGAACCAAACCACACCTTCGCCACACCGGAGCCAACCACCGTGGGTGGGCACGTGTACACGCTCAAAGTTAGACAAAAGTTGGACGGTTAGATAGCACAGAGGTTAGTACACGTGAAGTTTTAATAATGTAAGTACAAATAATGATGAGACAAAAAAACAGTTTTAGACGGGCAGAGCCACAGTTAGCACACTCATTTCCAGTAGTAGGACAGAGAGAGAGAGAGCGACACACAAGTAGAGAGAGACACACACAAACGATAATGCATGTATACAGCGAACACAGCCGTGTTACGTACGAGTAGATACGCGTGTCGTGTATGCACGCGCACACACGCAGCACGTGTATTGCGTATATGTATATATACACGCGCGCAACAACATAGAGAAAAGGAAAACATATCAAGTAAAAGGGTAATAAAAAAAGGGACGCGTAATGTAAACATACAGATGCACATCGAGAGAGAATCGATTCGATCGTACAAAATGTGGCAACGAAATAAAAGAGAAGGGGTCGGTCGTTAATTTTGGTTTAGTCGTCGGTTAGGTAGAAACGAAAAAACGGTGATTGCGGTAGTGATAGTAGCAGTAGCAGTAGCAGTAGCAGTAGCAGTAGCAGTAGCAGTTGCAGTAGCAGTAGCAGTAGCAGTAATAGTGGTAACAACAGTAGTAGTGGTAAATAATGGTAGTAACAGGCGGTAAGACAAACAGAAGGAGAGCCAAGTAAACCAAAAAGCGTAAAAAGATTGTTGGATTTACGTAGCGTAGATATGTACGGATCAAAAGAAAAAAAGAGAATCGCGAAGAAACGGGATTAAAGTAAAAAGAGAGACGAGGTGAAGATGGCAAAGAGGAACGAAAAGGGGCAAAGGTCAAGTGGGGAAAACAAAAAGTGACCAATTAGACGCGAATGAAAAACGGATGGTCTCGCGTGTAATCTGGGCAGGACTCACCCGTCGAGCTTTGCTTTGATACTTGAGCGCTTTTTTGGTGTCCTGCGTAGCCGTCTGCACGTAGTCCACCGCGTGTTCCACGTGGTACTCTATGCGATCTATCATCTCGCCCTAAAGTGGATGCGTGGCCCGAGGATCCCCACCGCACAGCGTCAACGGGCAAAAAAAGAGCCATGTTAGTTTTCAGTCTTTAGGTTAAAAGCCGAGTAACGATTCGTGTCGAGAGACATCCTCTCGTGCATCGTTATTACGCACGCAACAATGAGAATGAGAATGAGAAAGATACAAAGAAAGTTACGAGTCGAACATTTCTCTCTTTGATCGAAAAATAAAATACAACTGGAAAGGTAAAAAAAAACAAAAGGCGAGAGAAGCTATCTCGTCGTAGCATTCGGCGTTGGATCGTCGTGTTGTTTGTTTGGTCGTTTCTTTTTCTCGTGTGTACACGGTGTATATACACGCGCACGTGCACGTGCACTTGTCGCCAATTTGGACGCGATCGCGGTCGAGAAAGCTCGCGAGAGAGAGAGCTTTGGCAATTTGCCGGTCCCGTTCATGAATTCGGCAAATACCGAATAGATCAAAGTGAATAGCCCGTATACTCGTCGGCCCGTGTAACGCGACCAGAAGACGCTGGTAGTACGCGAGAGAAATGTTACGTCAGTTCGCGCTACACCGCCCCCCCCCCACCCTCTTCCAAATTTATTTTATTCTCCGTCCCTCGCAATCAGCTTTGTTCAACTTTCGCGCGATCCTTCCGAAGGTAATCGATCCTGACGAAGGTAATTGATCCTTCCGAAGGTAATCGATCCTGACGAAGGTAATTGACGCGCAATTGTCGAATGGCAAATCAAATGATTGACAGAGGTGGCGGTGTAGAAGCACCAGCTGACGAGGAAGGAAAACAAATTAACCCTTTGGCTTTAACCGTGGCCGCTAAATGCGCTTTTGAAATTTACTCTCGAGATACTTTGCAGTGGTTTGCTCAACTCATTTCACTCCGCTGAAACGATTGTAGCAAAATTCACTTGGATCAGATGCAAATTTCTTCTAATTCTAATTCAAGAAATTGTTTCGACAATTGCTGCCACACTTTACCATAGATTATTACACATATTTTTAAGTAAAGCTCAAACTTAGCACTAACGATTCGATACGTACGACGATTGCTACCGTACGACGCGTATGAAAGCCGTAGCAAAAGGGTTAAAATGCAAGAATGCGCGAAAGAATTTTAAACTTGCTATTTCCACGTCGACAGACTGGATCGCGCGCCGAATGAAACGAGAGGAGGAATTTCAAAGTAAAGGATGAATGCGGACGAAGCGAAAAGATTGAAATTGTGCGAGGAAAGGGGAAACGCAAAGGGGGATGAACTGACGCGACGCATCGTCGCCGATCTTACCTGACTTTCCACCAGCATCGCCATGTCCATGAACATGTCGTGAAGTTCCCTGATGGAATTTTCTAGTTTGATGATGTCGGCGTGACGCGCCTCGATATCGGCGAGCGTCTGTTTCGCTTGTTGCGTTTCCATGATAATCTGCGAGAAACGACGCGTCTCGATACAGCACCATGTATTCGATCCATGTAGAAACGAAGAAACGAAACGCTTACCCCCTGCGTGAACACCGCCGGATTCCCCTGTTCCAGCATTTCTTCCAGTTCCTCGTTGGTGGTCGTCCTACCGGCTGAAAGAAACAATCCCGGCCGCCGTTTAAACTTTTAACCTCTTAAACCTGGCTGGTGGTACATCATCTAATCACCAACGTTTACGCGTAAAATTGCGTAAAATCAACATTTTAGCTTACTGATTTCCAACTGTCGTTGTATCCTTCCCTTACACCGTTCTCTGTAATCGGTTTGCGTTCGATTGTACTCGGTCATCACCTCGACAAACTTCCTCGAAAGCGTAGAGTGCTGTGTCTTGCGTATCCTCAAGTCCGCCGAGGATTTGTTCGTGTGTTCCTCTTGCTCGATATTTTGTTCTATCACTGAACAACATCGGAGAAATCGGTGATACTAGAGTCCAGTAACGTATCTTCGAAGCCCAATTGGCACTTCTATCTACTAGACACTGAAACACACTAGTAGCTCCAAGACGCGCGTTTACTTACCCTTCAATTTAGCTCTCACTTTATTCGCCGTTTTTTTGATGTCGGACATCAGGTCTTCCAATTCCATTTTAACCTCTGCAACGAGAACGAACACGATTCTGTTAAACACGATTTGACAAACAACCAACCTCGTCCAACGTCTCGAAATTTCCCAACTTATGAGATACCTATATATGTGAGGACCCACCCATATGTATGATTTTTACTCGGATGTCTACAATGTAATTTTTATCACTGAAAGTGATTTTAGCGGGGGTAACCCAGAAAATCGGGCCTCTTCAGGTGCAACGCTGATGCAACGAAAATTAGCGATTGGTTGATTTGAGTCACGTGATTCGTGAGGGGGCGTGGAGTAGATCTCGAGTAGGAGTGACATTGTCTGGTACTGAGCGATCGCGCCTGTAATTTGTTTTCTATCGATTCAAATGTTTGCATATCGATAAAATTTTATGGCAAAAAAGTCATCATCGTCTTCATTTCCTAGTCAAAACGAATCGTACTGGGGTACAAGTCATGCAGTTTTATTTTAGCCATGACTAATGAAACAACCAAGTATTCTCTCGTTGTACCAGTAATTTTTACAAAAGTAAGTTTAGATTTTCCATTCGCTTTGAACTGACAATATTTCCAGTTGCGGAAAATACTCTTTCAGAGCGAGCAGACGGTTACTGGTTCACACAAACATCTTTTAACAAGTTTTACCAATTTTGGATACTCTTCTTCCTCTGATCCATTCTAGTGAACATAAATTATAATTTATTTCATTGTTTCTCACAAAAATATAAATTCTAGCCTCGTTTATCTCGTAAGAGACCTGGTTATTTGAGTACTCGGATAGAGATACTAGCTCTAGTAAAAACACTGAAAACATTTGATACACATTTGACAGGGTAATTGCTCGCACGCTTTCTCGCGTTGGCGACTGTTTTCAGTTTCGAATATATAAATATACGTATGTACGTACCTACGCAACAGTACGCTACAATGCAGTACGTTGATTCGTTGCACGTTAGAACGCGACAGATGGCCATTTTTCGTACGATAGAAGCAAAAACGAAAAGGAATTCCAGCCGATCGGTATTTCCTACCGCCATCGACACTGTCTTTTCCATCTGACCTGCTTGTCATTTGATACACTCCCCCTGTAACCCCTTTCTCAGTTGCACGCTGTCCCGGTTGTCCGTTCATCGGCCGAGATGCGCGATCAATCGCACCAACTGGCGCACGGACCGAATCGTATCGCCAATTATCTCTACCAAATTCCAAAATCTCTTTTACTTTCCGTTCTCTCTATCACGTTACGTACGTATAAGCGAGAAGAACTTTTACAGCACGAGTGTCCATGTCCTTTTAAATCTTTATTGGCCAAGTTTACATTTTTTTTTATCACTGAAAGTGATTTTAGCGGGAATAACCCAGAAAATCGGGCCTCTTCAGGTGCAACGTTAATGCAACGAAAATTAGCGATTGGTCGTTTTGGGTCACGTGATTCGCGAAGGGGCGGGGGGTAGACCTCGAGTAGGAGTGGCGTTGTCTGGTACTAAGCGATCGCGCCTGTAATTTGTTTTGCATCAATAAAATTTTATGGCAAAAAAGTCGTCTTCATTTCCTAGTCAGAACAGTTGCTTCTGGGCCTTTCAGTGAGACGAATCGTACTGGGATACAAGTCGTGCAGTTTTTTATCAGTTCAATGTATCCTATATTATTTGTACTTTTACAGTGAAACGATACATCAATTAAGCGTCTTCATTTTGAGAGTGTACACTGGTGTGCTTAATTATTTCTAGGTGATGACGAGTAATGCTCAACGAAGACACAGTAGATGCACTTGCTACAAGATTGAGTTAAATTATAACAAAATGATACATTTCTTTTTGGAGTTTCTTTGAAAAATTTTTAATTTTATTTTATTTGTTTGTTTCGTTGCCTCGAAATATATTCTACAATGTGCTACAAATATACATGTAATTTTTTTACTTAAATTTTACAACGAATAGCAAAAGCAAATTTTTTTCTACATGACAAGTATACTTGACGTTAAACAAAAAATTCCATCTTCCCATGACAAGTACACTCGACATAAACGCTCAAGGGGTTAAAAAGATTAGAAAATTTTTAACGAGAACACCGAGTTCAATCAATATCTGGTCTGACAGAGTATTTTCAAGATGCTTGTCTAAAAGTTTTCTTCTTGCTTTATTTTTCGTGTGCTTCGTATGGGAAAAAATCTATACCGCAAGTACAAATACTCCTAAATAAAAGAGACATTATGATTCAAACATTCGCGATGAAAATAATTCAAATAATAAAATTCTTATTCAATTATTCCAAGACCACGGCTGTTCTATATAGGTGCTGTAGCAGCTTGAACGACGTGAAACGACAACAGAGGGGAAATCATTTCCATGGGGATTCGAATTCGAATCTCCAGGTTGAAATTGGCCGGTTGCGTGAACGCGTGTGTAGGCCGGGCGAGGCGACGCGAGGCGACGCGAGGCGAGACGAAGCGAAGCGAGGCAAGGCGAGGCGAGGCGAGGCGACGGCCGCGCGCATTCTCCTGCGTCGAGGGTGCTCGATGGAATTGGGTTAATACGGGGTGGAAACGTGCCAGACCTACTTGCAAAGCCTCTCGAGAACTCGGCACGCCCGGGAGATATACGGGACGCTCGAATTCGATCGGATGGCGCGCGCCTTTTCCGTCCCAGAAACATTTCCTCTTTGTACTCTCTCTAGTATATCTGCTACTCTGCTTCCTTCTTTCTTTCCTTTCCTTTCCTTTCCTATCCTATCTATCCTCCGTTCGTTCGAAAGATGTCGCGAGACATCGACCTGCCAGCAATCGACCCGACTCTCGATCCAAATCGAGCCGTCTCTCACTGTGACTCGCATTCAGTGCCGTTTCACTTTGTCGCCAACGTTCGTCGTCCAACGGAACGCGCTCCCGTATCGAGCACGCACTTCCGTGTCGTGCTCGTATTGCACATATCGAGCGTAACGAGCGGCACAGCCAACGATAAGGATCGATCCACCCCGCTTCGCCTGCCACCAACCTATCTCTATCCTACCGACCTATTTATTCCAGCGAATCCTCGACGCTGGAATTTCGTCCGGATACGCGAAACGACCAATTCTTCCCTTCTTTCGTCTCTCTCTCTCTCTCTCTTTCTCTGTCTTTATTAGAATTAAAATCGGGGATTCGTTTCTCTGCCTAAAACACCAAATGTGCAAATCGCCGCGTTTCCGGGTCGCATTCGTCCCCCGATCGATTTCCCTCAAGTTTTGTTTCAATCGAGATTTCGGTTGAGATTGCAGTGTCGGGGTCGCGCGATCACGTGTCGAGCACGGCGACGACACGACACGACACGAGAATACATGCATCTCGTTTCGTCGAGAGGAAATTCGCTGAAAAACAAGAGGAGCGAGGCAGAGCTCGATCGATCTTCCTGGTCGCTTGCAAGTTAGCCGAAAGTCAGACGAAAAAGTACGTGTGTGCACGATCCGGCGGCGTGTGCATCGATCGCGTCCTCTCCAGTTTCTCCACTCTCTCCTCCGCTTTTGCTCGTTCGCACGTAGAGCGAATTCGAGGTGTCTCTGTTCTCCGCGATCAAAAAAGCCGCGCGAAATTCCCAGCTCTGCTGTCGCCACTTTCCAAGCGCGCGTGCCTTCGCGATTTTACCTGTTTACGCGTTCGTCTTTCGAATTTACGCTACGACCACTGACAGAGAGACTGCAAATTATGGAGATAGCGGCGTTTCTGCGTCCTCACTTTTTCCTGCATACGTTTCATCTACTTCTTCTTTTTTTTTAATAAAATATCAAAATATAAAGAAAAATTAATTTCATTAATTTTCAATTAAATTCAAATTGTTCAAACGTGACTTTTTCATTTATGTTTTAAAGATTATTTCTTTCAAATGTTGCACAGAACAAAAAAATTGCGGATTTATTTTAGCAGGAAGTGACTTTCGACCCACCCTGTACATACATATGTACCGGCGGAGAAAAATTGGCAGGCAGGAATTCCATGTCGCGTGACAAACGACACTCGATAGAGCTAATACCTTCAGAAATAGTACCCGAATATCTGAGATAACTGAGGCTAGAGTTATTACTACTTGACTCATCGGATATCCGAACACTCGATACAATTTTATTCGTGTTTCTGTGACAAGCAATAAAACAATTTATAATTTAAATTTGCTAGAATCGTATAAAAATATGCAAGATTGCTAATTAAAACTTGCTAAAAAAAGTATTTACGTACACTAGCGACATCTGCCAGCTCTAAAAGAGTATCTTTCACAATTATTAGTTCAAGGCAAATGTGCAATGCTACTATTGGAACATGCAGACTTATTACACATTTAATCTAAATAAAATAATCACTTTGTCGTTTTATTATTTATCGCAAAACTAAAAATTACATTCTAAACACCCGAGTAGAAATAATAAATGTGCAATTATCACAATTATCTGATGTACCCAGGTACCCGAATATCTTACAAGATAATTGAGGTTAGAGTGCTATTACTCGACTCGTCAGATATCGTTTTATCCGATGTTTCGAGTAATTTGTGCTTTCGTGGCAAACGATAAAACAAATTATAATTTATGTCCACTAAAACGACAGAGGATCGGAAAAAAAAACATTTATATATATATATATCTTTCACAATTGGAAATATTGTTAGTTCAAAGTGTACGAAAATATACTAATAATGGAAAATGGGTTGGCCAAAAAGTAATTGATCTTTTTTCTAACAGATGAACATACATGTATATCTTAAAATGTAACTAATTTTATTTTAAATCGCAAATTCAATCTGACATTTGATTGTTCAAGCTTCCTTTAGAAAAAGAAAATGATCTCGTCACAATTGTTTGTTTGGCGTCGATTTCGCAAATGGGAAATGAAAGTGGAATATTCTCGTCATATTCTGCTGTACTATCTTCGAAAAGGAAAAACAAACACTGTGCAAGAGGTCGTAAAAAATTATCTGGTAAAGAAGCCTTAAAGAAGCCTGTGTCAGAATTGGTTTGCTAAATTTCACTACTGACGAGAATGTCAAATCGTTGTTGGAGCTACTTTTTGTCGAGAAATGTAAGAACTTTTTGAGCGCGGAATCGTGAAGTTGCCTGAAAAGGAAAAATCGAACGAAATGGACAATACGTCGCCCAAATAAAGCTTTCGTTTCTCGTGAAAAAACTCTCCTTTCATTTGCAAACGAGGAACGCGGTTACTTTTTGACCAACCTAATCTATTCTTATATATAAAAGACATGTGACTTAAAATAATCACTCCTTGAGTGTTTTATTATTTATCGCTAAAATGCGAGTAGAAATAATAAATGCAAAACAGCTCAAATAGACGATATACGATGTGTAAAAGGAACAACAGAAAGAAAGAATTATTAATTACATATTTGAAAAAATAAGGAGAGACGCGAAATTGCAAAAAAAGAAAAAAAAAAGAAAACTACGATCTTGTGCGTTTCACGTGGACGATAGTAACGAGATCAAGGTCGATCTTCGTTAATTGCCCCCTCTCCCTTTCTGCTATCGCGTTTTCTCTTTTTGCCCGAGTCGCGGTCGCTTCCAATCTCGAACGCGCGTTGCAAAATTGGCGGTGTGCGTTACGTCGTGTGCAAACAGCAGCAATCGCACGACGGGATTCTGGATGCGTTGTTGATCGTTCAATGCGACCGAGGACGCGATGGTTCACGCGTTCGATACAAGACGCGAGACGAATAAGAAGAGAATTTTCGTTGAAACTCACTTTCGTCGGTCTGTGGTGCCGACAAGATGGCACTATGTTTTTTCTTCACATCCTCTACGTTCGTCTGGATCCTGTCTATCATTTCGCGGATCTCCTCCACCTATGGAAAAAATTGCAAGACGTTAAACCGCGTGGCGGTATCGGCAGGACAGAAACCGAGAACAGAAACGCAGAAACGAAAGAAGAAAAATAAAAACAGAAAGAAAGAGGGGACAATAAACTACCGAAGAGCAGACATTGAAATATGTATATTTAGAACGAAGAGAGAATTGACAAATGAGAACTAAAAAATGTAAATTACCGTAATGATCGTGTATTGGGTATACGATGGAAATGAAGAAAGAAAACGTAAGATATACATATACGTAGAGAGTACAAGGTACTAAAGAGGGTAAAGCTATAGATGATAAACCGGTGTTTGAGTAACATCGCGTTACAAATCCAAAGAAATTAAAGGATAAATTGTTCGGTAGTGACTTTTCGCAATTGATACACATACATACGACAAGGAGCATTACTGAACACAATGATGAAAAATTGTCGAATAATCGCTAAAAATAATCGCTAGCGCCACCCCCTCCACTGCATCAATGGGAGTGTGAGCTCGTGCACGGCGAGGAGGGGATCGATGCAGTAGAGGGGGTAGCAATCAGGAAAGTAGGGGCAACGGGCCGCCAGTTTGCCACTTTTGCTTCAAACTGTTACAACTTTGTACAAGAAAATCATATAAGAATGTACTTGGTCACATTTTTTTCAAAACGTATTTGTACATCGTGTAAGAGGGTACCTTGCACTCCAAAATTGTAAAAATTCAAATATCTGTAAAAACGGTGGTTTCGAAACGCTACACGATTTTTTTTCTTGCAATTTTATTGAACTCTAAACGTTAGAAGTTAGATCCCAAATGTTGGAATTTTTTGAACTTTTGTTTAACTCTGATGTTCAAAGTTCGATGATTAAAAAACGATTTAAAAAATCATACAGCAAGTTCTAAGATGGATTCGGTCATAAATAAAATTTTTCAGTGTTTTTACATATGTATGAATTTTTCCATTTGTTACATGTTAGTGTTAAAATATCTTGGGGGAAAAAAATTGAGTAATAAGGGTAGTGAAGTTTTAAAATGAAACCATTTATAGATTATTGTACGATCTTTTTTAACAAAGTTACAACAGTTTAAAGTACAATTGGACAATTTTTCATTTACATCAATCGTGGTGCAAAACTCACTCTACGAAAACAATTTATATTTGCCAGAAGAGTGACGAAATTCTTTTTGAAAAGCATTCTGCAAAACAGTACATATTTTTCGTGTTCTACGTGAAGACAAAACAGCCGATAAAATATCGTTAATGTTGGAAATCCACGTGTGCGTTCAGTTTTGCTCGCCACCGTAAGTAGGTACATACTTACGTATAACAGGTAGCAAAACGTTCAACTCGCATCGGTCGACGAGACGCGAGGAACGAAAGTGGGAATGCGGCGGTGGCACGCGACGAAAGGAAAACGAGACGCGAATAAGAAATTTTATTTCCGAGGGAATCTTTCCGTTTCCACGGCAACGATTCGCATCGATGTTTCCGACCTTTGATAAAACTGTCTCTTCCCACGCGGCCACCGGTCCCGCCTATGAAAAAAAAATTAGACGGCGAAAAGCCCACGCGAGACAGCAACGAACGCAAATGTCACAGATGCTGTTTGCACTTCCGAGTCCTCCACGTCGAATCGCCGGTGAACGCGGGATGCGTGGGGTCGTGCGTGGGGTCGCGTCGCTTTTAATTTCGATTGTTCCGCGTTACTATTACATTTCACGTTTGCCAAACAACGACCCAACGATCGTAAGTACGCTCAAAATTATAAATACACGGGAAGATACTGAATCGTGAATCACCGATTTCGATGAAATTTGGCATAAATGTGGTCTTCAAAAGAATATTTCACCCGTATTTTTTTTCATCGGCAGTCGTCAATGTCGGAGGGGTGAAAACTACCCTCAAAGTTGCGAGTGCGGAAAACATATTTCGTCAAATATCTCGCGAATCATCGAAGACATCGTTTTTGTGCAAATCGATGAAATTAGCGTTTTTTGACTGCGAATTTAGCGGTGTGTGTTATTTTCCAAGGAAGCCTTTTGTTTAAACGATATATCGAAAAAGCTACATTTGATTTTTCCTGAGGTTTTGATACACGCTCAGTGTTTGAATCGAGCTGCCTGTTTAGTAATTACAGATCAGAACAAAAAAGTAGAAAACTTGATAATATGATATAATGTAATATAATGTACTTGATAATATAGTAAATTAAAGTTAATTACACCTGATAATATAAAAAAACTAAAACCAGTACTTGATGACATAATAAACTAAATTGATAACACGATAGGACTTGGAGATAAAAATAACATACTCTTTTAAAATTCCTTGTAAAATTTAAACTCGCGGGAATCTGTGAAGCGTTAATGTACAGTGGACACGGAAAGTACTCGTACGCTATCTAGATTCATACTATCGAGTTTATTTCTTCCAAAGACGTTTTTATACCATTTTCTTTCAAGAGGGAAATCAAAGTACTTTCTCTGTCGAAAATAATGTTCGTAACTGCAATAAATTCGTTACGATCCTAAAGATCGAAGATCTCCCCTAAAATTTATCGTACGATTTCTTCTCGAAGAAATTGTAAGAGTACGATGAAAAATATACTCGATACTTGACAGATTCTCTATTTAATACTTTGCACTTTTGAAACGGAAACATATCAAGTTACGAATCAGTTCCGAGCGACTTTTCAGCGAGGATGCAAGTACATACGCCTAGCTAAGTGCAACGCGACTCAATCGCAAGATCGGTGCGGTACTCCATTGTAGAGAAGGTGGATCGGAAATAAGGGGGTGGAAATATTTGATGCATTTCGTACGCGACACGTGACGCGCGATACGGCCATTCGGCTCGGAATCGTCTCGACCTAATTCCCCAATATCGAGACGAAACCGTCCAAACAGAAATTTTCTCGCGCTTCGATATCGACACGTTCGTTTGTGGCCACGTTTCCATCTCTCCTAACTGCTTTCTTCCTCCTTCGTCCATGGACCAACCCCGGATTGGCGTGCGTGTAATATTTTTGTTTTTTCTTTTTTATTCTACCTCTAGAGATTTCGATCTCCAATTTGTTACTCCGAGCGAGGCACGCGAGAAACAACGTACAGAGGGAACACGGGTTTTCGCAAAAGTGTGGAAATTCCGCGCTCTTCTTCCCTCCGAGAGGAAATAGTTTCGCTTAATCGTCCGAACGAACGAACGAACCGACAATCCGGCTCCAATTCCAATCTCCATTCCAGCCGAATCAGACAGATAAACCGATCGATCGATTCGGTTGTAACCCCCCGGTTGGTCCCCTAAACAGCCCCTCGACTCTTCATTTCCCGATATAGCCGCTACTTAGTTGCTCCGTACTTACTTACGTAGCACAGAGCCAAGCAGAAACGTATCGATTATCCTCGATCGCGTCCTTAACACGCGCTACTTGTCGTTACTCGTCGCTGCTGCACGTTCGGATAATTCGAATGAGAGGAGGAAAGGAAAAAGCTACAACCTACTATTCGTAAAGGGACGACGATTCGAAAAGGGAAATGGAGCGAACAGATGAGATGGAGTGCGAGTTGAAAGATTGGACGACGGGCGAGAAAGAGACGAGATGAGAGAGCGACGATATTGTTCCTTGCCGGAGAGAAAGCACGGAGACGAGTATTAACGCTGGTAATGAGGTAACGATAAGTGCAAGTAATAAAAAAAACTTCAACTTAAGATTATGCGTGCATAATCAGGGTTGGTGGAGCCTCACCTACCGCTGTTATTTATGCGTTAAACGTACTGTAAATATCATTGTAAAACAAATAAACGCTTTAAAAAAAAAAAAAAACACGGAAGAGCACGTTTGCCAACGATGAGGAATCTCCACGCTCGCGTGTAGAGATCCTTCGTGCTCCTGGAAACGGCATGAATCGGTTACTACGTTTTAATTGTTATACTTACCTCCGCGAAGAATTCGGTCATGAAATCATCGGGCCCGCCGACGTTGACGGACACATCGTCCGCCACGTCATCGTCGTCCGACTGGGCCTGAAACAGATCGACGTGTTCGTTAATAACAGACAATTTTCGAGACGTCTCTCGCATCCCAAATATTTCCAATTGGCCGATTCGCCGACGTACCGGTAATCAATCGCGACATTTTTGTCAGTCTCGCAAATTGCCCGATTACAACTCCATCGAGCAAACAACGAAAACGATCGACGAGAGAGGGAGAAAAAAGGACGAATCACATCGATATTAAACAAATCGTTATACGTATACTAACCGTCGACTAACAAATCAAAAGTTTATCCGTAATGAATAACCTATAAAATGTATCAAGTATAAGTTCAGTAAGTATTAATTGTGCATAACGAATAACCTATAAACCGTACCCGATACGATCGATACGGTGCATCGTGTGTAGTAAAATACGCATTTTCGAACAATCAACGCGTCGAACAATCGCTAAATACCAAATAATCAATCGGTAATGTGCTACGCGCGTTCTATCTCGTTCTCGTTCGAATTGTTTCTATGCAAATACATCTGTGCGCGCGTGTGTGTGTGTGTGTGTGTGTGTGTGTGTGTGTGTGTGTGTATTTACGTGTGTATTACGCTTAACCTTCTATCCCACCTTCTTTGTTTATCTAACTAGGTGCAGGCTCGTGACAAAATTCGTCAGAGACTACCCAATTGTTTTTCTCATTCCTCTCGCTTCTTTCAAACTCTTATACTCGCGTCTTACACTCGAAATCGAGATTAAAGATAAATATCGATATCGGGATTACCACGCGATACCCACTTTCTCGTAACACGTTACGACACAATGCAAAAACAAAAGTGTAATTCCTTCTTCTTTTTTTTTCTCAAGGACATGGTGATATCTACTTTGGCTTACCCGGTAAACCAATTGAAACCAACTATTGCTTTGATCATTGGGCGTTACACAGGCGCAACAAGCGCACAGATTCGTCTCGATATCTTTTCCGACACGTACACGATACTTAAACGTGCACACGTTACCATAGATCTGAAAACAGAGCCTACGATTCGTCCATTTCTCTTTTTTCCAAAGTACATATTTATTTCGAACTGTGAACTATCTAACTTGTAAATATTACGCGAAGCAGCAAACGTAAAATAATTCGGATACGAATCGCTTCCTTTCATACTGTAATCGAAATTTTAAAACAAGCTGAAAAACCGAGTCGAAAGAGAGAAAGAGAAAAAGAAAGAATTGTCCGCGCGACAGGTGTTTACAACAATTACAAATGCCCCTTTTTTTCTGCGTAACATTAATAAGAAAATCCATCGACTGGAGAAAGTGACTAATGAAAAAAAAAAAGTGACGTAAACGATGCACTTGTGCGAGATACGCCCAGATGCAGGGTTCTCCGTAAGTGTTAGTCGATGCCTCTGACAATGAGTCATCGACACCGACACTATTCCTACGTACGATCGGTCACCTACCAATGAAACTATAAAAATACCCGTCAACATACTCGGGACGGTGTATCACAGAACGGCGTTCGAGCATCGTCGGAAGAAGCAAGCTTTCCATCTGAAAGTCACTGCTTGAATCACTCCGTACCGGCACCGAGATCGAGAACTCTGTCATCGTTATGAAATAAAACGATGACGAAAAACATATATTGGTAAACACCTGTCAGTCATAGGAAGCATTGGTCTCTCTCTCTCTCTCTCTCTCTCTCTCTCTCTCTCTCTCTCTACTCCCTTTCTCCCCCTCCTCTTGCTACATACACATACACACACAGAGACACACATTATCTCTCATTCTCTACCTATTTACTCATATATTTATTTGTCGATCACACTCTCTCTCTCTCTCTCTCTCTTTCTACTCTCATCTGTTTCTGTTTCTTTCTCAGTCACTCACTCGTTCGTTCTTCTCTCTGTTCAACTACCAAATGGTCGACTGTCAAGCAGACACCGCGGAAACGCCTTCTTTCCATTTTACCAGCAAACGAGACTCGTTTGATATTTGGTGCGGTTTCAGAAGAAACATTTAATCTCGTCGAATGAAAAGACAATAGGCTGTGACATACATGTACATACATATATGCTGTAGATGTACGTATATATTTACTTGCATATATATCTGCAGCAACACATATATGCAGGTATATACACCGCACAAGAGTATCGTTTCTCAGAACGTCATAAAATACAAACGATGCAGAGAGTATATCGGAATAACAGAATTGAACAAACGCGGACACGGGAAAATTGAAATTCGCAGCGGGGCAGAAAGAGAGCACGCACGAATCGGAGTGGAATAATGGAAAAAACGAGCGGAAGGAAAGAGAGACAGAGGGAGGGAACGTAAACGAACGAGTTGCGGTAGACGGTTGCGGACGAATCGGCTCGGTTTCGAAAAATATGCAGACGGTTTTTCGAAAACTCACCGCAACGAGAGCTGCTAATCTATCCTTGGTCATGGTGAGGGTAACAAAGTGTTGCGAGTCAGCGGGTGTACGGAACGATGAGACTAGCGACTAATCCCATTCACGATTTTATCCATGTACTATGAGCACGACCACTAAAAACTAAAGGAAACGGACGCACTAGCGGCGAGAGACACGATCGTAAAATCGATACACTCGCGAACTCGGCTGCTTCTGCAGTGCCGTCCGTTCTGTTGCGCATGCGTCGCTGACGTCAACTATATTCAGGACCGAATCTAGACTTTGTCGTAGCCCCGCTTTTCCCACTTCCCTCGACTTCCCACTTTCCCCCTACTGGCCGAATTTTTCCTTTATTTTTTTTATTTATCTCTTTCTATACGAACGATCTTCGTCGAACGACGATTTTCGAACGAAACTTCCTTCCAATCTGTCGATATACGCTCGCATCTGTCGCCTAACAGGTGCATACCGTCTCAACCTTTTGTCGAACGTTTGATCTCATCGGTCGGCTAGACCGAGGAAAAGTGGGAATCCTCGGTTGCGTAAAGCCGATCGTACAAATATCGAGAGCAACTTGTTGCAACAAATGCAAATTTTACGATCCACCGATTTTACGCTGCGTTACGTGTCGCATTGTCGTCGAGACGCTAAAGGGAGGGGGGGGAAAAAAAAAAGTAGGGAAAAGAAAAGAAGGAAAAAATTTTTTCGCGGGAATCGCGAAATTCAACGTTTACCGCCGAATCTGTCCCGATATGTCGTTTCACGTACGTGCGCGTATTAATTCTCCCGTTAAAAACTGAAACTCTTCGATACCGGCTCGATGTGGCGCGCTCGCGTCATTCACGTGATAGATGTCGCTCGCCACGTCATTCTTTGATCGTAACTTTCCGACAAACACACCCATTTACGTTATTATTTTGACAATCTGAATTGAAAAATATTCCAGTTTGATTTTTTCACGGTACACCGATCGGATACATCGGTTAAATTGGATCGCGTTCGAATTGACGAATGGTGAAAACGCGGGACCCCTGTCGCCGACTCGAAGGAACGCCATTGTGAGCCGTAACGACTGTGCTGCAGGGTAAATTTTATCGGTCATTTTCACGTACACGTTACTTGCCGGGAAATTTCGTACCAATAATTCACCGATTTTCGTAGACCCGTGGCAAATAAATCTACATCGGTCGGTTTATTCGGTTCTTCGTTGATTCGACAGGATTATACGCAATCGCGTGGCGAGATTAAGCGAAAACCAGTGTTACGACGAGAAGCGCCATTCACCCAGTGGTGGAACGTGGTAAATTTCTACATCGAGTCGTTCCGAAGCGTGGCACGTTGACGAGCCGGCATTCCAATTTCCTTGAAACAGTACGATAAAATTGTATATTCGTAGGTGCGTTCGTGTCACGATACGAACATAAACGTACCATTTTCAAGTGACCATTCTGCGTGTATTGGAAACGGGCATCACGTCGATCACGTTTTCAACGCGTGATACGATTCTCGATCCAACTTTTTCCAGCAACGTCCAACCATCCGAGTCTTCGCCTTTTCCACCGACAATCCGATCGTTTTCACTTTTCTTTCGTCGCGTTTTCCATTTTTCTCTCGTCCAACCGTCCAGCATTTGCATTTAAACGTTATCCTTTTTTTTTTTGTCTTTTTCAGATCTCTCCTCGTCATATCAAGAATTTACTCAAGGTAAAACTCATAATCCGGCAATATATTAAAATGGCGCAACAAATGAATCCACAAATGGCCCAACAAATTGAAATCCCCACCTTCAAATGCGTGCTCGTCGGTGACGGTGGTACCGGGAAAACGACGTTCGTCAAGCGGCACTTGACCGGTGAATTCGAGAAGAAATACGTGGCAACGTTAGGTGTCGAGGTGCACCCTCTAATTTTCCACACGAACCGTGGCCCTATTCGCTTCAACGTTTGGGACACAGCCGGCCAAGAAAAGTTTGGTGGTTTGAGAGACGGGTATTACATTCAAGGACAATGTGCCGTCATTATGTTTGACGTTACATCGAGGGTAACGTACAAAAACGTACCAAACTGGCACAGAGATTTAGTTCGTGTTTGTGAAAATATACCAATTGTTCTTTGCGGGAACAAAGTTGACATCAAGGATAGGAAAGTAAAAGCCAAGAGTATCGTCTTTCACAGAAAGAAGAATCTTCAGGTAAAAGCGCGTTCCAAGCGTATGGTATTCTTTTTTTACTAATCCTCCTTCTCCGTTCTTTCATCTTTATATGGAACTTTGCATCTTGCAAGCAATAATCTTCTCCGTGTTTCTTCCACAGTACTACGACATCAGTGCAAAGAGCAACTACAATTTTGAGAAACCTTTCCTCTGGTTGGCCCGTAAACTAATCGGCGATCCAAACCTCGAATTTGTTGCTATGCCAGCTCTCCTTCCGCCAGAAGTTACAATGGATCCACAGTGGCAGCAACAGATAGAGAAGGATCTGAAGGAAGCGCAGGAGACAGCGTTACCCGAGGACGACGAAGATCTTTAGTTTGCCACGTCGCGTGTACGATGCGAACAGAGAGGACAAACCGTATACGTACGCGTGCGTATTGAGTACTTTACGTGCCTGTGCCTCTCCATAAATCAGAGATTCTTTCTTAAATAGAATTAATAATGTATAAGAATACTTCCGTTTCGTATGTAACTGGCAAACGGTGGCAAAGATACTTCGACGGCTTGGCGTTTCTCGAATTTTGTCCTGGAAGTTGAACGATATCAGTAATTACAGAACGTTACGTTTCCGCGCGTATCAAGATCCACGTGCGTGAGAATCGACTTGCATGGGGAGGAACGATTTGTCTAATTTCGTACGAGTATCGTCGAATTTGAGAAGAATGAACCGATGTTTGTCGGTTGCATTACGTTTAACGTACGCATTAGCCAATATACACACTGTATCCCATTGATACTTTACGCATGGTAGATTAAAGTCGTTCTTTCCTTTATTTACATATATTAATCGATATTGGTATGCGTGATCGATATCGATGCTGGTATGCGTGAGTACACGTATGTTGTGTGAAACGATGTATTTAATGTAACGAATGCATAACTTGTTGATAAACCGAATTATCGATCTGCTTCATTGTACAGTGTGGTCAAAGCTGTCGGATTGTTCTTGTTAATTTTGTAATATCGTAAATACCGAAACATTGTACGCGAATCGTTTGTACCGGAATGAATGGACATGCTGTTTCCTAATGCAAAAGAAATTAATTCTGTGAGAAAGAATCTTTCGATACGATCAATACGCTAATATTAGAAAGCAACTGTTTACACACGCGTCTGCATATGCTCACGCGCGTACGCATTTATGTGTACACTACATACGTGAAATTTTGAGAAATTCTCAAAGTAGTCCAATCTTTACTATTGAATGACACGTAATCTTTGCTGCTACCTTACACACACACACACACACACACACGATCATCCGGCGATAAACGAACGAGAGAAAGGAAGCGGCCTTAGATGTGCAGCCGTTTTTACGAGTATCTTCGAGTATCTTTCAAACACACGACAGTGTATGTATTTTGAAATAACGTTCGGATTGGAGCGGAGCACGGTTTGTAGTCAGTTGCGTCTTGTCCATGATAACGAGGACTGTTTACTATTTTTCATTAGCGAAGGTGAATGTACGATTTATTCAATTTAAATTATATAAACAGTGTTTTTCTTTTCTATATACGAACACGTTCGTTTGGTTATGGAGGAGCGAGCAAAGCGTTGCATAGGTCCCCCCCCCCCCAATTTCCTTTGTTCTATTGCTAATCGACTACACCTGAACGTATCGGGTAACGTACACGCAAACACCAGAGCACAACTACGGTTGTAAAAATAACAGAAATGAGAAGAGTACGAAGTATCGGTGTTCCATCTGCTGTTTGAAAAAACTTGTACCGTTGATGTATTGGACCTCAATAAATCATCGTTGAACTGTTTTTTCAAGGTTGAAACATTTTCAAATCGCTTCACGTTGAAAACTAATCGTCGCAAAATTGACGTAAAATCGTAAAACCATTAAAATACACCGTATAGAAAAACAGTTTATTTATCAGTTTCCTACGTGTCGGAAAACAGGAATGATCTTTGACAAGATCAAATAATCATACATAAATGCATATGTACAATAGTAAGAAGAGCAATAATGTTATTAACAACTACTATAGTATAATGCGCATTAAAGTATGTTTTGTATTTATGCGTTCGGTGCGCGCGTGTATTCGTTAAATTCGATTCTACTTCTGATTTCATTGAGTTAAAACGCGATGAATATAGCAAATAATTACAATTACGCTTGCGCCAGTCGCTTCTTCAATTTCTTTTTACCTTCGATAAGCTCTAAACGTTCCGTTTCATTCAGACTCGGCAAAGTATTGGCAACAACTCCAGTTGCTATGGTCTTGAAACTATCTCTTATGGTAAATCGTTGACCCTTTTCACACACCATCGGCCTTATTAATTTCAATACAATACTGAAAACAAAAAATCCATACGCTCGTTGACGAATCGATTTATCAATCGACGCAACTCGTCTTTCCCGTTACTGAATTTAAGGATTCAAGGTAAAAAAACTTACGTGGTATCTTCACCAGGCATGACCAAGTCTTTTCCTACCAGGTTTATCTGAGCTTGGCAATCCCACGTTTTAGAGAACATTTGACCGTTCATCATGTTGTTTATAGGTCTAGCTCTACCTCCTTCCTCCGCTGTCAGCATGTATATCTGACATTCTAAATTATCGTAGGCTTTCATGCTTCCCGGTTTACACATAATCATACCCCTTCTAATGTCCTCTCTTTTCAAACCTCTGAGCAAAGCACCCATCTGATCCCCTGCCTCGGCTTCCTCCAGCGTTTTGTGAAACATCTCTATTCCCGTTATCGTCGTCTTTATTAGCTTGTTGTATCCGATCAATTCGCAGTCCATGCCCTTCTTTATCTTTCCACGTTCCAATCTGCCACTGACTACCGTCCCCCTACCCATGACTGAATAAACGTTCTCTATCGGCAAACAAAACGGTTTGTCCAATTCTCTGATGGGAGTGGGAATATAAGAGTCCACAGCTTCCAACAGTTTTAATATAGCGTCTCGTCCTATCTCTGGCTTGGTACCATCCAGCGCACAAAGGGCACTGCCTTTCACGATGGGTATGTTCTGTCCGTCGTAACCCATTTGACTTAACAACTCTCTCATCTCCATCTCTACTAACTCGACCATTTCATCGTCCGCGACGTCGACCTGGGTGCGTGAAAAAATGAACGTGCGTGACACGTTCTTGGCAAGACAGTTTTTTGGAGATTTTTATATCGATACACGAACGTAACGTTACCTTGTTGATGAAGATAACAATGTGAGAGATACCGATCTGCTTGGCAAGAAGAAGATGCTCTCTCGTTTGCGGCATAGTGCCATCCGTAGCGGCAACAACAAGGATAGCTCCGTCCATTTGCGCGGTACCGGTGATCATGTTTTTGATGTAATCTGCATGCCCCGGACAATCGGTGTGACCGTAATGGCGATTGCTTGTCTGATATTCAACGTGCGCAACGTTGATAGTTATACCGCGTGCTTTTTCCTCGGGTGCGTTGTCGATCTCGGCATATTGTTTCGCTTTGGCGAGTTCCATCTCCGAAAGTACTGGAAGAAACAACGAGGATGATCTCGTTGAAACGCAAGAGACAAAATCACATACCTTTGGTGATTGCCGCTGTGAGAGTCGTTTTTCCATGATCGACATGTCCGATCGTACCAACGTTGCAATGAGGCTTGTCCCTGTTAAATACTTTCTTCGTACTGTAAAACCTCTGCGTTACCAGAACCGATAAATAGGATCCTGCTCGCAATTGACCGTATGATTGCTAAAAAAAAAAAAAAAAAAAAAGAGGAAAACAATGAGAAAAGATCGAGAGAGGTTAGGTGAAATGACAGAATTTGCTTACCTGTTTAACGAGATGTTCGACTAAAAACAGCTGTTTCACCGCTTGCTTGAGTACTGAAAACAAAGCAAACGGCTCAATTGAAAATTAAAGAGGTTAGAATATAACTCTCTTCGATCTAGCGGCTTCCATTTTGACGAAATTGTTTTTCTACGTTTTGGCGTTGTTCCAAAGAAACAGGACCGATTCGCTCCGAAACAACGTTGTGTCGTTCGATTTTCTCGAGTCTACTTACCCGAACTGCAAACCATCTTTGTAGAAAATACCATGTTTGAAAATTTCTCGAACGTTTACGCCGCTTAACCTGCAATATCTCCGATTCAGGGCTCTGAATAACCAACGCGACAAGTGCGACACTCGCGGGAGAATTGTCGACCGAAAATTGTTGCGTAATATCCGTAACTTTAATTGTTAATTGCATTATGCACGTATATCGAAAATACGTATTTACACGTATTTACACGTGCGTAACCCCCCTCCCTCCCCCCTAAGGGATATTCGGCGTAATAAAAAGTTTTGAAGAATTTGACTCGTCGATTGGCGTTCTAGAGATTTCTGTACCTATAGCACATGTACTTGCCAGCTCTTCCATTTTATGATTGGACGAAATAAACGCGGTAATCGTTGTCAGTATTGAAAATTGTTCAGAGACGCAGCTCTTGTCGAAATTTTGGAAAAGTTTGGATTTATCTTTGCGTTGCTAAAACGCTGAATTCGAGCGAGAGTGAAAACGAGATAAAACGGCGATTGGTTGATTCTCGTTCCCTCGCGAGAGAAAATCGTGCGCGTTGCTGAGAGAAGAAAGAAGAAACGAGGATGCGCGTACACGCGCGCGGCAACAACAGGTGAGATCTAATTAATTCGAGAAGAATAACGAGGCACGAGAGGAGGAAGAAGAGAAAGAAGGTGTGTGTGTGTGTGTGTGTATATATATATATATATATATATATACAGATGATGTGGCGGGAATCGGGAGAATTACCATTAGCGTGGTTATAGTGTAATTTGAAGATACTCGGTCAGATAAGAACGTAAGATCGACATGCATTGGGAGTATAACGTGAGATAAATGAAGTCAGATATAAATATACGTGCGTCTGTGTAAAAGGTGATTCCGGACGTCTTTATTCGCGCGTTCGTGAAACATAATGGCGGATTCAATTAACAACAACATAGTGGCGGAGCTATCGCAAAAACAGCAAGTCAGAAAGTTGAACGCGAGGAAAAGAATTGCCGAGTCGGGTCAAAGCGGGGGAAATTAACTTTTGTCTTTTCTCGTTTCAGAGAATATAGACGCTGTACGGACGTTTACAAAGTTTCGATCGACTTTTTCGAGAAGAGGGGAGATTCGAACGAGCAACGATCGGACAAACTCGTTTGTTCGTTCGAATTTTACAGCGGAGGTCCTTTACCTCGCTGGCAACGCGTTCCACGCGTTTCTCGCGGCTGACTCTCCTTTTGTCTCGCTCGATTCCCCATTTACATTCCAGCGTAGTTGATCGCGGCGCTTCCTGTTTCTCACCGCCATACCACCGCGTGCCATTTCCCGCTCGCCGGCTGCCGCTCTCGACTTACGGGGCGAACCGAAAGAAAGCGTCGAAAGAGCGTCCAGCGCAGCGCCGCCGCCAACAGTCGCGCGTCCCCAAGTTGACCAAGGGTTGCTGGCGAGGCGATACGAGGCGATACGAGGCGACGCGCGACGAAACGGTTGGCCAGCGATACCGTTCGCTCGCGCGACCAATCTTCCGAGAGGACTAGAAATTGACGAAACCACTTTTGTCGCAGCGGTAGATGCACCGGTAGATGTACTGCGAAACGATCGAGCGGCAGCAGGAAGAAGAGAAGGGGTGGAACGAGTCGGTTGTCCCGTTTCGTAGTCCGGAATACCAATGAATTTCGAGGCGCGTGACCCGAATCGTATTCGTTGCTCGACACCTCTTCTCTTCCTCTTGCCTCTTTCACATTTCCGCGTGGTGGCCGCCCGAGACGGCTGCGAATGATGGATCGCTCGATCGCTGAAAATCGCTATCGAAGAGATTTGGAAAACGTTTTCAAAGGGACTCGAAAACGCCAATTTCTCGGCGGAAAAATGCGGAAAAATGCGGAAAAGGAAGAAGTTGGGAAGGAAGAGCAAGTAGTAAAAAAAAAAAGTCAGCGACTAGGAGGAGAGAGACAGGGACAAAGTAAGAGACGGAGAGCGCGAGTAAAAGAAGTGGTAAAGAAGAGTGGGAGAGCGAGGGAACACGGTTATGTCCGCTTTTCCATCCCGTTGGTGCACGGGAGCCAAAAGCAGTGCACGAGGGCCGTTCAGTTTGCTTTCAGTCATCATTTGGGACTGCGGAAGGACGCGCACACGGTAGAATATCCCCGTGAGAGATACGTACTTGCACCTGTAGATCGAATCGGTTTGTTCGTCGATACACGATACAAACGTTCGCGCGCTTTTGGAGCCTCGCGGAGGAGAAAGACGATGCGCGGAAACGGCGGAGCGACGGTGGCCCTTCTTCTGCTGGCGATCACGATCGACTGTTTGTTGGTGAGTTTCGAACGATCAAAGTTTCGCAAGCGCAAGTTTCGTGGTTGAAAATGAGGAGAAAAGGGGAAGGGCAAGGCGAAAAGGGCGGTCGAACGCACGTACGTAGCTGTAACTCCCTCGACTTGTTTTAGTAAGGAAACTTTTGCTGGCGAGCAACATCTGACTAACGGTGCATGTCACGCGACTGCGTTACACACTCGAGACGCAAATGTCGCATCTTTCGCTCGTACTCTGTCATCTTCCTCCTCTTTTCTCTTTTTTTCGTCACGTTGCACGTATTCGCTCGACATGCATATATTTGTTCCTTCTCTCTGTTTGTCTGTCTCTTTTCGCGTACGTGCGGGTGGAAAGAAAAGTGTGTAATTGACCTCGACCTTGTGACTTTACAAAGATTAAAGTTTTTTTTTTTTTTTTGTTTGCACTGAATTCTACTCGTTGCGAAATTCCTAATCAACAGTCTAATCTTGAAAGAAAATTCATTGCTTCGTTCTGTAACGCATCTTGAACCCTAGACACTTTTCTCGATAATTAAAATAGTTTTTCCACTATTGTGAAAATTGCAAGACACGCTTCAGAAGCAAAATCGTATCAGTCGTAACTGATGAGTTGGTGAAAAAACTAGGACTAGGAAACGAAGACGACTTTTTTGCCATAAAATTTTATTGGCACGCAAACATTTGAATCGATACAAAACAAATTACAAATTTAAAACAAAGATAATTTTTGCCGAACTCGTTGTCCTTAGTGATAGTGAAAAAACTGCACGACTCGTACCCCAGTACGATTCGTCTCGCCGAAAGGCCCAAAAGCAACTGTTCCAACTGGGAAGCAAAGACGACATTTTTGCCATAAAATTTCACTGATACGCAAACATTTGAATCGATGAATCGATGCAAAACAAATTACAAATCTAAAACGAAGTAATTCTTTCCCTCAGCAGCCGATCCGCGCTTTCTTCTGTTTGTCGTACAGTTTACGACGCTCGTCGAGATCGCAAGGCCTCTCCGCCAAGTCGAACTTTTGACGAAAATCGGACGATGATTACTGAAGTAATCGTTTTGTTCCTCTTGCGAGTATAAACATGATTCAGACACTTGTCGCGAGAGCTGGATCGTTTTCCAAGCGTTTAACCCGCACGTCTTTTTCAGATAGTTTTGCAGCTTCTCAAAAGAATTGGCGTCGACGAATTGAAGTCACCCATTAACAACATCGGACACGTCGCGTTCTCATCCTTTTGCTCTCGATAATTAACAAGCGATTCTTCCAAGAAGATTATCGCCTTCTTCGCGTCACACGGGAGGAGGTAAACGACGACGATATCCAATCGCTGATCACCAAAGAAACACTCCAACCCCGTCCGAGATTCGCTTCAGAAACTTGTTGTTGTGACTCAGATGCAACTCGTTAAGGTGACTGCAATCCTCCATTACCTTCGTCCTTTTTCGCGTACATCGCTGCTCCACCAGCTTTGCGCTCCGTCTCATGGTTTCCACAGTGTGCGAGCAGACGTAACCCGGTATTTGCGTCGGAGCGAGCAAGCCTTGCGAGCCCCGCGTCTCCGTCAAGGTCAAGATGTCGACACCAGCTTTCGGCAAATTTGCCAAGAGATCGTCTAAGTGGGCGGCTAGATTCCGGACATTGAAGAGACCGATGGTCAGACTCTCGAGCAGTCAGAAACGTCTCGACCGATTGGGTTCGATCGTGTCGAGTCTGTGCCTGCGCACACCGTTCGTACTCCTGTTCCAATTCTCTGTTGGCGTTACCCCGTTTGTGGTAGAAGATGAAATGGTCGTCACTGTTCGTGAGGTATAAGCTAGTCCAAGCTAGTCGCTCGAGACAGAACCACGTAAACCAGTCGCTGCTCGTGTCGCTTACTCGTAATCGTACACGACCTGATTGTACGTTGCGCCCTGAGATTTGTGAATGGTGACGGCAGCACCCTCGATAATCGGCAACTGAAGTCGCTAAACTCGAGCTAAACGCGACTTTTCACGTCAACGCTACACGTTCGCTTCCTTATAGGTATCCACGTCGACAAGTACCCCTTTCGAGCAGTCGGGGCTTCGTTGCTCAAACGCATAGACTTCCCCACTCTTGCATCAATCGCCTCAAACCACAGACGGCTCGCAAGTACAACATGGTACCAGTAACGAGTCCGTCCGTTATCAAGCGCATGCGCCAACGCTTGCTATACCGACACCTCGCCGTGTCGGACAGTCGTGCATCCCGTAGCAGATCGCCGCTTTTGACACGCAGGCGTTGCTGTCAAATCCGAACGTCTGTTCCGGGCACTCGGCGATGCCCCGTTCGTTCCAGCATCGTTCGTCCGAGCCAACTGACGCACTTGTCGGTGCCTCTGCATTGGAAAGTGCCGGCCGGTCATCCGGCGTTTCTCGCGGAGCAGCCACTCTCGCTATCTCGGAAGCCACAGTCGCAGATACCGCCGACGCACCTCGAGTGCGGATCGGCCAGGCGACACTCCGTATCGGAGACGCAGTCGTGTCCCAGACTGACGGCCATGATCGGCTCCGTCTCCGTCGAGATTTCCGGCCGCGCTGTGAAAAATTTTTCCTTCTTTTTTTTTTTTTGTTTTTTCTTCGTCCATGTTTTCTTTCTGCTTTTGCTTTTACCAGCGTAGGACAGCAGAGCTGGCAAACTGGCCTGATGTTTGAATCTTATGTTTGAATTTTCAGAGAAATAATACACAATGATGAAAAAAAAAATAGAAACCAAGTACGATGTTCTCTTTTGCGATAATAAGGTAACAGTTTAAAGCGCAAAAAGTGATCCCCTGTGTAGCAACTTGGGATTCCTCAACTACGAGTTTCGAACACTGACTCGCACAAGCCGCAAGTGGCTGCGCGCGTAGCGTCGAGATACCAGCGATCTTCCATGTTAAGCAAAGCAGAGTGCGGAACCCCGCTAGGATGGGTGATCATCTCGGGCCAGCCTAGCGAGAGTAGTTACAACAACAAAAAAAAGCGTGTCTGGGGGAGTCGCTGCCATCATCATCTCCTCCTGGATGAGTCTAGGCAGTGACTCCGAGACGAAACGCAATCCCCCTCCCCCCTCTTCTTATATCATCTCTCCTTCACACTACATCGCAAACAAATCGTGCTTCCGCGTCGCCCAATGCGACACCGAATTTTCGGTATTTCTCGCAAGAACGCGGCGGCATTCTGCTCGATCGTTTGCTCCACGAACCTCGCTTCTTCGACGATCATCACATCTCCCTCGTAACATTTACGACAAACGCGACATTCGTTTCTCTACACTCATCTGTACGCGCATTACTTTCATCGCCATGTACAGAACGCGTGCTCCGGTTTCGCATCCATTCGATTTCGACGACGTATCTCACTCCTCGCCATCATGGACGGAGTGTGACGTTCGAGAACCCTCACGGGAACTCTCTCTCTGGGCTCTCCCAAGTAAATCGCTGGAAGCGACAACTCTTCGCGCGCCCCTGGCGCCTTCTCTAGACGGACGTTCGACGCGCACGTTTATCGCGGCATCGTCGTCGAGGTTACGAGGCAGCAACTGCTTTACCATATCATCATTCACGTCGACAGAGATACATCGATAACCTCTGACCGATTAATTTCTGCAACCCAGTTGGAAAGCGTCGAATCTGCATGAACGGAGGCAATCGAGGCGAGACGAGTCGTTCTTAAAATACAATTTATCGGCGGAAGATGCTTCGGATACGAATGATATTTGAAACCATTACTCCGAGAGAACTTCGGTACCGATTTCCTTGCGAGCGAGGCCCTGCACGTGTTGTTGTTGCATACGCGAAACAACGCGTCTTCCTCATCTCGGAACGTCGAGAAAAATCTAAAGTTGCGCGCTCGTAATCGGGCATCATCTCGTCGAATTCCTTCATTTCGCTACTCCGAGCCATCGTCTCTTCCAACTGCTTCGCTACTTTCGGATCGTGATTCACGCCACGATCCCGCGATCGCTCCGTCCAAGTCTTCGCTTTCGTTTTCATTACGAAGCTACCCATAATCGACGGCAAGAGCATCACGAGAGTACCACCGTTACTTTCTCGCTCGTCGTTGGATGATCCACCAGGAAGAGCCTGTCGCGATGCTTCGTGCACTCGATCGTCACCATTGGGAGACAGGGGCGATCGCCCAGGAGAAGAAGAAGTCTTCTGTTTCGTTTCCGTCGCGTCGACACCCATAATCGACGCCCAAAGCATCGCGAAAGTACCGCCGTTATTTACTCGCTTGTTGCTGGAACCACCATCAGGAAGAGCCTCGTGCACTCGATCGCCACTATTAGGAGACAGAGGCGATCGCTCGATACCAGATAACGACATTTCTACTCAAGGTCTACCGCAACAACCACTTTGTTCGCTCGTCACAGTTGCGACTGAATCGATAAGCAGTCCTGTACCGTTTATATACGATCCGCAGATAAGTGGCAACAAGATTCAGAGCTGGAACGATGGTTTACAGGGGACGACCGGTGACTCAAGCACGCAAGGCGCCAGGCTCGGCGATCGGTGCATCAAGGACGCGGAGTGCCAGTTGAGCATCGATGGTAGTAACTGCGACCGCGGACACTGCCGCTGTCTGCCGTACTTCGCCGCGTACAACCGTACCTACTGCCTCGAAGGTAAGAATTTGTTTTGCGACGATTAGCGGCGTCATCACGTCGACGACGGTCAGTCCGCGTAACAACGAACGCTGTGTTTCATGTGTCTCCCGCGATTGATCCACCGTACGCAGCGACTCTGTTGGGCGAGGAGTGCCTGGTCGACGAGCAATGTACTCTCAAAGTAGCCAACAGCGGCTGCTTGGACGGCTTGTGCGGATGCACGGACGGTTTCCTGCAGTTTCGTCGACATACGTGTCTGGCTGGTAAGTCTCGAGTCGAGCCAGACGGGAAATTTGTCATATCGCTCATTTGTCGCCGATTGCCTATCTCCCTATAGACAGATTGTCTTTTATCGATAAGTATAACTGTTCCCGGTTAGTTACGATAAGCAAAACCTTGCGCAACACGCATCGGCAGCGGTCGTCGAATCCTTTGTTCGTTCAATGTCACAATATCAAGATCGTCGCGCGTTTCCCTAACCGTTTCAGCGGCGAAACTCGGCCAGATCTGCTACGAGCACGCCCATTGTCGACTGTGGCAGCGGAATTCTCACTGCGACTTCTTGATCCCAAACTTGTTCGGACGTTGCCAATGCACGGCGCCTATGCGCCGCGAGAACGACGTCTGCCGACCGGACGATCTCGTCAGACCTCCGGCCGCCGCTGTCGACACAAACGAACGCGGCTACTACCTTTACCCTGTTGTCTCGACACGACGAGCAAACCGAGCCGGCGGCAAACGAGGAACAACAACAACAGCATCAACAGCAGTCGGATCAGGAAATGGAAACAGGTTGACGACGACGGCTCGCGCGCGATTCGACTCGATGGCACCGGCGGATTTTGACCTTCGACTCGATTTTTCGACAGGCGTTGCGATCGATTGGCTGAAAAATGGTAGCAGCGAGTCGTCGAATTCGCTCGGCGCGCAAAACGACAGGTTCCTGCCAACGGTGGACGACACAGACGACAGAGACGACGCGATCGTGGTCGAGGCGATCACCGAGCCATCGGTGGTAATCAGCAGCGACAGTGCCAGCACGTGGATGTCGGGTAAGACCGTAAGGGAGTCTCTGTGGGGCTCATCACGCGCGGCGAGAAAATTCGTAGAAATGTAATTGTGTAGTGTGAAGGACGGATGATATAAGAACGGGGGAGGGGGGTTGCGTTTCGTCTCGGAGTCACTGTGCCGCCTAGACTCATATCTATGATGAATGGCAGGCAGGCAGGCAGGCAGGCAGGCAGGCGACGACTCCCCCCCCCCTCCAGACACGCGCTGTGTTGTAACTACTCTCGCTAGGCTGGCCCGATGGATCACCCATCCTAGCGGGGTTCCGCACTCTGCTTTGCTTAACATCGAAGATTGCTGGTATCTCGACGCTACGCGCGCAGCCACTTGCGGCTTGTGCGAGTCAGTGTTCGAAACTCGTAGTTGAGGAATTCTAGGCTGCTACATAATTGAGGGGATCACTTTTTGCGCTTTAAACTGTTACCGTATCGTAAAAGAGAACATCGTACTTGGTTTCTACTTCTTTTTTTTTTTTTTAACACGTTCGTCGCCACGTCACCCAAATATGAGTGACGTTTTTCTTGTTCAAGTTATAGAATGTTTAATTGGATTTTTAAATAGGATTTTAATGGAACAAGCACTGGCAAATATAAAATATACAAAATAAAAAATTTACACATTATATTATACTTTGTATTAATTTATATTTAAAATAAAATGAAACGTAAGATTCAAGCGTCAGGCCAGTTTGCCAGCTCTGCTGTCCTACGCTGGTAAAAGCAAAAGCAGAAAGAAAACATGGACGAAGGAAAAATTTTTCACAGCGCGGCCGGAAATCTCGACGGAGACGGAGCCGATCATGGCCGTCAGTCTGGGACACGACTGCGTCTCCGACACGGAGTGTCGCCTGGCCGATCCGCACTCGAGGTGCGTCGGCGGTATCTGCGACTGTGGCTTCCGAGATAACGAGAGCGGCTGCTCCGCGAGAAACGGCGGATGCCCGGCCGGCACTTTCCAATGCAGAGGCACCGGCAAGTGCGTCAGTTGGTTCTTCGTGTGCGACGGACGGCCGGACTGCGGCGACGGCTCGGACGAACGATGCTGGAACGAACGGGGCATCGCCGAGTGCCCGGCACAGGCGTTCAGATGCGGCGCCAGCAACGCCTGCGTGTCAAGAGCGGCGATCTGCGACGGGAAGCACGACTGTCCGCACGGCGAGGACGAGGCGGGCTGCAACGATCGACGAAGTAGGTGACGCATGCGCGTGAAACGTCCATTTAGATTGGTTTCGGGACGAACGTAGCTTCGCAAATCGGTGAGTCGACGGGCAAATTCCGACTCGCCGGATTTCGTGGACTATACGCGTCACAGTCAGTTTGTCTCCACGCGATTCGATAATGTCAATCACAAAATAATGATAAACCTCCTAAAACCTGACGACGCATATGGACCCGATGCCAGAAGAAAAACCCAAAACCTAAAATACAGCCATACGCGTTGAAACGCTCGTAGCTTTCGTGAAATTGGAGTTGGTGCATCGTGAAACCTAGAAATGAATCTTTTATTACGTTTCACGATGCAACCTGCCCCCAGACAGCCTATTTAGATTAGGCTGACGCTGGAAAGAGTGACGAAATATGTTTTGCCGCAGAGTGTCCGAGAGGGGCGTTCAGATGCAACAACGGGCAGTGCTTGCCGGCGTACGAGTTCTGCAACGCGGTGGTGTCTTGTCGGGACGGAAGCGACGAGCCAAGAGGGGCCTGCCGCCGCAGGCAGATCGGCAACCATCGTGCTAGAGTTTCGTCCAACCACTGTCCGTTTAGGTGCGACAACGGCAGATGTCGATCGGACGCGATCGTCTGCAGCGGTCGCGACGGCTGCGGCGACGGCTCCGACGAGAAACGCTGTTCCGTTTGCAGTTAGTAGTGGCTTTTTTTTCTTTTTTCTTCTTTTATTACTCGATGCCTATCGCAACGCGCAAAAGTATCTCGCAACGCCATCCGGAACACGTGCGAATGGCGATTAATCGCGCACACGCACGCACTATCTAGTTCTTATCGTTCGCTTCCAGGATGCTCGCCGTTCGCCTGATCGGAGACGAGACGAGTGGGCGTAGTCGGAGAAATTGGCGCGCGCTGATGGGACCGAAAGAGTCGACAACGACGACAACGACGACAACGACGCGCCATTTTCCGCTTTGTTTCGCGGCGAAACAAACGCCCAGCTAACCACTCGTGTCTGTGTATCTACGTTTGTCGATGGATGTTTCGCGATTCGAATAAACGAGTAAAAGATTCGAAAGATCCAAGAGTCCGGCGATCTCGTTTTCTCTTTCTTTCCCCCCTTTCTTTCCTTTTCCTTGCCCTTGAACGCGCAGCAGCGCGAGGTTACCGTTCACCACCAACCCTCTCAACGCTGCCTGCGAGAGTTGTTCGCGAGACGCGAAGAATTCGATTCGGCCACGTTTCCATTCGAAATTGGAGGAGATGCGCGCATCTGCGCGAAGCGAGCCGGCAGGCCCGGTGGGGTGGCCACGCGTCGATAGCCAACGCCGCGTTCCCAACGTCCCACACGCCGAGTTTCCACGACCACGCGAGACCTCTCGCCTCGCTAACCTCGCGAACCGTTTTTTCTCCACTCTCGTTCCGCTCGTTTGTTCCCTCGATTCGTTGCCGGAGTCGACCAGTCGCCCCGACACTGTCCCGCATTGGTCACCGCATTAGTCGCGCCGCAGTCTCTCCCACAGTTGTCACACGGCGTATCTACGCTACGGCGCGCTGCCGCAGCACGCTCCGGAAATACGCGTTACGTCGTATCAACCGTCGTCGCCAGTCGTCGTCGCCAGTCGTCGTCGAAACGTCGTCGAAACGTCGCTGCTCGACTGCTCTGCTCAAAGTCCGTTCGATTCGATCGAACCAGATCAGACCGGACTAGACTAAATTAGAATCGAAATCAGAGTCGCAGTTTCTCGAGTTGGACTCGACTCTGTAGACGGACAGAAGACAGAGTGACGCGCAAGCCGGGGAGGGGGGAATCTGGTAGTTTCGCGACGACGTAGTGACAGAGGGAGAAACGGCGATCGCCGGGAACCGAGCTCGATGACCGTGCGATCGGTCGCGTCGAGGCGACGCACGCGTACGGTAGCGGCAGCGGTAGCGAGAAAGCGCGCAAAAATATGGTCCCGCGAACGTCGAAGTCGGCACTGCCGCTCGCAGACACCGCCGGCACGACCAACAACGCGACCAACGACCAACACCCCTCGCGAAAGCCCAAGAGAGGATCTCGGCTGGTCGTCGACTGCCTCCGCCGGCGACCGGGCGTCGTGCTGCTCCTGCTGCCGGCTGCCCTCCTCGCCAGCCTCTACGTCGTCTCTTCCGAGGAGGACTACGACTTTGAGCCGCGGTATCCGTCGCTGTTCAATTCGTACAACGTCGCCGAAGGTAATTTTTGGCACTTTTGCTACTTTAGCTTCACCATCGCCAATCTCTTTTTTTACCTCACTCGATGCTTATCGTCGCACTATCCGTTGCCCGTTATCTCAAACGTTGACGCAATATATCTCTACGTTTTCGTAATTGAAACTCAACGAGACTCCGCTTTGGCAACTGTTTTCCGCCGCAGGGACGATGGAAGGTTATCTAGTGTGGAACTCGAGGTGTCAGATGCCGTCAAAGGAACCGATCGACCCGTCGATACGCTCCTACGTGAAGAAGGAAAAGTTTGAGAAATGCGGCTCGGAGCCGTCGTTCACCGCTCTCTCTCGGCGAGAGAACGGCACGGTGGTGTTGACGGTGGATCCGGCGGCGGCGGTTCGCCATCCCGGTCTTCGTTGCTGCTGGGCACCGGTCTACAGGGCGGAGAAACAACCGGCGAAACCGACCAAGGACAACAACGTGGACTCGTCGATCGTGTGAGTGGATCGCGAGAGGACCAAAGAGGTTTGGTAACCGACCGACCGACCGGCCGACCGACCGATCGAACCAAACCGGACCGATTTTCTCCTTGCAGGGTGAAACGATGCGAGAGCTTCGAGGGAGAGGCGACGTTGCCCGACGACGAGGCGCAAGCCGCGATGGTCAGCTGCACCAGCACAGAGTCCGACGACGACGACCACCACCACCACCACCACCCCCCCGGTAAACGACGCGCGCCACGCGGCAAGATCCCCATCTACGAGAACGTCCACGCGATCCCGAATCCCGACAAGGTTCGCGATCGGATGCAACGAGCGCAGTCGACCAGCACCCTCGCCTCCGCGTCGTTCAACGTCGCCACTAACGCTACTTTCAACGCCACTTTCAACGCCAGCGACCATCACTTTGCCGACGCTCCTCTCTCCAGAAAGTTGAGCGTCCTGATGCTCGGCATCGACAGCGTCAGCCGACTGAACTTTATGCGCAGCGCCCCCCTCACCGACCGATACCTGCACGAGACCGGCTGGATTCGGTTCGACGGGTACAACAAGATGGGCGACAACACGTTCCCCAACGTGATGGCCATCCTCACCGGGCAGAATCAGACGCAGGCCTACACGCTCTGCAAACCGACGGTCCCGCACATGCTCGACCGCTGTCCCTTCCTCTGGCGGAACTTTCGCGACGCCGGCTACGCGACCGCCTACGGCGAGGACGAGACCGCTCTCAACACGTTCAACTATCTGAAGCTGGGCTTCGACCAGCCGCCCACCGACTATTACCTCAGGCCGTACATGCTCGCCTGCGAGAAGTTGCTCAAAGTGAAGAAGAGGTAAAAAAAATGAAGAAACCGTTCGTTTTCAGAGGGGATTCAGAGACGTGCCTCAATTTTCGTAACTTGTACGCTGTTACGCGCTACACTTTTTCCTTTATTTCTCTCTTTTTTTTTCCCTTTTCATATTTTCCGCAGATTCAGGCTCAAGTACTGCACCGGACCAGAGACCAGCTTCGACAGAATCCTCGACTACGCGGTCGAGTATGCGCGCGCGTTCCTCGGCCTGCCGTACTTTGGCTTCTTCTGGACCATCAGCGTGAGCCACGAGAACGCCAACGGGCTGTCGTCGATGGATCGTCGGCTGCTCGACAAGCTGCAGCGGCTGGAACGCGAGGGCGTCCTCAACGACACGATGGTGGTGCTGTTGAGCGACCACGGGATGCGCTGGGGCCCGATCAGGAACGCGTTCGTCGGATGGTACGAGGAGCGGCTGCCGTTCCTCTACTTTTGGCTGCCGGAGTGGTTCCGCGTCGAACGGCCAGACGCCTACTCGTCGCTGCTGGCGAACAGCCGCCGGCTCACCTCGCCGTTCGACCTCTACGAGACGCTGAGGCAAGTGCTCGCGTTGTCCGGCGGCCTGGCCGATCCGTCGGCCGGCTGTCCCGGTTGTCGCAGCCTCCTCGCCGGCCCGGTGCCCCTCGAGCGGGGCTGCGCCGACGTCGGCGTCTCCTCGCACTGGTGCGCCTGCACCGCTTTTCGCCCGGCCGATCCGCGCGATCCGCGCGTTCAAAAGGGGGCGCGCGTCTTTCTCCAGCACGTCGACGACCTCCTGCAAACGCCCTCCTATCGGGACAAGAAGGGCAGACGGCTGTGCGCCAAGCTTCGCCTGAAGAAGCTGCACCGCGTCGAGCGCGTCCTCGACTTTGCAAACTCGGCCGCCGTCGCCTATTTTTACATGATCCAGGTGACCCCCGGCGACGGCAAGTTCGAGGTGACGGTTCGACGCCACGCCAACGGCACCTACACCGTGTCCGACCACGAGATCAGCAGGCTCGACACCTACGCCTCCGCCGCCGAGTGTCTCGATCGCGGAATCAAGCAGTATTGCCACTGCCTCAAGTGAATCTCTCTCCCCCGCGATTCTTCCATCGGATCTCCGATGGAAGAATCATCGCACTTGGCAGACGGCCAACTCCAACGTCTCCAACCGCTACGCGCGCCTGCGATCTAGCGACCAACGACCAACAACTCGATCAATCAACCGCTACCAACCTATTGACCCTGAACGCCAATACCGAACGTAATTCGTCACGCGCGCGCCAACGTCAAACAAATATATATATATATATACGTATACGTACGAACCACTCGTGTATATTCTCTCGCGCTACGTGTGAGAGATTCTCACGTGTGTGTGTGTGTGTGTAGGTGTGTATAGTCTGTACAATATACACGTATGTATGTACAGTATATTTTACTACGTCTCTTTAAGCGTAACTCTCCCTCGCGAATCTCCTCGCGGAGAAAGGGACATGCAAAAACGAAAGGTACGATCAAACGTCGTCAAAGGCGACTTTGATCATTTCGTTGCCACACGTCGACGTGTGTTACCAAAAAATAAATCTTTTTCGCAAAAAATATTCTCTCTCTCTCTCTCTCTCTCTTATCTCAGGCGATGAGCGAGACGACGACCGAGTGCCGTCAATTGGAAAGAGCGTCGAGGCTGAATCGAGAAACGCGTCCAATCTCGCGAATCGTTCCCTCCTCGCCAACCGATCGTCGACGCGTCGTCGATCCGTGCCTCGGCGTTCCGTACAGCATCACCGTCACCGATTGCTTCCGGCCGTGCGCCACCGCCAGGCCTCTTCGTGCCAACAGCTCGTTCAAAATTCGAATTCCTTCGCAGAGACTCTCCAGATCGCAGCTCGAGTATCGTCGGCAGCCTTCGACGTTGCCGCGCGACGAACCGATCGAGACCGGGTCGGAGGCGTGCATGCTCCTCCGACCCGGGCTCGCTCTCAACTCGCCGTTGCTCAACTTTTCGTAACTGTTGATCAACGCCCCGATCGACGTCGACGATCTGCCGACGAGGTATCCTTCGCGCGATTGAATCGGCAATTTCCTCGCGGATCTTGCAATGGTAGTACCGCCGCGCGCCACCGGCGAATCGCCGCTCTTCTTCGTTTCTCGCTTTCCTCTCGATCTCCCACCTCCCAGTAATTTCACGATCGCGCTGCTTCTCGATCGGAACGGCAATTCCTCTTCCTCTTCCTCCTCCTCCTCATCCTTCTCCCTCTCCTCTTCACCCATTTCCTCGTCTTCCCCGCTTCGCTCCAGTTCCCATTCTTTTCGCCAGCTGCCAATTTTCTGTCGTTTGTTCGTCTCCTCGAGCGTCGATCGTCCCGCGAGACTTCGATCCATCGAGATGCAGCGAACCGGCCACAGGCGACCGACGGATCGTTCTTTGAGCGACGACGACCGACGCACGGTCGCGCAGCCGCAGGCACCCTCGCACGAACATCCGGAGCTAACGGAGCCATCGTCCGTCGATTTGACTCTGTTGAAATTTATCTTATCCTCGATAGCTCGTACGTCGCTGTCCGCGACGACCTCCCTCGACGGCTCCCCTCCGCCTCCGACTCGTCCCTCCGTAACCAACCCGATGACCGCTCTGGATCGTTTCTTCGTATCCTCGATCGTTTCTTCCGCGTCTCCTCCTCCTCCTCCTCCTCCTCCTCCTCCCGATGGCTGCTCCGTGTTGCTCGAAGCAGCGGACGAGCACCTCCGCTGCGAATCACACGAGGCATCGGCCGTTCGGATCGAGTTCGAAGCGCCGCGAATCCGCGGATACGCACCGAGCAGCTCGGCGTTGATCGACGCCGCGTCCGACGACCGACGTCCGACGCTCTTCGGGGAGGACGATCCCGGAGAATCGTCGTTTCCGGACAGGGACGACGACGAGAATTGTTCGTCGTCGGCTCGGCGAAACCAGTCGTCTCGCCGAGTCGTCGTTTTCTCCTCCTCCGCCTCCTCCCTGTTCTCTTTCATCTGCTTCTCCTTTTCCTCCTCCTCCTCCTCCTCCTCCTCCTCCTCCTCCTCCTTGTCGTCTCGCACACCTGACGAAACGTTTTCGCGTGAAACTTGCAAATGCCAAGTAGCTCGCGTCTACTCGGCAAATACCGATACTCACGCTCGTTCGAATCGATCGGCGCTAGTCCGGACACGCTGAAATGTCGCGACATGGATCCTGGCGGTGTGACGTACGGTGGCGGCGGGCTCTCTGGCACTCGAGTCGTCGCGCGACTCTTCGAGAGGCCCGCGTCCTGGCTGCACGCTGCGGACGCCGTGGCGCGGCCCGTTCCGCGACTGCTGCTGCCTGCCGTCGACTCGGTCAGCGAGCAAACCGAGGATCGACCAACGTCCAACCTGTCCAAGTTCGAACGTAGCCGAAGCGATAACAGCAGCTAATAATCGAATTCGTACGATTCGAGAGGCAAGAGACACGCTTGAGCTGGTAGTAGCTTACTCACGAGCAGCTTTGGCTGGGAGAGCTTCGACCGCGCGGCTCTCGACCAAACGCTCTCCTCTTCTTCCGACCGATCGTCGAATCCGAGTCGAACCCGAGCTTGACCACCTCGTCGTAGCCAGGCGGTGCCTCGTACACCGGCGGGTCGTCCGTCACGGCGATCTCGTCGATACGCGCGCCGTCTGCAATATCGAAAACTGTGTCGAAAGTGAGACGGTGAGAGAGAGAGAGAGAGAGAGAGAGAGAGAGAGATCGACTCGATCGACGCACCACGCTCCTTCACCATCATCTGTCCAAGTCTTTCAACTTTTAACTCGGACTTGGAAGCTACTAGCTACATCTTCCTACCTAGAAGCTCGCTGATCGTTTGCAGCCTCGACTGCAGCTCTCTCTGCTGTCTGGCCCTGGCGCCCATTCTGTACAGCAAGATGATCAGCGCCGATATCAGGACGATCAGACCCAGGCTGCTCGCCACAAACACCAGAGTGGCCGTCTTCAAGTCCGGGTACCGATCGATCTTTGGAAAGTAGTAGTTTGCCTTGTTTGCGTGCCACTTTCGATCTTGCGGCTCCAGCTCCCAATCTACGTAAAATTGTTTAACAAACGTGGCCGATATCTTTGAGATTGCTAAAGCCTAAAAAAGTTCGAGGCACGTACCTCGAAAGCAGGTGGCCGGCTCGTCGCTGTTGTCGCCGCAGTGATCGAACCCGTCGCAATTCAATTGACTCGGTATGCATCGGTGGTTGCGGCAAAGAAAGTCCGATCCCGCGAAACAGTCTGCGAATTGACGATTACGCGTCAGATAGGGATGGGTGGAGCAAACGATGGCCAAACAAGCGCCAATGCCGCCGCTCACCCATGTAACTAAAGGCCGCGTACGCGATCGCCAGCTGCGACGGCGGGCCAAACGTTCCCCGCAGACTCACGTGAAAGCCGCTGGTGACTGGTGCCACGTGCTCCCTGTGCCTCGGCGGTTGCACTTGACTCGCCGGATGTCTCAGGATCTCGAGCGGCAACAGGGCCGACGTGGGTCCCTGCTTCACCACCAGCTCGGTATTGCCAGCTGCGCGAACCAACACGCGAAAATACAAACGCGAGACAATCATAGACATAGGGGACAGAGATAGGGGAATAGGGGAAGCAACAGTCACTCACCCATGTCCGCGAACGCAATCACCTTTAGATACATGTGCGTCTTCATGTGCAAAAAGTTCTTCGGCGGTCTGATCAGCCAGACGCAGTCGTACGTTTTCACCACCTCGCCCACCACCATGTCCATCATGGTAATGGTGCCGCCGAGATTCTCCACGTAGCCGCCGCAGTCGGTTATCGGTTGCACGGATTTGTCCAACGGATGTCCGATCACGAACGAGTAGAAGGCCTTGTAACCCAAACCGGTGCCGCCGTTCGCGTAGAATCGTATCAGCAACGAAGGTCCGGAGCTCACGATCACCGGTGGACGAAATCTCGCGCCGCTGCTCACGTCCAGTCGTTGACCGTTCCAATCGTAAAACTGTTCGAATCACGTAGCAAGCACGTAGCAAGATCACGTGTAAGAGGCTTCCTCCGGAGGATCCAGGATCGCGCTTACCTCCATTATCGACACGGTCGCCAGCTGAAAATCGCTAAACAGCAACCTGATGCGACAGGAGGGTGCTTCGCTCGGGCAGCTGACCACGTATTCCAAGCCAAGGTCGCGAGGATACCGAGCCGGGAAAAACGGAGACGTTAGAATCCCACCGCCAGTGTTGTTCAGTCCCTTGGCCGTCTGACCGTTCGTCGTCGTCGTCGTCGTCGTGGTCGTCGTCGTCGACGACGACGACGACGTCGTCAATTCCGTGCCCCTCAGGTGCAACCTGTTCCCTGCAAACAGATCGACGAGTTTTGTCATCTCCTCCGACGACTCTCTCGAGTCTTTCTCACTTACTCTCTGCCGTGTACTCGAGCGTGAACGCGTGCTTGTGCGACTGGCTGTAGAGCAGGGTGATGGACAAGGTTCTCGTGCTAGATCTGTACGTGATCGGTGCGTACAATCCGCAGAACGGAGTTCCCGACACGTCCTCGTACGGCGGCTCCGAGATCCAAACGTAGTCGCACCTAAACGAACGAGAAGCCATAAGTTTCCCAAGTTCGACAACGTAGCGTTCGCCGCATTCGCGTTACCTGCACGGGCTGTCCATCGTGACGCTTCCGTCGCCGCAATGATGCGGCAACGCGATACTCCCAAACGTGGCGATAATCACGCACGACGGGCACGTCACCAACTCGAGACTGCACTGAGCGTGCGAGCTGTTGCTCGCGTATACTCGCGAGCCCTCTTGCCTCGCTTCGTTTTTCACGAACGAGACGTTCTTCGCGTACAGTATGCCCCTCTCGCCCAGCTCCAGGTACAGCCGCCGTCCGTTTTGAACGCCGCAAATATCCTCGTTTCGTACCACGTTGCCCTCGCCCGTCACCACCATCCAACAACACCACAGTCCCATCCCTAGAATCGCTTTTGCCGCCAACATTGCTTTCACCCGCTTCCGCTTCCGTTTCCACCAGCTGGCTACGCTTTTACGATATCTCGATGTGTCTAAAAGTCTATCGTTGTTGCCACACGGTACGTGTACGTCTTCTCGCGAGCGAAGCAAACCTTCTGTCCGTTCGAGAAACTGCCATCGCGATTACGCGCGTAATTTCATTAGTTCGCAACGCTGTTACGTACCTCCTTATTACGGTATAAAGCATTTTTATGGTATCCTTTGCACGGCTCTCCTCTGTCTCGTTCTTCTCCTTTTTCCTCTCCTCTCCTCTCCTCTCCCACCTCTTTCTTGCATCTGCGTCGCTTCGAAAAAACCAAAGCTATTATCCTATCGTCGCTTTTCCATCATATTTCTCGTCGTCGTTTGGACAAGTTGCGAGTTACGTAGCGAGACGGAGAGCACTGTACAAATGCACGTAGAATACCTGTTGATCGGAAATTTGGAACGTGATTGTTTCACATCACGCAATTCGAGCCTAAACACATTCCGCTTCGATTGGCAGACCGACGAGACTTTCTTTTACAAATCGCAAACGCTTCCTTCGAATCCGCCATCGCGTTCTCGTAACGCGCGCCTTTTGAATTTTAGTTGCGAGAAGCGACGTTGGACGTCGCTTTCGAGGAAAAAGACAGCGAGAGCGAGCGAATAAGAGAGAGAGAGAGAGAGAGAGAGAGAGAAGGAGGGGAGCAACGCAAGACTTGCGTTATCGCTTACTATCAAAACAAAGCAGAGGTATGAAAGAGGACGAATTGTTGTCCGAACCACAAGAGTACTCAGACAACATGTCGGATATGGATCTCGCCATTAATTTGGAAAGACAGAGGTTCCCATTTTGTATAGTTTGGACGCCTCTACCGATTCTGACGTGAGTAAAGCTGGAAAAATAACCTCAATCGGCGTCGCGCTGAAACCCACTAAAAGTCGTTCGATCGATATTTCTCTGCAATGACGTTTCGTCGCGTCGCGATCTCTACTGCTTACTGCGCTCGACTACTTTCGCGTTTCGTTGTAAGGTATTTTTTACCGATCATCGGTCACATGGGCATTGCCACATCCACCGGTGTGATACGAGATTTCGCTGGCCCGTATCACGTAGCCGAGGACAACATGACGTTTGGAAAACCCACGAAATACATGCAACTGAACTACGCCAAGGCCAAAGGAGGCGTTCAGGGATGGGATTCCGCCGTTGCGGAAGCCAGTGAAATTTACAAAACTAGGATGGTTAGTGTTTCGCGTGCTCCTTTTTATTTTCACAATTCTCTCTCTACGGCTACGTGTGTGTAAATTTACTCCACAGCACAAGTTATGCTGCGACAATTGTCACTCTCACGTAGCCACAGCGTTAAACATAATGTCGTACGACAACTCAAACAGTTGGAACATGGTAAAGTTAGCATTGCTCATTCTCGTTTACGGAAAGTACGTGAGGTAAGGATTCTGCGTCTTTGACATTATATACATTATCGTTCGACATTTTACAATTACAACACGCTTGTCTTTCAGTTTTACAGGTTTTCTTAAAACTTGGATGCCGTTTTGTCTCTTGGTACTTGCCGTCACTTCACTTTGCCTTTTATTGCGATAATCTCGAAATATCGGCGCTGCGAATGTAACGCACAACGCTTGTACGTGCTGTTGTTACCAATTACCGTTATCGTCGATTCACTTTATCAAGCGGTAATAACGGGTGTCTGTACGTGTACACGTGCATGTACGTCTCACGGTGAAGCAATCGATCGTTCGATTGGGATGCTTAATACATTTATTGAAAACACGCATTGACACTTCAAAATTAATGGTCTGATACAAATGTACAATCTGGCGACATAGAATATAGAAAATATACTTAAAACTACCAAATGTTACGTTACATTACAACGTGAACGTGCGTAGAAAAGCATCGTAGACCACCGTGCCTGAGTGAACATGGTTTACCCTTTCTCTCTCTCTCTTTCTTTCTTTCTTTTCCTTCCTTTCCTCTTGTACGCGTTTGATTGATCCAAGCGTACAGTTAGAGGTGGCCGATCGCGGAAACACGTGCACATTTTGGTGCACAGGGCAATACGACGAAACAAAATCACTATTCGTCGTTTCTACTATTCATTTCTGCCATGATGCCTTCTTCCAACGAAAAGCTATAGTCGTAGTTTTGATTTTCTATTCTCCCTATGAAAGAGAGAATCTCGCCGATTCTCAGCTGGTCTATCTCAAAGTCGTTGTTCGCGCTAATCTCCAAACGTTTGCACAACTTGAACGGAACTCCGTTCAAGTAGTGCGGCGCGTTCTCTCCTTGATTAAAGTCTTTGGACGAGTCATCGGACGGCAAGGGCTGGCCAAACTCGGAAACCGCAGGAATGTACGGATACAAGTTACCGCTGGGATATGGAACCGTGCCGTCGTGGCCTTTGTTCGTCGAAGTCGCTGCGCTCCAACTTGGAAACATCTCGAATCCATCGTTTTGACTCGACGGCTGCTCTTCCTCCGTCGAATCCGGCGGCGAATCCTTCTGTTGTTTCTTTCGTCCGAAGAACCAAGACATTTTTTTAACTGCTACGATGCGGAGCAACGATCATTCCAACGTGTTAAACGCGTAAGACGAGAGGCACAGGTTATCTGCGTAAAAAAAAAACTTGCCAACATAACCAACATCGACCGATCGACGAAAGAAAGGAAAATCAAAGTGAAGAGCGATTCGCTCGATTCCGATTCAACGATAAAAGGAAGAAGGGGAAATACTTACGTACGTCCGATGAAGATTGGAGAGAAAAAGAAAAGCTTCCGTTCAAAAGCTGTGCATAGCCGACCAATCGTTAGTCATCGAACCCGTTTCTCGTCACGTTGCGTCAAAAGACGCAAATAAATAAAACAATGTGAAATCTGTCGAATTCCTCACTCACAAAGATGCGTACCTTGAAATTAACGGCAAATTAATTATTTATTTACCAAATTATTTATTTACAACGACGGAGAGCAACGTTTCGAACGAAAAGAGCACAGTTTCTTGGTTAAACGTCACAGGGTTAGGACTGTCTTGCGAAAACATATTGCTTCGGAGATTGGCCGTCAGATGTTAGCACCGCGGTGAACTTAACCGAATGTATACGTACGTGTGTGTACGCAAGTATACGTATGGTGGCGCGGCGCAAGCGTTCGAGTAGTCGACGAGTCGAGATTAGGATTATTAAGAGGTACATCAGAGAGAGGATGGGAAGGGGGAAGGGGGAAGGGGGAAGGGGAGAGAGAGAGAGAGAGAGAGAGCGCAGTGGCGCGACGTCATCGCGGTAATCCTCGTCGCGTTCGAGGTCGTTCGAGCAAGATACACAGCACGGCAGTCGCAGTGGTTGGCAAGCCTGCAACGGTTCGCCAAGTTGTAGGTTAGAGAGACAGCTCGTACGAGTAGTTGTGACGACGACGACGACGACGTCGCGAAATCGCGGGGAGCGACGATGCGTTGAGAGACGAAGGCGGAAGGTGCAGTCGGTGATCCGTGCGAGTAGAACGGTGTCGCAAAGTGTGCGCAAAGTGCGATCCCAGCAGGTACGCGCACGTCGTTCCGCAAAATCCAATTTACGCGTTCCTCGTGTCTCTTTCGGAACGCATGCGTGCTACCAAGGTAACCAAGTGCATCTGGCAATAATCGGACGAGCCGTTATAGTTGAACAAACCACGTCGAGGTAGCAGCGCGATCGCATTGTTTTTATGTTTCTCGTGTGTGTACATGCCATGCATATACGCTCTGTGTAAGGCGTATCGCGAGTGTCTCGCGAGTGACCAGCGTTTCTTCCTTCTACGCGTTTGCCGTTTTACTCGTTACTCGAGTATTTGTGCTGCAGGCGAGTTTTACACCGGCTGCCGTCGCGAAACACTGGTTACGTTCGTTGTTCGCGAAGGTGTGGCAGCGTTACCAGTAAGTCCTCGGTGTTGGTGAATTTGCGCGGTACCGACCATTGCTGGCTGCTCTCTCTCTCTCTCTCTCTCTCTTTCCCACTTCTTCGCCGCGTTTCTTCCTTCTGCTCTCTTCTTTTCTCTTTTTCTTTTCCTCTCCTCTCCTCTCCTCTCCTCCTCTCCTCTCCTCCTCTCCTTTCTACTCTTTTCTTCCCCTCTAATTTCTCCTGCTCTTCCTTTTTCTTTCTACCTTCTTTTTCTCCGTTTCTCCTCTTCAACGATCAATCTTTCGTATCTGCTCTTCTCTTGCCTTCATGTCACACGCACGCACATACGCACGACATGCACATATGTGCATGCACGCGCGTATACACACCTGCACACATAGAAACGCACCCATATCTCTCTCTCTCTCTCACACGCGTGCTCTCGTTAACACGTACACACGCACACGTACAATATTCTGTACAAATCTACGCGTCGCATTTTTGCCACGTGTCGAGCGATCAAAATGTATCTGTAGTTGAACAATGTTGGGCGGATTGTTACACGCGATTGTTACAGCGTTTGAGCATTGTTCGTTCGTGTCGGACCGTTCGAAAATCGATTCTTCCGCTTTGAAAGATCCAACTGTTTCGCCGACGAGAGCGAGTGACCGCTTTCGTGACTTTCGATCTGTTACCGCTACCGCTACAATCGTTCTTTACTCGACGCACGACCACTACCACCATCATCGTACCACCACCACCAGCGTCATTACCACCACCATTATCACCGTCGCCACTTACACTACACTACCACTACTACATTGTCATCATCATCATCATCATCATCGACGTCTTCGTCATCGTCGTCGTCGTCGTCGTCGTCGTCGCCGTTGCCGTCGCTGTCGTCTTCGTCGCCGCCACCGCCGCCGTCGTTGTCACGGACACTGACACGAGACTCGTTCAACAGACTACAAATACCGACACCACTACCGATACAATTTTTCATCGCAACTGCGATCAAACGTCGAGCATGCCACTTACTCGCGATCCTCTCCGTTTGGAAATGTCCAATGTGCCTTTCCAAAGTCTGGCAAGTGGAGAGTAACGCAAGTTGATTTCGCGCGAACCGTGAAACAACTTCCGTCCCATTCCACGTGACATTGGCGGCGGACACAAGTACACAAGTACACAAGTACACAAGTACATACGATTCTTTTCTCCTCGTTTCTCTTCGTTCGAATCGAACGTTGGTCGCGCTTCGTTTCCCGAGAGTCGACGCTTTCGTTATCGGCGATACACGCCGTTTGAAACATTAATACGGCGTTCGTTCTGCGTCCCGTTACATTATCCTATCCTCGCTCGCTTGGAATTGATTCGACGCTCGTTTCAGCGTGTTGTGTACGTACGTGCAAGTACGCGCGCATACCATCTGGTGCTACAGAGTGCACGATTCTTTCCATCTCCGATCAAATCGGACGCGTTTGCGTCGAATTGACAATAAAAGGGGGGAAATTTCGCGTGAAACGCGAAATTGAAGCGTTCGCCGTGCGGAAAAACGATATCGATCGTGCTTGGAACAGAATTCAACCCGATCCGAGCGAGGTGCTGACCAAGCGGGATAACAACCGTTCGAGAGATCGCGAAACCGTTCCCTTCCACGATCGATCGTATCTCGCGATCCTCCAACTTTTGCTGAAACGCAATTCTACCCTGCGGAAACGCGACACGCGACACGCGACACGCGACACACGACACACACCAACACCACGCACCGCACCGGAATAAATTCAATCGAAACGTGAAATTTGGATTTCCCAGAACTGGGTCGCACGGCGCCGCCTCCGTCACGTGGACGCTTCCACTCGCGCGTTTCTCGTTTCCAATTTCATGATTGCAAGTCCTAGCTTTGTAGCTTTCTTTTGCACAGAGAGAGCGAGCGAGAGAGAGAGAGAGGGAATGGGAGAAAGAAAGAAAAAATTGTTTGTTGGCGTTGCAGGAAACGCATGCGACCAAGACAGAAGAGAGTTACAACGTTGCAGCGTTGACGGTAAATGCAGGGCTCGGTGAATGTTGGAGGAAACAGAATGTCCAGCGAACAAGCGCGAACGGGCGCCGTCGCGACCAAAGGTAAGTTTTTGATGGCAGGGAGAGCGAGATGGATTTTGGTACGCGTGGTTCGGATTTTGCGGTTTCAATGCGAAGCAAAAATGGCAAAAACCGAACGGGCCAGTGAAACGGAAAGGTCCAGAATCGGTCCAGAACGATGCTTCGATTCTCGATTCGCGAGAGGAAAGAGAACCGAGACGCGAGATACGCGATGCGGTCGAGGTCATCGTCTACATCGGCGATCCATGGCTGTGGTTGTTGACGGTACTCTAGCAGCGTGGGAATCCACGTGACGCGCGCATTGGGAAACGATCGCAAAGATAACGACGACAACGCGCTCGATCCAGCCAGTGACAAATCGTTGCGAACAACTGGTTACGACGAGGGGAGAACCACGCGTTTGATCAATATAACATAACATCTACATTTCGGCAATTTTTCACCCTCGCTTTAGACAGATACGCGATTCTCGATCGGTGTACCAACGCGTTTTCCACCAGACGAAAGTCAAATTGATATTTTTTCGTTCATCCGTCTCTCTTTTTGGGTCTGTGTTTTTGCTTGGAGACTCGCAAGGCTGCGTGTGTGTGTGTGTGCGCAACGGCAACGATCAAACGTCGTTGATCCTCGCGCCATAAATGTTCGATCATAGTCGTTCCTTACGGTTGATCGCGAAATCGCTGGCGCGCTCTCAACGTCAACGTGCGGAGGTTCATTCATCGTTTGGTATATATTTTCGATCCGTGCCACCCCTTCTCTTCCGCGATCGCGCACTTGTTGCCATTGAGCGCCGAGACGAACCGTACGTTCGCGCATAGATCATCGACGCGACACGATGTGACACGATTAGACCCAGACTAAACCGGATCAGTGACGAGACGAAACGGAACGACGGGGTGGGGCGAGGGTGAGGGAGAGGAGGATGTGACAGACAGACAGACAGACAGACAGACAGACAGACGGAGAAAGAGGGAGGGAAGCAACAAAAGTCAAAAATTGACATTTTCGGCGGAGGGGCGGGGGAATCGTGGTTATTCTCAAACCAAGAGAAATATTATTCTCGGGGTTCGCGCTCGAGAGTTCGAAGCGAGAAACGTGTAACGGAGAAAAATGGGGGGAGGAGAGAGTGGGGTGCTAGACGAGGCGCGACGTGGTCCGAGGAAGAAAAAGGCGAGTAAAAATAAATCTCGAAAAGCACAGCGGGGATCTCCTCGATCCGAAATAGATCGTAGATCACCGACCGTCGTTATCTGTCATTGGTGATCCATGATCCATGATCCGTCGTCGTCGTCAATCGTCGGAGCCACCGGTTAAGCAGAGGCGAGAACTAGAGAAAGAGCGGGAGAGCGGGAGAGAGCAGGAGAGGATATAACGTTTGTTGCACGGTTTCTCGAGCTTTCTATTTTTAGACGGCCCGATCGAGCATACGGGCATCGTCAAGGCCGCGCGTTGCGAAACGATTATCGGCGGCGGTGGCACATGTTGCGCCCGCGCTACCAACCGAACCAAATCGACCCGACTCGACTCGACTCGACTCGACTCGACTCGACCCAACCCAAGTCGACCGACCCACCTCGTCCTCCCGACAGCCGACAACTCGCGATTCAGTCGAGTCTCCTCTTCCTGGCTGCTATCTTTTTCGACAACGACGATCAGAGCGAGGGGAGGAATCATCAGTCGGGTAACGAGCCGCTTTTCTTACTTCTTCGGCCGTACGACTCGTCGACGAGCAAAGACGTAGGATGTCGAGGCTCTCTGGTTATGATATTCGGTAGGTAAGCCAAGCGACGGCTTCTCACGTGCGACCAATTTCGTCTATTGATTTGGACGACGGAGACTAGCAACAGCAGCAGGATTCCTATGCACTTGATGGTCATGATTTTTCGCGTGTCGTGCTCCGAGGACGCGGTCCACGTTAGAAACTCTGCAACGTCCTTGGCCATTTGCGACTCGGTCGCCGGCGTACCGTCGTCGTACTCGATCATTCCCTGATAGAGCATCTGCAAAGAGTAAAAAAAGAGTGGAAAGAAGCAGCGAGAATTCGTACGACTGCTGCTGTGCTGCGAATGCTGGCGTCGTACTCGCGGCATCGTCGTGAATCCTCCGGTAAAGTAAACGTTAAAGTATCGGTCCTCGCTCGGCGGGATCCCCGCCGGAGGTTCCATCCATCCGGTCAGCAGGGAAAACACGTAATCCACGCCGCGTCTTCGCGTCAGAACCGCGTAGGTAAGATCCGGCGGGGAAGCGCCAAAGTTTGCGGCCCTAGCCGCTTCCTCGTTCGGATACGGAGACGGAATTTGGTCGGTCAATTTGCCCGGTCTGGTGTAATAGTCGCCTCGTTCGTCGGGACCGTCCTCCACCTGATCTCGAAACGAAGGATTTCTTTTTTTTTTTTTTTTTTCCTCCTCCGACAATGAATCGAGATCCAAAAGAGATCCAAGAGAGAAACGTTGGAAACCTCAAACTCGGCGGCGATCCGTTTAACCTCTTCGGCCGTGTGCGTTACGTTGACCAAATCGAGGAAACGAACAAACTGCAGGCTGTGACACGCGTGGCACACGGTGCGATAAACCTGCCATCCTCTCCTCAGAGCGGCGTGATCGAACGCCTTGAACGTACCGTTGAACGCCCATGGATACCTCGGCAGCGAAATCTCCGGATTGTTCCCCCCGGACGCTTTCACCGACCACGGCCACTCGGTCAGAAAGTACAGAGCCACGCCGCAGCTCCCGATCGTCGTCCCTCCTCCGACGAGCCCGAGCCCGAGCCCGAGCCCGAGCCCGAGCCACGCTTTGTTTATTTTGCCAAATCGACCGCCGCTACGAAACTTACGAGACAGAACGCGACGAATCCTACCGATAAACGCCATCGTGATAAACGCCGATACGATCGACGCTCGAAAAACGCTCGTCCTTTGTCCTCGGCGCCAATGTTTCCAATTTCTTCGTTAGTTTCTTCATCGAACGCAACCATGTTGCGACGCGAAGATGCTGCGGCTATATAATCGATTCGTCCGCGTTCGACGATCGCAGTGCCGATGCAAGTAAACGCGTACGAGTATTCGCAAGTTGGTTCGTTGGTTCGCCGATTCGTGAACGTGTGTAGCTTCTCTAGAGGTTACGTAACACGCGAGCGACGTTACACAACCTTTTACAATAAAGGCGTCGCGAGTGTATTTCCGCGACGTTATAAATAAACTACTCGGTTATGCTTGGCATTATGCATGCGCACATATCGCCGAGCTTACTTCGAATCGGTCCTACACCCCCTGTTTCGTACGCAGCTGTTAGGACAACGCGCTCGTTTGCAACTACGCGTAGGTACTACGCGTCCATCTGCGATTTTGCTCGATCGCGTTCTCCAAAGACAAAAGGAGAAAGAAGACAGAAAAAAAACTGACAATCTCTTTATTTTGTTGGTACAGTCGAGTTGGGCTTGTTAATTTCACTTTCGTCGTCGTTGTCGTTGTCGTAATCGTAATCGCAATCGTAACGGGAAAAAAGGGTTACGGGCCGAGATGACGAACGAGAGCGATAACGTTACGGATGTGATAATCGCCGAGTCCACCGAGGCAATCTAATAATAGATACCTACGTATCGATCCGTCAGCACGGCAAACCGCTATTGTCGTTGGTATCGTCGTCGAGTCGAAACGTCGGTTAGCGAAAGATTGATTTCGCCCGATGGAGAGTGACGAAGAAAGATTGAGCTCTCGTTATCAAAGAGCGTATCGAACATCGCGCTATTTATACTGGCGACGCTCTCCTCCGTCCTCCGTCCTCCGTCCTCCGTCCTCCGATACGCGGTATACACGGGGCGACGCTTGGATTAATCAACCGCTGATCGATGCGCTTTGTTTTCGCGTGTCGGTCTCGGCCGTGTGTATCCTGCACAGCAACACACATCCTGTCTCACTCGCTTTCGCAGGAACGAAAGTCGCTGTCGTTGAAACGAGCTGTGTTTGTTTTTTTTTTCCTTTTTCTTTTTTTGTCAACCGAAACCAGGGTAAAAAGCAGTCGGGGCACGGCTTTGTCCAGTTTCGATCTCGTCGTTGAAACGAGGTCGCCGAGAAGGCGCTCGCGCGTTTGCGCGATCGAGTTTGCCGCGTTGAAATCGATCGCATTCGATCCAAGTTTACACGGTCCGCCTACATCCCGTCCGTCTAGAACACGCACTCAAAGACCCAAAGTACACATGTACGTACCATGGCAACTCTGACGACAACGACGTCGGCGACGACAACGACGACGACAACGACGACGACAACGACGACGACAACGACGACGACGTCGACTACGACTACGACAACGGTGGCAAATAGCCACGAGCGTAAAATCGTCTCTCGAGTTTATTTTCATCGGCTTCATTTATTTTTGCTCGGCTTGCCGTTTACCAAGAGTGTTTCTCGGCGATACAGAGAACGCGATCTTCCGGAGTCAGCCACCGGTCGGTCGGTCGGTCGCACGAACCGATCAGCAGCGAGCGAGGCCAGTCGTCGATTTTTCGATCGCGGCGATAATCGAGCGCGCGCGCAACCTCGCGAAGGAAAGGTCGCTTTCACCACGATGGCTGGCTACCGCAGCCAGAAGGAGGAACGCAAAAGGCTACGATGATCCATATATTTCGAATCTATTCAGAGCCGGGTTTTGGTAGTTTGCCAAATCTATTTTTCCGAGCGAAGGCGGGATCGCTTATTGTGCCCGTGCTAATTCCGTCGCGCCGTAACGCTCTCCATTCCGGAGGTGTGGGTGGAGCTGCTAGTTGCCCGATGCTCGCTACGCGAGTTTTCAGTCGTTTGCAGCAGCCAACATTCCTCGTCCTCGTCCTCGTCCTCGTCCTCGTCGCCCTTCAACCATCCAGCTCCATCCATCCATCCAAGATTTTTCCAAACTCTTTGCATTGGCATTTCAATCGCATTCGCTCTCGTCTTCCTCTTTGTCTTCTTTTTCTTTTTTTCCTTCTTCTTCTTTTTCTTCTTTTCGATGCACTGCCACTCCAAACCGAATGCGATCGATCGAAAAATTCACGGTGAAAAGCGTTTCATCGGCTGGATTCCCTGACGGAAACGACCGCCGATCGATCGCCATGGCTATTTCTATTTTTATCGCAACAGCTCGTTGCTACGTGAACGGAACGGAGGTTACCGCTTCTTCGACGCTTACGCGATATCAACCTTCCTCTCGGTCTTGACTCGTCCTTTCTTTTACTTCGTACTCCCTTTGCGTCCGTTCTCTTTGGTTTTACAGGATCGTGTGCGCGATACGTGCGACGAAGCACGCGCGCCCGCGCGCTCTATTTTCCAGGCAACAATACGTCGTCGTGCTTGCGTAGGAGGCGCCAAAGTTCGTGCACGCGCGCGTAAACCTCGTGGAAGGTAAGCGGCGAGTTGCAGAAATCAGGAGGGGGTAGTAAACATAACCTAGATTCGTGAACAGTGGCATCTGTGCCCGAAAGGAAGCGATCAAGGGGGATAGAACCAATAACCTAGCTTAATAACGCGTTATAAAAGTAAACATTGATCCGTGCAAAGGTCATCCCCCATCTATTTATACGTTGCTCGTCTTTTTTTCTTTTTTTTTTTTCTCTCCTTTTTTTTTAAATCTCGCGACGCGTCGTCTCACAATCTCCTCTCATACCCTCTCAACGCGCGTGTGCGTGCTCGTCTGCCCCGCGTGTTCCATCTTGCCTCGAGCACTGACATTTCTCCCGTCTCCATCTTGGCGACGACGGTGACGATGGTACGTTCACGATCACGATCGTTGCCGTCGCCGTCGCCGTCGCCGTCGCCGCCGCTGCCGCCGCCGCCGCTGCCGCCGCTGCCGCCGCTGCCGCCGCTGCCGCCGCTGCCGCCGCCGCCGCGACTTTCGTTTCCGATGAGTCAGTGAGAAGAACATCGCTACAGCTCGTCGGGGTGGCGCCAACGCGTTGGCGAGCTTACTACACCGTTTTACGATCGTTTGAAAATTCACCGAGAACGCACGAACCGACAGGATGGTTCTTCCGGGTACGAAATTTCCGATTTCTCGTGGCGTCCGATCACCCCTCGCGTTCCTTTCGCTCTCCATCAAAGTCAAAATCAAAAGACGCGCCAGACGCAACAGCCACCGGACCGAGCCAATACCCACCTACCATCACCTTGCTGAGATACCCGAGCAGCAGACTCTTTCTCTCTTCGCTTCGATCCTCCGCTTTTGCTGAATCTTTGCAGTTTTCTTCTTCCTTCCTTTCTGATCCTTCGACGAGATAAAGAGAGAGAGAGAGAGAGAGAGAGAGATCTGCCGCGCGGCTCATCGTCCTCCGGTGACACGAAAACACGAACGTCGGACGCACGGCGAATATTAATGCGTGTTTTTGCACGTGTCGACGTTTATTTTTGCTCGTATTTTTAGCAGCTGGTATTTTCGAACGGGACCGTCACTATTTTTGTCCTAGCACGCCATACGGCGTATTATCGTCGAGGGACCACCTACGACGCGAATTTTCTCTCTCTCTCTCTCTCTCTCCCTTCTCACACTCGCCCTCCCCACGCCCCCTCTCTGCCACGATTAGGCGCGTGAACGCTTTTCCAACACGGACGCGACGACACCACCGAGTCCAGTCCATCTCCACTTTGAGAGGTATTTGCTCGCTCCAGTTCAGAAATTCGAAGGGAATCGGGGGAGTAATAATATCGTCGGACCTAGGACATGGCGGGTACGTTCGGGACGTTCGTATCGATTTAGCTATTTCGAGCGGAAGGTAGTTTACGGTGTAATTGCGCCAACGCATAATTAAATGGAGTTACGTGAACGACAACGCGAATAAACGTCTCTCGGCTTCGTCGCGCAGTCGGAATGACCGGCGGCGGTGCCGATTTGGGAAACGTGACGCGAACCGGAACGTCCACCAGATCACGAACGCGTAAGCGTGTTCTCACCGATCCATTCGCGTTGATAGCTACACCTAACATGAAAATGTTAACATTTCCGTCCGATTCTGTATAGCAAAAAAGGAAAGAGAGAGAGAGAGAGAGAGAGAGAGAGAGAGAGAGAGATGGACCAATTTTTGACAAGATACTCTGATCGGTGTTGCTGCACCATTCAACGCGTAACGAATACCGTTCTCGTTCGAGTCTACCAGAGTGCTATTTCGAAGGGGTGAAAGGGCCGTAGCTAGGTAAGCCGCTAAAAATAACGCCGGTACATCATATCGAGCGGTCGTCTATAAATAGTCGGAAGTGACGAGAGACCCTGGATGGATTGGAGTCACGAGCAGCGCTACCTAGCACGCGCCATCTTTTAGAAAAATTCAAAACACTGCCACACTCGTGGTAATTACCCTCCTTCTCGGTCTCGCCGCTCGTCCACCGCTCGTCCACCGCATTCCGCCCCGACTCGATCGATCGATCGATCGTAATTAACAACCGATGGCCGTTCATTGACGCGACGTTTCGCTGCAAGGTGGACCGAGTCGACCAACAAATCGACCGCGTTCTCTACATTGAGAAAAATTTTCCTCTCTGCACACCCGTCTCGCCTACTATCGATGGGCTAATCGAAAGGGCCAACGGACAGCTGTCGCTTTTACTTCTGAATGACTGGCTGCATTATTGCCCTACCGACTGACTGACTGACTGACTGACTGACTGACTGACTGACCAATCGTTTGAAAATCCATCGATTTGACGCAGAGTACTATTTTTTCAGACGCAAGTAGGTACGACCGTTTCGTTATCGGGGCATGTGGCTAGATCGATCGATACGTTCGAGCTTTAGGGTGGAGCGACCAAACGACCGAGCCACCGAGCAAATGGTAGGAGGTGGTTCAAGAAGGGGTGACCTTGTCTCCTATTTTCGGAAAGTAGCTTTCTCGTGACTTACAGTCTTATGGATCTATCTTCCGAAAGGAACGTGAATCGAAACCGGTGAAAAGAAACAACGTGATTACGCTGCAGACTGGAGACTGGGAGAATGAAGACGCGTTAACGTGTACGGGGAAAGAGAAGCCGTACATGTTCGATTGATCGAAATTGAACACAAACACGTCCGCTCTGTTGAGAATGCAATTCTTTGTTGTCGTTTACATTGGCTGCTGGTAGCGCAAAAATCGTCCCAGTACCTTTTTGTTTTTGCGTTTTTGCGTTTTTGCTAGATTTTCGTATCGTGTCACCGAGAATCGACACGGAGATTAGACACGGAATTACAGTACGTGGAAATTATATACGTTAGATAACCAACGAATAAATTGCATCCGTCAAAAACGATACATCCGCAAGATATTTTTATTTAATCGCGCGTCGTACGACGTTGCATACGTATGTACGTACGCAAACTCTGAATTCTTCTCCGATTCGAATAAACTATCTATCCTTCTTTGCGAAATCGTTTGGAAATTACGAAAAGCTTCTACTCTGATTAAGATTGACGCGTTTTATGCGACTTTGTGCGAGGCACGTGAAAGTAAAAGAAGAGTCAAACTCGTGAAAAGTGATTGTTCCTTTCGCACATGTCGCGGGTGAACGGTTACGGAGGGGCGAGAATACCGGAAAAACGACGAAAACGGATGAAAAACGTATGTAGAACGAACGAGAGAGAGTGTAGGTCTATACAGAGTCTATATAGTCGGGTTGACGCGACGCGGCGAAAACAATCGAAGAACGCAGACGAGTCCAAGTTTCTTCGGTGGTGTAGAGCGCAGTGCTGGAACGAAGCAATAACAACCAAGTGGGAAGAAGGAAGAAAGACGGTGAACGTGGCAGTGCAGCGGAGGAGAACGATGCGAGCAACGCGTAAAGACACTGGAAAGGCGGTTGGTTGCTGCGCTGCATGGTGATGGTGCTAGTGGTATAGTAGAAACTGGTGGTGGGCGGTAAACTGGAGAGGCACCGAGCAGAGCAAGTTTGCAATTACGTCGGCGACGGTGCGCGCGCTCGCGCGTCTAACACAGAGACAGACATACGCCGAACGCAACAATACCGGGTCTCTATAAATAGCCGAGGTTCGCGAGTCTGGCGCGGCAGGGCGCTGTCGTCGTATGCGCGCGGCACTCTCGGAGAATGCGAGAGTATCGCGAAAGAAACGGTGGCGCGTATCGCGCGCGCAGTTCCAGCAAATTCGCGATTCTGTCTCTACGTTCCCGTCACCGTTCCGAAATTATCTGGCGGTTCAAGTCGTCAACATTATCGTCACCCACCGTTCTTATCGGCTACCTTCTACAACCACCTCTAGCACACATCGACACTCATCATCGACCGATTCGATGGCCCATCTTCGATAAAATGTAAGCCACTATTTTTGGCATTTACCGCTCCAATCTGATTCGTTAACAAGTCGATCGGTGATTGCTGTTCAAACGGGGCAGCGGCGGCGGCAGCGGCGGCAGCCGTGGTGTTGTTTTCTGTGTTTCGTTTGGTGCAAAGAGTGACGATAGTGCGCGCGGTAAGTGCAGGCAACGACTGAATCGTGCCTCAGGTTCTTGTGCTCGCACTTGGATAACAACGACCGAAAATTCGTCGACGACGATCCTCCTCCACTCTCCTTTTTCTCTTTCCATTTATTCCGTTTCTGCTACTTTGTTGTTGTTGCTTCTGCTTCCGTTTGCTCTTCTCCAGATATTCTTCCTCCGATATTTCTTTTCTTCTTTCGATTTCTCGACACTTTTCATGGTTTTCGTGACAAACGATTTCTACGTCACGTACGTGAATTCAACCTTCGTAGAAATTGATGTAATTCAAACGCACAGTCATTTCGTACATTTTTATGCTTTGCACATATCCTCTTTTTCTTCATATTTTTCTCTGTTATATTTTTCACCCTCATCTACGCTCGATGGGTTCCGGCTGTTTATTTCAAGCGCGAAATCCGAGCGAGGGAAAAGTACGAAACTAGTCTCCAGTCTGTATCGCGTATCGCGACTCAAAGCCCATTTCTAAATCAACCGACACCTGTTGTGCGACTAGCTTCGCCCGTCCGTAACTTTGTGTCGTCCGATTGGTTTCTCTCTCTCTCCCCGCCACCTCTCCGCCTCTTCCATTCTCTCCACCATCGCGCACGGTCTTTTTCCCTATTTTCTCGGTTTTCACTCGGTTTATTGTCCTGGCTTCGAGATGAAAGCCAACGCTGCAATTGACGTTTGTCAATTTCATTGAAAGTGTTATCTGTTTCTTCCGTACGAGTGTCTTTGGTACTCGATGTCCGCTTCGCCGTCGGTCGCGTCGCTCGGTAACAGTCCAGGCAACATCGAACGGAAATGTTTCAAAGGAACAAAAAAAAAAAAAAAAAAAAAAAAAAAGAAAGAAAGAAAGAAAGGCGGAAAACGAAGAACAGACCGCGCGCGTGTGCGCGCGCGTCTGCTGCGCAGTGTGTTGCAGTGATGCACGCGTTGTACCTACAAAGAGACGAAAAGAAAGACTGGTTGGACTAGTTTCTAGAGTTTTGTGTTTCTCGAACTGACGTGACTCGCGACCGCCAGAGTTTGCTGCAACGGGGGAACGAACTCTGGTGCGAGGACGGTGAGACGGACAAGGGGAATCGCGTTGGTATTTGCACGATTCGCCAACATCGGGTCACGCGTTAGCACGCATGTGCGCGCAAACACGATTCATCGTTTTTCCACGATAAACTGACGTTTGCGGGTGATGGCGGGCGAAAGCGCGCGCGCGCATGCGCACGCCACTTGTCCACGTTCTTCACTCCGAATCCGAAACCACCACCGCGGTTCTTCTCCCAACCTCGATCCAACTTCTTTTCCACTTAATAATTTCCTGTACGTTGGCGCGACGTCCTGTCGTCGACGCGTCCGCACGATGCGCGAGAGGCGTGAAACATCCAGCTGGCTACCCTACCATCTACGTAGCCGGCGTGCGCATTTCCATCGAGCAAATTTGTTTCCAATTTTTTTTTTTTTTTTTTTTTTTTTTTTTTTTTTTTTTTTTTTTTTTTTTTTTAGCGCGTTGTAGAATAGCCTCGGGAACGAGCCGCGACAAAGAGCAGAAACTGAAACGTGCTTGACGTCACTGGAATCATTCTCGCCACTTAGACGAAGTCACGAGTTCAATTTAGAACGCAAACGATCAAGTACCGCGGATCCAATCGGATCGTTTCGTTTCGTTTCGTTTTTTGCAACCTGTCGTTGAAATTTCTGCTCGCCAGCAGATAGAGAAAGCAGTTGACGAGTCGGACAAGTCGGACGCAAAATGCAAAGAGAGATGGAGAAGCGAGTACGACGGTGTTGTCGGTGAGAATCGAGTCAATTTACGTTTGTTTCGATATCATTCCCACTGCGGGGTCATTGGTCTTCCTTCCTCTTGGTTGGTTTCCTCGAATCTCGAGGAAATACGCAGTACATAGTACGTGCGTACATAAATACATATATACATAGTTGCATTATGTACGACTGGTAGACGCCCACGCGGTCAGACTGGCGTGATCGCATTGTCCCGGGTGGTTCCCGCGTCGTTTCAAGTCGTTGCCTGGTCGCCAACTACCGAGCTTAGCCAAAATGTAATTGCGCTTTTTTTTTTTTCTAAATTCATTTAAAATTCATTGTCTAATTAAAGAGATTATTTGTTCGCTTGAGCTTGTTTTAGAAAAAGAAAATGCACGATCTCAATTGTTTGGCAGTTGTTCGTTTGGCGTCGAAAATTCAAAATGGTCAGTCAAAAAAGACGGATTTTCGTCATATTTTGCTGCATCGCGTCCCGAAAAGGAAAGGGAAAATTACTAGCAGCGTCAAAATTGGTTTGTTAACTTTCTCTTACTACTCTACTACATATCAAATCGTCCTTGATACCGGAGAAGATGAAAACTTTTTCAAACGCGAAATCGCTATCAAAGTTGTCTGAAAGATGGCGAGAGATAATCCAACGAAATGGACGATCCATTGTGTAATGGAGCTTTTGTTTTTCGTGAGAAATTCACCGTTCATTTGCACACAGAAGAAAACGCAGAAAATGCAGTTACTCAAACCATTTTACAGTTGCAGAATTCACTTTCTTCAATCTGTTGAAAATTCTCCTTCGTTTCCTTTGCTTTTTGCGTCGATCGTAGAAAATACGCGTGATATAACATTTATGTACGTTCGCGTTATAATTAGTTACGTCTGACAGTGCGTCCGTCAGAGACGGTTGGCGCTATCATCACACACGGAAAGAATAATTACGCGGAGCAATTAGCTTGGAGTGGCTAGTGGGAGTCTCGTTAAATTCCAAAAGACAAACGCGCAGTTTCGACGAACTGGTTCGGTAGGATATCGCCAGACACTATGAGTTTCCGAGTGAAGTAAAGTAACTAATTGCAAGTCTAAAAATCAAGATTTACGCGTGGGAAATTATCAAAAAACGACTAAAAGTAGTTGTTCAGTTTAGCAACTTAACTCGGATAGAATGAAAACACAAATTTGAAGGTTAAACACTGACTGTCTTTTTCTCATTTTGTGAATCACATTCTTATATCGTACAAGTCTCTATTGCAGTTTTCGAGCAATTTTGTGACTTTTGCTCCTGGTCACAGAGCGTACGACATTAGTATGGAATCTGCGACACGTTTGTAAGAAAAGTGATCAAACGTAACACGTAACTCGACAGAACGATGATTGGAGGAGAGGATTGAAAGGAGAGATGCGAATGGACGAACGGAGAAAGTTGCATGTGTATGTGTATATGTGTGTGCGTGGGTGCGTGAGGACAGACGAACGAACGAACGAACGAACGGACGGGCGAAGAGCCAGAGAACAAGAGAAGCAGAGAAGGAAACGCGTGTACAGCGTACAGCGTACAGCGTGCAGTGTACAGTCGCGTTTAGTAGGTGCGTATATAAATGTCATCCTATATATAGCGGACGTTCGTCTAATCTTAGCTAGTCGGCCACCAGCCAGGAACACGAGTAAAGACTCGGTTTGACCGTGTTGCTCTCGGCCTTCCTTATCCCGCTCGCACCGACCGATCTTTTGGTAAATCGACGTGACGAGACGAGGCGAGACGAAACGAAACGAGACGCGCGACGTCTTTCAGTTTCCGTTGCAGTTCGCCTTCTCTTTCCTTCCAAGCGTAATCGCGTGGATCTTGAAGATATTCTCCGGACTTTGCATTCTCTCGAACTTTCGTTCGATTCGACCAGCGAAAAATCGCAAGTTGACGAGAAAAGTACGAAAGTAAGAGTTACAAAATACGAGATTTCGCTGAAACGACCGCGCATGCGCGCACGCGCGCGTGTTGACATTTTTCTCTTTTTACGTTAGTAGTTAGTCGCCTGACCTACACACCGACATTCGTTCGCTAATAATAACGGCGCGCGTTGCATCGAATCCACCGTCGATTCTCTCTTGACGTCCGACTTGATTTCACTCTGCTCGTTTCCTCGATCCAGTCTCCTTTCCTCTCGCACATTGAGCAAAATTACGAGCTTGGTCGACGAAGGAGACGCAGAGAGAGAGAGAGAGAGAGAAAGAGCGAGTAATATCGAAACGCCATACCATCAGGCGGAATTGAAACGTCGCGTACATTCAGACTACTCGCTCTTTTTTGACAATTACTTTATCGGTAATTGCCTCGGTTGGTATCATCATCATCATCATTATCATCGCCATCATTATCTTCACAGGCGTCAGTCTAGTGCAGCGCAATTGTAGACGGTGGTCGGTAAATTAGCAAATTTAAAACATTCCCTCTCCAAGCGACCGCAAAGCACACCGCAATCGACGCGAACACGTCGTTTCTACTACTACGAATCGAAACCGATTCAACGAAGAAAATTTCGGCAGAGCAGATGACGGCACGGGGATACAACGAGTTTCGAAGAAATAAGCAAAAATAGGGAAGGGGAAAATGCGGAAATAAAGCGACGCGTTCGACGCGCTCGACGCGTTGCGATTGGAAGGAACGGTGCGATCGGTAGGTTTTCGGACATGGTAACAGGAACAGGATGGAAAGAGAGGCGAAGAGCAGAGCGAGGTTGTCGAGGAACGGCCCTCCTCCGCGATTAACCTTGGACTTGACTCGAAGGAATTCTCGCAGCGTGCAGTGACCTCTGCTCGTCCGCTAACTCGAGGCTCGCTCGCGTTCGCGCCGCCTCGGTTCTCGCTCTCCGTTTCCATTCGAGACTCTGATTCCGATTCCGATTCCAATTCCGAGATTCGTACGTACGTATGTACGTACGTTCGTTCGTTCGTTTGTGTGCGCAGTCGTACGCAACCAATAGCGACTAAAGCTTTGCCTTTTCCCTTTGTTTCAGAAGACGTGGCTTACAGAAGCGTTGAGATCGCGTCCGCGTTTACGCATCTACCGCAGAAAGGTAAGCAGCGAGAAAGGAGTAGGAAAAAAAAGAAAGGAAAGAAGCGAGAGTCGAGATCGAACTTGAAAATTAGATATCTATGTCCGTGATATATATCTTACGGAACGAAACGAAACGGAACGGAACGAAACGGAACGGAACGGAACGGAACGAAACGGAACGAAACGAAACGAAACGAAACGAAACGAAACGAAACGAAACGAAACGAAACGAAACGAAACGAAACGAAACAGAACGAAACGAAACGAAACGAAACGTCGCATTGCTCTTTTCCTCCAAGTCGCGCCGTTTCCTTTTCGTCCTTCTTCTTTCTCTTCTTCTTCTCCTCGAAGAAGAAAAGTTGCGGCGACGTTGGAAGCAGACACGTTCCGGACGCCAAACACCATCGGCCATCCGGACGGAGACGAGTCGTGGCGCTCGATTAAAACGCGATCGAAAGTACATATACTTGGTACATACTTGTCGCGCACGACACACATTGTAAAAATAAAAATTTGGTACCGAGCGTTTGAGCGATCGACCACCTATCGCCGATCACCGACCACCGACCACCAACCACCAACCAGCGACCATCGACCACTGACCACCGACCGTTTAACGATCAAGCTCGTTACTCCGGTGGTTTTCGCGGTCAGGTATTTACGTCCTTGCGACCATCTTGTTTCCATCGATATATCCAACGTCGAGTCGAGTCGAGTCGAGTCGAGTCGAGTCGATTCGATCCGATCCAATTCGATCAGATCGCGTGGTGGTCGATTTCTTTGAAACTCGCAAACTCGTTGCATATACACACAGACACATGCATGCACACATACATACATACATACATACATACATACATACATACATACATACATACATACACACACGTATGCATCGTGTTTTTTTTACGTATATATGTACGCGCGAATGCGTGTACGCGTTTGGGTAGACACGCGTATATGTATACGTGTGTGTATATATACGTGTACACAGAGATGGCCAGGGATACGCCAGGCTCACCGATGTCCAGATCGAGAGACTTGGTCGGCGGAGTTGGCGGTGCTGCGACCACCTTGACATCGGCTGGCTATCACGCTACGTCCGGCGATCCAGCTGCCCTCCATGGCCACGTGCTGCAACAAAAGATACTCGAGGTAACGTGGAACGACGTTCTCCTTCATCTTCTCGTGGAGGATTCGCACGCGCTGTACTCTCGTAGTTCTCTCGACGTACAGGTTCTCCATGACCACTCCCCCCCCCCCCCACGAATTTTCTCGCTTGGACGCTCGCAATGGTGCGTCGCAAGCAATTGGAAATTTCTTTCAAAGTTTGCGAATTCTCTTTTCGAATTTCGAATCTCGAATCTGTCGTGCCGAATGTGTCCTCGGTTTCGTGCGTTTGGCAAAGTCTCGATGCATCGCTTGTGTTTTTTCAGCTACAGCAGCAACATCAACTTCAACAGCAAATCCTGCGGCAACAGTATCAAGCACAGGAGCGACAGTTGGCCGAGTTACACGAGCAACAGATGCATCAGCTAAAAGTAAGTTGCTAAGAATGTCCATTTTGCCGGTAATCGGTATAATCACTCGCTCGCTCGTGCATCGAAAATTGGTATTTTCCAGTGAAAGTCAAATTGTCGTTTGAACATTCTCTTTTCTGTCTATTTATTTTGCTCTCGTACGTATCATCGATCAAAGCGACCTGTCTTTTCGTCGTGTTTTTCTTTGATTTTCTCTCTCTCTCTCTGTTTCTCTTTCTCTCTGTTTGCCGTAGCTCTGGGAGCAGCAAAAACAGCTGGAGGAACAGAGGAGAGAAAAAGAGAGACTCGAAGCACTGAGGAAGAAGGACAAGCACGACCACAGCGCGATCGCTTCGACGGAGGTGAAGCAACGACTTCAGGTACTTGAATGGCGGGCAAGGCTCGGTGGTATCGGGCCGAACCTATCCTTGTGTGTGTGTCTGTCTGTCTGTCTGCTGTGAGTGTGTGTGTTGGGGGGAAGAGAGGATTTATCGCGTCGTGAAAGGGGCGCGAGACGGCTGGCTGTGACGGCCGATAAAACAGAACAGAAGACTAGTAGCAACAACAATAGTAACAGGAAACACGATATAGATCGGATGGATTAGATTTAGGTTAGCCAAGCGGCGTGTACTTCATTGTACTTTATTGAAAGTGTTTCATTAGAATTTTAATCGTCGAAAGATGGGGGAAGGGTTGGGGAAGTGGTTGTAAGTGGTAAAAGAGGAAAGGGAGAAGGTAGCGAGTGTTCGCGCTGAGAGAGGAACCTTACGATTTCAGAGCTTTCTCGTGAACAAGAAGCAGAGGGAGGCGGCGGCCGCTGCAAACGGGGCGGTACCTGGTACACCCGGATACAGAAGCTGGTGAGATTTTTCTTCCCCCGAGATTGCCGATTCTCGCGTTCGCGCGCGCGCCCTTCAAAGCGCCGTCCGACATTTCTCGAGTACATCCTCTTTGCGACATATTTTCCGCTTTCGCCTGTAACTTTCTCTCTCTCTCTCTCTACCTACCTACCTACCTACCTACCTTCCTCCCTCCCACCCTTCCGTGCGTTCCGTTTCCACTGCATTCCGTGCATTCTATTTCCGCCACGCCGTGTTACGGCGAGAATAAAATTCCACGAGGGGGACGTACTCGAGAGGAGGGACGAGCGGTTCGGTTCGGTTCGGTTCGGTTCGGTTCGGTGGGAGGGGGTCGATCTCGTCGGATCGATGGATTCAGCGAGTCGGTTCTCGATCCACGAAACGAGCGAACGAGGGAACGAAATAGACGGGGATTGAACGAGAAGACGTTGGGATTTGTGTTGGTCAGGTTGCAGCCGCAATCGGCGGATTCGGCCGGCGCTGCGAACGCCTCGCATCCCTACCGGATGCCACAGATGCTGCAGGAAAAGTTTGCCGATGATTTCCCGCTCCGGAAGACAGGTACGTAGGCGCGAGTACGCGCCAAACGTCCGTTACTTACTATCGTAAGTTCCCGTGTTATCGAGTGACAAGCATATATTTGGTGGAAAATAGTCTCTTTCTATGTGTGCCTATGTACGATAGTAGAATGCCTCAACTAAAGCATGGTTTTTTGCGATCCCCGATCATCTTGCCTGTCGACGAATGTACTTGCCTACTACTACCACTACTATTACTACTACTACTTACTACTACAGACAACAGACAGTTGAGACAGACCGAGACAGATCGACACGGACGGATCGATACAACAACGGGAAGAGAGACCTAGAGACTACACACGGCGCGCAGCAGCGTAGACACAGCCCCCCCCCCTCCCCCCACGTGTCTGATCGCGAGAGACATTCCCGATCGCGAGCTTCTCGTCCATCGATCCGTGCAGGAGATACTCCGTCTCCGATTTCCAATACCTAACTATATATACGCCACCTGGCTATAGAGAAGTTTGCGCCGAGAAGCTCGCAGGTCGTTTCGCGTTTTCCACCTTTGTCCGCTATTCCTACCATTTCGCTCCTCACGCCCGATTCCCCGATTCCCCGATTCCCCGATTCCCCGATTCCCCGATTCCCCGATTCCCCGATTCACCGTGTGCCCCACCGTTTCACGCTACTCCTCCGGCCCGATACGACGACGACCAACAACTAACACTGGCTAAAATTGGCCAGCCTCGGAGCCGAACCTGCTGAAGGTGCGACTAAAGCAACGCGTGGAGAGGAACATGGCCGCGTCGAGAAATTCACCGCTGATGGCACGCCGGAAGGATCGCCTGCTGTCGCACCTCAAGCGGAAATCACTGCTAGCAAGTATGTCCTTCGATCGAGCTTAATCGAAATATCGAGTTCGATTCGAGTCGAGTCTCTCACCGACTCTCTCTCTAGCGTTCTTCTTGCGTGAGCATATCAGTAAACCGATTCGTTGCACCCACGATTTGTTTTCGATTAATCGATCGTTGACTTTTTTTTTCTTTTTTTTTTCCTTTTTTTTCCTTTTTTTTTTCCTTTTTTTTTTTTCTTTTCTTTTCTTTGCCTTTCTTTGCCAGTGTCCAGTAACAGCATGTCGACAAGAAACCGTTTACCGATTAACATTACGTTTTATCACGTTGGATTTCGCTTTCGTTTTCGAAACCGAGATTTCGAGAGAGAAGATTCGCGTCGTCGTTTCGCGGTTGTCACCGCCTCGTCTCGTCTCGTCTCGTCTCGTCTCGTTTTCGCGAAAAAACGAAACGAAATGAAACGAAACGAAACGAAACGAAATTGAACAAAGCGACAGAGGTGCGACGGAATTCGGGAAACGTGCACCGGTATCGTGCTCTTTCCCCAATTCCTCGAGTCTCGTCGTACGCGAGACCAGTTGCTGCAGGCACCTCTCGCCCACGTAGATCGTCGCTCGCTCATCGAACGCTTTCCAGATTCTAGCAGCAATCCGGAATCTGGGCCTAATTCACCACCGACCGTAAACAACTCTCAGGCGAGCCCCACCGCCGGTGGAAACGCAGCGGCAGCCATCCAAGAAGTGAGTATTGCACCCGCCGACAGTGCTGCAAACCGACTACCGACTACCGACTACGACAGAGTCTGTCTTTCTTTTCTTCTCTCTTCTCATCTCTGTTCACAGGAGACGGAAAACACCGGCTACGGCGGGCCGTTGACCAGCAGCAGTCAGCAAGGCAGCCTCTCGGATCTGTCGCTGTTCAGTTCACCGTCCATGCCCAACATCTCGCTGGGACGACCGCACGTTCCATCCGGTTCCAGCACGGTAAGGATATTGTATATAGCATCTTTAGATACCGTATTAGCTACCAAGAGAGAAGGAATAATTCTCCACCGTGCGTGTACGCGCGTGTGTTTCGTGTTTCTCGTTTCGGCAGACCGGCACGAAATTGGCCACCGTCTCGGAAGCGGAGGTACGCGCGGCGTTCACCGCGCGACTAGGGATGCCCCTCACCGGTCAGATGCTGCCCGGCACTTTGCCTTTCTACCCATCGCTGACGGTGATCGAAGGAGGAGGAGGGGACGTCGCGACGCCGAGCGCCGGCTACGTTCACAAGCAGATGCAAAACCTGGACCATCCGTCGATAACGAACCGGCAACACCCGTCCGCGGTTTATCACGGTACTCCGACCGCCGCTGCCGCCGCCGCCGCTGCCGCTGCCGCCGCCGCCTCTCCTATCACGGACACGCAAGTAGCGCACGCCAGGCTGCAAAAGGCTGGTCACCGGCCTTTAGGTAGTATGTTCTCTCTTCTTTCTGCTGCCAACCGATTTCTTTCGGCACGCGTGCTACCCCCGTTCGCCCACCACCATCACCGTGTCCACCATCGTCTCTGTCGTTGCCGCGACAACAATTGGCACTTGCGATCGAAAATTTTCATCGAGACATTGCCGTCGTCGCCCTGATCGAACGAGGCGAACGAACGGATGGACGGATGGACGAATGGACAAACAAACGGATGGATAGGTGGGTGAACGTCAGGGGTCGCGATCGTAGCGCGCGCCTCGCGAATAAACCAAGTCCGACCACTTTGTTCACGCGTCCCTTGGTCGTTGCTCTCGTTGCCACAGGCAGAACTCAATCCGCCCCGTTGCCGTTGGGTCACCCGATGCTGCAGGGCGGCATGATCGCGCCGCAAACACACTACGAGGAGTACCTGGCGGAGAAGCAGCTGCACGATCAACAGCAGCAGCAGCAGCAGCAACAACAGGCGCACAACTATCTGAAACAGCAGATTAGACAAACGGTGTTGACGCGGGTCGGATCGCGGGGCCAGGCGAATCAGCTGGACGAAGCCCCGGAGACCGACGAGTCCGCCGAGGTGATCGATCTCACCGGAGGGAAGAAGGAGTCGTCGTTGTCGGAGGAGAGCGAGATCTCGAAGCAGCAACGGGATCGCGAGCAGTTTCTTCAACAGCAGAGGGATCTGATGATGAGACACACGTTGCAGATGTCGAACGAATCGTCGACGGCCTACGGCAGCGGCGGCGGCGGCGGCGGCGGTGGCGGTGGCGGCGGCGGTTCCGTCACCACCGGCACCAGCAGGAGCTGTCAACCCAGCGCCAGACCCCTCTCCAGAGCGTTGTCCAGCCCGTTGGTTCACTTGGGTAAGTTTGCCCCTACGGTTTACACCTCCCTCCCACCCCATCGTTCTCGTCGCTCCCTCGTTCCTTCGTTGTTTCCTCCTCGTTCTCTCTCGACGCTACTCTCTCTCTCTCTCTCTCTTTGTTTCTCTCTGCCTAGCGCGCGACCCAGGTGCCCAGGGAAACCAAACCACCGGCGATCTGTTTGCGCGCGCTTCCTCCCATCGGTCCGCCACCACCGGTTTGGCCTACGATCCGCTCATGCTGAAGCACGCCTGCGTCTGCGGCGAAACGGTGCGTGGCCATCCGGAGCACGGAGGCAGGTTGCAGAGCGTCTGGGCGCGGCTCTCGGAGACCGGGCTGCTGCAGCGCTGCGACCGAATACGCTCGCGCAAGGCCACCCTCGAGGAGATTCAAACGTGTCACAGCGAAGCTCATACTCTTCTCTTTGGTGAGTGTTTTCTCTCTCTCTCTCTCTCTCCCTTCCTCCCCTCTCTGACCGAAAACTGCGACCGAAAGAATAACACGCACTACCGCTCTATCCGCGCAGGAACCAACCCGATGAATCGTCAAAAGTTGGACGTGTCGAAGCTGTCTCAGCTGCCCATCAAGAGCTTCGTGCGGCTACCCTGCGGCGGAGTGGGCGTCGATTCCGATACCACGTGGAACGAACTGAACACCGCGCCAGCCGCTCGAATGGCTGTCGGCTGCGTCGTCGATCTGGCCTTTAAAACCGCCATCGGTGACATCAAGAACGGTTTCGCCGTCGTACGACCGCCGGGACATCACGCCGAGACCAATCAAGCCATGGGTTTCTGCTTCTTCAACTCGGTCGCGATCGCCGCGCGATTGCTTCAGCAGAAGCTCGACGTTCGGAAAATCTTGATTCTCGACTGGGTAAGAAAACGATTTTCCATATTTATCCCTCCCATTCGTTCGTGTTCATTTTCCATCGTTGCAATCGCCCGCAATCGCCCGCAATCGCCGTGACTTTTTCGTGCACGAGCAACAAGTCGGGTGGTTCGCGTTCATCTACATACACACGCACCACACAGAGAGAAAGAAAAAGCACCGACGAACAAAATATTCTACGAGCAAAATATTCCTTTCTGTCTCAGGACGTGCATCATGGAAACGGAACGCAACAAATGTTCTACGACGATCCGCGAGTGCTGTACCTGTCGATACACAGGCACGACGAAGGTAACTTCTTTCCAGGGACGGGCGGGCCGACCGAGTGCGGCGCCGGCGAGGGTCTCGGTTACAACGTGAACGTTGCCTGGTCCGGCGGGCTGAATCCACCGATGGGAGACGCCGAGTACCTGGCGGCGTTTCGCACGATCGTCATGCCGATCGCCAAAGCGTTCGATCCGAGCATCGTTCTCGTCTCCGCGGGATTCGACGCGGCCGTTGGCCATCCGGCGCCCCTCGGCGGCTACAAGGTCAGTCCCGCCTGCTTCGGCAAAATGACGCAACAGTTGCTCGGCCTGGCCAACGGCAAGATCGTCCTCGCCCTCGAAGGTGGTTACGACCTGGCCGCCATCTGCGATTCCGCCCAAGAGTGCGTTCGAGCTTTGCTCGGCGACGAACCTACTCAACTTCGCCAAGAGGAATTGACCAGGATACCTTGCCAGAACGCGGTCGACACGCTTCAAAAGACTATCGCCGTGCAGGTACGATCTCTCTCTCTCTCCCCCCCATCTCTCTCCCCCTCATCTCTCTCCATCTCCCCATCTCCCCATCTCCCATTTCTCCCTTCTTTTTCTCGTTAGTCGTTTCGAATCTCTTTCTCGTTTCTCGAGCTCTCCTTCCTCTCGTTACTCTTGTTTCTCGTTCACACGCAGATGTCTCACTGGCCTTGCGTCAAACTGAACGCGCACACGACGTCCATGAGCGCGATCGAAGCCGGACAAAAGGAGCGCGACGAAACCGAGACGGTCTCCGCAATGGCCTCTCTCTCGATGCAGCAGCCTACCAATCTAACGTAAATCCATCTGTGTTCCTTCTATTCTCCGTTTTCTGTTTTTCTTTCTCTCTCTCTCTCTCTCGTTCGTTTCTCTCGCTCCGTTAATCTCTAGCGATTCTCCCCTTTTTCAGGACTACTACCCCAGAACATTCCCGAGAAGTTTCCGAGGAGCCGATGGAACAAGATGACGCGAAATGAAGAGACACGCGGCGGGACACCTGCTCGCGATCGAATATTTCCCAAATAATCACGAGGCTATCATCGTTTCTTCGTCGCTTCTTTCTAAAACACGAGCGACCGTTTGACACGAAACCCGCTGTCAGCTGCGAGTCTGTCGAGAGACACCTTTGCCATCGTCGACGTCGTCGTCGCCGCAGCAGCCGCCGCCGCCGCTCTCGTCACTGACACACCATCATTCTCGTCGTCGTCATCGTCGTCGTCATTGATACGAAAGAAGCGAGTACTTTCCCGTATCTCTTTCGCTTCTCGCTATCGTGCGCGTTCAATCTCGTCCAATCTGTGTCTCGTGGCCGGGACAGAGCAGAAAATCACGGAAATCGCGCGAAACTAGCTCCTCGACTAAATCTAAAAGACAGTAGGTTTAAGTGTTTTTCTACGCTTTCACGCAAAGTTGCTCTAGAAACGCGTACGTTGTATAATCGTACGCGTTCGCGCGGCCTCGCCTTTCCCATTCAGGTTTCATTAAGCGAATCTGGCGATTCGATCGTGCGTGAATTCGAGTTTCTACTTTCGAGATGGCCACGAAAGTATAAGGTTGAATGAGATTCTAAAAAAAGCGCGAGCAAAGGAACGGAAAGAGTCGCGACGAGAGAATAAATGTGGCGATTGAAACGACGCGCGGAAATACGGCAGAGGCAAAAGTGACGACGAGGAGAGAAAAAGTAGTGTGGCGGTGGTGAGAAAAGCGAGCGAATCGTTCGCCCAAGGCTAACGAAACGACGTTTCCTTTTACGTCATCTTTCTTCGAGCGGCACAGCACACACGATAAATTGGTTGTCTTTTTGTCGCGAACAAAGGCTGGTGTGATTTTTGTGATATTTTGTAAAAAGCAAAAATTTCATGAACTGTAGTTAGTTAGTTGTAAAGATGTATACAAGCGTAATACGCGCGCGCGCGAGAGAGAGAGAGAGAGAGAAAGAGTGTGTGTGTGTGTGTGTGTGTGTGTGCGTGTAACGTTGCGTTAGAGTGATAAATAGAACGAAAGAATGCGCGCGCGTTCGTCCATACGTGTACGCGCGTATGGACAACAACGGGGGCGTGTGCTTGTCTCTAGGTGCGTCTAAGGATAAAAGAAAGAGAATATATGTAATCGAAATAGGAGCATTTATTTTTGTGCCGTGCATTTTACAAGAACACGGAGGAACGCGAGCGAATCCATCGAGATCGACCATTTCCGCAAAAGTTTCGTACGCGTGAGCTGCGTGAAAACGGACTGCTGCTGCTGCATCGCGCGGACCTTTTGCGCAGCGTGCGCGAAATATGTAGAAGCGCGTGCGCGCACGTCGAGTACAAGAAAATATACATGTGTATGATGTGTTGGATGTTACGTGTCCGCGTAAGAATCTCAAGTGTTCGTCGTGTATCGTCCCATATTTTTACCAAAAATTTCGCAAATATCGGGAGCGGGAAACGTTCTTTTCGGTCGATTCGTGTCGCCAACTCTCAACCACCTCCCCTCCCCTCCCCATCCCTCCGCTTTGTTCCGTTCCGGGAGTCGTCCCGTTTCCCCTCTTCTCTTACTTGCCCTTCGTTTCCGTTTACTCGTACGACGACGCGTCCCGCGACTCTGAATCGCTTTTTTTTTCTTTTTTCTTTTATTTTTTTTTTTTTACCGATTGTTGATGTACAAAGACACGCGTCCCCTCACCTCGTTGGCAAGGCTCTGGCAAGCCCTCTGTGCTTGTACTTGTTCGTCGCGACTCCGGTTCTCCCCCAACTGATGACCTGCCAACTGTTGTAAAACTCTCTCTCCGACTCGATTCGACCGAATCTCGGTTCGTTCGATCGCCGATTCCGGGATCGTGCGTATACGGCGGCCATCGTCGTGCGCGACTTGTTGTTGACATTTTTGCGAGAATTTTATTTGTTTCGGGGGCAAAAGAAGAAACTTGCAACATTCCGGTATCGTTCGTAGGAACTCGATACAAGTTAGATATAAATCGTTGATAATTTGCATCGAAAGCCGATTTTAATAAATAAACAAATTAAGAAATTAAACTCTTGAAAACGTATGAAAAAGAATGAAAATGGAGGTAAAAAAAAAAAAAAAAAGTGTTACAATTACGTTATTGCACGTGTACGAATATGTCCATATTGCGTAAGCTTAAATGTATTAGTCATACATTTTTTATGTATATATAAATGTACCTCGTAAAGTAATTTTAAATAAAAACTATAGTCATTGTGTTACGCATACATAACGCGGCCATCTCCTCTCCCCCTCGCTGGTAATATTTTCGCGTCCCCTCCTCCCGTTATGAAATCGACGAATCTATACTAAGTACTCGTCAAACAGAAATCTTTCTCTCTCTCTCTCTCTCTCTCTTTCTCTCTTACTCTGTCGAGTCTACGATACTACGAAGGAAGCAAATTGCACGGCAAGGAAAATGAAACTCGTCATGTATTGCATTTTACGCGCAAACACACGATGACGCGCAATGGCACGCCTATGCAAACACTTGCAACGAGATACAAGAAGGAGCAGCACTGATCTTACATCTACGTACGGTAACACAAAAAAAAAAAGTTGGTTGGATATTTTCTAAATTTATTTTCTTTTTTCTCTTTTTCGTCTTTTCTCTGTTTTTGTGTTTTTGTTCTTCGGTATACAGATTTTTTCCTTTTTTTTTTTTTTCTTACGACGTGAATACGACTAACCCTGGAAAAATTCTAATCCCGTCCTGTCCGTCTCGTTTCACTCGCGGATCCCGGCGGGATCCCAGCGGAGACGTTTGCGGAGATTGTACGCGCGTGTGCGAAATTCATCGCGCTTCGGGCGCTTCCGGCAATTCGGCCAATTCGTAGTCATCTATGTAGTAGTTGTTTATACTGAATAACGATAACGCTTTGCTGCTGTTGTCGTTACATTTGCTACGTGTGCATATTCACATATACGTACGTACTCTTGCTTATTTACTTAATTACTTACTTACTCACTTACTTACTTACTTACTTACTTACTTACTTACTTACTTACTTACTTACTTACTCACTCACTAACTTACTTATTTACTTATGTATACATGTATGCACGACGTCGCCGATTAATTTTTACATTTATATTATTTATATATTTCTATAATATATTTGTGTGTATATGTGTGTGTGTGTGTGTATATTTTATACATACATACATATACATACATACATACATGCATGCACATATATATATGTATACATATTATATATTCATTCATTCATTCATTCATTCATTCATTTATTTACTTATATACCACGGACACGCGCACACACATACGTGCGCATGCTTTCGTCCATCAGATACGTATGTGTGTACGCGTATCATGCCATTATCAATATGTTACACTATCGAGATTATGTTTACATCGTAGAGCTTACAAATCTACGAAATACTATTCTTTTGTTTTATATACAAGGATATATTGTTGAAAGAAAAAAACGAAACAAAACAAAAAAAAAGGGGGGGGGGGGGGGGGGGGGGTAAATTTAATTGGAAACTTATCGATATCACGTGTATAATGCGCGTTCGTATTGAGCGCGTATTATACACGTGAACACGCGAGTATCGTTTCACGTTACGAAAAAGCCACTTTCGCAACATGAAGCGATCTCTTTCCCGATACAAAAACGTAACGTAACTTGCCGTTATTCTCGAATCGAAAATCGTGCAAAATCACCGTCGAGAAGAGAAGCGAAAATTTTGGGGAGGAATATGCACGCGTGCGCGTTGCGTATCGAACGTGACCGGAATGTGAATCTCGATTTCGTTCGACGATCGCGAACGGCTCGAGACTCGCGTCACCGCGCGACACCTCGGAATAAATAAAATAACTCTCGCTCTGATCGCATCTGCGAATTCGAACGTACGATACATGCTATTGATGATTCAACCGACACGAATGAAACGGCAATGAAACGGCAACGAACGCCAGCAGGAAAGAAGGGCCAAAAAAAAAAAAAAAAAAAAAAAAAGAAACGATCGAATTAGTTTAGAGCGAAACCTAGGTCGTGTGTTCTTCTCAACATGATCCGTTTTCCCGAGCATTTGCACGAACCTCTTCCGCGACTTTTCATTTCTTTGTAAAATTATACAAAAATAAGTTGCGTCGTCGATTCGTGATGACGTCGACCCGCAGCAGTCCTCCTTTTCCCTTCTCTGCTTCGACTTGTTCCGCCGCGTCTTTCCACGCGTCGATTATAAAAAACGAGAGCCGTCAACGCAGTCCGATCGCCGGATATATAATATTCTCGTCTCCTCTTCTTTCCTCGCTTGGACAACACGGCGCGGCACATGCGCCCGCGCACTCGCTTTCGAATAAATGTATCCTAAGTCTGCGAATATATCTCTACGAAATTACTGTTTATCTATCGTTAAACGGTCCCCTAACTAGACGTTCAAGGAATGCAACTTGGTTTACACTGGCGCGCGTACGTCTCGCTCTTCCCTTTCGGTAGCGTATATGCGGCGCGTCAACGTTCCGCGCAACAACAACAACAACAACGATGACGACGACGACGACGACGACGACGAGATCGATTTCTTTTAACTACAACCCGATTTTATTTATCGTCTACTTTGGCGATACTAATACTCTCTTTCGCGATTACGCAGCCACGTTGCTCGCCTTTGCGTGAAAAAAAAAGAAGAAAAGAAAAAGAAAAAGAACGTGATCGGTGGAAAAGTGAAACGCCGATGTATACGTATATATACTCGCGCTGACGGGCATCGTGCTGCTACGCAGTCTTTCAAACGAAACCCATATAGCTCCGGTGTAGCGATTCGCTTAGCGTGCTTTTATCCGTATCTTCTTTCGTCTTTTGATTTAACGCGCTAACAAAATTTCGCTCTCCCTCTCGCTCTCTCTCTTTCGCGCGCGCGCGCAGTGTGGCTGGCGTGTGTGTAGGTGCGTCTGTGTGTGTTGTGTGTGCGTGTGTAGTACACGCGCGCGTGTGATCATCGACACGCGTATGTACAAAAGATATCGAGTCGGATCACGCTCCGAACATCAGGTATATCCGCGTTCCACGACTACTACCCAGAGAGAAACGGTAGGAAACATTTCGAACGATCGCTGCGTTTTTTCACCTAGCTCGACCGACTTTTTACGGTCCTTATTTCACGGTCGAGAAGTTTTGTTGTGGATTTTGATTCGAAGATACCCACGTGGTGAACACGTCCCTGCAGTGGCTGACCACGCACTCGTTGCTGCAATACTCGTCTTCCCACTCGCTGTTCGCCACGGCGGGATTCGGGCATCCGTGACGTATGCAAGCGTTCGACGTCGATCTCTGACCGGCCATGCCGGCAGCTTGAGTCACAGAGTTCACCGTTGGCGGAGAACTCGACAACGAGTCGCTCTTTGACGGATTCGTGTGCATCATCTGCTGTTGCTGTTGTTGCTGCTGCTGCTGCTGCTGCGACTGCTGCGATTGCTGATGATGTTGCTGAGATTGTTGCACTTGTTGCGGTATCTGTGAAAACGTACGTACGTTTCCTTACACGATTTTATACTGGTGATTGAATACTCGGTGCTGTGATACCATTTACGGCTAGTTACGGCTCGTCTAAAGTGTGGAGGTGACGAGACGCAGAGGAAAGGATGCGAAAGCGAGCAAGTTTGACACGACGGTATAGAACGAGAGAAAAACATACAACAGCCGTTGAAAAGAAAGGAAAACTAACGCACCTGCATGTATTGTTGCTGCATGTGCTGCTGTTGTTGCGATTGCTGCTGTTGCTGCTGCTGTTGCGAAATATGAGTCGGCGCCATCGACGTAGTCATCATAGTCTGAAGAAAGAATGGAAAGGCATGACAACCGCAGCAACGAAAAAAAAAGAAAGAAAAAGAAAAGAAAAGAAAAGAAAAGAAAAGAAAAGAAAGAAAGAAACAAGACAAGAAACCTGTGGCGTTTGTTGTTGCTGTGGATTTCCTGGCATTGTCAAGTGGTGAGGAGACTTTTTCATTTGCATCTGTTGCGTCGATTGCTGATGATGCAGTTGTTGCTGATGCGGATGAGGATGCGCGTGTTGTTGAGGCGAAGAGGGTTGAGGCTGCGGACTATAAACCTGATACGAAATGTTTCCCGGCGTTCCGTTTCCGGCGTAACTGCCGTACGCCGTGTATTGAACTTGCTGCTGTTGCGGCGATTGTTGCTGCTGCGACTGCTGTTGTTGCTGTTGTTGTTCGTTCTCAGCTGCCCCCTTGCTGACTAGGGACGCTCTGTACGCCGCGAGGGCCTGCAGATACTCTTTCTTTGCGGCTTCAGTCTTCTTTTTGTAAACCTAGATCGGCAGAAATTTCGCAAAAATTCGTGACGACGTCGGCCCACCGTCTGTGACGACGAATTTAACGAGAATAAACGTGAAAAATGACATTTTCGCAAACACTCACGTTCTTGTGCTCGGTATCCAACGCATCCCACATCGAAGCTACAATTTTCGAAACTTCGCCAAAACTCGCATTTGGATTTTGTCCTTTTATCGCGGCTTGAGTATCCCTGAAGAACAGGGCATACGCCGAAACAGGTCTGTAAAAAAAAAAAAAAAAGAATAGCACGTGTGTGCGTGTGTGCGTAATATTACGAGAGAGAGAGAGAAAGAGGATAACCAACGTGCGCGAAATTTTAATAGGGAGGAAGAGCTAATGAAGCGCGTTAACGTTTCCGCGCAACGTGATATATTTTTTATCGTGAAATCTCGTTTCTCCAATCTTGATACGATTCAATCTCGCTCGAATGTGTTCAGATCTGTCATCGCGCACGCGTCGTGCATGTCGCGTCGAAAGGAGAGAGGTCGGAACACCGAAGGAAAACAGAAAGAAAGAAAGAAAGAAAGAAAGAAAGAAAGACAAAAAAAGGTGGATACTCACTTTTGCGGTTCGTTGGGATCCCTCTTCTTCTTCTTTTTCTGCGATTTTGGTTTTCTTTGATTTTTTGCCGCGACGTCGCTCGGTTCCGGCGAGGGTCTCTTAATGCCGGTAATCTGGACAAACGATCGCGAATCGTGCGAGAGATTCGTTCGTTGTACTTACAAAAGGATCGACGAGATTCGTGGCACACGCGTGCAGCAAATGAATCCTGGTTGTACTCACCATTCCCGAATGTGGCGTACTGTCGTCGCTATCCTCGCTGGTGGTGGTATTGTTGTTTGCCTCGGGGATCACGCTCGATTGTATCGCCGACGGACTGCCGCCCGTTGGACTTCTATACTGCATTTGTTGCTGCAGCTGTTGCTGCTGTTGTTGCTGCTGCTGCTGTTGTTGTTGTTGTTGTTGCTGCTGTTGCTGCTGATTGTGCATATATTGCATATGCTGCTGCAACTGCGCTTGTTGCTGTTGCTGCTGCTGTTGTTGAATCAACATTATTTGCTGACTGCCGTGCTGCTGTTGCCTCGGTGAATTCATGCTCGCGTACGAACCTTGCGAGCTACTGTACGTCGAACTACAGGGAAAAATCACGCAGAGAAAAGGACGTAGTCGGTCAACGAGGACAGAGTACCTAGTCACGAGCCGATCGCAAACCGCTCCGACTCACCTAACGCTGATCGGCTGTTGCATCGAGTGGTCCTGCTGCAAATAGAGGGACTGCTGATATCCTCCTGGGTCGAGGTTCAACCCGTCCGAAGACTGTTGCATACTGCCGGTTTGCATCATCTGCGAAAGCGATGATTCGAACGAATTCGTGAAAGCCGAGAACGGTGCACGCGCCCTCATCTTTACGTCCTTTGAAACGTTCCTTTTGTCCCGGACGCAACTTACCTGCGTCTGGTAACCGTGCATCGGATCGTGCTGAGACTGAGCTTGAGGCTGTTGCTGCTGTTGCTGCTGCTGCTGTTGTTGTTGCTGCTGCTGCTGCTGCTGTTGCTGTTGTTGTTGTTGCTGCTGCGGTTGATGATGCTGCTGATGCTGCTGATGCGAGTGAGAATGAATAGCTGGAATATCGAAATCCTCATCGCCGAAACTGGGAGTGTGAAACGTCTGCGAAAAAGAGGAACAATTTGGAGATTTCGATCGGCGATCCGACGACTCCGCGTAAGACGTACCGCCTATTGCCCGTGTATTACAACACATTGGTAAATCGAGCTTTCGTATCGTCGTTCCATCGGCGATACGAAAGCGTATATGCCATAAATTCGTAGGAAAAGAGAGAGAGAGAGAGAGAGCGTCGCCGTATCGTTTGAAATCCTTTTAGCGATTTATTAACGTTTCGGAGCGAAGAGCGAAAGAAAATACATTTGCCGTGTAGAGCGCGCGTCGGACCACGGGGAATAAAAGTTTTTAAATTGGATTTAATAGCATCAGGAATTTTCCTTTGAAGGAACGTACTTGCCTATTGATCGAGTATACCTCTGCCTCTCTTCCCTCGCCCGTGCCCATCGCGCGCGTTACCCCTTACCTCGCGATGTTTCTCTTACTCTATCGTTTCGCTCTCGCCCTCCTCCTCCCCCCTACCCTACCCTACCCTACCCTACCCTACCCTATCCTACCCTACCCTACGCTACCCACTACCTCTCTTCTCTCTTCCATCCCTTTTCACCGCGTAACGTCCCGTCGCCGCTCGCGTGTACGCGTACCCGTACCCGTACTCGTACCCGTACCCGTACCCGTACCCGTACCCGTACCCGTCCTATTTCAACTACTCCTACACCTTCTACTCCTACTCCTACTCCAGCTCTCGCGTACCTCCTCCTCCTCCTCCTCCTCCTCCTCCTCCACCTTCTTCTCCTCATCCTCCTCGACTCCCGTTCCATCTCCGAATCGACTACGCGCGTCTATCCATCTTCTTCCTCCGCCGCGCGCGCCCGTTCCAAACTTTTCTTTCTCTCTACACCCCCTCTGTCCCTCCTGCCCGCACCACCCTACCTCACTCCTACGCCCCTCGTATCTCTCTCTCTCTCTCTCTCTCTCTCTGTTCTCCTCTCCGCGCCATTCTCCTTCCGCCCTACACCCTTACCACCGGTTTCACATTCCTGCCCCCGTACCCTACCCAATAACCGTGGCCCGTACCCATGCCTGTTCTCGTTCTCGTTCCCGTTCCCAACCCCGTTCCCAACCCCGCCGCGTTGCCACCGCCGCCTCCGCCGCCAGGTCCTTTTCTCGTCCTCTGCCTATCTGGCCGAAGCAAGACGTTCCTATTCCACTCTTTCCTACCCCCGCTGATTTCAATCGCGTTTGTATTTTCATTTCGCTCGTTTTGTTCTTCGCGAACGATAGGCGGCCGGCGTACGGTGCACGCAACCCGTGGCCCATGGCCAGCGGCCCGCGGCCCGCGGCCCGCGGCTCGCGGCCCGTGCCCGCAAACCCCGACACACTCTGCGCGCGCTCTGCACTCCCACGCGTCTCCACGCCCCAACAACGCGTCTCCTCTACACCTGCTCTCTGCACTCGCACAGCCAGATACTCTCCAATTTCCTTCCTCGATTAATCCCAACGGCTTTCGCAGCCAAGAGAGCTCCTCCAAAAACACCCTTCGTCGTCTTTACGACGAAGCTTCGCAATCTCTCCGTGTTCTCATCGAATTCGCATTTGAAGATACAACGCAATCCATACGAGCCATAGAAATCGAAATCCGAAAGTAAAACTCCGACTTACTTGATCAGCCATGGCGTAGTTGTTGTGCTGGTAGGACGCAGAATGATGATGATGCTGCGGAACGTTCAAGGAAAAGTCCAGACTCTCGTTCCTCTGAAACAAGCGAAACAGTTTGTTCAACGGTCGTCAAACACTCCGTCGTTTTTTCCCCTTGATTCCTTCCATTCTCTCTCTCATCCTCGTAGCGCAACTAATTAATCGGCAGAAATTTCGCGATCTCGTTTCTAATAATCGATCCACGAGGATATTCTTGCGCACAATATCCGCAATTTGTCAATCCCGTCCCCGGTACCCTTTCCGCGATGGGACACGCGCGTTCTACCTTTCATCCTTCCTTCCTTCCTTCCTTCCTTCCTTCCTTCCTTCCTTCCTTCCGTCCTTCCTTCCTCTTCCGTCGGTCAATGGCCTCGACAAGCGCAGCTTCGTCGATTCCATTTGTTCGATATTTCGCACCGCGAGCAAAAGCACGGGGAATCTTTGCGCTTCCAAGAGTCGCTCAATCTCGTATCTCGAACGTCGAAATTACGCGCGAAATTTTTTTTTTTCTCGATCGATAGTTTTACGGCAGAATTTCTGTCGAAACGAGGGTGCCTACCGACTCGGACTCTCAAGCATTTTCCTCGTCTCGTCCACCTGCTCTTTTAGCGGATCGCGTTGTTCGCGCTTCTCCACGGTCAACGACCCGCGCATCTATTTCGATGTACGCTACCCGATATACGCTCCTTTCATTCTCCGCGCCATTATCGATTTACCACTTCTTATTTCTCTTTCCTCTCCGTCTTTCGTCCCCTATGTACGTGTGCGTCTTTTCTCTCTTTTTTTTTTTTTTTTTTTTATTATTATTATTATTTCTTTTTCCTCCTTTCTTTTCTATCGTACAAACGATTTAACAAACAAGAGACGCCTGTGTGTGTGTCTTTGAACGATACTCGGGAATTCCATCTTCCTCGATCCTTTGCTCCATCTCTTTTCTCACCATCTGGAAGCCGACGCGCTCGATTCTTTCGCTCTACACGTTCTCGTGGCTCCTTCCAACGAGTCGAGTCGAGTCGAGTCGAGTCGAGCAGCTGGTATCGTGACGCGTTCTCTATCCCAAGGAAGAAACTTTGCTTGATACTCCGAAACAAAAAAATTCCAGACAAATTCGGGATAAAAATCGGCAATGACAAGTTTTCACACGTTTAAAACAAACAAAAACGACGGTGGATCGATCGAAGAAGAAAAACGAGATTGCGAACGCTCCTGCGTGAATTCGATCCGAACGACGATCGTCGTAACAAACGCGCGCCATCTATTGAAATTGGGACTAAAGTATCGTTGAGTAAACCGATGACGTCACAGAAACGAAAAATATAATAAACAACGAGGGCTGACGATGGAGAAGGTACGGCGACCGAAAGAGAAGGTAAGGTGCACAACATGTTACTTTTTTCCAGTAGAAGTAACAGCAGGCAAGCAGGCAGGCAGGCAGGCAAGAAAGCGAACAGCCAGGGAAGCAGGTAGGCAACCAGGTAGGTAGGTAGGTAGGTAGGTAGGTAGGTAGGTAGGTGAGCAAGAAGGCAGACAGACAAGCAGGTAGATAGGTATTTACGTAGATAGGAAGATAGGTTTGGATGATCGGTTGATTGGTAGGTGAGATAGATATGGGACAACGTGAGATATGCGTACGAGAAAGCGACGAATGACAAACGAAAACGCTTCTCTCTTCTGAATCTCTCCGATTTCGACAAGATCAACGAGCGTGCGTTCTTCGTTTGTTTCGGTTCGAATCGAATTACAGTGCCCTTAGACGTGGAATTTTCCAATACCTAACCCAACGTGCAACTTTAGTTAGTTTTGCAAGATTTTTTGATAACAGAACAGACAGCTGGGAACGTACGGAGGACAAGAAGAATCCAAAAAAGGTTCCCGAAAAGTTACGGGGAATAAAAACATGGGGACGAACAAAGCGAATGCTAAAAGACCCTAATAGACGCAAGTACCAACTTGCTTATATACACGAACGAGTTTCTTTACTCAATGTACGATATATATATATATATATATATATATATATATATATATATATATATATGTATATATATTTGTATATGTATATGCGTTTAACCGATGTTAAACCTGTTCCCCGTTCCAATCTCTTTCTCCCCCTTCCTTGCCTTCCCTCTACCCACCCGCGCCATTGCTCTCCTCACACCGAACATCACCACCATTTGTAATCCGTAGCTCGTTTCTTCTCTTTTTCTTTTTTCTTTTCTTTTTTTTTTTTTTAATTTCTCCTGAATAATATCCTAAACGTTTGTCCCTTGCTTTCTCCTCTGTTTCGACGAAACAGCGAAGAAAGCTTCGCTCCGTATCGTTGGTCTTTGAAAAATACAACGAAACGTAAATTCAAGTTTACTACAAAAATACAATGCAGTTTGTTACAGTTCGAAATAAAAGCGATCAACGATCGAGATTTCTGGATCGGACAACTGGAAAATCCAACGATCGTTGCTGCAGATTCACTGGATGTTGGAATCGGCGTCATTCGCAGAGTTAAACCGTCCACCGGCAGATGGCGTTGCGAGTTTGTCTCGAATACGTTTCGAAAGCGAGTACCATCATTGCCAGAAATAACGAATTCTAACACCGCGGCGCTCAAATTTCGTTGGAATTTCGCGATTAGACGACGGAATCAACAAACGGTCGAGTCGGAGTACGAGGTAACGTATCGGTCGTTGGACAATAGCAAGATGGGTGACTTACCGTTGAAACGCTCCGACCACTCGTCGGGGCGAGATCCAGATTACCGAATGCACGTGCAACGTGCTACAGCGTGCAGCGTGCAACGACGAATTCTTTCCCTTCGGAAACACAACCTCTCTCGCCAGAGACGACTGCCAAAGTCTGTCGATTCGAGACGAAAGATAGAAACGAAACAAACGAAACAAACGAAACAAACGAAACGGCTCGTCTCGTGGAATGTTTGTCGCGAGATTCCCTCTACACGCACACGTCGACACTTGTCACCACGCGTGACGTCCCCGTTACGTCGCGTCGGTATTATCAATAAACACACGTACGACAGCTTTAGCGAGGCACAACACGTAATCAAAATACAGATCGCAACGCACGTATACACACAGGCACGGGCGCGCGCGCAAACTACACGACTCGTGGCGTAACTAGTGACAGCGTGGCAAAACGACGCGCGCTCCTCGCGGCGGCCGGCGCGGGAATGATTGAAGGGAGGTTCATTTTGTGCCACTCTCCCATAGTGGGGATAGATCTCTCCACAGGGGAGTAGACTCGCGCGCCCCCTACCCATACATCGCGAAAGGATACAACGCAACACGACGCGACACGACGCGACACGACGCGACACGACGCGACACGACACGACACGATCGTCCAATTGTCCAAAAATTACGAGCACGAGACGAGGAATTGAGAGAAATCAATCAACGGTGATTCGAGGTAATGTTAAAAATCGTTAAAAAGCGAAATGAACGAGCAATCTCTCTCAGTCTTACGACACGATACGAGCGCGTCGACGCTACATGTAGTTTCGTCTTGTAATTTCGTCTCAGATTTTTAACAAACGTTTTTTCATTTCTCAAACACGTAACGTCTCGTACGAACTAGGATTCGTGTTTCGATAATTCTGCGTTCGAAATATTTATACCTGTATATATGTACATCTAACAATTCCAACCGTTTAAAATTCCACGCGCTTAACAAGATCTCCAAACGGTCACGCGTTCAACGTCTTCCTTTTTTTTCCCACGGCGTATTTCTTACGCGATGGAGGATTTTATTTCGGAATCGCGTTGAATCACGCGAATAACATTCGTGGTTCGTGGCCCAGTTAACAAGCTGTGATCGCTACACCGTAGATTGTAGAAGAAAGGGGTCGGTTCGAAACATGGAGAGGGACCAGGAGGTTGGAGTGGGGTTTCTGTCGACCGTTGGGAGAGGAGAGAAGTACCGTGGCAGGATTGAAAGAGGCCGGTGGCGCAACGAACAGAGGAAAGAGGACTCGCGACGTATGACGCGCAGCGATCAAACGATGACGAAAGAGGAATCATGCGCGACAACGGCATCGATGATTGCCTCTTTTCTTACAATTGTACGTATAATACCAAACGATCAAATCGAATCGCAGAGTCACTTGCGAATCTAGCTAATCGCGTATCCTCCGTCGCAAACGCCGACGTTTTTCGCTTCTACGTGACTTTTACTTTTTTTTTTTTTTTTTTTTTTTTTTGTTTCGTTGAATCACGTCGAATGGCACAAAGCAACAGCTGTTGCCGAGATATTGAGATTAATTATTAATCGATGCTACGTTCAGTCTCGATCTAATCGTGTACAGGTCCCAACTGGTCACTGCTAGTTGAACGTTATTAACTTGTCCGCCATTAACTGGAAATATCCGCAATTAAAAATTGAGAGAATTAACCAGAATGTATATGAAAAATTAAGAGTAACTAGAAAGAAAGAAAGAGTCGATATCAGACGACGTGACACGAAACGTTGTAGCGTTGTAGCGCGGCCGATTAAACACGCCGATTAAGTATCTACCGATACTCGGTTACTCGAATATTCTAAGAAAGTAGGACATCACTGTATGCGATGGTGATGGCAATCGAGTATGCCGCGTGGCCCAAGGAAGCAGGGGCTATGTCGGAGTTTATAAACAGTCGTTACATTCTCGTGAAAGGTGGCTTTAATTTCAGTGGCATTCCATTCCCATTAACGTACGTATATATATATATATATATATATATATATATATATATATATATATATTGTGTGTATACATACATGTTTTTATTAGATATGTACATATACACGTACCGTGGCCGTGTATTTTTATTCGTTCGTGAGAAGCGACAATCCACTTGAAACATTTACTCAAACGAGATTGTTACGAGATCGAAACACGATCGTGATAACTATGATATTGTGACAATTATCGTCCGCTATCGATTTTTACGGACGAGTTAATCGTCCACGTTGTTCGATGTTGTTCACAATTATTCGCGTAAATAAATAGACACTGATATGTACATAGGTATCTATTTACTGGTTACAATTCTTTATATTACAGTTTAATTATCTTGAAATTTAATTATCTCTAGGTGTAAGAAACTGTCCGATTCTTTCGGAAAATGGCAAAAAAATTTTTTTTTAATTTTCGTCGAAAGAAATAAATATGTTGGAGAGAAAAAATTAGAGACATCTACAAGCAGCCGGTTAAAGAGAGCTTTACGAAGAAACCGCACGCTCGGTCGCCGGCAGCCAAATCGATATTCTCTCGCGGGACGGTCTACCACCACCGGCATGGCACCGCGGTCGCGCCGCGTGCGTCGGCATCGCGCCATTTCGTTCCAAAAAACGAGACAGCGACAGCGGACGGCTGCTGCCACTGTCGTGTTGTTTCGAATACCGATCGGGTCGAACGGCCTGATCGAGTAGAAAAATCAATTGGGCATCATTACCGATTACGTACTACCACTACTATTACTATTATTACCACTACTTATTACTACTATTACTACCACCACTACTACCACTACTATTCTCTCGCTGCCTCGGAGATTTTACATCAAACATGTTTTTCAACATCTCGAGCAAATGTTGATTTTACAAATTCCTTCGAGCAAATGTTTGCACAGCTGATAATATCTTAATATCTTATCGCACGATGCTGGGTGATTTTCTCTTTTCGTCAACGTGTTTCTTTCTTTATTTCTTTTGCCACGTGGTGTTTGCGCTTTCTCGTTTCCCTGCTCTTCCCCCGTGCCCCTGTGCCACACGCTATGTGTATCCCTACGTATCCTGTATCCGGACCCCAGACCCCCCCCCCCCCCCCCCATCCTCGACGCAATACCACCACCTCCAAACATTTTGGTCCCGCCACAACGCGTCGAGATGAATCGGGCAACTCGCGCAACTCGCAGCTCGTAAAAGCGTTTCATCCTTCTTCCGTGTATACGTCGATTCGTATTATCGTCGACGGTTTCCCAAACCGGTTTTACTTATTACGCGAGCGTCCGTTTATCTCGCGCAGATCTTTTATTACCGTCACAGTCACGGTACGCGATCTGTTTCTCTTACTGCTCCTCCTGATTCTTCCCTCCCTTCTCTTTTTCTTTCTTCCTTTCAAGCCGTTCCATCGAGCGTTCCAAATTGCTCGCTCTCCGTTCGATATTCCGCGCAAAGTGTACGTACAACACGGGTAAGTCCAAGTACGTACCAATCGTCTAACTGACAAGTTTTATACAAACGAAAACAAAGAGAGAACAAAGAAGCAGGAGGAGAAAAGAGGAAGAACGAGGGGGAAAGACGAAGGAGGGGAAAAAGAGGCAAAGACGAGAAGAGAAGGAAAAGAGAAACACGACGGGAGAAGAAACGAAAAAAAGGTGAGGGAAGAGGATGTTGTGTGCACCATAACCACGTGACCTTTTGACCGCAGGAAATTCTTCGGATAAACGGGCTTTTCACCGTACACAGCCAAGAAGGGAGCAACAAGTGTGAATCTTGTCTACCCTGTGGATCGGACCGTTCTTAGCGTTTCTCTTCTGCTTTTCTACACCCTTCTCTCTCTCTCTCTCTCTCTCTCTCTCTCTCTCGTCTCTCGTCTCTTCCCTCTCCCTCTCCTCCCCTACTTGGCACTCCTCTCCCCCGTCACACTTCTTCTCCTCCGTCTTCCTGCCCTACTACTTATCTATCTGTATCCCCTCTACCATTATGCGCGCGCATGTTCTTAACGATGCACACGTTGTGGCTTTGATGACCTATTCTTTGTCCCGGATCGAGCATGAATTTGGACACGAGATTTCCATGTCTCGCAAACGAGATTTTTCGTATCGGGGAAAATCAGAAGACGTTAAATACGCAACGGAGAGGAAAGTAAAGCGTGCAACCAGTTTTCAGTCTCGATCGAATTACTCCCGATGGCCGTATAGAAAATTTGCTGCAGATTCGCTACGCGATTCGTGCCACACGGTACGCAAGAAGCTGGTAAACGCGCAAAGTCGCGTCGCGTCTCGTCTCGTCGTTACAAACACGATACTCGCGCGCAATACTCTGAAATGCTTATTCACCGCTACGGAATGAATAATGGACTGCTAGCAAAATACACGTCGAGACATAAATATTGTATCTGGAACGCTATATATTACCTGTATCGAATACATTATCTAGATCGTTCTCCGTTCTCTGTTCTGCCTGTTTCTCCTATCTGATCGAGATCGTTGCCATGGGAATGCGCATTTGCGCGTACGTGGCTCGATCCGATCGTTTCGTATCACCGTTTCGAACCGTTCCAGCCTCTTCTAGAGAGCCTGTAGAGAGCTTCTAGACGCTCTCGAACTTTTCGATTTCCGGAAACGAGCGGTTACTCTTCGAGAACGTCGACTCGCGCCTGATCGTCGTCGATCCGCGATATACAGGTCTGTGTCCTTTCCACCCGCAGCTTGCCGATCTCGCTTTTCCATCCGCTTTGCGAAAACGGCGAGTAAAATCCTTTTTCGATTCTACTCGATCGGCGAGAGGTGAGTTGGCGAGTGGTGAGTTGGCGAGTGGCAGAGAAGAAAAAGAGAAACAGAGAGAGGGAGAGAATGCGGGAGACTAACGATAAGAGCCTAGACGAGGCTCGGGTTGTGCGCGCGAGGAAACGTAATCATTTGCAATCCCGCGTAGAACCGCTTTGAAACTCTACGAAGGAATTTATTAAAGTTTGACTAAGTCGCTTTACAAAGTTTCATCGGTGCACCAAGGCACCGAAGTACCAGGAGGTGTACCGGTGCGGCGGCGGCGGCGGCGGCGGCGGCGGCGGCGGCGGCGGCAGCGGCGGCAGCGGCGGCAGCGGCGGCAGTGGTGGTGGCGGCAGCGACGGTACAGGAGAGCGGGGATTGCGAGAGGTGCTTGGCGAGGAGAATCGCGGCAGTCGAGGGGTACAGTTCGGGCCACGACGAGGAAACGGAGGGGAATCCTCTCGAAGAAGCGGGACGAATTGCCGAAAGAGACGAAGGCGGAGGTTCGAGAGACGGGAGGAGCGGTTAAAATGGACGAGGAAGGGCTGTTGGCAAAGGTGGAGGTGGTGGTAGCGGTGGTAGCGACGGTACTGGCGGTACTGGCGGTACTGGTGGTGATGGTAGCACTGATGGAGGCGGTGGCGGCGGCGGCGGTGGCGGCGGCGGTGGCGGCGACGGTGGTGGTGGTGGTGGAGAAGGAGGAGGAGGCGGTGGTGGTGGCGGCGACCGTGGCAGAGGGAAAGGAGGCTGGAGAATGAGGAGGTGGAGGAGAAAGAGAGAAGGTGGTAGTAGTAGTAGTAGTAGTAGAGGGAGGAGGAGATGGAGGTGTAGGAGGTGAAGGAGGTAGCGGCGAACGCGAAACGACGATGGGATGTGAACGAGGTGAAGCGGCAGAGGAACGAGGAACGGAGGGATGAGAGGAGAACGAGGTGGAACGACGAACAGACGGAGGACGGGGGAGGCGTTGGGTGGTCGTCTTAAGCGGGGACGGAGGGGAATTGCAGGAGGGGGCAAAGTTACTTTCCCGGAGAAATAAAAGTTAATGGAGTTCCCTCTCCCCCTCTTCCACCCTCTCTCCCTCCCTCTCTCCTCCCGGCCCCACTACCTCCATCGTCTTTTTCTTCTCTTCCATCTCCTTGCCGGCGTACAACTTTCACGAAAGTTATTATATCTTAATTTACTATTGAACATTATCTGAAATTTCTCCAACGTTTCCGTTTTAATGTGCCGGGGAACACGAACACGAAGAACACGCGCGTAGCTCAGTCCGATTATTCCAGAGACGAAGTAACGTCGACGTATCTTTCGTCCTTAACGAAATGAAACGAGATGAAACCTGGGTGAGACGAAAAACCCGTCTCGTTCTCGTACGTTTCGTCGAGGTCGAGGAACACGCGTAAGATCTCCGCTCGGTTTTCCCCCGATTTTTCCACGACTCGCGCGTGTCACCATCATCGCGTGGAAAAAAGGTACTTTTGCGTAACATGGAGCGTCAACTCCTCATAGTACCTATGGTACCGCTGTCCGTTCTCTTCGCTTCTACGCGATGAAACTTTGACCGTCCAACGAACGTTATATACCCTCGTTTGGCAATGTGATTCTTGTGTCAACGACCTTGCACAATCATCGACGTACTTTCGATGCTCGTCCACGATGGAAACGAAAGAATCGACTTGTTTCATCGAGCTTTACCAGCCAACCTGGTTCCTCCTATAACGTTCTCTCTCTCTCTCTCTCTCTCTCTCCCTCCCTTTTCTGCTCCCTCCCTCTCTGTCTCTCGTGCCCTACTCCCTCCTTTCGCTGCTCGGTGTCTGTCTCTTTCTCCGTTTTATTCCCGTTCCCATTTCTGTTCCCATTCCCCGTTTCTATTTCCGTTCTCTCTCCCTTCCTCTCTCAGTATTTCGTCTTCCAGGCCACCCCTTCCCGCTCTTTGATTTACGACCATAAGTTGTAATATTTGCGCCACTATTGTATGGTAATACGCACAGCAAAAAATATGTTAATGGTTGCCATAAAGAAGATATACAGCACATATACATATGTATCCCATTTCGCGGCATGTACTCGGTGGACATACAGAAACTACACTCTCCCTCCCTCTCTCTCTCTCTCTCTCTCTCTCTCTCAATAACCCATCTCTTTCATTTTCTTCCAAATGGTAGCTCTTCCTTTCTCTTCTACCATTTCATTTTTCTTTCCATGTTTTGCCTCCTCCTCCTCTTCCTTCTCCTCCTCCTCCTCTTTGGATTCCCTCCACTACTCGGTTTTCTCGTCCCGGGAATCGAACCGATATCATTTTCGTCGATCCAACCAATGTTGTACAGCTGTACAAATATCGTTGAAGCGTTACATCTTTTATTCCTTTTTAAATCGTCGGTCGATGGGCCAAATTATATCGGGGCGACGTTGAATTACCAACGTGACGAATCACGAAATAACGTCGACTAGTATTACGACTGTGATCGTCACACTCCGCTCATTGTTTTTCAAAGACGAGACTCGAGAAAATTGTCTCGTCGTCATTGTCTTCGATACACTGTAACGATCGATTGAAACTTATCGATCGGTATTCAGACGCCGTCGTATATCGTGTCGTTTGTCTCTCCGTTAGCAAAGGTTTGTAATCCCTTTTTCGCCGGTATGGCTGCTGCTAGCGCTGCGGCGCTTCTCTCTTTCATAACTCCGAACAATTCCAATAGTCGTTAATCTGTCAGAAACTTTCGGAAAACTTGCCGTTATTGCAGGTACAGGGACGAGAGTCCATGCAAGTAAGTGGGATAAGCGGAGAAGAGCGGAAGGTGAAGGAGAGGAAGGTAGAGAGAAATTGGGGTAAGATGAGATGAGATGAGATGAGATGAGATGAGATGAGACGAGATGAGTCGAGTTGAGTTGAGTCGAGTCGAGTTGAGACGAGACGAGACGAGACGAGACGAAATGAGATGAGATGAAATGAGATGGAAAGAGGAAAGCTAGAGAAAAGAGATAAACAGATAGATGGATAGAGAGAGAGAGAGAGAGAGAGGAGGAGGAGAAGAGAAAGATGGCCGAGTAGTAGGCGAAGAAGAAACGTATTTGACGTGGAAGGGAGGTGGAAGGGTTCGGAGGAAGGTGGTTCGCAGGGCAGATTCCACGCAGAGATGCGACTCTAGAAGAGTCGCGGGAGAATGGGGATGGGAACCGGTGTGCCGAGGTAAGTTAAATAAACTTGTTTAGTTTCGCGGAAACTTCTGCCTGGCCATTGTATTCGACTGCCTCGCTGCCGAGTTTGCTCTGAAACTTTCGAATACGAACGAACTCGGTTCTCCGTTACGCTTTATTCGCTTGCTTTACCAACTTGCTACCTACGGTTAGTTACTCTTCCCTCTCTCTCTCTCTCTCTCTCTCTTTTTCTCTTCTTCTGTACATCTATTCGTCTATTCATCCATCTGTCCATATTTTTTTTTTTCGTCGATATTTCAGTGATTTTTCACGGGCATTGTCCTCGTTACGTTCTCGCCTTGGTGGTTCACCGCCCCGTTTTTCGCACCTCGTTACGTTTACAAAAAAAAAAAAAACAGATTCAAAAATACCTGGGTCGGAAACCCTTGGGCATCGTCGAGTATGTAATCGTGATCGCTCGACGCGAGTTTCTCTCTCTCTCTCTCTCTCTCTCTCTCTCACTCATTGACCTTTTCGTCTAGAGATTATGCAGAAAAGGGAATCCGATCGGAAACAAAATCGGGCAAAGTGCCCCGTCGCTAGTGTGGCAGCAGACCGAATGGCTTATTGATTTAACGAGAGAGAGAAAGAGGCGAAAGAGAAACAGGAGGAAAGCAAGCACGGGGAGAGAGAGAGAGAGAGAGAGAGAGAGAGAGAGAGAGAGAGGGAGGGAGGGAGGGAGGGAGGGGCGCGGGCGAGCACGGGGGTGCACCGGGGTGCACGGAGGAGGTGCACGGGGGAGGCACACGGCTCGAGGTGGTTGGGGGAGAATCGCGAGCGGAAGCCTGGGGGAGGTTTGTGGGTGGCTAGGCTGAGACTAGGGAGAGGGTACGGGTACAGAGGAGATGGGTAACGCGGAATAGGCTAGGCGAAGGTGGGGGAGAGGAAGACTCGCGGGTTCGCTGGCTCGCGAGCTCGGCGACGAAGGAAACAGCGAGAGTAGGGTGAAGCGCAGGGTGAACCAAGGTAAGGTAGGGTAAGATAGGGTCGGGGGCCCGAAGAATAAGGGATACGGTCTGCCAGAGTGTGCAGCGGGCGAGTGAAAAGGGCAAAAGGAAAGACCGGAACGCCAAGTACGTCGAAGGCAACGTAGGAGGCGAGATGCACCGCGTCTCCAAAGCGGAATCCAAATCCAAATCGGGGGGATAAAAAAACCATCCGAAAACTGGATAGAAAACTCGCCCTCTCTTTCCAATTTCCAACGTTTCCTCCAACATTTTCTCGCCTAGCTATCCGTGTCCGTGTCCGTGTCCGTGTCGTTCTTATCAACCTCGACGCACCGTGTAGCCAAGTATCCACGTACGTATCCACGAGTACTTGGGTACGTCGCGTGTACGATATCGTCTTTCCCTATCTTTGTTTATACCCGACTTTGTTTTCCTCGAGCAGGAATCTGTCCATCTCCCGTGTATAAATATAGCTAGGTATATCACACGATACGAAATTCTCAACTTTGTCAGATGAACTTTGTCGGTCGATTGAAAGACAGCTCGTCTTCTCGTCGATCCGTTTGTTTTTCTTTTTCTCCTCTCTCTTTCTCTCTCTCTTCTCTCGCCACCTCGGATCGATTTCTATCACGATCGCCTCACGTTTCCGGTAACGTGGCTCGTTCGGAGAATCCGTTGCGCAGAGTCTTAGCTGCGGGATATATCGCAACAACAACGACCGCTTGGTCGAACGACGTTCGAGTAGTATCGAGGTGGCCGAATGGTCATTGGCCATTGGCCGATCAACAAGTGGCTCATGATTTTGTCAGTGGCTCTGCGAGCGACTAGCCCGCTGGCCGGCCTGTTGTCCGACCGTCCGGGGCTGCTCTCGGACTGTCTACTCTCTACTGTCTGCGTCCGGTTACCGGTTACCGGTTACCGGTTACCCGATGCGGTCTACCGCTGAAACACTCGCCGCGTTCTCCGACCCATCCGCCTCGTCCACCCATTATATCCCCCATCCCAATCCATCCTCTTTCGGGGAGGGAAAATCTTGATCGATCGACGTAACCGCAACAAAAATTTTCGTTTCGTCGTTTCGTTTCGTTGCGTTTCGTTGCGTTTCAACCGAAAACTCAGTTTGTACTCAGAGTCTCCGTACAAAATACTCTTCTTTCGAGATTCTGAACGATGGAAACAATCGTAATGACGTAATATTGCAACTTCCCAACGGATCTTTTGGTTTCCAGACGTTGCTGGCGACGTTGCGCCGTTGTGCTGTCGTCGCTATCGTCGCTATCGTCGCTATCGTAGCGAACGTCGAGGTATCGAAACGATCGATGCTTATCGGTCGCGAGTCAGTTTCGCAAAGCATCGTGCGCGACACACTTTCTCTACGAAACAACTCGTCTACGAGCGAAAGAGAAAGCAAGTCTGCCAATAGCGGTTGCTTTTTCATCGCGATTGATTCTTCGATTTGACTCCAAAGTCGAGTCATTTTCAACTTTTTTTGTACGAATGCCCGAAAACAGATACACAGATGCACACTCGCGCGGTGTGTGACAACGCGCGTCTATGTGTGCTTGCTTCGAGAGCAAGGGAGAAACAAAAAGGTGGAAAAGAAAGACGAGGAAGAAATCACGAAGAGAGACGACGAGGCAAGTGTATTTTATTTTTATGGAATGGCAGTAGCAGCGGCAAAAGCAGAAGCAGCAAACTCTTAATCAAACGAGTCGTGATAAGTAAATTCGATTACCGACGTTCGTTAGAACGAATTTACTTTGCGCGCTGGCGATCAGCAAGATTTCAATTTTTGCTTCAACGCGATAGATGTACGTACGTACGTATATATGTATGTATGTATGTATGTATGTATGTATGTATATATGTATATATGTATGTATGTATGTATGTATGTAAATGTGGTAGAAATGCAGCGCCTAGTCTGTACGTTTGCTTCAAGGGTACACAGACCTACACGCTTTTTTATGCCGTTCCAATCTACGTTTATTCATTCTTTTATGGATACCGGCCTCCTTCGTGGTATAGGTTTGCCTTTCATTTTGTTTCAACCACCAAGAGGACGAAATGAAAAGCTGAAACGGTCAAAGAAGGTGCACCAGCCAGTGCAGAAATAAAGGTAGCGCAACACGATGCAACGAGAGATCTACGCCAGCGCACGATCCAGCGTCGAGCTCGTTTCTCCTCCGTCTTTATCCTCGAAACGAAAAAGAGAACGCGGCCCGGCAAATGGGAAGAGACCGCCGAAAAGATTGCGCAAACGACAAACGATCGGAGCTCTGCTCGGAGAAACGACGTTGAGAGAAACGACGCAGAATCGGTCGTGCTTTAGGTTACCACAAAAAAAAAAAGAAAGGAATCGGTCGAATTTTCGAAAGGAACGCACGGTTCTTCAACTTTGCGCGTAAAACGTCCAGCAAACGTCGAGTTCTTTCTGGTAACCTCGATTATTCTACTCGACCCCCTCCCTCCCCCCCCCCATTAATTTCGTCATGGGAAAGCCAAAAACATTTGTCAACGTAAAAGTCAAACAAAAAATCAAAAGACAAACGATTATAAATAGTTTCGATAGACGGCGATGTAAAAGATATTTACAAAAGACGTAGATATTTTCGTTTCTGCAAAATGGTGCAAGAAAAGAGAAAAAAAAGAAAGAAATATCCTGACGAAAGAAAGCACTAACCTTGTAAGAACATTGGTCGAACATTCTGCAGACATCGACGTCGTTGCCAAGTATCGTGTAACCGGCATCCATGCTGTCCCGACGTTTCTTCTCGCTGCCTGGAACGAGGCTTCTGTAAGTGAAAATCATTCTCCCGAACGAAAGCGCAAAGATATTTCGCGTCAATACCAAATAAACTGATCGCGATTGCACCGACTATGCCGTCGCTCATCGTCCCGCGGCTTCTGCCGTGGTCGTGATCGTGATCGTGATCGTGATCGTGATCGTGATCGTGATCGTGATCCTGCTCGTGTTCGTCACCTTCCTTGGTCCTGTTCGCCTCTTTTCCTTCCCTCGCGTTTCTTCTCTC